>JAVJGG010000082.1:6900973-6954469 GCA_035590195.1 Aviceda cuculoides
CGGGAGAAGAGAGCCCCCCGCCCCGGGGTGCGCCCCGGGGACCCCGCGGGCTCCTCCGGCAGTCCGGGGCGGGGGGGCCCTGCGGGCCGCCCCCCTCTTCCTCCCGAGGCGGGGTGACCCTCGCTTCGCGCTCGGCTGCTTTGCATCTGGCCCCCGCCCGCAACGCAAGGAATCGGACGCTGCCGCCGCCGCTCAGCTGAATCTGCCGTCCGCAGGCGCTAACGCGGTTCTCTCTGCTCTGCAGACGGAGAGCCCGAAGCACTGAGGATAAGTGACTTGTCCAAGGTGACTTCGCAGCCGAGACCGAGAGCGGACTCCGAAGTCCTGGCTCCGGCCCCCTGCCCTGCCTGCATCAGTCGCTAACATCGCCAGAGCTTTCCTCCTGCGAGCACTGCGGCTGCATCCCGCTTTGCCCTGCTCCACTCGGCTGCTCTCTGAGCAGGGACGGCGGGCGGCTACCTGCCTGCTAACGGGAGCCGGGGGAATAGCCGTAGGGAAGCCATGCACTGCTTCAACGCGGCCGCCAGCACGCCCGCCGACAGGTCATTCTTTTTACAGTTCGGTTTTGTAAACCAGCCGGTTGCATGCGCTTCTCCCCAACCTGTACTGCAGGGCAGAACTTGTACCGCAGGGCCGCTGCCCGGAGCGTGACACGCAGACCTGTGTGCGGGGATGCCCAAGTTCCCCAGCTGCAGGGTGGAGGAAAGAGTTTGCAGCCATCCCCTCCGTGCTGCAGCCCCCCGGGCTGGTTCCAAGCTGCCTGCATCCGCCTTCACACACCAGCTGCACTTCTGCTCGTGTAGGTCATCCTTGTCTTGAGGGGCACAGAGAGCCCGAAACCAGGGGCTGCCTTGGCAGCGCTTGCTGTTGGGAAACTGCCTCAAGAGGCATTTCAGAGGGCATAGTCCGTAAGTTTGTTTTAAGCGAGCTGGAGACACGAGGACACGTGAGTACCTGACTCCCTGCAGGATATTCAGCTGCTGGTACCTGGTGGAAAGTGCCGCCTTGGACAGATGCAGCACAAGCTGCTTTCAGCATGGGGCTGGCAGCAGGGTGGTCAGAGAGAATCCAAGGCGCTGGAGCCCAGGCCACACAGGGGGCTGGGGTCTGGGGCGGGCAGGTGGGAACCTTGTCCCACAGGTCACCCGGGTGGGCTGGGAGCCTGAAGGGGGAGGTGGGAAGGGGAGAGCATCTGGGCAGGGCTCTCTGTGTGTTTCGGGGATGCCGTGCTCTCCAGGGAGTGGCAGTGGGCTCCGTCCTGCACCAGGGAGCCACACCATGGTGTCTTTCATCGGTGCCCACAGGAGGGGTGAGGCCCGTGGGTCCTGTCCTGGAGCACACTGTGGCTGGGCTCGGGCTGGCCGAGGGGAGCCTGGTCAGCCCACCAGGCACGCCTTGCTGTCTGTGTGAGGAGGTCACGTTGATTTTTATGGGCAATGCAAGCTTTCTCACAGATGGTGGAGGTGTCCCATGCCTTTTCAGGTGAATCCCATGTGCCCTTTCTGCTAGGGCAGTGGTTCCCAGACCAGGTTCCTGACTGGTCGTGGGAAAAGCAGGGGACTGCCAGCAGCCTGTGGGGGGAAAGTCTTGCTCTGGACCCTGGCCCAGGTTGCAGGGCCATCGCTGCTGTCACTGGGGCTCGTCCTGGGCTGCACACCCAGTACCGCTGCACATAGCTCTGGGACCCCTCATCGCGGGGGGGCTCAGCCTCGGCAAGAGCAAAGAGCAGGCAGCCAAGGCTCTGGCAACAGTAGGAGCAGCTGCTCCCTGGTTCCCCTTCCCTGTCTCCCGAGGAAAGCTTGTGCCTGCAGGCATGACGGGTAGCCTACAGCCCTCAGCAGGGCTTGCCCTGCACACTGAATGTTGGGGCTCTTGTGGTGCAAAGTGCAGCAGCTTCGGGCACATGGAAAAGTGATGGTGGCAGCTGGCATGGCAGGTTGAGTCAGTAATCCCTGCCTCCCAACATGTTTTCCACTGCGCTTTATTTAGCGGTAGCGTATCAATTCTGTCTTCCTGAGACCACAGCGTGACAGGAACAAGATCAGCCTCCGTTTACCCCACACATTCAATTCAGGTTATGTTCATGACGTTATGACGGTGGCAGACAGGATTAAAAGTGTTACAAGCTGCACGGAATCATCTTTCCTGAAAGTAACTGTCTGCTTGCAGCACCCCGCCTACTCAGGCATACCTGCAGAGCCAGGCATCCCTCTGCAAAGTCTTACTCCAGGGAGCAGTGCGATTCCCCCGGGATGCTCCTGGCTGTGAAGTCTCCTCTGTAGCATCCCCAGGGCTGGTCTTTGAGCCTGACAACCGCAGGAGACCTCCATCTGCTTGGGAGCCACTCCCTGATGTTAGCTAAAGCCTCTCAAGCAAAATGAAAAGTCCTTCTTTGTAAAGTTAAGTAACTCCTTCCCTGCAGTGCTTGCAATGCAGCACTGCAGCAGGGCCCGAAGCCCAGGATGCAGGGCTCTTGGGCTTGGCTTGGGCTGTGACGTGCCTGGGGAGTTGTTAGCACGGGTGCATGTGGGAGAATAAATCAGCAGCTGAAGTGGCTGCAGAGAGACGCAAATCTGAAGCTGAGGGCAGTGTATCCGAGTTAAGGTGTCGGTGGAGATGGGGAGCAGCTTGCAGCTGTGGGAAGGGCTGCGTCCCCTCTAGTTTGGTTGTCCGAGTGCCCAGGGAAAGCTTTGTAGGGATGGCAGGGTCCCTTTAGTGGCTGAGGTCTGCGAACAGGGAGGACAAGGCTTTGCTGCGTTCTCTCAAATCTTGGCCATACCACATCATGCAAGCGGGACCAGGCCCCGATGGGATGGGGATGGGGAACGGGGCTGCTCCCCTGGCCCGGAGCAAAACATCCCTGTGCCCCCCGCAAGGGTTCGTGTGGACATGGCTGGCCCAGCCTTGTGCCCAGGGGTGCAGTGCCAGTCCCCTGCGTGGCACCCCGGCAGCTTTCAGGCATGCCCTCAGCTCTTGCGGCTGAGCTCGTACCTGCTCCTCCATGCCTTCCTCCCTGCTAACAGGGGGGAGAGGAGTGGGAAAGCTGCATTCTGCAGTTTGAAGGTCATCTGTCAGCTACAGCGGGAGACGAAGCTCTCCGCAAGGCAGGCGTGAGGGGGTGCCACTCCAGAGGTCCACACAGGCGCTGCAAGGAGCCTGCTGCGCTGCCTCGCTGCCAGAGCCCTTGGCTGGGGCGGCAGACGGGCCAAGTGGCAGGCATCCAGGACAGCAATGCTAATTAGCGCTCGGACTCCCTGCTTGAAGAACAGAGAGCTCTGCTTTGCTTTGGGCTTCTTTTTTCCCCTTTAAGGTTTAGCTGAAGGCCTTGTGGGTAACATGCAAATCAGGGCTTTCATTCGCATGCTTTATTCGTGGTGATGCTATGGTTCCCTTTGAATTCCCGCTGCCTCTGTGGGTGCCAGCCAGCCTCCGCTATTCCTCCGGGAGTACGTCCCCTATCTCTTCCAAGCTGGCTGGGGACAGGCGCGTTTGCTCCTGCCATGGCAGCCTGTTGTGCCGAAGGGGATGAGGGGTAACGCACCCATCCCTGGGCTCTGGGAGGGGAGGAGAACTGGGCTCATGCCCCCATGCTGAGGCTGCGGGGAGGAGGAGGAGGATGCTGTGGGTCCCTGGCAGAGCCAGGAGCAGGACCTCGGGGGGCGAGGGCTGAGCCCCGCTGCCCCCCACATGTTCCCTGGAAGAGGATCCCCATGGTGGCTGATGCGCTAGCTGGAGGCTGGGCTGCAGCAGGGGAGAAGTGGTCCCTCCCATGCACCGTTCTCTGCGTCCCGGCACCGTCTCCTCACTCTCTCCTCCCCTCTCCCTGCCAGGTTTGCACATCTTTGCCATCGCTTTTGCCTTGGAGGTGTCTGTGGGGAAGACCAACACTGTGATGGCTCTGAATAACTCCAATGTCCTGCTGCCCTGCACCTTCACCACCTGCATAGGCTTTCAGGACCTGGTCTTCACGTGGTATTTCAACTCGACAGAGATGGTGGGTGGCTCTCTCTGGCCTTTGCCTCTCTTTTCCTGGCAGGACCTTTTCTATTTTCCCAGTGCAGACCAGCGCTGCAGTTCACACAGAGTTCCCTTTCTCCTCTTGCAGGATGCCCATCTCTCCGCCGAATGTCTCCAGTGCTGGGGGGACAGGGCTGTGCAAACAGGGTGACTCGAATACTGTGGCACATCCATGCTTTTGGCACAAGGCTGTTCTGGATTTTCTGCTGCCCGCAGGCTTGTTTCTGTTCATAAATTTGCCATAAACTGGATGATCAGGCACAAGTCTGTGCTTTGGGCAAAATGTGGTGAATTTTCTCCTCTTGCGCTTGCCTTGAAATACTACAAGTTCTGTATAGATTTGCTTCCTGCTGGGGAGATTCTGCTCTTCAACTCCTTAGCAGGAGGGCTGGTTTAGAGCAGGTCTGTCCTCAGAGGCTGGACAGCAAAGGGACTCTCTGAGCCCTGGGGTTCTCCCATCTTTTGTGTGGTCTGTAACATTACTGCAGAGCAAGTCAGATTGATCTGTTGCTTCCCGGGCAGGCTGCATATCAGGTCCCCCTCCACAGCCATTCCTGCTTTAGCGGGCTGTGCTGGGACCCTTGGCTGTGCATGTCTGTGCGTGCAGAGGTAGGGCAGGGCACCGGCAGGAGAACTCAAGTCTTTCCCTCTCCTGGGGTTGTTGGGAGCCCAGCTGACCCCGTGTCCCACATCCCTGCCTCTGCAGATTTACCACGGCAAGATAAAGAGCAAAGCCTCGGAGCCCTTCCTTGTGGGACGCAACCCCCGGGTCGAGTTTGTCGGCTCAACGACGGGGAAGGACAACAACATCTCCATCGTCCTGAAGAACGTGGAGTTCAGCGATGCTGGCAAATACACCTGCCATGTCAAGAACCCCAAGGAGAAGGATGCGCAGCACAATGCCACCATCTTCCTCACGGTGGTCCAGAAGAGTAAGTGCCGGCCAGGGCTCCCTTGCCCCGTGAGCGGCACTGGGGCGGTGGGGATGCAAACCCGCACTGACCCCACCTCGGCTCACAGTTGTGGTGCTTCATTGGGTGTCCTGGCTTCTTGGAGGTGGTTGGCATCCCCGAAGGGCAAGGCTTGGCCTTGTGGCCCTCTGTGCCATGGGCTGGCGGCTGGTGGAGGGGTTCGCTGCTTTGCTGGGGGGGCCGTCCAGCTGGGAGCTCCCTGCTCCACTCCTGAGACCCCTCAGCACCTTCTCTCCTGCAGTGGTGGAGGCAGACAACACTGTGACACTCATCATCGTGGGTGTTGTTGGGGGGCTCATTGGCCTCCTCATCCTCTTCATGCTCATCAAGAGGGTTGTCCTGTTCATCATCAAGAAGACCCAGGATGGGAAGTGAGTGCGGGTGTCATTCCCAGCCCCTTTTGGCGGGTGCTGCCCTGGGGCAGGACCGCCCGGGGCCAGGGTTGTGTCAAGAGGGGCCGGGGGGGGCTGGGGGCTGTCAGCTGGCCATGTGCTCTCTCTCAGGAAGGAGTGTCTCGTGAGCTCGTCGGGGAACGACAACACCGAGAACGGCTTGGCTGGCTCCAAGGCGGAACAAAAAGCACCACCAAAGGCATGAAGCAGTGGCACCCTGAGCCCCAGCCCGCCCGACAGCAGGGAGGCTGGGCAGGGGGACAAGCCTTTCCCTTTTGTTTTTTTTCCAAACTGCCAACGCTTGAGACATGTTTCTATTACACACGTGCCTGCAACCTGCACTGCTTCTCAGAAAAAGACTTTGGCTGCAGCGGGACTGGGAGCTTCTTGCAGACTCGGACTGGGACGTGCCTGGGACAGGGAGAGCCACCTGCTCCTCTCTGAGGGAAGGCAAGAGGGTGCTGGGTGGGCAGCGAAGGGGCCGGGTGCTGGGGAGTGCCCTGGTCTATGGCCAGGTGCGCTGCGCTCCCGGGGCTGGTGGGCGGCCGAGGGTCCCGGCATGCCTGGAGTGGGTAGAGGCTGCGAGGAGCTTGGGGCGGCTCGTCTGACTGCGGCGATGCTGAGCTGGGATGGGCAGGAGCTGCTTGCATCGCCCAGCAGGTTTCTGGAGCAGAGCGAGGGTGCAGGGAACTCGCCGTAGAGTTGGAGGCTTCTGCCTTTGCTGCCTTTCTTGTGGGTCTGGCACGGGAGGAAGCAGGGCTGTTGCGATGGGGCTTGGCTTCAGCTCTCCTGTTAAGCACACTCAAGAACCAAATCAGCAGAAGGCCTGTTGCTGTCGGGGCTGTCATCTCTTCCCAGCCATGCTCCCAGCCCCAAGGTGCCTCCGTTCCTCCGAGGGCTGGGGGGACCAACAACTGGGGCTGGCCGTGTCCTGGGGTCACCACCGGCCTGTGGCAGGGTGAAGCTCCACGTTTTACACTCGCTTTGCCCCTGTGCAGGGCCACCCCCACTGGGGGCAGCAGGGGGGCTTCTCCCCCAGCCAGGCTTCTCGGGAGGCACTCTGGGTTTGTGCTGCTGCTGCTCCTGCTCCTCCTCCCCTCTTTTTGAAGCTCATCACTCAGAGCAGTGATACTTTTGATGCTGACTCACCAAGGCTTAACTCGTTAGGCAGATATTTTTTATATTAGACTCCAGCGGGAAAACGGCTGATTGCATTTCCCTTTCACCCGAGGAAAAATGTGGCACTCCATCTGTGATACAGGGAGGGAGCATGGTTGAGTCCTTGCAAGGGGAGCTGGGCTACGGCTGCACCAGCCCACTCCCAGGCCTGCCAGCAGCCCACTGCGTGGCCTTGGGCAAGTCGCTCTGCCTCTCCATGCCTCAGTTTCCCCATCTGTAATACTGCTCTACCTCACAGGGGTTGTTGTGAGGCTTCCTTGGCTAACATTTGCAAAGTGCTTCGAGATCCTTGGATGAGGGGTGCCACAGAAAGCCAGAAGGTCTTTGTGAAGGGTACCTGCAGTGGGGATTCAGGCAACCCAGCCCCCTTCCCAAGGGCTGTAGCAGGACGTGAGACATGAAGGGAACAAGCTGATCCTACAGCTGAACTTGACAATATCCTTTACAGTGTGATTTGTTCCCTAGTCCTCCTTTATTTGTGGGTGTCTGTCAGTGAAGCTGCAGGACAGGCAGCTCCCCCATCCCCACTCAAAATCAGGAATTGAAGCTGAGCCCTGACTTCCCCGGCTGCAGGGGCTTGCGCCCCGACAGAGATGCCGGAGTGGAAGGTAGGCAAAGAGTTGGTGGGCAAGGCGAACAAGAAAAGGTCAGGTGCTACCTTCTGCTGAGATGGCTGTGGCAGAGGTCAGAGCCCACCTGCCCGCTCGTGGGGGGGCGTGGTACGGAGAGCACCTTGCAGCCTCTGCCAGAGCTGTGCGTTTGGGACAGGAGGCAGGTACAGGCACCTGGCCCCAGGCAGGTTTCCATGGTGGCCAGTTAGATGGGCAAGTGAGAGTCAGGTCCCTGGGATCCCAGTCCCCTCTCTGAGGATCTGTGGGACCCTCAGGCAAATCACTTGACTTGTCTCCACTTCAATTTCCCCATCTGTAGAACCGGGACAGTAAATCGGACCTACCTCACAGAAGGTGTGAGGCTCCCTGCATTGCTTTGCAAAGTGCTCCAAGATCCTGGGGTGAAAGGCACTCCGTAAATGCAAAGTATTGTTACTGTACCATTGTCACACATGAGAGTCTGGGCAGGAAGGCTTGAGACCTCCCAGTTGCCCCAAGAGACCCCCTAGCCCATCCTTGGAGGAGAACTCTTGTGGGAGAGGACAGTGAGGGGAGGAAGGAATTTTTTTAAAGAACTATTTTTAGCTGTCCTAACCTGTTGGCCTTTTTTAGACAATATCTGGACACAGTTCCACCTACCACAGGATATGCAGTGCTGTACTATGCATGGATTACTCCTCTGGCTTGATGGGAAAAGTCAACATAACCAGTTTTTGAAATGTAACTCTATACGTGTATGTGTGCAGGTGCTGTATGCAGCGCAGGGGGCTCCGGGGGAGTGGGCTGGCCTGGGGGTTTGTGCCAGCTCCTGTGGGGTCCCTGCTGTCCTAAGGGCTTTGGGGGGTCTGCAGAGGCTTTCCGGGGCATGCGGGGGAGAAGGGCCTGCCAGAGGTGTGTGCTGCAACAGACCCGTGTGTGTATAAGCATATATAAACACATGTAGGAGATACCTGCAAATAAACGCAGGATGTGTACGACATGCTGTGTGATGACTTACAGCACATTTTTGCACTGTAGAGGTCTAGTTAGCTTTGCCTTGAGTGAAATAAAATTTATGTTTACTAGAGAAACTGGCTCTAGTTTGGGTTGCAGTGGGTGCCTGCCTAGGCTTACCATGAACCCCTGGGTGTGCATGCTGCATTGCAAACCCTGCACCGAGGCAAAGAGCAGCAGCATTTCCCTTGTGTGCCAAGCGTGGGCTGTGTCTGTTCTCTGCAGCTGCTTGTCCCGTGTGGATGACTGCCACTGCTCTGGCTGCATCCTGGACTCGCCGGGGCAAGGGCTGGGTGCTGCTTCCCAGCACCCATGGGTAAGCATTGCCCACTCAAGGCCAGGGCTGTGGGCGCCTGGAGCTGGGGAACCAGCCTGGCATGGGGTGCAGGACGGGACAGGGCTGCAGTGCTACTTTCGGAGGGACAGCGTTTGCAAGGTGCTTGGGGGTATTTCCCAGCATAAAAGGTGCTCTGAGCGCCTGGAAAGCAGGATCCCTCCCTGCCATGTTGCATGGGAATGGCCCCGATTTCTACTGGGGCTGAAGCTACACTAGAAGAAGTTGATTTAAAAGCACGCCTAACGTCCCTGTTTGTTTACAACAATTTAAACTGACCCCATTCTGGTCAGCTTGTCCAACTGAGTGGGCGCGGTCCACACAGCCCTTTCTTCTTTGTGTGCAAGAAGAGCTTGTTTGCAGGAGCCAGCAAATAAACCCTGTTTTATTTGCTGCTGGGAAAGCAGCTCCAGCACAGCGCAGGGTATTGCGAAAAATACCCCTGCAAGCAAGAGGGACAAAGCCTTCAGAGGCTGCCTGAAAAAACAAACACTTTCTTTTAATAGGGATAGTCTACTGCACAAACATTCTTTCCCCTATGTGTAACAGTAGTGAGCAAACAGCAGCTTAGCCCCAGAGGAGCCTTCCTGACACAGCAGTGTCAGCAGAGGGCAATAAATTTATCTTTCGAAGGGAGCTTGAGTCGGTGAGATTTCTTTACGGTATCAGTGGCCGTCGTTCCGAGCCGCCCTTTGCCTCCTTGGTTGGCCTCTGGCATGCTAAATCACAGCCTGCCAGCAAGGGTTCAGGAGACACCGATCACCTTCCGTGGCTGGACATCCATTTCCCAGTTGCTGGTGGAGCAGAGACAGCCAAGTGTATAGGGATGGGGAGGGAGGCTTGGAGAGAGAGGAGGGACCTGTCCTGGCTGGTCTCAGAGCTCTGACTGGAAAGAGAGAGGGAGGGAGAGAAGAAATTGCGAGCTTTGAAGGGCAGTGGCAACCAGGAGGCAAACGGAGTTGCATCCTTAAAGATGCTCCTGCGCAGAGCTGAAGTGGGCTGGCTGCCCCATCCCCACAGCCTGCCCTGCAGCGAGAGTGTGGTTCCCTGCTGTGCAGAACTGCCAAGGGGGCCCTGGCCCTTCCCCACAGCCCCCCGAAACCTGCGCAATAGAGCAGCCATGTGTGCTGCTGCAGCGGTGTCGGCAGTACGGCACTGACCCTCCGGACGGCGTAGATCCAGTTGAGGTAGGCACGGACGCTGGTGTAGACGCCGGGCGTGCTGGGGGTCCCGCAGCCCTGGCCCCAGCTGACGATGCCCACCACCTGCCAGTGCCTGCCTGAGTACAGCAGGGGCCCACCGCTGTCCCCCTACAAAGGACAAACTGGCTGAGGGGGCGCTGAGGACTCTCCTGGCCCCCAGCGTGGCGGGCACCGGTGGTCACAGCTGCAGCTCGCAGCCGTTTCCCAGGAGCACAGCTCTTCCCTGAAAGGGGCTGTTTCATTGATAGGTGCAGACCAACCCACCCCCTCTTTCTGGACCTGGCACCCCCCACCTGGCAGGTGTCCACTCCGCCTTGGGGCAAGCCGGCACACAGCATCTTCTCAGTGACCTCCCCGTGGTAGGCAACCAGGTTGCAGCTCTCTGCGTCTATGAGTTTCACCTCTGCCTGCTGCAAGGTCTCCGACAATTTGCCTGCACCAAACGTGGCAACTCAGAGGGGTCCCCCCCAGCAGCCCCGGGGCGAGCAGGGAGCCCACCGGCCTGGCTTCTCCTGCTCGCCTCCACGCTGTCCCGCTCACCGTGCTCCTGTGTGTAGCCCCAGCCTATCACCCACAGGGATGTGCCTGGCACCAGCTCCTCGTCGAAATAGGGCAGGCAGATGGGCTTGCTGCTGTCTGGGAGGGAGAGGTGAGGTGCAAGAGATGTCTGGGGAGGCTCACGGGGAAGGTGCCCATGCCCAGACTGGCCAGGCCCATGTGCTGGCCGGGCATCCGGCTCCCCGCTGCGCTCTCAGTAAGGCACCGCTTGCATGCAGCCCACTCCGCGCCACTGCTCGGTGCCCACTGAGCACTGCCACACAGGGGGCATCGCCCTCCTAGCCCACTTCTCGGTGCCATCAGAAGACACTTGGGACTGTTGCTGCGAGGAGGTGCGTGCCACATCTCACCTGAGACACTCAGGGGAGACTGCAGCTTCACCAGGGCAATGTCATTGTCCTTGGGAGATGCAGGCTTCACCTCAGCCAGGAAGACCTTCTCCACGGGGAGGGTGGCGGTGCCAGAGAGGAGGTCGGAGCCGGCCTTTACCCGCCACCTCGGAATGACGGGGTTGTTCCTGTGCACAGACATGCCTCTTACTGCTCCCCTCTTTCCTCTCAGTGAGCCTGCTGCAGGGACAGGCAGCAAAGCCCTGCCTGCACGCTGCCCTGCTCGACATCAGTCAGCTGCATTGGCCCAAGGGGCACAAAGCCCTGCACAGATGTGTTAATTACAGGACATTTAAGCAACACGTGGCTTAAAACCTGAGGGACCCAACCTGGCCTCGAGGCGCCAGCCCAGCCCTGGCACGTTGGTGCCAGCTGACTGGTGTGCCACAGCGGGGAGGTCGCCAACTCACTTGAAGCAGTGCGCTGCTGTCAGGACCCAGCTGGGGTCGATGATGCTGCCCCCGCAGATGTGCTCCTTCCTGTACTGCAAGCTGACCTGCCACGGCCAAGCCTCGATGGCGGCCGGACTCCCACCCAGCACGCGTGGAGTCCTGATGCTCTCCCCGCAGTCTTTTGCCCGGCAGAGCAATGACAAAGCAACACATTAGCTGTGGCAGCGGGAGAGAAAGAGCACCCGCTCTGCCCTCCTCCATCCTTGGGGGCGAGCGGGGACAGAGACTCCTGCACCTCCCAGGGAGGGGAGTGTGTCCCAAGTGCCCCCCCCACACCTCATGACACTGCCTGGGTCACCCCTTTGTGGGACACTTGGCACATCCCCCTTTTGTTCTCTGTTCGCACAACATCCCAAGGCTTGCTGAAATCGGATCGTCCATTCCTTGCCTTCTCCAGCCCACCAAGCAGATTAGTTTAATCAGGGTAATGTATCAGTAAATGTAAACCCATCCAGGCAGCTGGTTAAGCCTCTTGTAGGTGTTTCATTTCTGGTAGGTTTGTACTGGCTTAGGAATAAGGCTAGCACTAATTAAGTCCAACTTTTCTCATGCAAACAGTGCGGGAACGGGGGAGGGCCAGGGCTTGGGCCAGAGCCGAGCTCTTGCAGCTGCAGTGCAGCAGCACATGGGGCCGTGCCAGGAACAAGGGCCTGGAGCGGCATGAGGCCTGCAAGGTGCAAACAACATCACCATACTTACTGGAACAAAAGAGCGAAACAGCGGATCCAGAGAGGCATTTCCTGGAAGAGGGAGGAAAAGGGCTGGATGTGGCGGAGGAGAGGCTCTGGGGCCAGGCACGGCAGGCACCCATGCAGGGCAAGGGGCACAGCGGCAGCCTCTGCACAGCCCCCACTGCTCACCTGCCCGGCTCGGGCATCTGGAGGCTGCCGTTGCTCAGCACAAGTTCGCGGGGAGGCAGGGGCTGCCCTGCGTCTGCCTCCACTGGCCAGAAAGTGGGGGTGCTGGAAGACATGGGGGGGGCACAGGTCAGCAAGTCCCAGGCATGCTACCAGTGGGGCATGGGTGCTGGGAGAGGACAGGCGTTGGTGCCCGAGCATCTCCAGAAGCCTGGAAACTCGGCAGTTATGGCTCAGACTGAGCCAAAGATGGTATAACCCAGTTCTAAACTTGAGGGACTGAGGCTTTACAAGTAGGTTCTAAACATTTGCCTGCCGCCCAGACAAAGAGCTGCTGAGACAGGGAGGAAGCAGGAGCTTAGGAAGGGAATGTCGACACTGTGCCTGTGAGGAAGAGAAAGACCACATACTAAAAAGGGGATTCCCTGGGAGAGGGACACAATGATGCCAGAAGTGCCACAGCCCTGAGGGTTGGGGGCAGGAAGGGGGGACTGCCCACTGAGCCCAGGACCAGGGACAGGAGTGTATTGAAGGAAGGGAGGCTACTCCCTGCTGTTCAGAGAGGCATGGGGCAGGTATCTCCTGGGGGACCTCAGGGGTGTCCCTGCGGTTACCTCTTGTGATATTTGGGGCCTGGGGCTCAAAGCCTCAGTCCCTGATTTTTTGGAACTGGAAATACCATCTTGGGCTCACTCTAAGCTCCTAGAGGGACTCAAACACCAGAACCCATCTTCTCCCTAGTATACCCCTAACTTAACTCAAACTCTCGCTTAATCCAGGGCTGACACCAAAACACGCAGGGCTAGCATGCTGTTTCCCCAAATCTCAGCTTTAACCAGCTGTAGCTGAATGCAGCACTACAAACTTGCTGTTAGCTCAGGGCAGCGCATGAGGTGCACACAGGTGGGTGACATGGAGCTTCATCCCAGCTGCAAGGACCCAGCCCTGCCCACAGCTGTGCAGCACCCACACCCCCCACGCAGCACCCACAGCACCCACCCAACTGCTGCTCCCCTGGGCCTTTGAAGAGGGAGTGCAGTGCTCTGGTGAGGAGAGTGCACGCTGTCGAGAGCTGCAGGACAGCCCTGCTGCATGGGTCCCTGTGAGAAGGTGGGGGTGAGGTGAGGGGCTGGAGCTAGGCAGGGTGCCCGTGGGCTGGGGACGGAGCGGAGGACGCTGGGCACGGTACTGTGCTTATGTGCGAAGCTGCCAGGGCTTCTAGCATAGAGACTAGCTGGCTCCTAGGGACGCACAGAGGGCTCTGTGTGGCAGGGATGGACTGAAACCATTAGTGCAGAGCTCTGAGTGCTTTGTAAGTAAAGAACCCCACTCAAAAAGAGGTTTCGTGGGAGAAGGATAGATAAAATGGGCAAGAGAGGTGTGGAGAAAGCAGCCTTGTACCTCCTATAGCCCATTTGCTCACAGGCTGCTTTTGCCAGCACCAGGTTGAAGTGGTCGTGGCAGATGCAGGACCAGGCTCCAGTGTTGCTGTTAAGCACCTGCAGGATGGATCTGTCTTTGGAAACACGGGCTGGAGACAGACACAGAGTCAGCTTTGTCATGGGTGATGTCAGCAGGCGGAGGCTTGCTGCAGCAGCCCAGCCCCTCCAGAGCGCTGGCAGGGTGTCCTGGACTCACCCCCAGCTCGTGGCCCCTCGGGGACCCACTGGGGACAGCTGGCCTCGTCCTCACCCTGCAGACAGTCGATGTGCCCGTCACACACCTGCCGCAGCGGCACCAGTTTCAGGGGCTGTTTGCAGAAGAAGTAGTGGTAGTCCAGGTAAACCTTGACTAGAGGGAAAGGGGGAGCTTAGCGCTGAACTTGTGCTGCTGGGCAGGCTCAGGGCTTGCCTTTGGGGGGTCAGCAAGAAGGTGGCAGAGCCAGTCCCGGCTGAGCCCTGTGTCCAGAGCTGCGTTTGCCAAGCTGCGGCCATGCCCAGCAGCAGCAGGAGGAAGGGGGAGAGGAGGGCAGGAGCCATACTCAAGAACCCGACCATAACCAGGCAGGCGAGGCTGAACACTGCTGCTAGGACAGGGATGCCAATCTGCTTGAAGGACTCCAGCGCCGTGGAGGCTTTGTGTCTTGTGCTGGGACCTGTGACACAGAGGAGCGTGGCCCCGCATTGCCAGGCCCAGCCTGGCAGCACCCACACCCCTAGCTCCCGTGGGCATTACCTCTGTCATTCAGCCGCTCGGAGGCTAAATCCTGCAAACCAGAGGGGAAAACCAGTTACCGAGCCGAACCTTCACCCAAAAAGCAAGTCCGCAAGCGGAAAGGGTCAATAGCAGCTTGGCTAGCTGGCAATTCCCACGCCTAATGTGGGATCCCTAATGTGATCAGCCACCCCGGGGGAGGGCAGCCCAGAGAAAGCAGAGGATCAGCTAAGCCTGGGCAGGCACAGAGGGTGCTGTCTCTGGCTTGCTTGAGGCCCACCACGACGATGAGCAGGGAAACTGCCCCAACCCACAGCTGAGGTGGCTTTAGAGCTGTTGGGAATGGAGGCGGCAGTGGAGGGGTGCCACAGCCCGGAGCAACAGGGCTTGGCTCTGCTGCCACCAGGGATCTCTGGCTGCGGTGTTCCCATGGATGCCACTTGTGCAATTCCAGTAACTGGCTATTAATGTTACAGAGATGCTGCCTTTAATGCACCAGACGCTTAAGAAGTTATAGGTGTTATGAAAGAGGCACTTTTTGATGTGCCAAGAAACCCTGAGTCAAAATACATGTGCCTGCAGGGCTGTGCCACCCGGACATGTCACGATGGGGGTTATTCTTTGGCTGGCCCAGTGTGGGGTCAGAAACTGAGCAGCACAGCTCGAGCCCTCCCCGACAGACTGCCAGAGCTGCTGGAGAAACCAGCCTGGCCCATGGGAATGGGTGCTCTCGGGGTGGGGAGGGAGGGCTGTGCCGCTGCTAGGACACAAGTAAACACAGCCCCGGCAGCAGTCAGCAATGGAGCGAGTGATGAATAAGACATTGATCCCACTTGATCTCCTCGAAATTATTTTCCCGTAATAGCTTCTCGTATGAGAGATGCCCAACTGCAGTAGGAAGGGTCCCGTGAGCGGCACCAGGCAGCCATTGCTGAAGGAGCCGCTCCTGTCCTTGGTGGGCGGGTTGGTGCTGGGCAAAGATCAGAGCCCCTTTGGGGGGGTTCAGGTGGAGACTGTATGTTCCCCTTGCCCTGTTCTGCGGCCCTGATTGTGCCACGCTGCTGAGAGCTGCTTCCTGGCAGCTTGCAGTTTGAAAGTGTGCTCCTGCCCTGCTGAGGCTGTGGAAAGCAGCACGCTTGCTTTTCCCTTGGATGCCCTTCCAGCCCCCAGGTGAGCGCTTTTCCTTTGCTGTTGCTTCTGGACCCTATCACGACAGGTAAGATGAGCTTTTTTGCAGGGCCTGTACCCGGCACGAACAGAGGTAAGGAAGATTAAAAACACTACAATAAACCCATAGATCCAGGAGAGTTTGGGATTTAGAAGCCTTTGCTCATTTGGCTGCTGAGCATTGGGAGCAGCACGCTTTTCCTGGGCAGCAGAGGGCTGGAGATGATTGCATTCGTCGTCTCAAACGAGAGCAGAGGCCCCTGTAAAACCTCAGAGCTCAGAGGTTGGGGCTTTGAAGAACAGCGGTGCAGCGAGACTGGGGACGTGGTAAGGCTGTAAAGGGGCCATGCTCCAGCCCAAGGCTGGTAGGAGGGAGTGGCGGGGCTCGCTCTCTCTGGGTCACTGTGTTTGGGCATGTTTAGCCATGCACAAAGATTCTACCAGCAGGATTTTACAGGCGAGTGCCAAGCCATTATTCATGGGTTAATACACGAAGATAGCTTGGATTTAATGTGCTGCTAGCTCAGCCGTCGCTGCCCCTCGCCCTGCCAGGAAACGTTGCCACCCCATCGTGGCCCTGCTGCGTGGCTTGGGCTGCCAGTTTTGGCTGATCGCCTGCCTGGGAACAAGAAGTGACCTGTGCAGGGGAGGACCAGATCCTGCCCAGTGCTGTCAAGGCAGTGGGCATGTGGCTGTGCCCCAGCATGCAGCTGTCTGGCTCTTTTGAGGGAATGCCAGGGGCCTTTCTCTGAATAGCCGAGCTCGTCTGGCACCGATGCTGAGCATGGGCAAGTCGTGGCTAGCGCCTGGCTTGTGGATGGGCTCTGTGTAGCCCCTCAGGTCTTTTTGGCTCCCACAAGGGCACTGCAGTGCTACCGGGGGATCCCAGCTCAGCTCCTGGGGGCCCAGGGCCCAGCTCGTGGTGGCAGGGAGTCGGGGACCTGCTGGTAGCAAGCGGGCAGGGTGGGAAGAGTAGCATGTCTCCTGGACTTCCCATCTTGGCCATCCTTTAGGAGCTGCTTATCTGCAGCGTCTGGTGCCTGCAGGAGCCCTGGGAATTTTGTAATGCTGGCTCAGCTTGCTCCCAAATGCCGCCAGTCGAGGACACGTGGGGCTGGTCCTTCCTCATGCTGACCTCTTGTGTCACCGTGGGCCTGGGCTGGGCATGACCTGGATAATGGGATCCTAACGGTTCCCTGCAGGAATGGTCCCAGGGCCCTGTGGGCTCCTCCAGGCTCCACGGCATGGCTGGGGCTCTGTGGCTGGGGGGCACCGCAGCTGCCCCTGCCCGCCGGCGAGCTGCCCGTACTTGTGCCCATCATGTCGTCTGGTGTCAGGCTCCTTTCTGACAACGCTGGGCAGGTCTGGTACAGACGCAGGTGGAAGGGATGATGCTGTGGTGCTGGCCACTTTCCCACACAGAGAAGGTATTGCCCATTGTTGTGTTTTGGGTTTTTTTTTCATATTCTTCAGTCCATGAACTTCCTCCATTTCAAACAGATTCACAGCTTAGAGCTGCCCCAGGGGCTGCCTCTCCATGACTGCCCAGTTGCTTTCAAAACCACACTACAAGCAAGAGCTGCACTGGTTAAGCTCAAAGCAAGGCAAGAGCTGTGCCAGCTCCTTTGTGGAGTGGAAGCACATGATTTCCTGGAGAATTCAAGGCTACCATAACTAATTGAACTCCCTTGCCATATTCTCTGGAAGCACGCTAATGCTGCTCTGCCCAGTCTGCTCTCCAGCTGTGCAAATGCCAGCCCACAAACCATGGACTCCTGATGAACTTCTGCACCCGCACAATCTGAGCAGGCTCAGGCAGCTGGGGTGCAGGCAGACTCTTGCCATTTGCCCTCCGCAGCGTGTGGCTGAAAGGCTCTGTTGTGCACCGAGTAGCTGTGCTGGCTGCTCCTGAATGAGGGAAGGTAGGATGTTCCTCTGCAGACCTCACCTTCAAAGGGTGCTCGGGGCTAACTCCTTGGCTGCAGGGGGTTTAACCCATGGGTGTGTGTAGCGGGTGGGTGAGATCCCCACCCCAAAGGGAATGATGTCCCAGTGTATCACTGGTGGAGGGTTTTACAGCGAGCTGCGCAATACGTGGTTGCCCTCTGTTACGGAAGCCTTTTCCTCCTAGGGAGGGATTGCATGCCAGGCTGGGGTTTGGTGGCTATGGCTTTGCTTGCAAAAGGCACTGAAGGAAGCTGAGCTGAGCGCATCCCTTGTGCTAAGCAGAGGGACTGGGCAGTCCCACGGTGGGAGCTGTGCTGAGAGGCAGGGGTGCCGGGCTCTTGCCCAGGCATTGCCTAGGAACCAGTGCCTTCCCCGGGGAGGGACGGACGGGGACAGGACAAGATGCTCCAGAAGGGCATGTTGCCCTTGGCGAGCAGACTTGTGAGATGCATTGCTTGCCTTGTCTGCTTCCCTGTCTGGGAGAGGGCCAAGGCAAGCCACAGAGAAATGTGGGAGTGAGAGCTTGTGGGGATAGCCAAGCACCTTATCCAACAGCCATGGTGGGGTGTTGAGAGAGACGGGTAAAATCAATCCCTGCCTGGATGCCGCAGGGGACTAGGGTCAGGGAACAGCAGCTCTTCTGAGCCTGGGCCGCCTCATCACCAGTAAACCGCTCCTGGCAGACCTGGGCTGCAAGTGCAGCCAGCCATGGGGTGTGAAGGGTGCCGTCTGCTCGCTCCTGGGGTGAGGGTCTGGAGGCTGACATGCAGGGAGAGGGCAGAGCGGTGGGCAAAGCTGTCGGTAACTCACCATGTTCATCCAGCTCTGTCGTGGTCTTCCACCTGCAGAAACCCAGCAAAGATCCTCCAGTCTGGGACACGGGGAGGCTGTGGGTGCCCCAATGCCCCAAGAACCTGAGCCGGCAATGCTCCCGCCACCCCTGTGCCTGAGCTGCTCTGCCCACGCCGTACTAACACTGGGGCAGGACCGCCCAAGCACTCCTTAAAACCCACAACAGGAGTTGTGAAACAGGAATTGTGATTTGTATTGTAATATAACACCAGTCTATCAGCAGCACCATCACCTGCAATAATCTCCTGAGCATCTGCCACTGGAGGGTGACTCACCTGCAGAGCTGCTGTCACAAAATAGCTTATCAAGAGCCAACTGACTGACAGAGCAGGATTTGTCCTGCTCCTCTCCTGATGATAAGAGGAGCCACAGCCATCCCGCTCTTTGCCTGTCTCTTCCGCATTGCACTGGGTTGTTTTTAAACAGAGGTTTTAGTAGGTGGAGGAGGAAAGGAGAAGAGTTTACGCATGAGGTTACCGGGCCATTATATGCTTCTGTCTCTCGGGTCACTTGGTCTGTGCGTCCCTGTGCAGCCCCAGGTCACAGCTGGCAGGTGTGCCTGGCAGGGCCGGAGCGAAGTTAAAAGGAAAGCGAGCAGGTGGCCATGGCAGTTTACCTCTGGTTACCAGGAATAACCACTCTGGGAAGAAGAGTGGCTTGCTTTAGCCTGCTGCTGGCAGCACCGCCAGGCAGGATGGGCATTTAGATTTTGGCGTGTGGGAGCCGCTTGCTCCAGCTGGGCGAAGGCCAGTGCGGGGAGCCGGCTGGGGTCAGGGAGTCTGCAGGCTGTGGTTGGCCCCACTGGCAGCTGGCTGGAAAGCCTGGCCTTGTGCAGACTCATGCTGGAAGTGGTGGGTTTGCAGGATTTGCCAAGCAGCTAGTTGCCCTCTTCTCCTTTTGTAATCAAGCTTTCCCAACGGTCAGGGAGAGCTGCTGCTGCCAGGTGTGTGCACCATGCCAGTGGGGAGACAGCGGAGTGACCTGGACCTGCAGCTCCTTGGCTGGGGAGCCATGCCATCGCTGTGCCAGCTTGCCCCTGCTGCAGCAGGGACCCTGCCTGCCCTGGGGAGGGCCTGACCAGGGATCCTGGCATCTGCATGTGGCTCTACAGGTAAGGGGCACTCTCCCCCCCGACACTCACTGGTGGGGATCCAGTCCCCTTGGGGCTCCTGCCCGCATGGTCCGTGCAATGCCCAGAGACCGTGGGATGGAGGGTGGGCAGCGGCAGCCGGCGGGTCCAGCCGCTCGCTTTGTGCAGGAGGGTGCCCTGTGCTACTGCAGGAGCTTTCAGCTTGCAAACCGGTTTAAGGGGCTGTGCACGGCAGTGGGGAGCTGGGCCGAGGGCTTACATCCCTGGTGTGCCACTGTGGGCCCTGGCTGGGGCAGCACAGGCAAATGGCTGCGTGGGCACCTGATGCAGCATGAACTGCAGCATGGTGGAGCAAGCTCTCCTGTCCAGTCTGGGCATGCCTGTCCCTTGTCAGGGAACAAACTGTGGCTTAAAAGCAAAAGCATCTCAAGAGATGGATGCTCCCAGGCAGGGCTCTGGAGCGGTCCCATGCATCCAGCACCACCCATGCAGCTCGTGCCACAAAGACCTCCTCGAGGCGTGGGCAGCCTTCCCAGAGCATCCCAGTGCGAGCCCCGCGAGCCCTACGCACCCCACGGCCTGGACCTGCTGCCATGGAAGGGAGAGCAGCCCAGGGGCATCTGTGGGGTGGGAGGTGGCAAGATGGGGAGCGGCTCTTCCTCCTTCGAGCCTGAGTGAGGGTTTTGAGGAAGCAGCTGAGGTTTGCAGATATTATGTCACAGTTCCACATGCCTTCGGGGCTTTGCTTCCTGGAGTGCGTCTGCATTTCCAGCCCATCACCCTTCCCTGGCCTCTTGCGCATGGAGCCCTGGCGTGACACTGGATTCCGGGCACCCCGGCTCCATCTGGGGTCAGGCAGAGGCCAGGCAGGGTTGGCCCAGGGCTCTGCACAGCCGCCAGCCTCCCTGAGCCACATGGACACGCACCCTGACCCTTTCCTCTTTGCTGCTTTGCGAGGAGCAGTCCCAGCCCCTCTGTCCGAGCCGGATGCTGCCAGGGCCTTGAGGTCTGCAATGTGCATCATCCCCTCTGCATCCAGGCCAGCATCCCCACGGGTCTGAGGCATTGCCCCTGGGTCTTGGTGCTTGCTCCCGAGGAGGGCCGCTCAGGGGCTTGGCTCCTGCCAAGCTTGCCCTGGGGTATGGTGTAGTCAGAGGCTGCGCCTGGCAAAGCACACACAAAGTGAGGAGGGATTTTGCCCCGGCTGCCCAGTTTCCAAGCTGTTAATTGTTATCCCTGTTTGTTACCTTCTACCTGCAGCCACAGGAGATGCTTTCCCCCTCTTTCCGCAAGCAGGCGGTGATTGCCACTGAACCCTGGGGCTTGGCGCTTTGAGATGATCGAATACAGCCGTAAGTTCGTCATACCAGGAGGTGTCTGTGACTGGGGGCAGCTGGTGGGGGACGCCCTGTCACCCTGGGGTCCCGCCCTCCCTGTGGGTGCCCTCGCCCTGCACAGGGCCCTAACCTTTACAGGCGTCCCCAAAGGCCCAAGCCCGGGCTCTGTGTGGGACCCTCCCTGCCCCTCCTCCCGGTTGCTGCTCTTTGCCAGGAGGTGGCAGTCGGAGGACACAGCCACTTGGGCACCTTGCCAGGGCTGGACACCCCTGTGTCCAGGGTGTCCCTGCCCCTTGGGCTTCCAGTGCTACCAGTTCAACCTCTGCCTGGCTGCCTGTCCCTGCCAGCAGCGGGAGGGCAGAGCTGCCCGCGTGGTCGGGCATCATGCCTGCCCCAAGCGGGTGGGGAGGCTGGGCTGGGCTGGGAGCAGCCGTTGTGGGCTGGGGCTCAGGCCATGTGCCGTCCATCGCATGAGCAGTTACGTCTGCTGGAGCTCCTTTGCTTTCTCCCCTGGGAACCAGCTGAACCGGCGGGCGAGGAGCGGTGCCCAGCCTTGCTGCAGGACGGGCGGTGAGGCAGCTGTGTCACCGGGAGAGGAGGGGACAGGCAGGACGTGCCAGGCGCAGCGCTCACCGCTGCTGCAGCAGCTCCCAGCCAGGGCTAGCCGTGAGCAGCTCCTGCGGCACGGCGCTGGGCAATGGACCCCCGGGCAGGTGAGTAGGTGGCCTTTTTGTTCCCTTACGGGGCAGAGGTGGGGATGTTTTATGGCATGGGCAGTGGCTTGGTAACCTTCCCCTCCCCTCTGCTGTCTGTGCAGCTGGGGCTCGGGGCTCAGCTGCTGGTGTGGCTCTACCTCCAGCACTGCTGCTCAGAGGCATCTCACTGGGATGTGAGGACATCTGCTCCCGAGGGTGTCAGGGCAGGGAGCACCTCCCACGCATGACACAGGGCAGGGGCCAGGCACGAAGCTGTCGCCCTCCCACCAGCGGTAGGCATGGTGAGAGGGCAGTTTTGGCAGCTGGCTGATTCAGAGAGGCTATTGCACCATGCTCCTCCTGTCCCGCAGCTCCTGCTGCGTGAGTCACTCCTGCAGCAGACTCCCTGACCTCACCCGCATCGGTCCATGCAGGGGCCTGGGGTCCCAGGGCTCCCAGCTCACCCCTGGCCCAGCAGAAGCAGGGCACGTTGGCTGCCCACATCTCCTGGCCTCCTGAGCCCTGCTGTGAGGGCCCAGCAGAAGGGAAGGGCAGGCTGATCTTGCTCATCTTCCAAGCACAACTTGGAAGCTGGCAGCGAGATGCTCTGCAGCTCCCCAGGTTGATTGCCAGATCCCATCAGGTAGAGCGAGTGCTGTGGGTTGCAGGATGACCTGGGACCTTGCTCACTATGTAAACACCGTGACCACAGGGGAAATGTTCTCACTCCACCGGCATCTGTCTAAATTTAGCTGGTGTTAGGTCATTCTTTTCCGCTGCCACCTCACTCCTGATGATGCAAGGCACAGCACCCGGTCTCTGTGCCGGGCACCTGCCCCAAGCCCTCTGTGTGGGCAGGGGAGTGCTGCGGGGCTGACCGTGCGCCAGGGCAGTGGCCAAGCCCTGCTGTCCCCTCCTGGGCACAGCAGCCCCCAGAGCTGTCCCCACCACCACCCCTGCCTGCGTTTTGCTAATGGGCCACACTGGGACTGAGAGGGCAGCTTGCTGGTCAGGGAGGCCCCCTGGCGGGGTGGGGGGGATGCTGGGGTGCAGGCAGGTGTGCAGGAGCCTGCTGTGACAGCAGAGAAGGGTCCAGGATGGCGTTTGCACGGGGTTTGGGAGAGCAGGAGCTGGCAGCAGCTGGAGAGGTGCGATTCGCAGCCCTGCGCTGTATGTTGCATGAGCTTTCCTCTGTGCAGCATGCAACCTGTGGTCAGCAGAGAAATGGCTGCTCGTCAGCTGTGCTGTGCCTGGGAACCTTGGTGTCCCCTTGACAACGTCAGGAGTGTTGGCTGGCACTGGCCTCTGCCAGACCCTGCAGTGTGGACGGGAGGGATGGAGGGGATGCGGAGCTCCTGCGTACCATCGTCATCCTGTAGCAGGACTTGCTTGCCCTGAGAAATGCATCCTCTAGAGGGAACTGCCTGTTCAGAAATGGGCCTGCACGGCTGCGCAGGGACGGCTGTGGGGGCAGAGCAGGGTACAGAACTGTGGGGCTGTGGGAGCACCGGGACAGTCAGCACCAGTGCTGCAGCTGTGGCACCTTGCTGCTCTTCTGGCTCTTCTCCGCTCAGCCGGGTGCTGCCAGGGCATGGCTGGCAAGATGCACCAGAACCACAGGACAGCCCAGCTGCGGGAGGTGGCAGCCAGCAAGTGTGTCCTCGGCCCTAGCCCTGCTCTGCTACCTGCCCACTCTGCTTGCACTTTTGCTGCCAAAATTCCAACTACGTGGCATGGCTAAACCCTGCTGACTGCCAACAGCTCCCTGTGCAGCTGAGGAGGAGTGGGCATGGGACCAGGGGTGGGGGTACAGGCACCGTCAGGGCGGCCAGTTCCCCACCCCCAGTGCAATGCGATGGGCCCTGGGCATGGCCAAAAGCTGCCTGGGGTCCGGCTGAGCTCCTGGCGGGGCTGGGAGCAGGAATAGCAGGGGATCCTGCTTATTGGGAATGTGGGCTCCTGTTTACAGCCATTCCCCTCCTGTTTAGGCTGAGGGCAGTGGGTCACCCCCACTCCCCTCTGGGCTCCCTTTCCAAGTCACTATCCTGCCCACTGGCTCACCAGGGGACAGCAGAGGTGGTGGCTGTGCGACCAAGATCACAAGTCTCCAGCACGGGGCTTTGGGGGTAGCAAAAATCTCTGTGCCACAGTGTTCAACAGCCTCAAGGAGCACAGTCCCTCCATGCCATAGGGGCAGCACGGGGTGGAGGGACGTATCCCAGCCCTACAGCTGTCCTGTTGCCCCTGGGGGATGATCAGAAGCCATAGCTTCCAGGAGGTGTTTGACTGCAGAGCCCCTTCTCCCTCTGTTTTACAGGGCAAGAACACATCAACGTGCTTGGGGTTGTCTTAGGTGTAGGGCTGGCCTTGCTGATCCTGGTGCTTTTTGGCTACACCTTCTTCCGGTGGTACCAGAGGGGCCAGTGCTGGCACCGTGAGTATGGTCAGAGCAGGGGGGCAGGCAGCAGCAGGGCAGGGAGGGCTCGAAAGAAAAGGGCTGCAGGGCCCGGGGTGTGGGGAGCACGCCTGACATTTGCTGGGGGCTGGGGAAACTGGCGTGCAGTGTGGCTCTGGGGCAAGCTGGAGGCATGAAGAGGCCAAGGAGGGGGATGAACAGTGATGTCCCAGTGTGGCTGGCTGTCCCGCTGGCTGTCCAGCCCATCCCTATGCTGCTGCACAGACTTGCGGCAAAGCAAAGGCACCACATGGTTCTGACACCTCTCCTTCCCGCTTCCCCAGGGCCCGACTTCATCTTCAACCTGTACCACACCTGGTAAGTGAGGCTGTGCAGGGTACCTGGGGCGGGCTGGGTGCTCCCTTCGCACGGTGCCAAGGTGTTGCAAATCCTCACCAGTCCCTAAACCCACTGAGCTCTGCTGTTTGCAGGTGCTGCCTCTCCGGGACAGATGCCCTGGGGAGTCCCAGCTGTTTGGGGACAGCCCCCACGCTGTGGGCTGGGGGGGACACAGGCAGCTCACTGACATCTCTGCCCTCCCTGCAGTGGGCTGGGGTCAGTGGCAGTGGAGCTGGTGCCGCCGTTCAGCATCAGCGGCTCGCTGAGCAGGACAGGGAACAGCTATGTGCCTTTCCAGGACCGGGGGCCATGAGGCAGGAGCCGGGCTGGCGTGCAGGTAGGACGTCACCCTGCCCGGCAATGGACAAGTGGGTCCCCGGCCGTGTACATCCCCCAGCACAGCCCACCACAGCAGCAGCACCATGCAACTGCCCCAGGGTGCCTGGGAGCAGCCAGTGCTCAGGGCAGCTGCAGCAGTGGGTGCCTCTGTGGGGTTCTGAGGCGCTGGGTGGGAGTGCTGTACCCCAGAGCCTCCGTGCCTCCTCGTAGCCCCTGGTCATCACAGCTTTCCCTGGGACAGTCCCAAGGTTTTTCCTGCAAAAGTCCTCCCCATGCCTGTGGGGCATCAGGGGCTTTCCCTGGGCTCTGGTTTTGTTTCCCTCCACCACTGCAGGCTTTGGTTTGCATTTCCTTCCCCATGCCCCACTGTCCTTGCCCTGGGACTGGACACGTGGCCGGGGGCGAAGGCAGCTCGGGGCTGGGGCTGGAGCGTGTGTCCTCCCTGCACCGCTTCCCCATGCTGCCTCACACCCACCTTCTGGCATCAACAGAAAGAGCAACCAAAACTGGCCATGGGGGAATTCCTCTGTTCTTGCTTCTTTGAAAAACAGCCCCTGAATGTGCTGGATTTCTACTGAAATTGTAACGGTGCAGTTTCTGTTTTCAGAAGAGCTTCTTCAGCTGCTCCCTGCAGGTGCATTTATCTTGCTGGCCCTCCCTGGCCACAGGCAGCACAGGTAGGTGCTTGAGGTCAGCTGCCATCCCCAGGCTGGTGCACTGGCCCAGCCTCTCCTTGCTTGAGATGGAGGAAGAGGGAGCTGCCTCATCCCACGCTTCCTCAGCACGCATCCTGGAGAGAAAAGACACCTTCCCCATGGACCCCCACGGCTCAGAGAGACCCCAGTCCTCAGGACCAGCCTGCTGCGTGCCCAGGCTGTTGGTGAACAGGGCAGTGGGAGCACAGGAAACCAGCTAAAAAGGACAGCAATGAGCCACAGAACTGGACAGCTGTTTTTGTGCAATAGGGGAAAATGCCATAAGGAAATGAGACTGCTTCAGACTTCCCTCCTCGGTTGAATATCTCGACCAGCATGGAAATTTGCCCTCTGCACTGATGGTGCAAGCAAACACCTCAGAAAGCCCCTGTGGGCTTTCTCGTGCCAGCCGCCTTCAGCCTCGACAGAGCAAGCAGCCGTGGAAGCGCCTGGAGCACAAGAGCAGCCCTGGCAAAGCTGCCGCAGCCCTCGGAGAGGGGCCCCTACCCAGCAGGTGAGGGCTGGTGAGGCACAGGGGCTTTGGGACCGATTCTTTGCAAACTGTTTTCTCAGAAGGAAAACAAAGAGAAGCTCGGGAGACCGTGCAGTTGCATCTAGGGAAACTGGTGAGGATGGAGCCGAGAGCCCCACTCTGCACCCTGGCTTGCAAGGGAGCTGGTGGCTGGCCACAAGCCCCCTCCCTTCTTCTTCCCTGTGCCCACCGTGCTGCTCCTCACAGGGTGCTAGGGGAGGAAAGGTGCTTGCATGGGTGCAGCCCCTCGCTGGGGCAGCCAAGGTGTGGTGCTCCCCGCCGCAAGGAAGAGCAGAAGGAGGAGAGCTGCTTGCAGAGGAGTTAGACCCAAACATCCTCTGTGCACTAGGTTGTGACTTAGTTCAGGAAAATGTGAGCATCCGGGATTTCCAGAGAGTCGGAGGGACCGTCCGTGCTCTCAGCTATTGAAGCCAAAAGCACATGGTCTGTGGCTTTCTGGCAAACTCATCTGGGTTTCGTTGAAAGGAGAGCCCTGGCTGCTTGTGGAGGGGGAGGGTAACACCATCTCTCTTGGCCCTGGGTGGTGCCCTGGACGCTGCCAGCTGGAGCCTTTCGTAGTGGGCAGGAACTGGCAGCCCCCAGCACTGCACGGTATCTGGCCACAGAGATTGACGTCAGGAGCATTTTAAAAAAAAAAAAAAAAAAAAAAAGTCATGCTTAGTTTTGATGATTCTGTTCTTCAGAGGAAGTTGGAAAAAAAGAAAGCAAAAAGCCCCAACCCCCAAAATGCCCAGAGGCAGAAGAGATGGTGGAAATGGAAAGGCAGGAGGATGCACACAGCTGGCATTGGCAGTACTGGTACAGCAGGGCACCTGCCACGGCCGGCGGCTGGGCCCTCCGTGTGATGCAGGGAGTGTATCTTAAGTGCAAGTAGTGCAACGTCAGACGTAACAGAAGGAAATGTAGCAATGCATCAACAACCCTTCTCCTGACTGCAGTGATTCATGTTTTTACCTGGAAAAAAGTAGTCCCCGAGCTGGGTTTCCACGAACAGTCTTAAATGGGACTATCCCGCCATGAAGGTTCTTGGAAACTAAGTGACTTTTGGAAAAACTCTCCAGTGACCTGGTAGTAGTCAAATGTAGCCCATGGTAAGTCGTTCCTGTTCTGACAGAAACTATTCCCTCACCCCCCGGTTTCGACTTGTTCCGCTCTGCCCTGGAAGTGCTCCTGTCCTTCCCTGGTGCGTGGTCCACCCACGGGACATGCTGCATGCACAGCACGTCCCTGTGAAATCACCGCAAGCTGCCTGGGTCTTTTTCCCTGCTGCTCCTCCGGTGCACACTCCCACAACACAACACTCGCCTGGGACAACTACCCTGGTCCTCAGATGAGTGTGAAGCTCTCAGTGGGCTGGCTTTGTTCTCCTGTTTTGCCAGCTGAGAGCTGGAAACATTCTTCCTTGTGTGAGGCAAAGGCACGTTGCCCTTTGCTGCAGGGCAGAGTCCATGGCTGAAAACGGAAAGCGCAGCTTGACCTTAGACAAGGATGCACAGATGAATGAACCAAATAAATAACACCACATCCTTTCTGTATTTACAAATTAAATAGAATAAATAACGTCTGTATGCAATAGTGGCAGAATGTGGACCATAGTGTGGGCAGGGCTGCCCCGGCTCATGCTGGGCTCATATGGCAGCCGCTGCATGCATCCTGCACCCTGTCAGAGGTAGCCAGTGCCCTGGGTCTCGGCCATGGGGGCTGAATGCTGAAGGGTCTCTGTACAGTCAGGATAGTCCCTCGCTCCCTCCCAGTGAGGCCAGCCAGGGTGGGAGGTCTGTGCTTCCAGCAGCAGGATGGCTGACATCAGGCTGCTCTTCGCTTTCGGTATCCATGTTGTGAAAGATTGGATGAGATAGGCAGCACGGACGTCAGCTGGAGGAGCCCGGTGCTCGCCTGTGAAAGGGGGAAGTGGGGAGGGGAACCGCAGGGCTGCCACCTGCCCCAGCCCCAAGAGTGGCCTTGAGCCCAGGGGCTCCATGGCCCACACTGGGCTGCTGGGGAGGGCAGACAAGGCAGGATCGCCCTTTGGAAACATCCTGGTGTGTATCTTTGGTGGTCAGAGGAGGCGGGGGTGAGGCCCTCCAGCACAGCCCATCCCTGTGTCTTGTTAGCTTTACACCGGAGACTGGCTGGAGGGAAGATGCAGGGCACGCTGGAGGCTGGCCACAGCAGTACCGAGGCCAAAGCAGCCCCCAAAGTAGCTAAGCTGGTGCTTCTCGGGTGAGTATCGGCCGGGGCATCACTCAGTTTCATGTGTTAACATTCAGGGGTCGACAGTAGCTTATCAGAGTAGCTGCTCCCCGTGGGCAGTGGCTAGAAGAGGTAGTTGGGTCAGTGTGTGGGGCTGGCGGGTACCCACTTCCCAGCATGGGGATGGCTCACAGGCGGCTGTCCTTGCTGTCCCCATTGAGCAGACTCAGAGGGTTGATTTGCAGCGTGAGCCACTTGTTGGTGCTGAGGCTGGAGATGAGGGGCAGCATCCCCAGGAGGTCAGTGTTGAAGATGCGCAGGTCGAAGGGAGCTTTCAGGAGCTCAGGGCTGGCTTTGGAGGCCGAGGGAACACCTGGAGCCCCATAGCTCAGCAGAGTCGGGGCTCGGGGCCCCACCTGGCTGGAAAAGTCCCAGGCAGTGGGCTCCCAAGCGGTCCCCCATGGAGGGGGAGTGTGGTCCTGTGAGTGGCTGTGGGGATGCTCGGGAGAGAACTGCTTCAAGTACCCTTTGGCCACAGCCAGCTCGGAGCACTCTACATCCAGCACGACATCAGTGCTGCCAGGGCCCTGTGGGGATCCTGCACAGCCTGAGAAAGCCAACCCCTTGTCTGGGTCCTGCTTTGGCTCCACCATGCCCTTGGACTGCTGCAGGTACCCACGGAACTCCACGACTTGCTGGCCATCCTGGCCAGTGGCAGGGGAGAGGCTGAGCTCCCCTCTGCGGGGCTGCCTGGCCTCCGCAGGGCTGGCATTCCCGCTGCCGGAAGAGCACATGGGGCGAGGGCAGGCACTCTCCAAGCCCACGACACTGTCGTCGCCAGTGGGCAGCTGCCGCTTGTAGCCCTGGGACTCGGGGCCTGAGGAGCAGCTCAGTTCGGAGAAGGAGGTGTGCAGGCAGATGCCGCTGTCGGTGCTGGTGCAACTGCTGTCTCCGCTCCCCCTGGCCTCCAGCCCCAGCAGGCATACCCGGTCCTTGGGCCATGCTGGGAGCCTGCAGCCCTTCTCCACGGGCAGCTTGGCTGTGCCGGTGCTGCCGTCAGGGCCACTGTCCTGCTGGGGCTCCTTCTGGCACAGGAAGAGCTGCTGGACAGGATCTGCGTCCGGGCTGCCTGAGGATGAGGACTCCTGCTCCACCCAGAGCGAGCTCTGTTTTATGAAAGACTTCTTGGAGGGAGAGAAAAGAGGGGAATGAGCTGTGCTTCATCCCTGTTTGTTCCCCACCTCTCCCAAGAGCTACCCAAGCCTGTACCCTTGCGCCTCCCGCAAAGGGTGCCGTGTGCCCGGCTGCCTTACCAGGACGGATGGTGGCCTCATGGGTTTCTTTATGTAGGTGCACACCAGCAGAGCCCCCAGGAGACCCAAAAGCAACAGGGTGATGAAGAAGGAGCTGATGGCACTCAGGACAACCTCTGTGCTCCCTGAGAGAGAGGACGTGCCCAGGTGAGGCAGGAAGGGCAGAGTCCTTGGTGCCTGTAGCACGAAGGCCCTGCAACGGGGGCATGGAGTGGCCACCCTGGTGTGGACTCCTGCAGCCCCAGGGCCAGGAGGCTGAGGAGGAGCCGCATCCCACAAGGTCCCCCCTTCCCTGGCTCCCCCACCACTTACTGTCTCTCTCGCCGATGGTGACACACTGCTCATTGGTGCGCGTGGTGCGGGTGCGCCGGCTGGCCACGTCGGGCTCCACACTGATGCAGTACTCCATGTCCCAGAAGAGATTGCTGATGTTGAACTCTGGGGTGGTCTCCACCACTTCGTACTGCAATGACAAGAGCATGGGCTGGTACCCGAGAGCCCCCAGCACCTGCAGGAGTGCTGGGCCCCATGTTTTCCTCCCTCCTCCTCCACTGTCCCCTGGGGAAAGTCCACAGGGTGCTTAGCAATATGGCTGACAGTAGCTAGATCCAAAATCCCAACAAGAGCTGGGGAACCTACTGCAATAAAACATGCAGAGAAATCTCTCTGCTGTGTCGTGGCTGTGAGGAAGCTCAATATTAAGTTTTACAGAAGACTGTACTTTAAAACCATGTTTTTCAACTTGAGCAGCACTGCGCATAACAGATGGGGATAGCACGGGACCAGCAACTCATCTCACCGTCCGATTGTCCTGCGCCCTCCTGACGTACACCCGGTATAGCCTCGTGTGCTTCTGTATGTCGTCATATTTCACGGTGAGGTTGCCCACCCTGAAGAGCAGTTGCAGCTGCACATGGATGGTATTGCCTGTCACAGAGAGGCTCTGGCCCGACAGGCGCAGGCTGGCTGGAAACGAGTCAGTTGGGAGAGCACATTAGCGTATTCTCCTGTTTGCAGCTCTAAGAGCCTTTGAGGCAGCGGATGGAGCTGTTGACGGTTCCTCGCACCCAGTGCTGCCTGTCCTAGGTTTGTCCCATCCCACAGCCCCGCTGCCCTCCGGGACAGTAGGAAGAGAGAAACATCCCTGCTCTCATGTGTCCCAAAGTTCCTCCCAAGCAGTTTGGCACCCTGACCTGTGCCATCCTCGAAGCTTCCTGCCCCCGGCCACAGGGTGGAGGCAGACACCCGACCTACCGTCTTGCGGGGAGAAAGAGTTGGTCCGTTCCCACTGGGACGTGCGGTTTCTGGACACGGCCCTGACCCGCGCATAGTAGCGCAGGGCAGGATCCAGGGTGTAGTACGTGAGGTCGCAGGAATGCCCCGAGATCTTCATGCAGTTTGGGATGGCTGTCCAGGAGAAATTTGTGCCGTAGCTGCAGGGAGAAGCACCTGGAGTGAGAGCAGTGCGGGCAGGCACCAGGGACTCGGGTATCACCACAGTTGTTATTGGATCCTGGGCAGGGGCCGAACCCCCTTGTGCCCCCATCGCTGTACTCACACTGCATACTCCACTTCATAGCAGACATTGCTGGGGGAGTTGTCTCCCGGCTCCCACCGCAGCAGGTGATGTGCTATCTTTGCAGCAAAGCGCACATGCGTGGGGCTCGCCAGCTTCTCACCTGCGGGACCAAAGGCAAGCGTTAGGTGAGGCTGCACAGTATCCCGTCCCACTGGTGCCCACAAGAGTTGGGCAGAGCTCCTTGCAATTGCCCCCTCAATGGCTCGCCTGGAGCTTGATTGCCGTGTTCAGCGGTGACCACTCACCCGAAAAGCAAAAGGATTGGCCCAGGCCTGCCCCACTTCCAAGTTTCAGTGTTTGCTCATCCCTCTCTTTGCCTTCCTCTCTCTTCTGGAGAGAGCCCAGCTCAGCCCAGACAAGAGGATCTTGGTGCTTTTCTGGCCTGAGAAAGGAGCCTGCTGTATTTGTACCCCTGACCACGCCTGCCATTTGCTAGCAGCTCTGTTTGGATTCAGCTTTCCTGTTTTGCTTGTCTGCTGTCTGGAACAAAGAGACTTTTTCACACCTCCTGCCTGAATTCGGTATTGTCATCTGGCAGCAAAGCATCACTCGATAACATCTGAACACCCTTTCTGTACTGGTTTCCTCAGCAGCTGCTGTCTGCCGGAAAACACTAAGCTGCACCGGTGCCCGGGGAGGACGGCTGGCAGCAAAGCACCGCGCTAGCAACTGGGGCATTTCACCACAATACAAGGCACTGTGGTCCACACTGGTGGAGATCAGCAAGGCTGATGCCTGAGGACCAACACAGCCTTTAGGCTCCCAACCAGCGAAGAAAGGTGAGGGGTGAGCAGGGAGCCTTGACCGTGTACTGCTCCAAGCAGGCAGGAGCCTGTGGGCACTGCCAGCCTGAGCGCCGACCAGCTGGCAAAGGTGTCCGACCTGCAACTCCAAACCGCAGCGGCTCCACTCGCCGCCTGCCCTGCATGCCTTCCCCCGTTTTGGTCCCCAGCCCCATGCTGGAATCTCAGGCGTGAAGGGCAGCGGAGCAGCCTACCAGAAGCCATGGGGCTCAGGCAGAGTGAGAGAGGAGCTAAAGACCAGGGCGGTGTGGGCAAAAGAGACTTACCGTCCGTCCGCCAGGCAAGGAGCAGTGCCATGCACAGTGCCAGGGCTGTGGTGGAGGGGGCCATGTCGGCTCAGCATACTCTGTGGGCTCTGGGCTGTGTGAGCAGGGTGCCGAGCTCTGCTTTGCCGGGTTGCTGAACACTTGTTTTTCCCCAGAGGCTGGCTCAGTGACGTCTTGGAGGCGTTAGCGCGGTGGGAGGAAAGTAGCTCTGTCGCGACTTCCACTTTTCTTTACTGTCCACCCACGCACCCACAGCTAATCTCTCAGCCCAGGCTGGGCATTTCCTACAAGCAGCCTTCAAGGAAGAGCTTTGGGGGCTTTTCTGAACAAAATGGTATACCACTGAGAAAGGGAAAATAGGAGTAAATCGTGCGTCTGCTGCTTCATTATTAAATGAGATGTTAAAAGCAGAGCACAGGGGCTGAGCGTAAGCACCTAGGCTGACCTGTCACCGGGATTTTACAGAGCACAACACCTGCCCAGAAGTGTCCCATTGGGCCAGTGTCCTGTCCTGCCAGTGGCTAAAGCCGGCCGGGTCCTAGCCAGCCCTGAGGAGCCCGGCAGCCCCAGGAAGGGGGTCTTGCTTTCCCTTCCTTTGGGTTCAACCTGTACCCTCCTGCTTCAGTCTGCAGTTGACCTTTCCCCACTTCTGGGGCCGAGTGACAACCTCTGGGCTGTTATGTGTCCTGCGAGCGCCTATGCGTGTGGGTGGCAGCGCAAGCTCTGACGTCGGATGTGGCGGAGGGGGCTGTAAGCTGTCCCCGGGGCTCTGGCAGCTGTCGGCCGGACCCTGGGCCCCAAGACGGCCACCCTGCATGTGGCCATGGGGCTCCGGCCTCACGGCAATGTTCTGCCGGTCTGGTGACACTGGCCTCAGGTGCTAGGACCTGAATTACCACCGAGCAGACTGCGGGTCCTCTGCTTTGCCTTCTGGCAGGCAGAATTACAATAGAGCTTGCTTGAGGGCTTTCCTGGGGCCTGTGCCCTCATGTGATGGAGAATGATTTGTCTTGAGAAGAGGAATTTCCCACTGGGGAATTAGTGGAAAGGACATAGATAAAAAGAGCAAGCGAAACCGAGAGTGCTCTGGACAGCCTCAGAAAGCTTCAGAGCAGTCCCTGGCTCGGTGGGCGCAGAGGTGCAGAACCCCAGGTCCCTTTTGCCACAGTGGAATGGCTCCTCAAAGAGCCACCTTAAATGCCCAAAGTGGGAGATTTCTGCTTTTTCCCCTGACTCTAAACAGCATCTGTCCCCTGACTCATCCTTCCTGCTAAAGCCCACAGGCTTCCACGAACTCGCAGCCTTGCTAGAGCACCAGCAAATTCATCAGCTGCAGGCTGGGTCCAGCGGTGCCGCTGAGCTGTCCTCCGGTACCTGGCAGTAGGACCTCGGGCACGGGACTGTGGCTTGCCTGGCTCTCGCAGCACCTGGGGACACACCAGCTTTGGCTCTGCTGCACTGGGGCCACAGGGAATACGGGCATGGGGTAGTGGTGCTGGGTGCCCAGCAGCGGGGAGAGGCTCTCCCTCGCCGACAGCCATTCCTCTGCTGAGGGCTAGACATGGGAATGGGCAGGGGATGAAGGCTCCAGCAGCAGATCCCCTCCCTGGCTTCACCCTGGCTTGGCTTTGTTCTCCCCTCTTTGGGAGACCAGCTGATGTCCTGTCACTCCTCTATCAGCTTGTGAGTCAGATCTGGCATCCACTGAATTTAGGAGTCCTGAGATGAAGCACAGCCCATCCCACACAAACCCACGGCTCGTGTTTCATGTAAAGGAACGAAAATCAAAAGCAATGGGACCAAAAACGTGGAAGGAGGGAGCTGTGTGGAAAAGACACCATGGGACTGGTTCTGTGGGTGAGGCAGTTCAGAGGCTTGGGAGAAATGGTTGGCAATTTCGGGGAAAATGAAACGGGCTGAGCAGAAATGACAGTTCTGCAGAACCCTCAGATCGTGAGCCGCAGTTACCCCGCAGTGCTCGTGCTGGCACCTGAGCTGCTGTGCAGGTGTGGGCACTGCCAGGTGCCACAGGAGGAGCTGGTGGCAGGACGGCACGGCGGTGTCCCCACACTCTCTGTGGCTCGCAGTGCAGATGCTGCCCAGGTTCCCTGTCTTGTCAGTGCTTTCCCCTCATCCTCTGCGAAATGCCACTTGGCATCCTTGAGGCTACAGAATTCTCGTCTCCCTGTTACCTTTGCTGGCACCAGTTCTGCTGCAAGGGGCCCCGGGGAGGGAGCCACTGTCTCACAGGGAAAGGCGGGCAGACCTGTCTTCCCAGCCCGAGGCAGGTGGGCACAGCAGCCCCTGCCTGGCATGCAGCCCTGTCCCATGGCCGTGCGCTGTGCTGAGGCACCCCCAGCCCCTGCAGCCCTGGCACAGGCAGGGGACCTGGCAATAATCACAGACGAGCTTTGCAGCAGGCGTTGCTGACCACCTGAAGCACTGCATTAAAACCGGAGTGTTGCAGAAAAGAGCAGCCCCACGTTTTCAATGTCAGCAGGAGAGGTTTTGAGTTCACGGGTCAAACCAGCCCTCGAGAACACTGCTGAGTTTCCTTTTCATCTTCAAAATAATTGACTAATCTTTGAATAAGAATAGCCCTGTTTTTAATAGGCTGGAAATCACCTGAGTCAGAACTGCACAGCAGGTCTTTCCCCAGAGCCTCTGCAGCTCCTCTTGGACACTGCCACAGAGAAACCTAGCGCATAGAACCCCTGGGGGAGCTGGTCTCTGCTTTTCCCTGCCCTCCACCACTGCAGACCTCAGGGAGTTTTGCCCAGGGCGGCAGGGGGGTCAATACAGCCCCAGAGGAGCAGGCTCGGGCAGCAACGCTGCACCCTGCGGCACAGGGCTGGGGCCAGAGGGCTGGTTCTGCGTGGGCACAGCCCTGCTGTGGAACAAAGCACCTTGCCTGGAAGAGCACAGTTATCCTCTTCCCTTCCCAGTTCCCTCATGCCTGGAGGTTGGAGCAGAGAGCAGAGATGCTGCCGGGCTCTCCTGGGCTGGTGGTGCCGGCTCCAGCTGTGCCTCGGGTTTGCTAGCTGGGAGGGCGGGAGGGTGCAGCAGGGCATAGGAGCGGTTACCAGCAAGAAAGTGCGAGGATTTCACCTGGGAGGTGTTATGCGTGCCTGACATTTAACATCAGGTTGATGGGGTCAAGCCCAGACACAACAGTTCTCTGTAACTTGCTTTCCGTAGGTGGCTTTGTAGAAACACCAGCAAGCAATCATTCCTGGAGCTGCCACCTGGAGCTACTTTCTGAGAATCCCTTTTCGGAAGAGGATGTGGCAGCTCACACAGGCATGCAGGCATGGCCAGCTCAGGGGACATGGCTCCCTGCTTGGCAGCCCCTGCCTCCCTCCATCCCTGCACCCCAGCAGGGCAGAGCCCTCAGCGGTGTAGGGTCGCTGCAAAACGCAAACAAAATGCTGTTAGTCCTGCACATGGAACCTAGGGAGGAGTGCGCTGCAGGGCAAGGGCTGGCTTAGAAACCACCCTGGAAGCAGGGGATCCCCAGAGCAGGTGGCCTGGCTCGTGGCCACCACCGGGCAAATGTTTGCCCCGTGCGCTGAAGCACACGTGCTGGACCTGCCAGGGCAGCAAGGCCCAAGGTGGGCTCGTTGGAAAGAGGCAGGCAAAGAGCTTGACAATGAGCTCGCCAGAAGAAAACAGGGGTAAACATCAGGATGGACTCTGGTGTCGGTCTTCTCCACCAAGCTCCCTGATCACGCTCTCTGGCCACCTGGATTTGGCCCCAAGCTGTGCGCAGGAGAAGGACAGGAATTGACCCCTCTGGGAAGGGACGGGATGGGGAGCCCCGGGGCAGGGTGGAGGGGACAGCGGGATCCATCCCGGGCTTTTCGGCCTTGAAATCAAGGGGGCTTCAAAGCAGGTTTCCTTCAAGCTTGGACAGCGCTGCTTGCCTCCTGCGCTTCCGATGAGCAGGTGTGGGTGGGGAGCCGGATGAATAAAGGCTATGAATAACACCGGGAGAAATGTGCCTGGAAAATAGAGTGTCAGGATGGGACTCACAGGAGGCACCACGCTGTTGGACAGAGCCTCCCAGGACTGAGCCATCGGAGAGGTTGCCCTCCTCCCGGTCCAGCCACGCGCTGCCCTCGCACTGCCCGGTGCCAGCCCTTGTGAGTGGACAGGCAGGAGGGGGGCCATTTCTTGCAATGATCTCTTATCCCAGAGGCTGCTCATCCACCTGCTGGCTGAAGCTGGGAGCAGCCTGGATTACATGAAGCACCATCCCGCCTCTCTGCTGCATAGTGCAGAGCAGAGACCGCGGTGCTGCCCCGGCTGGCAAGGAGTGCGGGCACAGGCTCCCCACCAGCCTCATTCATCTGCCCTGCAGCCGCTCCTCTGGCAGCCAGGGGCTGGGGCGAGCAGGGCATGTGGCACCGAGGGTCATGGGTTGGGGGTCCAGACATCAGAAAGCGCACAATGGAGCTGGGCCTTTTTCCTTTTAATCTGGATATTTTTACCTGTTTCGCCCAAATGTGAGTTCTGGGTTAAGCAAAGCATCCCCTGGCTCATGCACACAGAAGGAAGCAGGAGACCGCTGCTTGCTCCTTGCACAATGTGAAAGCATTGCTCCATTAGCAAAGGAGTGACAAAGCCTCTAGAGAAACTAGAGGGAAACGGCATTTCTTTTCCCTTGAAACAGGGCATTCCGGACTTCTTGGTCAACCGGGGCGCATGAGAGGGTTTTTACTGGGGTTGGACACAGCTGCACATCCCCTCCTCTCCCATCATCGGCTGGCATGTGCAGCCCTCGTCCGGGGCAGGAGAGGTGCGGGCGAGAAGGGCGGCCTTGGGCAAGCAGCCAGGAGAGCAGTGAAGAGCCCCAGGTGCCTGGGATGCCGCTCTCTCCCAGGGTCAGACCCCAGCTGCTCCCAGACTCCCAGACATTTGGCAGCAGCAGAGGCTCCTGCTGTCCCTGCTCAGTGTTCCTCGGGGCCTGGCTGGGGTGATAGGCAGCAGAGGCAGGTATTTTGCATGCTGTGCCTGGAGCAGTTGGGAAACAGGCAGCAGTAGAGCCGGGCGGCAGGTCGGACTGGTTTCCCTCCGCACCCGGCGCTGGCACTGACGTACGAGCCCGCTCACCAAACAGATTCTGCCCCGTCCCCGCGGACCTGACTTTGTTCTGCACCGCACTGCACAGCGAAGGATGGCTGTGCCGGAGCTGTGATCCCAGCCCAGCCCTGCAGCAGCCGATGGACGGGAAAACCTCTCCGGTAAGGCGTGGGCAGCTTCCCCAGCTCTGACCCAGCTAGGAGTACCGGGGGTTGCTCTGTGGCCGTACAGACCTGCTTTCCTCAGGGTTTGGTGAAGCACCCAGTTTCTGCCTCTTGCTCTCTGGGGCGTTGCCTTCGCAGAGGAGGACCTGGGGCAAGCTGCCTGTGGGGCTGCTGCCTCTGGCACCCCCTCGGCACATGGAGGGAGGAGGGCTGCCGCCAGCATCCTTGGTGTCAGCCCTGTGCCGGCAGAGGAGGCGTCGGGGGTCCCTGGCACCGCTGCTTTTCCACGCTGGAGCGGATTTGTGAACCGGGGGGGTACGGGCTAGTGGAGCGGGCTGGCGCTGAAGGTGCCACTTGGCGCCCGCGGGAGCCGTGCAACCCGGAGCCCTCTGGCACCTCCTGCCAGCACATTGGTAGCAGCAGCAGCACGCTGGTGGCCTTGGCCCCTACTGCTCTCCCTCGCCCACTCTCCTGCCAGTTTTCCTCATGCTCTTTTCAGGCTGGGTTGACTGGGGCCTGCTCAGTCTCGGCCATGGGGCCTTGCTGAGCATCTTGTCATGAGGAAAACATCCATCCCTGGCTGGGTGCTGGGCTCAGCCTGCCTGGGTGAGGCAGCAGGTAATTACCACGCCGAGCGCTGCTGGCTGTGCCAGCAACATCCGGAACGTGCAAAGGAGGCAGTGATGGGGTGGATGGGGCTTGAGGGGAGGCAGGGCCACCTGTAAAAGCCACCCTCTTCCTGCCCCTTGGGGTGCAGGTGCCTCAGAGGCAGCCAGGAGCAGGGGTAGAGTGGGCTTGTGCCAGATCCTGGCTGGGTGCCAAGGCAGGGGCAGCTTGCCCCCAGCATTGCCTCACACTGTGATCCCAGCTCTGGGGGGCCCTGAAAGTGGGAAGCAGCACCGCATCTTGCTGAGAGCGGGGCAGGAATTGGGATGCCCACATATGGAGACAATCATCCAATATTGGGCATCCCCACTGGGCCACCTTGGCTTTGTCGCTTGCATTAAATGGGCCATTAGGATTCCTGGGTGCCACCCTTGGCTCTGCAACTGCAGGAGAGTCGCTTCATCTTTCCATGCCTCGGTTTGCCCCTCCGTGGAACGGGGTGAGCAGCGATTATTCACCCCCTGGAACATTTTCTGATCTCTGCCTGAAGGGCTGCTCACACTGGCATACGGCAGCCTGTCCCTGCCCAGATCAGGCTGACTCAATCGACACGGCTTGTCATCTGCACTTGCAAAATGGCCTTCTGTGCTCTCGGATTTCACTTCTCCTTGCGTTGCCATTTTATGGCATCCGGGTCTCGGCAGCGTCCTCTCACAGCTCCTGCCCTGTTTGCCCCCAGGACTGGGGGTCTGCCCACTCCCAGGGAGGCACCACTGAGGCATCGCTCAGCTTCGGCACTCGAGTGGGATGGATGTCACCGTGAGGGAACAGGGCCTTTCACAGACTCGGGAGGGTTTTGTCCCAGGGGAGCGCGAGGACAATGTCGCTGTTGTATGCTTGCTGAGCTAATCTGCCCCAGACAATCAGGGCTCCACAACCAGGTGAAGGAGGCAGTTTGCTGCCCCGAACAAGGGGCTGTGAGCAGCAGAGAGTGATGGTGAGAGGCGGGCTGCCGAGCTCAGCTGGGAAAGATTATCACCTCTTTAGGCAGCTCCTTCCAGGTTATTTAAGCTAGGCTGCCTTCCTCCACTCTTGATGCTCCACATTTTTGGTAGTTGCTGTTTCCTTCTGCTCCTCTGAGATGTGGCTGGGCCCTGGGTCTGGTTGCAACACCCCAGGTGTTGCCTGGCTTCTGCTCTCCCTCCCACTCCGAAACTGTGGGTGACTGCTGGCTGGTTTCCCGCCCTTCCCTCCCCATCACGCGTGGATCCTGAGCCTTGAACCCAGCCTGGACCAGGCCTTTCACCCAGCAATTGCCCTCTGCAGCAGGGAGTCGAGCTGGAAGTCGGTGCACATGGTAGCTCACGGTGCAAAGGGGATGGGCTTCTCTGGCACTGCTGTCGGTGGGTTAGGTGCTTTTCCCAGCTCTGCTCAAAGCCTCAGAGCAGAGCGAGGTTGTGTTTACGCTTGTGACAGGTTTAGCAAAGGGCTCGTGCTGCAGACCGGCACCGTCTGCTCATTCCCCAGGCAGCCTGGGCCAGGCATGAGGCGAGCAGAGCTGGGCAGCAGTCCCCCGCACAACCCCAGCTTCCCTCCTCGCTGGTTGTCTGAAAGTCAGGCCTCCCACCGAAACGAGCTGGTTGTGCTCCCCTTCCCCACACCTGACTTTCAGATGCCAGCCCACAGCAGTACTTAACGCTCTCGTGGCTGGTGGAACATTTGCAGAGAGGACGTCAGAAAAAGGGGCTCAAACCGCAGCTGCACGTGTGAGATAGGCACGGCTCCGGGTCTGACTTTTACTTAAAAGCCAGCAAAGGGTGAGTAAAGGTTTTGTGGGCAGAAGTCACAGCTCACTCACTGGGTAATGCACGCTCCTTAACAGAAATATCTTCATAAAGCCGCTGCTGTTTGTTCTCTGCTCCAGTGGTTATACAAACAGCAACCAGTTATGCTGGTTACCAGGAGCCTGTGGTAAAAGTTTTGTTAGCTTCTGCGATAGACTGAAAAAAAAATACTTGGACTTTCGACTTTTAAAGAAATAAGTAGCTAATAGTTCACCTGAGAGTAAGAAAGGGCATGTGTTTCCTGCTAAAGAGTAATAAGAGAAATTTAAACTACAGCATACTTACGTGTTGATTTAAAACATTTGCACGCTGGAGATGGAAATTCTTTAGAATCCAGCATCACTGGCTTACTGGTGAAGCTGGGCTGTGTTTTCTAGTACGATGGGGAGGTTTGTCCTTAACAGCATTGTAATTCTGCTGATCTGATAACCAAAGGGTTGCCCTTGATGCAGGATGAGGCAGGTGAAATATCAGACACGTGGAGAAAGCATACAAATGCCAATGTAAATGATACCGTCTGGGTATTTACAAACACCTCGTTTACACATAGACTGGAGAAATTCTTTTCCTAGGAAAGGTTCCTGGCATCTGTGCCTTGCTTTGTTTCTGCAAAGCAGTGGCGCAGGACCTGCAGCAGCTCTGGCTCTCCCACTGATCCTGTACGCTTTCTAACAACGGGCACCAAGGGTACCCAGGGATGTTTCACGGTGCGGACATGCGATACTTGCTGCAAGACTTGAATCCCATCGGCATGACTGCTCAGGCTCATCAGGGGAGGACACTGCCAGGGCACGCCCCAGCCCTCCTGGCTGCCGTGCCAGCCCAGCCCCGTGGAGCACACTGAGGGGCTCCCCTGGGCTTCCCGGCACCTTTGGGAGAGCTCAGGAGAAGGCGAGCCTGCAGCATGGCTGTCCTGGGCTTGCCCGCACGGATGCTGTGAAATTCAGGCATAGGGCAAGCCGGCCTTTGGCTGCAGGCTGAGCAAATTCAGGCTTGTTATCGCTGTCACGCGGGGAAGGGGCGAAAAGGGATGGGCGAGGCTGCGAAACTGCCTCTGCTCCTCCCGGTTTGTGCAGGAGGCTGGGGAGCCGCTGGCCGTGAGCGGGGAGGTGGCTCTCAATGGCCAGGAGACCTTAGCGGTGCCCGTACCAAGGGCCCCGTGGGCGGCGGGAGGAGGTCTGTGCCAGGGGGTGGCCCCGTGGACCCTGCCGCTGGCCAGGGCAGGTGGCCAGGCAGCCTCCCCGGGAGCCCGGGGTGCTGTGCCTGCTGGCTCTGCGGCTGGTGCCGCTGGGCCCGTGAGTGGTTACAGCGGCACAGCTCGAGAGGTGGTGTGTCCCCCTGCCGCAATGTTCAGTTGGGGGCTGAGGCAGACCCTGTGCGGGCAGCACGCGTGGCCACGCCGGGGTTTGTGACTCACGGGATAATGCCCAGGAAGTTACACCACCGCATTGCAAGAAAGGGCACAGCCGTATTTACAAAGCATGAGCCTGAGCAGGCTCCCGATGTGCTCATTACAGCCCTCGGTTCCCAGCAGGAAACAGGAGGGCAGAGAAAATCCAGCTGGAAGGGGACGACTTGGCTGTGGCAGCCTGCTCTGCCCAAGGTCCCCATCCTCTCTGCCCATTCCAGAGCTGTGCACCGGCCCAGGTGCTGCTCACTGGCTTGGCAGGGAAAGGGATGTTTTCTGCTTATGGGGAAATGTGATCTCTAGCAGCTGCAGGGCCAAAAATCAGACAGGCTTCCAGAGGGGCATGTTTGAGCCCACCTCCTGGGAGGTGGGCTGGGGTGTGGGTGCCAAGATGGCTGTGCGCTGCTGCCAAAGGATGGCAGCTCCATTTCGCCCTTGGATGCCCCTTCTGTGGGACAGCAGCGAGGTTGTCTGTAGGGACAGACGTAGCCCAAATTTGACTGGCTTCCTTCGAACAGCTCAGTGCAAATGTGGTCGGTCGTGGCTGCGTGCTGCTGGAAGCAGTGCTGGGAGACGGCGGGCAGGAGGACCGAGGCAGTGTGGGAAGCACCTGCTGAGAATGAAGCCCAGGCTGGGCTGTCAGTACCGTGTGCTAGCTGGCGATGCCCTTGCAGTTTCTGCAAGGCACGCAGCCATTTCTTACTGCCAAAGATGCGTATGAGATTTTACGAATGGCAGCAAGAATGGTATGTATTGTGGGCTTTATGCACACGTCCTCTCTGAAGGCAAATGAGAGGCTAGGCTCTCGCTTCTGTAGCTGATTGAAGCTGATGGAGTGCTTGGAAGAGTGTATCTTGAGGAAAGCAAACAAATGCATGTTCTTTTGCAAATTCATGGATCAGGAGTGACACAACTGCAGAACAGCATTCCAGGGTGCAGGACGTTTCAGGGCTTGGAAAACACTGATTATTAAGTATTACTAAATAACAGCTGGAAATTGCACTGTATTTTTCAAATGGCTAATTAAGGATAGATGCATAAATTGGGGCACTAGCCCCGTGGAACTGGGCCACAGCATGACTGACCTGATGCCAAATACCCAGCTGATTGCTCTGATCAAAGGGATCAGTTCGGGAAATTTGGCCAGCAGCCACCTGAAGAGGAAAAGCTCTGTGACAAAGAGGTTTTCAGCCATCACAGAGGGGGTATGGCTCAGGCTCCATGGTACAGAAAGAGGCACCGTGGCAGTAACTCTCCATGTGGTTCCTAGTACTGTGGAAGAATAGCCACCAGCAGCAATGGCCTGCCATGCTGGGGAGCTTGGCTCCCCGTTGCCTTTACCTTCATGGCCACCTGGGGACTCTGCAGGGGCTCTCTGGTGGGCATTGGTCATTGACAGTAACAGTCTCCTCTGCTCGCAGACCACGGCATCGCCCAGCAGTGTCCCTCCCAGCCTCCATGCCTCCACAGTCAGCAACATCTTCAGTGCCCAACCACCACAGCCTCAAGAAAGCGTCCTCGGCATTAGCTTCAAGCCCTACAGCCCGGAGTCCAGCCCAGCCCCAGCTCCCTGCACGACCTGTGAGAGCGCACGTAAGAGGATGGTGCTGAGGGTGGTCTCTGGCCACCCTGGCCCCGGTCCCACCGAGGGTGGGGAGGGATGGAGAGAGGCAGGGAATGGGTGCCTGTGCCCACAGCTGGCACAAGCCTCAGCCACAGGCTGGTGTTTCTCTGGGGGTGCGAGGGGTGCTGGGGGCAAGGGGGAGGACAGTGACCGTGGCAGGATGGGGGGACACCACGGGGCAGTGCGGGGTGTGCGCAGCCCTCCTCTCCCACATCTCGTGTGTCCTCTGGGGAGCCGGGTGCAAGGGGAGCCAGGGAGCTCCTGGCACACGCTGGTGGGCAGCGGGATGTGGGCACCCTGGGGAGGCAGCAGCTCCTCCTGACCCTGCCTCTGCCCTGCTGCCAGGATCCTCCATGTTCAGAGCTCCCTGCATGAGCCAGCGACGGCTTGCGCTCATCTTCTGCATCTCCGTCCTCATCGTGCTGCTCATCGCTCTCATCCTGCTGTGTGAGTGGGGTCCCAGCTTGGGGCTCCCCAGGGGGAAAGACCTCAGAGGGGCTGGGGGTCAGCAGAAGCTGGGGAGACCTGCAGGCCCGGAGGGAGCAGGCAGAGATGTGTTCTTCCCATTTCCTGAGTGTTCCTGACATCTGGTGGACAGGCAGGAGCAGGATTGCTGGGGAGAGGAGATGTGCCACACCACGCTTTCCTTCTCCTGGGCTTGCTTTGGTGGGTGGCGGGGCACCCCCAGCAGCACCCACGCTCCCCCAGCAGCACCCACACTTGCCCTCCTGAGGCACAGGGTTAGCAGGCAGGACCCGTCAAACAAAGTGTGTTCTGTCAGCAGGACGGGCACAGCCGCCAGGGCAATTGCTTTAATCCTCGTAATGTCTAGCTGCCGGTTCTCCAGCTGCTGTAGCTGGTGGGCTTGAAGCATTCGGCAGGCTGGATGCACCTTTCTGCAGAAGTGAGCTAGAAGTGGGTTAGGGGAGAGGGGATTGCAGCAGCAGCTGAGCAGCACATTGCTGGGCTGGCACAGGGGGATGCTCAGGGCCGGCCAGTCCTCCTTCAGCCCTGCATCCTGCAGCTCTTCAGTCTTGGCTCAAAGGGCAGCCCTGCACTCCAGCTCACACCTGGTGTTTGGGAATGTCCCTGTGCATGGCAGACCTCCTCTGGACTCCTGTCCGAGTCGGTCACAGCACCCTCGCCCACAGCGAGACCCTGCTGGCAGCCCCGGCCTCACCACGGCATTCACTTGTTCCAGTTATGTTCTGGCGGTCGCAGACTGGCATCGTGTACAAGGAGCCTGCTGAGAGCTGCAAGGACAGCCCCGTGCGCTGCGACGGCATCGTCGACTGCTCCCAGAGGAGTGATGAGCTGGGCTGCGGTGAGGCACCGGGAGCCAGGGGCGGTGGGAGTGAGGGGAGCCCCCGGGGCGCTGGGTACCACTGACCTGCCTGCTCCATCCCTGCAGTGCGCTTCGCATCCCACGAGTCCTTGCTCCACATCTACTCCAGTGCCGAGAGCCAGTGGCTGCCAGTGTGCAGCAGTGCCTGGGACGACTCCTTCTCCAGAAAGACCTGCCGGCAGCTGGGATTTCAAAAGTAATTCCCTGAGGCTGGGTTCTCCTGCTTGGGCTCTGGGGGCCCTGCCAGGGCGTTGCTCTGACCCTCCTGCCCTGCCTGCATGCACGGTCGGCTGTGCTCTTTCCTCCAGCATTGTGCTTTTCCACTGGGAGGCTGTGTGTCCAGCGCTGCTCTGGGCATTTCAGTCTGTCCCCCCCAGGTTTAGCGTGCAGAGCCTCTCTGAGAAGGCAGGGACCAGGCAGGCAGTGCCTCGCTGGGAGGGGGGACCCTCACTGCCTTTCTCCTCTCCCCTCCCAGTGCATCGCAGACTGAATACATTCCCCTGCACGTCTCCGGCAAGAGCCTCACCGTGACCGATGAGCGAGAGACCATCCAGCAGAGCCTCAACAGGTAGCAGGCAATGTCACCTCCTGGCCCTGCCCCTGCCCTGGTGCTGCAGGGCAGGGGCTGAGGCCGCATCTCCCTCTCCTCTGCTGCAGCTCCCACTGTCTGACGGGAAAGTATGTCTCCCTCCGATGCACAAGTAAGGGGGCTGGCTGGCAGGGCACATGGCCAAGGGCGGGCAAGGCCGAACACAGGCTTGGGAGTGCTTTCCTCCCCTCTTTGCACAGGGCTGGGCAATTGGGGTTTTTTCCAGCAAACTTTCTGGCTAACAGAAAACTATGAAGATTGCATTCCCATGGTCTCTGCTGGCCCCTGCGAACGTACCGAGCACTGCTGGTGCCTGCGGGCGGTGGGGATGTCGTGCGCGTCCCCCTCCAGCCTTGCCTTCTCTCTGAGCCCTTCTCTCAGCCCTGCTCTCCCCTCCAGCCTGTGGGCAGAGGATTTCTGGCCGGATCATTGGAGGAAAGGAAACCTCCGTGACCAAGTGGCCCTGGCAAGTCAGTGTGCAGTATGGGCCCATCCACATCTGCGGCGGCACCATCATCGACGCGCAGTGGGTCCTCACCGCGGCCCACTGCTTCTTCATGTGAGTGCTGCCACAGGCAGCTGCCCACAGTGCTGCTGTCCAGCGCGGGGCACCAGCTGCGGCCAGCAGCCCTTGCGCCGGTGCTCTGCCTAGCCTCTCACTCCTTGCTGCCCCCACCTCTCTCCCTGCCCAGGAACAGCATGAAGATCCTCGACGACTGGAAGGTGTACGGCGGGGTCTCGGACCTGAAGCAGCATGCGGAGGGCGTCCCCGTCTCCCAGGTCATCATTAACTCCAACTACAGCGATGATCACGATGACTATGATATTGCTCTCATGAAGCTTTCCAGACCGCTGACGCTGTCAGGTCAGGGCTCTCATCTTGCCATGCCACAGGGCTGGGCTTGGCAGGGGCTGGTGTTCAGGGGACAGACAGAGGCTGCAGGGGATGGGCAGGAGCAAGAGGCAGCTCGGGTCCCCTTGGAGCCGTCCCATGGGCTGCATGGGGCTGCTGCCAGGTGGAGCATCCCGCTCTGCTGTGGCCACACTGCTTTCCCCTGCCTGGCCTGTGGTCAGGAACTGGCCCGTCCTCCCATGGCAGGGCCCAGCACACACGCAGCCATGGGCTCAGCTGCAGAGCCGGCATCGTGCCGTTCACCGTGCCCCATGTGGCCAGTGCGGCAGGGGGCCCTGCAGAGACCCTGCCTGGGTGGGTGCAGAGGGGAGGGCTTCCTGCACACCACACTCCTCCCTAGCCACAGGGCTGGTGACTACAAATGGCTATTTTGCTCCTGGGTGACTCATCCCTCTCTCTTCGCCTGGTTTTCATCGTGTTTCCCTCCAGCTCAGGTTCGCCCAGCCTGCCTCCCCATGTACGGCCAGCAATTCCAGACCGGCAGGTCCTGCTTCATCACCGGCTTTGGGAAGACCAGGGAGAACGAAGGTGAGGGAGGACTCCGGCTCTCTGCAGGTGGCTCCTGTGTGCCACAGCCTGACCTGCGAAGGCAGCACATGAGAGGAGCGAGCACGGTTCTGCTGCTGTGTTCGAGGGCTGTTCCCGCAGGGGTGACTTGCAGCAGTTTCCCTTCCAGCCCTGCAGCTCTGCAGAAATAAGGCCTGCAAGAAATACCAGCTTCCTCCCTCGTTGCTGCAGAAATGCCTGGTGCTGCGGAGGGGCCCAGGGGGCAGTAGGGGGATGAGGCCCACGCTGCCCCACGGCTCCTCCTGCCTTGCAGATAACACGTCCCCAAAGCTGCGGGAGGCTGAGGTGAAGCTGATTGACTACAAGGTCTGCAACAGCGACAAGGTGTACGAGGGCTACCTGACCCCACGGATGATGTGTGCCGGGTACCTGCAGGGGGGGAAAGATGCGTGCCAGGTGAGCCAGGGGCACACGGTCCCACCAGGCAAGGTGATGCAGGATGGGCAGGGCTGCCCACTTTTCCTGTGCGCCGGTGTCCCCTGGCTGGGTACCGGCAGAGGGGCATCTCCTGTCTCCTCCCCTCACTGCTCTGCCCCTCTCTGCTAGGGTGACAGCGGAGGGCCCCTGGTCTGTGAGGACAACGGCCGCTGGTATGTGGCTGGGGTCACGAGCTGGGGGACAGGATGTGGCCAGAAGAACAAGCCCGGTGTTTACACGCGCGTGACAAAGCTCCTCAGCTGGATATACAGCAAAATGGAGGTGAGGTGGCATAGCAAGGCTGTGCTCGGGCAGGGAAACTTACCAGGTAGCCCCGGGTGCATTGAGCGGGACTGTATCCCCCCCCTGCCCCAGCCCTCAGCATCTCACCATTGCTTTCCCCTCTCTCCCTTGCAGAGCGAGAATGACTAAGACCAGGCCAGACACTTGCCTGGGCCATGCCTCTCCGGCCGGCGTGGGCTCCTGCCCTTGCTTGCTGCCAGGGCATGATGCTGCCAGCAGATCCCCCTGCCTATCTCTGGACTCTTCAGGCAGCCAGGAACCTGTCGCTGCCTCCAGCTCTGAAAATACAGCACCTGCAAAATGACTCTGCCCTCGCCCAGTGCAAGGGAGGAGGTAGCCTGGCAGCAGCTGGGCAGAACGCCCACCCAGCCCCAGGCCGGCAGCACGCAGGGGACAGCAGCCTGTGCCAGATGGGAGGCACCTCCTCGCCCTGGGTCTGTGGTTCTTCTCGTGTAAATAGACGTATCCGGACAGGGCTGTCGTGAGTGCTTCCTGGCAGGACCGTGGCACGCTCGGCGGGCAAAGGGCTGCTAGCACTGCCCATCGGATCCGGTGGAGGTTGCGGATGGAAGCGAGGAGCAGGAGAGCCATGGGATGCCCGTGGTGAGGGAGCACTCTCCTTCGCATGCCGCTGCCACGTCGCAGCTGTGCTGCCTTGGGGCTTGGGACAGGGCTCAGCTGGCACGCTGCAGCCGTGTGCCATGCTGCCCCGGTGGGCAGCAGCTGCCCGCACCCGCGAGGCCAAGTTCCCTGTTTTCTCCAGGGAGGGCTGAGCAAAGGGAAGCCCTGCAGTGCAGTTACACCACCCTCTGGGAGGAGCAGTAGTTGCTCTTGTGTTTGCAGATAGGTTTAGGAAGCGCCTTTGAAATGATGTTCACCCCCATGAGAGAAATACCCGTTTGTTTATTTTTCCATGCCACGGATATGGTCCAAGCAAGCACTCGCTCCCAGGACTGCGTGCAGCCGGTCTCGGTCCCCCATGTGCTGCCATGAGGATTTCGGCAGCGGCATGGGGCAGGTCTGCTCTCCTGGGGTGGCCGTGGGAGGTGTGACAGAAGCCAGCAGCAGCCAAAGGCCGAGGTGGAGCATGATGCAGACCAGCCAACCCTCACGGCCAGCGCCCAGCCCTTCTCCAGCGTGAGCCAGCCCCCAGATCTCATGGCTCATTGTTCAGTGACCATGCTGGCTTGTTGCCTCCTCCCTCCGGCTGCTGAGCACGCAGGGATCGCGTAGCCAGCTTCACCTCCCTGCCCACGCCAGAGCGGGGACATGTTTCCTCTCAAGGAAACAAGTGCCCGCATCTCCCTGTGGATGCTTTGAGGCACACAAGGTGCTACGGGAGATCCCCAGAGTGGCAGCGCCCATCGGCTGAGCAGAGGCTGGCTGCCCCTTGCCGAGGCCGACCGCGCTCCTCTGACCCCAGACGTGTGGTCAGTTGCAGAAGGGTCCTGGGGAGCCTGGCCACCTCGCACTCTTCCTAATAAACGTTTTGGTAGTGCTCCGTGTGGAGATGGCTCTTTGGGACAGGCTGGAAAGGAAGTTGGCGAGCCCCAGTGCCCAGGTACCAAGGGAGCCCCAGGGAGCGGGGAGGGCTTGGCCTAGCTGGAGACCATGCCGTGATGCTCCAGGGCTGCCCCCCTCCTCATGGCTCTTTGGGACCCAGTGGCAAGGCCATGCACACTGCGGTGTGCCTGGGGGACTGGTGCAGCAAGCACATGGGGGGGTTGCAGCCGTGTGCAGCCCCACAGGTCTGGGGGGATGTGTTCAGCACCCCAACGCGCACCCGCTCCTGAGCTGCCCTGTGGCTGTTGCCATTTGAGTGGGTGCATGAGATGGAGCAGCTTTTTGCAAAAGCCCTTCTTGCCCTTAACCCTGCGGGTTACTGCTTGGAGAGACTGCTGGGAGAAAGGGGGTGTTTTAGGTCTTACGGGGGCTTGGCAGTAGGTGCTCAGGTATGGAGGTAATGTAGGCATGGAGCCATGTGGGGGTGAAGCCTCTGGGGGGGAGCCGTATCAGAATTCAGCTTGAGAATGCTGTGGACTGGAATAAAACACTTTCCTGAAAAGGCTGCACTTCCTGCATAATTGCCACATGTTAGAGAAATGGCAGTAGCGAGCATTTAGCCTTGAATTTTCCTCAGGAGGAGGAAAGGTTACTTGCAGTGGTTCTTTGTAACCTGTCTTCTTGCAGCTGGAAACATTAAAGGAAGGACCGGTGCTTCGGGGAGCTCACTTGCTCTCTTTGAAATAATCTGAATCTGCCTCATAGGTCTGTGGCCGCTAGCTCTGTCTGCGGTGGCCCCGTCTCTCCCCAGCACAGGAGTACGATGGCCACCCACTGCAGTCTGCCTCTCCCTCCTTGGGAAGGAGGTTGGTGTGTGTGTGGGGGGCAAACCCCAAGCAGAAGGCTCTGTGCTGTGGTGTCCAGTGCATCCTGCAGAGGAAATGGAAACATCAGGTCCCCCAATGGTGCGAGTACTGGACTTTGCATGAGCCAGGCAGTCTGGTTTCTGACCTGCATTGCTTACAGCAGGGCCACCTGGCTCTTTGTGGACTGGGAAGGCTCATTTCCCATAGGCGTGCTGGAGACTGCTGTTTCCAGCCGTGCACAGGCTCCGGAGCTGCGGAGGCTACCTGCAAAGCGAAGATGCAAAATTCTCAGGGTGCCGTAGGCACGACCCCTCCTCACCTCCTGAGAGCGTCCCCCGGGTTCCCAGAACTGGCCACCTGCTGTGGAAAAGGTTATCTGCAGGCAGAGCTGCAGTTTGCATTTGAATTTTGGAATAGCAGGTTTAGTTTGGCTCTACATGCGCAGAAAGCAGCCACCTCTCCTTGGGACTGGGAGCAGGCCCCAGCGCGCGGGGCAGTGCTTGCTGTCTGCTCTAGACCTGCACCGAAGCAGTAAGAGTTGTTGCCTTTTGGGAAACACTGAGTCAGCCTGACCTCAAATGGCTTTTCAAAGAAGCAACCCAGAAACCTCTCACGGTGTATACAAGCCTCCCGTGAAGGGGGTGGTGCAAAACCCAGCTTGCTCGGGGTCCCGTTGTAGCAGGGCAATGCCCTGCTAGCCAGTGCAGAGCTGCAGGATTAATGGTGGCAGCGAGAGAGTGAGCAGAGCCCGGGGAGGTGGGGGGTGTACGTGGTGCACCGGGCATGTGCAGCTGGAGATCCATGCAGGGGTGCGGATGATGCCCTGCAGCTCTGCCCTGGGTTGGAGTGAATGGGGTGCCGCTCAGCTGGGAAAATGCTGAGCTGGACCAAGAAGTGTTGATGGGTCCTGACGCAGCTGGTGCTGCTACAATAACACTGAAAATCATGTCTGAAAATGGAAGCGTGAAAAGGGCCTGGGGCAGACCTGCCGACATAGTCATGCGGTCGGGGACCCAGGTGCGATCTGTGCGGGGTGCGAGGCCCGTTAGGTGCCCTGTGTTAGCGGCCAAGTGCCACCTCTGCCCCCAGTCACGGCAGAGATGGCAGGGGGAATGGGGGCTCATGCTCCCTGGCACACAGAGGCACCGCATCTTGGCTGACTGTGTTACAGCCGACTGCCCGGCATGTGCAGTGGTGAAGGCAATGGGGGTTTTGACAAACAAAAGCAGTTGAGATGGGGTAGGAGTAGGGGCCCCGCGTGACTTCCCTGGTTTACGTTGGTCTGATCAAATTGTGAATTCAACGAGTCTTGAGTTCCAGACCCAGCTTACGTTTGTCCAAAGGCTCTCTGGGGTCTCGGGGTTTCTGCTCATAAAAGCCTTGGTGTGCCCCACAGAGCAGCAGCTCATAACGTTTTATTGCTGTCTGAGATGGCATGCTAGAGAAACAGATCTTTTGAGAAAGAACAGAACAAAAATTGGAACCTAATAACAGCTGATCTTGCTGGAACCATGTCCCCGGTAGTGGTGCCATTGCAGCGTGTGGGGGACCTGCTCTTCTGCTGTGGATTTCACCTCCTCAGAGGTTATTGCTCTTCTGCTCTGTGAAATAGTCTCTCAAAGCAGAGAAAGGATTTCAGCCGCTAATACAAATTTAATTTCTTTCTTCTAAACCTGACTTCCAGTGGTCTCTTCTCCCAGGCCCACGGAAAGGTACACTGTGTTTTCCCAAGGGCTGAAGTTCTCTAACTGGATTAGAAGCGATTACTTTCTCGTGAAGCTGCCTGGCCACGGCTGCTGTGCTCTGCTGTTCCCGAAGACAGGGCCGCACAGATGAAGCAGGCATCTCGGACAACGCTTCGCCTCTGCTCCCGGAGCCTTTGAGTGCAAAGGTCCTGCTGGCTGTGGCCCTGGGGGAGCAGCCCAGGCTGTCACCTGCAGCTCTTGCAAAGCCCCCTGTGCTTAGCCCCCTGCTTGCTCGGCTGCATCCTGCTCCGGAGCATCTTCCCAGACAAGGGGTGCCGAGTGTGGCCCCACATCTGGCCGGCCTGTTTCCGTGTTCCTCTGTGCTTTGGAAATCATAGGCCAGTGTCCCTGAGGAACAGAAATTACAAAAATACAGTCTGGCGGGCACCATGCGAATTACCGCCCATTGGTGGTGTTTTTCTCACACTCTCCTTTTATAGCTCTTTGTTCCATTTTGCACAGACTGATTTGTTTATATGGTTTCAGAGATGATGTTTCTCTACAAAAATGTTTTTTCCATCGTTTCGGATTGGCTCCCTTCCACGGCTGGTAACATCATCACTTGGCACAGAGTCGCTGAACTTCAGCTTGCACAATACCCACGCTGGGTGTGCTTGACCAGTGAATACGGCCCTCAGCAGCTTCAGTACAATCCGGTGCTTTGTCGTTTGCTCCCGGGGGCCTTCAGAGCACAAGGAATGACTTTGGCCTGATGCAAGACAATGTTGCTGGGTTGAACGCAGCCATACGGCTGTGCACAGCTTTTGTCACTGCTCGCTTCTACTGTGCCCCTGACCAGGCTGAGGGCTGCGTTGCCACCAAACGGGCAGTTTGCAAATGTTCACGAGCTTGGTGTTACGGAGAAGGGAAAGACCTTAAAATTGGAGGGGAAGTTCTGGAGAGCAAGCGGCTCCTTCCTGTACTCCCTCCCTGAGAGCACAGGGAGGAGACGCCTGCTCCATGGCTGCTCCACTCTAAGGCAACACATGCCGGGATGAAATCATGCCCTTGTTGAAGCTACTGTCAATGTTCCTATTGACTCAAATAGCATGAGGCGATCGGCCCAGTCCCTTCATTAGCATAAATCAGCATTGCCTGCCTGGCTTGGGTGCTGCTAGCTCGCGTTACACCAGCAAAAGATTTGCCCCAGTTTCACCAGAAAAGAAGCCATCACTCACCACAGTTCTCTCCAGCAGCGCGGCATTGTGGAGCCGATGTTTCCCATTAGCAACTGCTGGAGTGGCTTTCCCTCCGTGGGACTAGCGCAGGGGACCCTTCCCTTCCTCCCTTCACAGCAGAGTCACTAGTTTACCTGAGTTTGTACAGAAAAACAATCCATGCTGCCATTTTTTTAGATTCTACTTGTGTTAGGCAGCGCCTTGCAAATCGGTAAATAAAGAACTAAAGGAAGGAGAGCACGTAGCACATCCAGCCGCAGCCAGCCATACGTCCGGGCCGCTGCCTGCGTGGCGACTCTGTCTGTGGCTCTGCAGGGGCCCAGCACGCCCACTGCAGTCCCCAGGGCATAATCACGGCATCAGAATCTTTTACTGCTTGCGGTGGATAATAACCGCTGAGGAGCGGGTAAGGTCAGAAAAGCCCGAAACTTGATTATAACTGCTTGATCCCTGCCTCACTCACTTCAGGGTAACTGACAGCCTTATCACGTTATCCCTACGCATTAAAGAGACTTGACGTTGTCCAGCCCCTCTCTGTTGGTCTGTGTCTCTTGACCCTTCTGAATAATTGCTTTGAAATGCCAGTGCTGGTTTATTTTCTTCTTATATTTTACTGGAAACTGGGAAATGAATGCAGGATGGACTTATGTGCCATTATTGTCCAATTTCTAGCCAAGATGCATTTGAGTTATTAGGGGATGAACTGGCTCAGTGGCGGCAGCATTGCTAAGCGTTTTTTTTCCAAGAAGAAACAGCTCTCCAGGGCAGCCGCAGGAGCCAAGCGGACCTAGGTGTGCCAGCCTGGCCTGAAAGGAAGCGGTGCAGTCAGCCACTGCCCAGCAGTGCTCTCAGCACCCTGCTGCCCATCTCCCACGGCACCCGGCCTGTGGGAAGCTCTGGCTTTGCATGGATACCACCCAGCAGTTTCGGCGCTGTGGTTTGCAGAGCTCTTGGGAGCTCAGGGCAGGCCCTTGGCTCCCTGCGCTCCTCCTGTGGATGCCCACAGCCCTGGTGCAGTGGCTCTGGCCAGAGCTCCAAGCCCAGCCAAGACCACAGCTTCTCTCCCCGCTGCAGCTGCAACCGGGCTGCTCCCCGGCCACGAGCAGCTCACCAGGCACGGTCGCTCCCCCCAGGGACTGGGCTGCGCTGTATTAAACACATATCTCCCTCCCAGACCTTGCTCCTCCCAACGTGCCCGGCTGTCCGGTGGGACTAAACTGGTCGGTTGCTAAAAAGCTCTGCCACGAGGCGCGCGTTCCCAACAGCAGTGGGTCCAGCCCTTCTCATTCGGTTAGACCGTGTTTTGCCTTGGCTGTCTGAAGTACGTGCTGGTTTCTGACCCCCCCAAAGGTCTGGTTTTCTGCACCTGCTAAATGCTGGCAGATCTGGGGGAGTCAATGCAGGCGGCAGGTCCCGAGCACGCCCAAAACCGAAGCTGGTGCAACCACCGCTGAGCCCGGCCAGGTGGGAAGCATCCCTGCTGCCTCCTCCCCAGCAGGCCTGTCCTGGGCGGCCCCCTGAGATCCCACCGAAGCCCTGAGAAGCGGCCACCTGACCTGGCAGCGCGGCATCCCCTTCCCCAGGTACACCCTTCTGCTCTGGGGGGGGGG
>JAVJGG010000082.1:6954861-6976880 GCA_035590195.1 Aviceda cuculoides
CCCCTTTGTGCGACAGCCCCGCTCCGCTCCCGCTCCGCTTCCACCCCCCGGTACCGCCCGGAGCAGCGGGGGACGACAGCCCGGCCCGGCCCGGCCCGGCGAGCTCAGGTGGGTCCGGCCGGGGAGGCGAGGCGAGGTGGGGTGGGGTGGGGTGGGGTGGAGTGGGGTGGGGTGGGGGGCTTCGGGTGTCCTTCCACGGCGCGCCGCGCACCGCCCGGCTTGGGGGTCCTTGTACCGCGGGGGGGCGGTGGTCCGTCGCCCGCTTCTGCCGGGGAGACCGTCGGGGCGCGGCCCGGTCCGGAGCCCCGGGACATCGCCCTGCGCCTCGGGCCACCAGTATCCCCGGGCCGGGTGGCTGCCATGGCAACGCCGGGGTGACCGTGGTCTCCTGCATCCCAGCGTTGCCTGGTTACCAGCCCCCGTGCTAGGAAGGATGCCCCAGTGGACCGGGACCCCCCCCTCCTCCGCGGAGACCTCCGGCATGCCCTGCTTGCCCCAGCCCTCCCCGGCGTTGGCACGTCTCTTTGGTGTGCAGGCTCTGGGGGAACAGGGAGGTAAGCCCCCGCCTCGGTGAGGATTTGGCGGTGTTCTGCCTTCTTTTGCTAAATATTTTAGTAATGCCAAAGCAACACGTCAACAGTCGAGTGCTTTATCCAAGGAGGGCGTACCAGAGGGAAGGAAGAGTGTGTCGCTTGGGGTGTGCAGTTCATGCTTCCCAAAGAAGCAGATGTCGGAGGCCGTGTGGTGGAATGCGGCTCTCGCAGGAATATTTTTGTGGGAGGGAGAGTGACAGGTGGTTTGTGTGGACGTGCATAAGCTTTGCAGCAGGAAAGAGCAACGTCTTGGGAAAAGCTGCCTGCGGATTTGGACCTGAAGCAGTCCCCTGCACCCATTTCAGCAAGCCCACAGTGCCCCAAGGCACTGTTGGGTCATGCTGGGACCCCTAGTCCCACAGGGCGGTTTCGCTCCCAGTGTGAAACGAAGACGAACCCAGAGTCCCTGCCCATGCACAGCAGGAGCATGGTTCTGAGGCGGAGTGACGGGGAACATGCCAGGGATAGCTGCTGGCGTCAAGTGCGGCCGCTGCAGAGCCGGGCCACCTGTTGGAGCGTGCTTGCCGGCCTGCCAGAGAATACCCCCCTGCCTCTGGCAGGCTTGCCTCGGCATTTTAGCCACCTCCTTGAAATGTACCCATTCAGGTCAACTGTCGTGGAGAGCCACAGTTTTGCCAGCAGTTTAGACTTTAGTGTTGAGGACAACTCCCCAGCACGGCAGCTTTGTGTCCGGTTCTTTCCCCGTGTTTGCCTTCTGGGCTGTCTGTGTACTTCCAAAGCATAGAGAGGCTGCCAAGCTCTGCAGCTGTCGCCTCGCCGCACCGCCCAAGCGCGGGGAAGGCACCGCTCGCACCGGGCAGCGCGGAGGCGTCCTGCCGAGGGGCCGTGCCGCTCGGCTGTCCCTCCTTGCGGCACGCAGCCGCAGCAGTGCTGGCAGGGATGACGGCCGCGCCTGCTGGGGACTTTGGTTCGCCTCGTGCTCAGCGGTGGTCGTGACTGACGGCAACAGCGAAGGAGAGAGGGAGAAAATGTCCTCCCTTTGATGCTTGGCTGTATTGTGGTACCCCAGAACACAGGGGAGTGTGAAACAGCTTCTCTTACGCTGCTGGTCCGGTGTTTCCTGGTGATCTGGATTCCTCTTGCCACCAGGACCTGGCAGGTAACCTCTGTTTTTGACTGACCAGTTCGATTCCCATTGTGCTGATGCCTGGCCGTGCTGGCGAGGGCTGGGCAGAGCAGGGTGTGGCAGGAGGATGGGACAGTTCAAGCCAGTGCGCTGGTTACTTTTACAGCACCTGATTATCTGTTAAGCAAACGAAGAGAAAACAGGAGCAGCACTCTCACGATGGGAGGTGGTGGTGTTTACCGCTTCCCCAGAGCCAAGGGCTGGGTTCCCTGCCTGCTCTCCTGATGCCAGGCAGCCATGAGCTTGGCAATCATTGCGCCGGAGGTTTGCCTCAAAGAAAGGGCTGGCCTCGCTTCTTTGTGCCTGCCCCTTCTCTTTTGGGGAGATGTGTGTCCTTGGGGTGGGCTGGGGACTGCCTATGAGCCAGGTGTGGCCAGGCAGCTTTGGCTAAGGCTCCTCGATGGTTTCGGACCGGTTGCCTGAAAGAAGCCCTGAAGGAGGCAGGTTTAATGCCGGTGTACGGGTGAGGGACGCAGCACAGGGTGCTGAGGTCAGGGTCCCTCTGACCTCATTTAGCTACGTTCAGCGATTCCCTGTGATCGTGTGCTCTCGTGTGCATCGACCCAGCCAGTGCTGGTCTGTGTGAGTCTTGTTCTGCAGAAGAAGGGCTGAAGTTTGGGTGCCTGGGGCTCCTGGAGAGGGTTTCCTTTGAATAGCTTCTGCTTTGGGGAGATAGCCCGAACCTGCAAGAGACGATTAGATCTTAGTAAAGTCAAGTTTTCTGTCTTCCATCCGGTCAGCCTTTGACTCAGCACCACATTTGGGAAGCACTGTCCATATTGGAATGGCAAGGGCTGGAAATCTCCCCTCTCATTTAGGAACTAGGCACAACAACAGGCACATTAATAGCCCGATTGATGCTGACATGAAATGGCAGAAGAGCACATCTATGCATAGCTGGAAATGTCCATTCACACATGCACGTTCCTAAATGCTCCAGGCAACGGAGCGCTGCTGTCACGGTCTTGGGGGCTTTGCACAGAAACTAGAGATTTTAACTAGGTCTGATCTTTGGTAGATGCCCTGAGGACTCCTGACGGAAGGAGGAGGCTGCCTGGCATTATGCCGTGATGGCCAAGACTTGACAGGGCAGATCTACGCAAAACAATGAAAAGGAAAAGGGGACTTCAAGATTCAGTGCCGTTACAAATTTACCTGCCTTGCTCTGGCATGATTTGCCGTGCTATGGAGAGCTAATTGGTGGGCAGGAGAGACAGGGTCTGTCTGCCTGGACTTCCCCCCGCTCCTCTGTCTCACACACACACGGTCTCCATGTGTGCCCACACACTACGCCCAATGACATGCAGAATTGCAAGGAGGGATTATCCAGGAGCAAGAGGCAGAGGGAGAGCTGTGGTGAAGTGTGGAGCGAAGCCTGTCGGCTCTGAGCTTGGCAGGAAGGCAGCAGGGCAGTGAATCACGGCGGGGCTGTGCTGGGTGAGATGGGACCGAGCCCTGGCAGGTTTGCCACCCGCCTCGAGGTGCTGCTCTGGGGGCTGCCAGCCCTGGCTGGTGGCTGCAGGGACGAGGCTGCGCCAAGGGGGCGGCCACGGCTGCGTGGGCTGCCCTGGTGCCCAGCAGCGCTCTCCCAGGGCAGGGAGGGCATCCCCAGGCCGAGGGCCGTGCTAGCGTGCAGGGCTGAGGGCGGTGGTGTGGGCACTACCTGCAAACCCTCACTGTGGGGCAGGTCCAGCTGTAGCTCAGCCCCGTCCTGCCAGAGAGGGGTTCAACGAAAGCTCTGGTAAGCCCCCAAACAGCAAATGCCACGTACTCCCTCAGTCTGCGTCGTTCCTTCCTTCCTTCCTTCCTTCCCCCAGGAGCCTCTGCCAAAAGCCTGATGTCCTCCTTCTGGCACCCACTCAGCCATGCAGACAGGGATGGGGGGATAAATATTTGGTTTGCCCTCTTAAAACTGCCAGTTGGGTCAAGGCGAAAGGGAAGGAGAGCTCCGGGCACCACTGCGATGCGTCCTGTGCCGCTCTGCCTCTCTGTATGCAGGCAGATCTCGCAGTTTTAATAGGAAAAAACCCCACATTTTGATTCAAGTGGCACGCAAAGTGCTTGCGCTGCCCATTCCCCGTGGTTTGCACGGATGCGTGGCTGCTCGGTTAGGTGACTGCAGACTTTGTGTCACTAACGGGGAGCAAACAGGGAGGTCTGAGCCCGGCGGCGCAGGGCGGGTGAGGAGCAGGCTGTGCAGACGTGGCTGGGCGCGGGGCTGCTGTCGCTCCTCAGGCAGCTGTTGTTTTTCAGCTGCCTTTGTGCAAAGGCACAGCTGGATTCAGCGTGAGCGGAGGGCAGGGAGCGGCACCTTCGTGCCTTGAACACTGTGGTCTGAAGGCGTAAGCGGGGAAAACGGCAAACCCTTTGCAATATTTGCTCTTCTCACTTTATTTCAGCTTCTTGAAAAAGTGGGTGGGCCAGCTCAAAACAACCCAAAAAACCTGTGGCACTTTGCAAAGCATATGCTTCCTTGGAGGAGACCTGGGCTCATTTGCTCTTCGGAATGCTGTGTTTGTTTTTCGAGCAAGGACACTGCCAATCCCGATGGTTAACTCATGCGGAGATAAGTTTGAGCGTGCGGAAGTGTGTGAATTTGGGGGATTGAGTTAAAAAACAAAGAACATATGTGTGCTGTGTGCTTCGCTTGGCGAAAAAGCGACCTCTGCTGTGCTAAGCACGAGAAGCCAAAGGCTGAGCAGAGGACTGGAAACAACGTCCGTGGCTGAGCGGGGCCCCTGCGCTGGCCCGCTTGCTTGGGCGGCTGCGGAGGGCTGGAGCGGGCTGCAGGAGAGCGGGGAGCGAAGCCTTGGGTGGGTGCTGGAGCTGTGAGATGTTCGCTTCTGTTAGTGCTGGCAAAACACACACAGGCAGCCAGCAGCATGGCTCTGGCGTTTTCGAAGCTGCTCTGGGAACCGTGGCCAGCGGGTCAGACCCTCTCACTGTTTCAGGCAGGGCTGCCCATGCTGTAAAGCATCTTGCCAGGCATCGGTGGGATGGCTCGAGCGTGACGAGGGACTGGGGCTGCAACGGAGGGCTGCAGGGTGTGGGTGAGAAATGCTGCCCTCGGGAGTCCCAGGGCTGCCCACTGCAGGAGGGGAGCATGCGTGGAGTGAGCAGGAAAGAGAGAGGGTTCCGACGTGCCTTGGCTGGTGTGGCAGGGCTCGGGGCAGGGCAGGGACAGTTGTGAATAATGCAAAATTCCCCTGAGTAGGTTCTCCAGGGGATGTCACTGAGCTGCTGCTGCAATAGTAGTTGAATAACAGCTAAAAGAAACAGTAGAAATCTGATGATTTGTTCAAAAACTGAAGGCATCATTAATACCCTACAAGAACCAATTCATACTGTTCATCTAGCAATGGCACGTGCTGTATTGCCTCTCCTTGTGTGCATACAACACTCTCGTATTGGGTAATGACACTGATTTTGCGCTGGCGGCCTCAGCAGTAAAGAGATAAATGATGTGAGGTAAAGGACATAGGAAAATCGGCAACTAGAAGTTACTGTTCCACCAGCTGTTGGGTTCTTTGTATGTGTTTCTGAGACCTGGTAATTATCCAGAATTACGTGCCTCAGCAAACGAGGGGGCTTGTCTGGGCGCAGGCAGCCAGCAGCATGCTCCAGCACGGCGTGGCAGCGCAGCCCCGTGCTGCACAATGGAGGCGGCAGGTGTAGGCCAGGGAAATTAAACCCTCCGGCGTTCGGATGAAAGGCGTTGACTTCAAAATGACAAGATGTGGAAGAGAAGGAAAGAATGTGAATTATCATGGGAGGCAACTCGTTCTGATGAATAAATGGGGTTCTGGAAACATGCTGCCGGTGTTGGTGGGGCCGAGCACAGTGCTGGAGGCTGCTTCCTCCAGCAGGCGCAACAGGAGCTGGCTCCCGAAGGCAGCGCTGGAGACCGGCTGCCGAGCGGAACGCTGCTGGGGCCGGCTTTGGCAGGCTGGTGGGTGCTGCTGAGCCCACTCCATGCATGCCATTCCCAGGCACCTTTGCAGCACAAACTGGGAAGAGGGGATGCAGCAGGAGCTGGGGGACCCCGGTGCCCCGAGGAGCCGGCCTGGGGCAGCTGAGCTGCCTCCCCCCCATCACTGGCTGCCTGGGTGGGCTGGGGTGGAGGTTGCATCTGAATCAGGTCAAGCTCTGGAGGGGCTGAATAGCAGCACAGGGGATCTGCATCCTTCAGCTAGCTGAATTCCTGCTCTGTTGAGGGCCCCTTTCTTATCGGCAGTAATCCAGCACAGCAGCTGCAGCAGCTCTGTAGCGCTTGGTGCTATCAGTGCTGTGCAGCGTGCCCGATAACCCCCCCCCCCTCCTGTGCCAGCAGCAAGCCCTCTTCGCATTCCCGCACCATGTATGGCCACAGAGCCCTATCGCCGGAGCGCTTAGTGACTGCCTGACAGCAGCAAAACAAAAACAAGCAGAGCCCTGTGTGCAGGCAAGCCACGGGTGGCTGGTGAGGCAGCACCCAACCTGCCCCTGTACTCCGGAGCTCCCAGCTTGCTCCCTCGAAGGAAGCGCGTCCGCCAAGCCTGCTCCGTCCTGGCAAGAGGTGTCGCAGCCAGCGGGAAGGGGCGGCCGGGTGCGAGCAGTGGCCTGTGCCAGCTGGCAGGATGGAGAGCAGACGCTCCCCCGGCCCCTGCCCATTGCGATGCTTTGGGGCCAGTTAATAGGTACTGTGTGTGCTGGCAGAGCAGCGGTGCCTGGCGCTGGCTGGTCCCAGCAGCCGGGGTGCCCATCCCAAACGGGTGCAGCAGCTTGGGGCATGGAGACGTGCACCCCTGCCTGAGTTGGCAGGGAGCGTCACAGCCCGGCCACAGCGTTGTTACACCCAGGCTGGCATCCCTCGAAGAAGGGTCCATGCTCCGGCTGGGTGCCTCTGCACAAGGGCAGCATGTCAGTGCTTGTGAAGGGACAGGGACAGGGTCGGCCGTGAGGGGGGACTGAGGGGGTATTTAAGGTCTCTCCCTGGTGCCGCAGGTGAGCATGGGGAGCCGGGGGGGCAAGCGTGGCTGTGAGCTCATGTCCCACCAGGGCCGCTGGCCTCATTGTAGGAATGTGCCATAATTGCTATGCTAATTGGGACAAATTAAAGTATGCTCTGGGTGAAGGGCACAGTATTGACCTTGATGGAGAGATCACAGCCCTTGTGCTGGCCCCATTGCCTGCAGTGCAGCCTTGCGACTGCACAGAGATCCATGCCAGGAGCAGAACCAGTGGTGCAGAGGTGCCTGAAAATGTACCGCAGAACCCCACAAAAAGTCCATCTGTCTGTCTGCTCAAACCTTTCCCCTCTTTTCCGCCTGAGCCACTGTGTCCCCACAGAGCTGGGCGCAGCTATGGCCCCAGCTATTGTGGCCGAGCCCCTGGGTGTTTCCCAGGGCCAGCCTGGCTCCTTCTCCCGCGGCATGGGCTGCCAGGGCTGTGCAGCCCTGCCTGCCCGCACAGTCAGGCGTGGGTTGCCCATAGTAGTCTCCCCCCTCCCCGTGCACCCCAGCCCTGTCATGGTGCCCTCCATCAGCCATTGGGTGCTGAAGCCTGCTTTTCCTCTCTCTCGCAGTGGCCATGGAGGCAGTGCTGATCTTCCTGTGCTCTCTGCTGGTGCCGGTGGCCGTGGCAGACGGTAGGTGCCAAGCATTTTCTGTGTGCAAGGTGGGTGGCAGGGGCACGGGAAAAGGCTGCGGGGTCCCGGCAGACAGCCACCCCTCCGATCCAGGGAGGGCTGGAGCGGGCCGTGGGGCAGCAGCAGTGCCCGTGCCACCGGGGGTGCCACGGGGGACCGCAAGGGCTCAGCCAGCAGGTTCGCTCACCTCGGACCCCTTGTCTGCTTATTTCTAGTGGCCACCCAAGAGAAGGAGGAGGACCCCTTTAACTATGGTGAGCATCGCCGTGTGTGAGGATGGGCGTGCCGGTGGGGGACATGTGTGCATGTACGATGGGGAGTGAAAGAGACTGCCCCCTTGCCTGAAGCCAGCAGGAACAAGCCCCTGTGTCTCCTCCCCCCAGATTACCAGAGCCTGAGGATCGGGGGGCTGGTGTTTGCTGTGGTCCTGTTCACCGTTGGCATTCTCCTTATACTCAGTAAGTTGGGGACCAGCTGGATGCTGGGCTTGTGGGCCAGGGCAGTGGGGACTGTTCTCGCGGCGGGGCGGCCGTTGGGAGTGGCCCATCAGTGGCCCATTCCCACTTTGGCCACACCGATGCTGTTTCTCTCCCCTTGCAGGCAGGAGGTGCAGGTGCAGTTTCAACCAGAAGCCTAGGTGAGTGAGGTGGGGAACATCTCCCTTGGTAAGCCTCTCTGCCCAGCGCTCAGCTCTTCCCAGGCTCCCTCCCACAGTTGTCAGAGTGGCTGCGCTCCCTGAGCATCCCACTTGGGTGCCTGGTGCCCAAAGCTCCGCTGCAGAGCTCCTGGGTGGCAAAGCAGCTCTGCATGCTCCCAGGGCACCTTCCTCAGCATGCCCCTGCGCTGTCGGGCATCCCACCCCCAGGGACAGGGTGCAGGTCCTGGCCACTTTCACTGTGCCTCTCTTCTTGCAGAGCTCCAGGGGACGAGGAGGCCCAGGCAGAGAACCTGATCACCTCGAACGGTAAGGTCGTGTGTCCTCTGCCGCTGCTTCTGTGTTACCCCTGCCCGCCCACGGAGCACGCAGCTCTGCGCAGGCGCTGCGAACTGCTCTGCTCTTCCCTTTGCAGCAACGGGAGCACAGAAAGCGGAGAACTGAACAAGAGCCATGCGGTGAGTCCCGGGGCTGCCATGGACCAGACCAGGCCAGCCTGTGTGGTGGCACTAGGGCTGTCGCGGCCGCAGTGCTGGGAAGGAAGGAAGGGAGGGGCAGCCGGGTCTGTGTACAGGGGCTATGGCGGGGCTCCAAGTAGACCACTCTGCTGGGACTGGGCAGCCCTTCATGCCTGGCACGGCGCAGGGCAAGTGCTGGTCAGGGCCATGGCAGGGAAACATGCGGTGCTGGCGAGGTCCTGAGTGTCCTGTGCTCAGCAAGCCCCAGGCAACCCAGAAGGAAAAGGAAGCATCTGTCTGGATTTTCCCTTGCATTATTACACTTCCTCTCCTTGTGCTCCTCCACCCCAAGGGGATTTTATTTTTAGGGCCTCTAGAGAGCTGAGTGCGAGCCCCCTGAGGCATTCACTCCTCGCCCACAGTCAGAGTTCCCCTGAGCTCTGCATTCAGAGAGAGTGGAAGCCCGGAGCCCGTGCTGGCGGGTAGGCACTTTGCACTGCTGGTGGACGAGCCCTGCGCAGGGAAAGGTGGTGGAGGTGCTCCCAGCCTGACTCACTGCTCTCCTTCCCATGCAGACCCAGAGACCCAAGGACAGATGCTTGGACCGCCGATGCCAGTGGCCTGCGAGGAAGCTGAAATCACAGCAACAGGTCCCTCTAAGGAGATGTGAAGCTGCTGTGTCTGTGTTACCCTCTGTACTTCAGCACCGGTTCTCTGTTTACTAACCCAACTAAACTCTGCTCACCGTCCTCTCTGCCTCCAGTGGTGTGTAATGTTGATGTGAGATGATCATTACCTCTAGGGCTAGTCGTTGCTGATGTTGTAATAGTGACTTTCTCTTCACCTCTCTCGTGCTGTGCGTGTGATTCGGGCTGTGTACGACTGGCAAGCGCTCCCTGGAATGGGAGCCGCAGGGCAGGGCGGTGCGGGCCTGGGGGAGCCCTACGTCCCCCCCACCCAGAGCCAGAGGCGCTTGGCACGGCCCACACGGTACCATCTGCGGGCCAGGCAGCGTCACTGGCAGGGGCTCGTTGTTCACCCTGGCTGGCTTCGGGCAGGGCTCGGGGACCAGTCCCGCAGTGCTCTGGGGGCCTCCCCAGCCTGAGCCTGGACCACGCACTGTAGTTTCAGCAATAACCCTCCTGTGCACACCCCCCGCCCGAAGGCAGCTGCAGTGGGGGGTGAGCCAGGCGGGGACATCCCGCGACTCCGCTTGCCTCGGTGGAGGCACCTGGGTGCTGGATTTAAGGTTGAAAGGAGCTCCCCTTTCTCACCTGCTTGGCACTCCCTGTTTCTGTCCCTGGCTACAACCAAGCCGTCAGTGTGGGATGCTGCTTTAAAGGTGAGGAAATGCTGTGGTGGCAGAGAAGCCCGTGAAATCCCCCGGCACGGTGACACTGTGAAAGAGGACGGCTGCGCAGAGGTGACCATGCTAGCCAGTGCAAACCAGCTCCTCGCCAACGCTCTGCCTGCCCGTGAGGCAGAGGTGGGCAGGTTAAACAGTCTCTGAGGGCCAAAGAGAAACATGGACTGAAATAACGATCCTGTCCTTGCTTGTCTCCAGCAGGGAAAGGGCAGTGGCATTTCCTCCTGGTGCTCCCTGCCCTTCCTGATGCCTTGTTGCTCCCTGCGCCGTGGCCTGGGACATGGCCTCACACGTCAGTACTGTGTGTCATCCCGTGGTGGTTACGTATTGTCAGCTCCCCCCCACCCCCGATGCCAACTGCCCCTTCTCCCCGCAGAGCAGCAGCTAGCAGGGGTGAGCGGTGCTCCAGGGCTTTGCACGCCTGAGCTTGCACAGCAGGGCTGAGCCCAGAGGCCATCGTCACCTTGTGTCCGCTCGTGGGTTGGAGGCAAACGTGTGTATCTGGCTCCTTCCCCAAGCCCGTAGGCACGCAAACCCGTGGCCTCAGCTTGGTCGTGGGCACTTGCCAAGGCAGGTCAGCCTGGGCAGCAGCGGGGAGTCCCCAGGGCTGCACTGAAACACGTCGGAGTGCGTCCACGCGGCAGGAAGAGGTTCTTGTCCTCCAGAATGGTTTTGAGAGGGGTTTCTGCTCTGTCCACCCCACCACGGTGGCCCTGCCTCCAGGGTGGGCTGTGTCCCTGCACGCTTTGCGTCCCGTGGTGGCGCTGGGAAGCATGCTCCGTCCCATCTGTGCGAGGCAGAGACCCTATCTCCGGTACCCTCTCCCTTCCCTTCCACCTGGCCATTGCAGAGAGCTCTGCTCGCCTTCTGCCTCCACGCTGCCCTGCAGCCTTGGGCAGAGCAGACCCCGCGCAGCCCAGCCTCCGAGTGTCAGCTGTATGCGTGTCCCGCGTTGGAGTGCCCATGGTGTCTGTAGCGTGCTGTCGGTGTTTACGCGAAACAAAGAAATCCCTGTGGTGTGTAGAAATGGCAAAATGCTGACTGTTGTAAAATAAACTGACCTATTGTGTTTCCTTTTAAATAGGCGAGTGTGCTGCTGTGGTAAAGGACTGGTGTGTTCTGTGCTGTGACCTAGGGGGGAAAGGAATAAAATATCGTTTCTACTGGTGCCCGGCTGCGTCATCTCAAGGGCCATGGCAATGCCAGGGCTCGGGGGAAAGGCTGCAGGGAGCGGGATGGGGGCCGAGGGCTGCAGCTCTGTCGGGGAGGCTGGCTGGGTGAGCCGGCCGGCAGCTTCCCACACTGTCCCTCTGTGCTGGGCACCAGGCTGGGGTGGAGGGGAGCAATGGCGGCTCATCCCCCAGGCAGCACAGATGAGCTTTGTGCTAGCTGCGGTGGCCGGTCTGAGCCCCTTCCCTGCCATGCTCTTTTCTGCAGCCAGCAGCAGTTTCAATACCCAGAGAGCGTGTGAAGGGAGCGTGTGTGCGGCGAGCCCAGCTGCGTGGCCCCAGAGGAGGCTGGCACAGAGCCCCCTTGTCCCTCAGCCTTTCGGGAGCTTTGGCGTCGCAGCCGCTGGCGCACCAATCGAGAGGATGCCGAGTGCCGCCTGGGCTCTGTGACAGTGGGGCCACCCGGACGGCCCCACGCACCGCCCTCCCAGGGCTTGGCTTCGCCCCACGGTGCTGAGCTGCCGTGGGGGGCTCTGGGGGGCCTCGGCCTGGGCCCAGCTCTGGGCATGGCAAGGGGAGCTCCCTTGGGGCCGGCCACCGTGGCGCTAATCGGCTTGGGCACATGACTCCTGCTCGCTGATTGCAAGATTAGAGCAAACTGGATTGAATAGCCTGCCTGGCAGCTGGCCTCGCCACCCTGGGCCAGGACAGCCTTGAGGGGCGCAGCATCCTGGTACCCCCGGCCGGGCAGGGATGCACCGTGGACGTGGCTGTGCCAGGGTGCTGCAGGGCCCCCCAGGATGGCTTGACGCGAGGCTGGGAGGCACTGACCCTGCCATTGCAGGGACCCATGGCGCCAGGCTGCGGGGACGGAGCATGCCGCCCGCTTCTCTCTAGCAAAAGGCAGTCGCAGCCCAAACCCAAGCCCATCCCTCTGCCCCCCACCTCGGGCTTGCCTCCATGGTGGGAGGTGAAGCCCAGCTAGCCTGACATTTGGAAAGTGAGGGAGGGCATGCCACCCCACTCCCGGCTGGGGCAGGGAAACCCGCGTCTCCCTGCTGGCTGTCACGGTGGGTGTGCGCCCTGCCCTGCCCTGCCCTCCCCTCCCGTCCCCTCCCCTCCCGGGCCTCCTTCCCAAAGGTGGGTGGGAGCCCTGTGCCTCCCCTCGTGACTGCGATAAACATTACAGCGAGGCCGTTAATGTTTAATGAGGTTTGCCTCCCAATTAATGTGCTTTCCCAGGGGCGCCCGCTCCCAGAGCGAGACGCCCACCAGACGACACGCTGACACGATGGGTGACGGTAAGGGCGGCCGGCAGGCACCCATGGCTAGCACCCTGCTGAGCCCACCCCAGAGGGGCTTCCCTGGGAGGGCAGTCACCTTCACGGGGGCATCTCCGTGCAAGGAGCAGGGCTGGTCCCTCCTGCCGCACGGGGGCAGTTCTTGTGGGGGATTTGGGGGAGACGTGGGGACGAATCCCCAGAGGTCTGCAGCACTGGTGTTTGGGTTCTTGGGGGGATTTCTCCTTCCACATGGCTCCTGGCAGAGGGACACATGGTCAGGTAAGGGGGCTCGAGTGGCGACACGCAGCCGTCAGAGAGACAAGCCTCCCAGCACGGAGGGAGGCTGCCAGGACGCACCCCGGTGCAAGGTGTCGGCCCGAGGGGTTGTTCAGTGCTCCGTGCCGCAGGAGCAGAGCCATCACTGCTCGACCGAGTCCTGTGGGCAGAGGCACTTCCCGAGGGCACCGTGTAGGCTGCTCTGCTGACAGCGCAGCCTTCACAAATAGCAACCGGCTGCTGCAAACAATCGAGCTGAGTCTCTGTCTGCAGCTTCCCCTGGAGCTCAAAGACTCCTGGCGCATCCTGCAAATGCCCCATGAACTTCAAACTTCCTGGAGTGAAAAACAGGAATTTGGGAATCCTTTATTTTCTCGGCTAGACCTTAGGGAAGTCAGAGCACTCTTGCTTGCAGTCTTCATTGCCTGATCTTTCCCACCTCGCCTCCTCGTCCAGGCGCCCACCGCAAGCCCAGCGCCCAGGCCCTGGCTCTCACTTGGGTTTCTCCTCTTTTCCAGAGCAAGCGCCCGAGCAGGGCCTGGACAGGTTCAGCTACGGTGAGTGTGTGCCACAGGTAGCCCGGACGCTACGGGCAGCCTGGTCCCACGCCTGCCTGTGGGCTCTACGCCATGGGCTGAGCGCCGGGCTGACGCCAGCTCGGCTCTCCTCCTCCCCAGACTATGAGACCATCCGCAACGGGGGGCTGATCTTCGCGGTCGTGGCTTTTGTCGTCGGGCTCCTCATCATCCTCAGTAAGTGCCTTGGGTGGGCCAGATGCCCACCTCAGCTCTGTTCCCCGATGCGTGGCCCTTTCTCTGCTCGCCTCCCACCTTACCCCATACCAGGCACTGGCCGTGTGCTGGGGTGGGGGAGCCACTGACCTTGCCCCACCATGTGAGGGGTGGGCATTGCCTGCAGCCGGGGCTGCCTGGGAATTTTCCATCTAGGCAAGCTCCCAACAGAAAGCTAGTTGGGAAGGAGACAACGTAAAGGGTTTGCATTTCCCTGCCAGCGTCAAGGCTTCGGAGGGAAGGTCACTAATTAAAAATAGCAGAGAAAACTCTGACATTTCCAGAGTGAGAAACCAGCTTTCCCAGAGCCCTCAGACCTCGGCGGCTCCCAGGGAGACTCGGTGCTGAGCGTGCAGGGCACCCTGCGACCCTGCCTGTGCGTACAGGGACTGCCTGCCTCACTCCGCATGGCTGGGGGTGGCTGCAGCATCGCAGCTGCACGCTGTGATGTTGCCCAGCGGTTTTAGGGGGCAAGATAAGAAAATCACCGGCATTTGCAATCCCAGGGGCAGCTGAGGGAGAAAGGCAGACGTCCAAGCAGGCTCTCGTGGATGGCGCCTTGCTGGGCAGCGCCAGGGGCTGCCCGGGGCAATGAAGGGAGGCTGGCCGGGCAGTGTGGCTGAGCTGGGGGCTGGGAGGCAGCATGTGGGATCGGTGTCTCCCCACACCAGTGGGAGCCAGGCAGGAGGCCAGCCCCAGCATGAAGGCAGGGGGACTCGGGGCTTCCCTCAGGAGCCAAATCCAGTGGTCCTCAGCAGGGGACAAGCCTGCCGAGCGGAGAGGGGCAGGCGGTGGTGGGGGGGGGGAAGTCTCTAGCCACAGGAGGCCTCAGTCGTTCCTCTTGCCCCCAGGCCAGCGGTTCCACTGCGGAGGGAAGAAGAAGAGGAGGTGGGTATTGCACGGTTTTAAGGCAGCCTCCTCTCTCCTGCCTGTCCTAGTCCTGCCAGCAGAAAGGGCTGGGGTCTCGGCTCGTACTCCCTCCTGGCTCAGCCACATTGCCTAGTTAACACATCTCCCCTTGCTTTTCACTCCACAGACAAGGAAATGAGGAAGACCTGTAGCTGCAGGTAGGTTGCAGGAGGATGCACCCAGCTGGCAGCCAGCCTCCCCAGGTCTTCCTGGGCTGGGCAGCAATGCTTTGAGGCACCCATGATTCAGGGAAGTACCTACATGGAGGTCTGTCTGGGGAGGAGAGGGGCTAGGGCACGCGGGCCTCTGCGGCCATGTAACCCTCCCGTTCTGTCTGGTTTCAGAGCTGCCATGCTGCCAAGGAAGCAGAGCTTCCTCCAAAGCAGCGAAGTCCTTGCCAAGGGCCACCCCTTACCCCGCTCCAGTGGATCCATTACCCTGCTCACCCCAGGGGAGGCCAGGACGCAAATTGCCCTCGTGCTTTTCCCTGTTAGATGCAGCAAGAGTTTCTTGGCTAATAAAGTTCAAGCTGAGAGAGGTTAAACTTTGTGCCCGAGGCATTTGAATCGCCCACTCTCCTGGCCTGGCACGGATGACTTTTGTGCCCTGCAGACACCTTCCAACACAGACCCAGGAAGGGTTTCCACTGGCTCCTCTGCACACCTGCAGCACGGAGCAGCTGGCTGCCTCAGCTCTGGGTTTGCACCGGGGCCTGCGGCGGGAGGGACGTTCCTGCTTTCAGCCACCCTGGCTGCTTTGAGGAAACATCCCTCTTGGCCAGCACGAATGCTGGCTGCGGGTCCCCAAATCCTGTGGCAAATACCCTTCCCCTGGGCTATATGGTGAGGGGTTTGGAGCACTACCCCGCGCTGTGCAGGCTGCAGGCCAGGTCAAATGTAGAAGCGAGCGTGTGCTGTTTGCAGGGGGCCGTTTGCATCTCTGCTTTCTGGGACTGCTTGATCCTAGCATCCTTCCTGGGCAAGGATGGGGCTGGGATGGTGCATCCAGCTCCTCAGTTTCGCTGCCTCTCTCCTCTTTGGATACAGACGGCAGCAAAAAGGAAGAAAACTCTCCCGCAATTGGGCGGTGAGTGAGGAGGGAGCTTTGCTCAGAGTGCCTGCCTGCAGGTGAGTTGGACCAACACAGACATCTAGAGACCAGGCAGTGGCCCCACTGATGGCTCTGCTGCCAGCGCCCCAAACCGCTGCCCCACAGCATCTGCGAGCCCTTCCCTTGCAGGCTCTGGAGCCCAAGGTGTGCCTCAGGTCACCCTAAGCAAGAAGAGAAGTGGAGCTTCCAGTGACGGAGGCACTCCTGGCTCCAGCAGTATGTGGGGGGTGCTTTGCTGGGGAACGCTGCAAGTGGGGAACACTGCAGGTGAGGACCAGCAGAATGCGGTGCTCTGCGGGCAGTGGGGCAGGAGCCTTCACTCCTCCATGCTCGCAGTCCCGCGTGGGGACCTGTTCTGCCAGCAGCGCCGTGGGAGTTAGGAGTCTGTTGGGGCCCGGCTGGTGGTGGCAGAGGGGCCGGTAAGGGTCCTTGACCAGCTCGGGCCAGTTCCCCTCATCACCTGTAGCCCCGCAGGTGTTGGGCGCGCACCGCACTGTGTTCTGGAAGCCTGAGTGTCCCGGCACTGCTGGCGGAAGAGAAACCAGCTCGCCTGCTCTGTTTGGGCCTCAATTGAGGTCAGACATTGACAGTGAAATAGGATTAGCTGAAGGAAGGTTATTAGAAAAAATCCGTGCAATTTGTCTAATCGGAGGTGCTTATTTAACACGGTAAGGAGATTATTTTGAAATAGAATTTTGACTTGACACTGACCCACTAACAAAGCCTCATGGCAGCTTTGCACAGCTCGAACAGGAACCAGAGCCCTTTGGTGGAGGGAGAGGAGTGCCTGTTTAGCGGTGTAGACAAGCCGAAGGGTTTGCTTGCAGCAGAGCTGGCCCTGACCTCTCCCTGCTCCGACCTCCTGGTCCTCGCCAGCGAGACATATGGCATGGTTGTGGTCCCCTAAAGAAGGAGCTAAAAGGCCCAGCAGCTGGGAAGGCAGCCGGCGTATGAGATGAGCCCGTCCTCAGCAGGGTCCCACACCCTTGAGACCCAGGGCTCCCAGGGCTCCCTGTGCTCCCCAGCACCTGGCCGTGCCAGGGCTCAGGGCACAGCTGTGCCCTTCAGGGTACGTGTCCCCTGGCACCGGTGCCCCGGAGAGCCCCGCAGACAGAACCCCTGCAGCTTGAAGGCAGGAGATTAAGGGGAGCAAAAAGCCACGTCTGGCTCCCTGCGCAGGGGGATCCCTGTCTCGGCACCAGATGGCATTAATAGCATTATTCTGCACGGCTCGTGGACACCCGTGTGTGCACACACGCTCGTGCAGCCCTTTGCACCCCTGGCTGGGGCTCAGGGGCTGTGCTACAGGTCGGGGACGTTGACAGGGTGTGTGGTGGCAGAGCGGGAGACGCTGCCACACCTCGAGACTTGCACCGGGGATTACATTTGGAAGGCAGGCTATTATCAGAGCTAAACTGTGAGCAGCCTGGCTCTGTGCCCCTCCAGTATGGAGCCTGGGAACCAGGACCAGGGGAAAGGCATAAGAAAAGTATATGATGCATGGTAAATGTGGCCTCCCTGGGCCAGGGGCAGGGGTGCTGCCAGCAGCCCCTGCTCGCCGGGCCGGCACATGGGCATGAGCTGCCTCCAAGGCAAGGCTCTCTGCTCCTCTGTGTCTCCACGGTCCTTGGCTTTGGAGGTTGAGCCCAGGAGCTATGGGAGCGGGAAGACCACAGGAAAAGGCCACTGTGTCTCTGCTCGGCTGCCTTTCTCCTGCCACTGCCCCGGTGAGAGGCTCCTGCTCTCCCGAGGGCTTGGGCAGGGGGAGTCATGGGCCCTGATGGAGGGTGCCCCATGGGATGAGCCCCAGCCCTGCAGCCCTCTCCCTGCACCCGCAGCCCTGCGGGTCAGCTGGGAGCTGCGGACTCGGCGAGGACACGTTCGCCTTCTCCCCTGAAGCAGGCAATCTTGGAGGATTTCTCTCACAGTCCCTTGAGCCATTAATCTTCTCAAAGTAAATCTTTTTGGTGACACAAAGGGGATTGGGTAAGTAATACAGCGGACGGCTGGAGTGTCCTTTTCCTCTGGGAAGCCTTCCAGTTCTGAACAGCTTCCCCCTGGCACTGGCTATTCCTTGTTTGTTTTGCCAGTCCCTGGACGGACAGGTACGAGGGAGAGGGGCTCCAGCTGGCTGTGGCTCAGCCAGCTTCTGCGCTTAATCCACGGCTGAATGTGAGGAGGTGAAGCACCGGGGCAGGAACAGGAAGAGCAGTGGCCAGGGAGGCCAGCTGCTCAGCTCACCCAGCCTGGAGGCCGCTGGTACTGCTCCGCCATCTCCATCATGCCAGGGATGCATCGGGCCCACGAGGAAACATGAATGCAAAATGTCTCCTCATCATTAGTTAAAACAGGAGAGCAGCAAATGGTGACTAATGGAGCCAAAGAGGAACACTTGACAACACAAGAGATGGGGCCTGGCTGGCAAGGAGCCAGGCACACGCCTCATTCTCCCTTTGTTCTGCTTCTGAAAAGGCAGCGCATCCATCAACAGCAACGCGTCTGCCAGAACAGCAGCGTTCTTAAATTATCTCCCCGACCAAAGTAAATAACATTTTGGCCCTCGTTTCCAGGTTGCAGGTGCCCCAAAGTGGTGTTTTTTGGGAAACAGCTGCTCACTCCAAGACGGGCCCGCAGGGCAGCCCTGCGGCAGCGATGCCATGCAAATGCAGCCCCACAGCTCAGCTTCAGCGGTGTGAGCCCGGCAATGGACGGGCCGGCTCCTCACGGCCGCTTTCATGGCAGGCTGAAGCTGCGAAGCAAAGAAGGGTCCAGGCTGGCCCTGGAGCCGGCGAGGACGGAGACTCCGCTCACCCCCTCCTTGTAGGGGGGCTTCCCTCTGCCGGGCCTGAGCTGCACCTCCCGCACCCTCACCTCTGAACTACCTCCCAGGGAGCGGAGCACAAGCCCTGCCTCAAGCCCCGGGCACCGGGGCCGGGCTGCCGCCGCCGTCCCCGGGAGAAGCGGGGACGCGCTTCCTCGCTTCGCGCCGCGACAACACTAGAGGGAAGCAAAAATCAAACTTCTGCCCTGGAAAGCGGCTTCCCGGCGAGGCGGGAGCCCCGTCCGGCCGCGGGGGGGACGGGACCCGGCGCCCTTCTCAAGCCGCGGGGCGGGGGGGGGCCTTCCGGAGCGGCAGGGAGCCGAGGGGCTCGGGGAGGGATCCCGATTCCAGGCACGCCGGGCTGCCGGCCCCCTCGGCCCGGCCGCAAGCCCGTCGCCGCCTCCGGGCCGTTGACCCTCTGGCGGCAGCCGCTACCTCGCTCCCCTCCGCCGGGTGGGGAAACTGAGGCACGGAGCGGGCCCGCCACGCGCCCACGGGGGGGCGGCTCTCCTCCCTTGGCCGGGGTCGCAGCGGGGCAGCGGGGGCGGCCGTGTGGGGCGAGGCCCGGGCTTGGGCCTGGGCCACCGAGGGGTCGCAGCAGGCCGGCTCTGCTCACCGGAGGGGTGCTGCGAGGCTAAGTTGGTGCCTGCGTGGGAAGCGCTTTGTGGAAATCGGCTAGGACCAGATAAGTAGCCCTGTTGTTTTAATGACCGCTTCCTTCCCCGGGGGATTTGTCTGGGAGGGCGGCTGAGGGCACGGCGCTGGGGCCCCACGGCGGGAGGGCCGCTGGGGCGAGGGACATTCCGCGCCCCTCCACAGCATCTCGTCCCTGGCACGGGGCAAAGCCTTGGCCTGCAGCTGGCCCCGGGGGCTGCAGGGATGCCCGTCAGGACCTCTTTTCCCCGGTGACCCTCTGCGGGTGGGCACGGAGGGTGTTTTTTTTGCGTATTGGTGGAAGAACTAGCCTTAGGGGAAGGCACCTGGCTGGCGAACAGGGCAGGTGAGCCTGGGGCACCCCTGTGACCCCCAGAGCTCTGGGGCCCCGGGGCAGCCCGGACCTGAGCGTACAGGCTGCCCAGAGCTGGAACAAACGCTGGGGAGGGGGAGGTAAGAGGAGGCTGGGTGGCTTGGAGGCGTGGCAACAGCCTCCCTTGCCCTGGGGGAGAGGCAGACGCGCGTCTTTTGTGGGAAAGACCCCGCTGTACGTGTCCCGCTGCGGTGAAGCACGGAGGGTCCCTTCTCCCGAAAGGGCAAGACTGCTGGGGCTCAGAACCACACACGGGCATGTGTCGCTATAAATTCTCCTGTGTCTTGGGTGGAGTTTGGGCCAGGGAAGGAATTCCTTAGTAGGAGCTTTACCCTTGAGCTAGCTGTGCAGCTGGGCTTGCTGCTGGCTCCGGCAGGTTGCTCGCTCCCTGTTAGCAGGTCAGCGGCTCCGTGAGACACGCTTCTCCCAGCGTCTTAGTGCTGGCCTCGCTTCCTGGGAGGCTCCTGTGTGTTGCCAAAGGGCAGGTCAGCGCTGCCCAAATAATTAACGTGATGACTTTCAGCCCTTCCCGATCACATCTGTGTGAAGCACATGACACCACACCAGCCTGCTGACGGGGTGGATGTTAGCAGGATACCAGCTTTCCGGGCTGAACGCTCGTGCAAAGGTGATGCACGAATGCTTCCTGCGCGTGTACAGCTGCGGGAAGGCTGACAGCCCTAAACGGTGGCTGCTGGGCAGGAGCTGAGTCCCAGGTGTGGGCTTGCAGGAGCCAGCTCAGGGGAGCACCTGGCTGCCAGACCCGCATGTGCACCTGGGTGCGGGAGGCTGACACACAGCCTGGGCTGAACAATCAATGGAAGAGCAAACGGGGCCATAATGAACAGCACAGACAGCTCAAGGACTCACCATGGCTCCCCGAGCGCGACTTGGGGCCGGTCGTTCACCCTGTCAGCCTTTAGCTGTTGTCTCTTCTTGGGCTGCATCCCATCTTGTCAGCAGATGCTGGCCTGTCCTGGAGGAAGGAGCTCTTGGCAGGGGGATGTTGGCGCTCTGGGTAGAGCCTGGCTCTCGGAGCTAGGGATGATGAGGAAACTCACTGGAGATGCTGAACAGCCAAGGGAGCTAAAAATGAACCGGCGAGTAGCATTTGCTCCCCCTGCACATGTGCCTCGAATGGAGATCTGTGAGGTCCTGTGGGTGCTGTGCCAGCGAGTGCCCTGCCAGCCCACGCACCCCTGTTTTGTTCACTCCTGGGCATAGGGGAGCAGAAACGGCACCTGAGTCCAACACCTTGCGTGCCGGATAGCAAAATGCTATAGTGGGTTTTGCGGCTGGAAGATTCCCATCGGCAGCCTGGCCTGTGCTGCCATCCTGCAGCAGCTGCCGGGGAGAGAAGGGGGCAGATGCCTGGCATGTGGCTGGGGCTCCCCAGAGCCTGGGAATGCTCATTGCCTTGGGTATGGGCCCAAATACCAATTTCCTTGCTACGTATCTGCTAACATCTGTATATGGATGTAGGTGGTGATTGAAATGCACCTCAATTCCTAGAGGGATGCGTGGGCACTGGGTGTGCATCAGCTGCTGCTTCATCGCCTCTTGGGACGCTGATGGCACGGCCAGGGGTATGAGTGAGGCAGCAGTGAGCGGTGTGGGGCCGGGGAGGAACACGTGCATGCGTGGGAGGGCTGTGTGCCGGGGACACCCACGCACCATGACAGAGCTGCTGAGGTGGCCTGGGAACGGACTGAGTAGGGGGTGGTGATGGAGCTACGAAGCTTGGCAGCACCGCGGAAGGGGAAGCACATCCTCGGGGCGGGGGGGGAGAAGGAGGAGGAGGAAAGGCTGTGGTATGTCAGACCTGTGCAGCATGGGCACTGCATTTGCTCCCACCTCTGCTGTTGGCTTTTCGGCACTGAGGTCTGGGCAGGTGTGCATGTATGTGGGTTAGGTGACAGCTGGCCTCATCGTGCCCATCGCTACAATGTGGGTGTCTCTGGCGTGGGTGGCCTGGAGTAGGGAGGGGCAGGGGGATGTGGGGCAGGTGTGCGGGAGCCTTAGCCCTGCCGGCTTCTCCCCGTCCTTCAGCTGCGTCCCTCCTCTGTGAAGTGGGAATCGCTCGCCCATGCTGTGCAAGTACCACCTCAGCAGCGTGGGTGAGCTCCCTGGCTCTTCCAAGGGACTCCCTCCCAAGCATGAGGAATTGCAGTGAATGGGTGGGGTTGAAGCTGGCCGAGGAGCTGTTGTGTTTTCTGCTTCTTTGACTGGGTGACGATGGTTGGGTTTTCAACTGAATCTAAACAGTGCTTTTTTCAAATTTGGTCTGTCATGCGTTATTGTTTTGTTTGAAGTCAGAACGCTTCAGTCTTTCTTTCTGTTTATTTTCCAACAAATCGGGATTGGAAAGGCTGCTTTGGAAAGCCAAGAAAACCTGCTATAATCGCTTCCGGAAGAGACGTTCTGAACCGCTCTAGCGGTCCAGACAAATTGGCTTTGGTGCGACTAAGTCTCGGGGAGTGAGATCCTAGGCTTGAATTAAGCCTTCGATAAGTACACCCCAAAGCGAAGCATTAAGTGGAGTTGGTTTGTTACTTGCTGGCTGGAGGGATGAGGGGGGAGCGGAGTCCACCAGGCCCCAACGTGCTTTGTGTCCTCTGTCGCGGGAGCAGCCCGGGCCGGTGCAAAAGCCGCAGTTCTCTCCTCCGGCGAGGAGGAGAGCTGCCGGCTGCCGGCGGGGCAGCCCGGGAAAAGCCGGCCAGGTGCGGGGGCCGGAGGGAGCCCGGCCGAGAGCTCAGCCTCGGCGGCTCGGCGGGGGCGGGGAGAGCGC
>JAVJGG010000082.1:6977119-7018768 GCA_035590195.1 Aviceda cuculoides
ACTCTTTGCGGAAAGGTACGTCGGCCCTGGGGCGGGCGGGCAGGGGCGGGCGGGGGTACCCTCGGGGCTGGGGGAGCGCTCGTCCCGGGCGGAGCGGGGTCCCGGTGCCGGCGGCCGCAGGCAGCGTCCCCCGCCGGGGCCGGCGTTCGGGCGCTCCGGGTCCCCGCTCTCCCGGAGCGCTTGGAGCAAAAAGCCCGAGCCCGTCAGGCAGGAGGACTCCAGCCGTGCTTTCCCAATCGCATCCTGCCCTCCCGGCAGGCTGGATCAAGGGGAACCCAGCGGCTTGCTAAAAACCGGGGGCGGCGGGAGGCGGGGGGGGATATCCATGGAACCAGCGTGTCGAGGAGACTCACCCTCAAAGCTTAGAGATTGAATTAAAGTTGGAGATTAAGGGAACGCTGTGCGAATCTATCGAGGGAACACTCCAAACCCAGCCTCTGCTACACATGCAGTTAAAAAAGGCAGGCGAGGAGCCGCGCGTAACACAGCTAGTTAAATCTCAGCGCGTTTGTTACAACAATCAATCGATGTTACATAAAGGAATTGCCCGTTTCCAAATCTGTGGGAATTTTTAATTGCGTTCCAGTAATAAATTGCCTCTTTGCACATGACCCGACCCGCAGATGTGATGATGGAAGCGCCCACCTCTTGGAAAATTGTCTGCTTGGAGGACGTAAAATGACATTTGCCCTAATTACCTTTTATGACGTTTGACAACGGCAAGGGGGAAATTTTAGGGAAGGATGAAAGTGAAAGAAAGGGGACAGAGCTGCCTCTTTACTTTGCTTGCCACCCAGTACATTACCCCTTTCTCCGAATGTTGATCCAATGAAAAATATTTACCGCGGTTTAATAGGACATCCTGTCCAGTTGTGTGGTGGTGATGATCAATTATTCCATCAATTATTAATTATGGAATAGCTGCTTTATTCGAGCTGGAGGAAAGCTGCGTTTGAGGGCTTTACCCAAAATTGCTATTGTGTTTAGGGTCTGCTGAGCTGAACGTGCCAGCGTCTGCTTTGCTTACATTTGCATTTTTTACCGTGCTAACAGGAAAAACCAAAACCAAATAACCGTCGAGGATGTTGCGATTCATCCCCCCCCCCCCCCAGCAGTCAAAATAATAAAGAGCTGCACTGGGCTTAGCACTTTTGTGTGTTTTCAGCCCCAGCTTCTTGGAAAAGGGATCTCTTCCCTCAGAGCTATCTCATCAGAGAAGAGCAAATTAAAAGCCTCCATTAGCACAACTCCTCCTGGCCTCATTTTCTCTTTTTTGAGAACTAAAAGGTGTCTTCAGTGTGGAACAGTCCTAGTGATGGAAAGCGTTAAAGTGAAACGGTTCCAGAGAGAGGACAGTGATACAATGGAAGTTTCATTAGAATAATAGGATAAACCCAAATGAATTGCTTAATGCACGTAAACCTTTCAGATACTTCATATTTCTGGGCATCGAAGCACATCCTTTTAATGTGTTCCTGCTGTAGAACAAGAGCACAAGTGGAAACTGAAAGCAAATAAACATTTGATCCGGGGGACTGCTGAAGTTCAGAAATCCCTCGATGGGCTGTAGTGGCTTATTTCTTCCCCGCTTCGAAAAAACACAAAAATGGGTGGTGGGCAGGCAAGCAAACAGGGAGTTGAGCAGAAAGACAGTCTGGCAGTGTGAGCAAGAGCAGGCGGGCAGAGGAGGAGGGGAGGTGAGTGGCGAGCAGTGTGATGAAGAGCAGACTGGGCAAAATTGAGCGGCTTGGAGCCGGGAAAGCGTCTCCCTGTGTGCTCTTGCTGGATCTCTCTGCCACCTGATTTATATTGGCATTATATTTACATTATGTTCCTGTATTGGGTGCAGTGAACTATGCAGCTTGTGTTCTTTAATCTCTCCCCATCTTGGCCCCCCAGTGTGGCATAGTGCTCGTTTGTCTCTGAAATGAAACATGGAAACCTCATTAACTGCATGGAGGAGAAGCCTGCAGTGCTGAACTCCTTGCCGTGCCGTGCCCGGTGTTTGTTTATCCTGCGGAGAGCCAAAATTTCCCAGCCCAAGGAGCCATGATGGCAACTTGCCCAGAGACCTTACCTGCACCTGCCGTGGGCTTAGGGCTGCTCCTGCCTTTGGACCAGAAAATCGATATAGGCAAGCCTCACGTTTCGTGGTGCATTTGCTCTCCGGAGGAATACGCTGTGCCTCGTGCAAGTGCCTTGCGCCAGGGATGCGCTATTGAGCAGTCCTGCCCGGAGATGGGGGCTGCGTGGGAGCTGTAGGCTTAGCTTTGGGCAGCCGTGGCACGGGGTGTCTTTCCGCTACACCGCTCTGGTCTCTGCCCATATGGTCCCGAGGTGGAGGGATGGGGAGCGCTCTGTCCTTTGAAGCAGCTGGTGAGCCAGGTGCGAGAACCAAACTGGAAGCCTTTCTCTGGGGCAGGAATTCTCCTGACGTGGCAGCATGTGGGTTCTGAGCTGTGCCTTGGGTAGCATGAAGGCATCTCGCACTCAAATAAGCAGGCTGGTAGCAAGCTCGTCTTCCTAGGAGGGCACAAAGGAGGAAGGTGTTCGGTTGTTGCAGTGGTTACGACGTGTGTTTTACTGGGAAGCTTCTGCGGTGACAGGTTTGGGTGCAGAGTGTTTCTTGTCTTTGAAATCTCGATTGTAGCCAGCTACGTATTTTTACATAACCATGACTTTGTGAGGTACCCTTTCCCTGCTTGTAGATCCGTAAGAAATAAGCCCCACCACATGCAATCTGCATGTTGCCGCCGTCATCTGCCAGCAGAGCTGTACCAAATATTTAGGAAATCCATTTCCTGACTCTTGCTAATGCTTGCTGCCAGCCCCAGCTGCTGCCTCTTGGAAAGGGCTATGTCGGCGGCTCCTCTCCTTGAGAGACGGGAGTGAGCACAACTGAGAGGGGGAAAGGAGAAGGTGAGTGAGGTTTCAGAGCTTGCTCTATTGATCCCTTCCCCTTGTTTCTCATACCTGTCAGCCGCATGGTGGAAATCCTCATCTCCGCCTTGCCAAGCGAGTGCGTGGACTGCGGTGTGCCGGACAACAGGGACCGGCGGCTCCGGAGGAAGCCCAGCAGCAGGCATGCACGGCCTCTGGAGCAGCCCCTCGCTCTCCCCTCGAGGCTGCTGGGCTTGGCCCCGGCCTCCCTGGGGGGGACCTTGCTGTCACCCTGGCTTGGCAATGTCACCACATGTCCCTTAGGACTCAGCTGCTGCTCCTCAGGCTTCATATTCAGCGGGGCTGAGATGTGGAGGTGGGCTGTGGAAGGGGAGGGAGAGGCCATCGCCTGTGGTCCCCGGGCTCGTTCCTCACCCCCAAGAGCAGAGGGCCCCTGGAGGGAGCTCAGGCAGGTTGGGGGGCTCGGGAGGTGGTGCGGAGCTGGGGGATTTCCAGCTCTGGGTCAGCCCCCGGTGTGGATGGGGTGGTGAGACTGCTACCTCCAGCAAGCCGATGGGGGAGGTTCAAGGGCCAGGCAAAGCAGCGGGGAGAGGTGTTTGGGTTTGGTTTTTTTTTTCCAGGCAAGGGTTACAGCCTCAGCCTGGGTGCTGTTGTAATAGCTGGAGGTGGTTCAGGCCTTAATTTCCATGCAGATGCATTAAGGAGCAGGCGGCTTGCGCTCCCAGCGTGTTTGAGCGGTGCCCTTACCCGCAGAGCACCAGAGGTAGCGTTCCCCTTTGCTCCCGCTTCAGTTTGCGGTGACAGCAGCCACCGGTCGGGACCGACCATGGTGCTCAGGCCAGAGGGGCTGTGCCACAATGGTGGGACTCTTGCGGCGGCTGAAATGCAAGGCCAGGGTACGGAAGGTGCTGTGGCAGGTACTTGCCGTAGTGCTGGGCATCAGCTTAATGCCCTAGGCTGTTGCTTGGCATTTTGTGGCATGGTTTCCACCCCCCCGAGACTGGTCCCCGAGAGGTGCAGCATGGGGGAGGCTGCTCGGCTGGATTCGTGGCTTTAACCCTTTGGGCTGGAAAGCCACTGCAGGGGGGTGGCATCTTGCAGGGCTGTGCTGCGCTTCTGGCAGGGTGCGTGCACCTCTTGTGCTCCGCTTGAGAGGGTACCAGCGTGCTCTTTCTCACCTCATCTCGCTGCCTCTCTCCCCATCCCCTCTGTGATGCTCGGAGATGCCACTTCTTGCTCTGTCAGCTCCAAGGTTGCTCCATTCGTTAGGAGAAAGGCTATTAAAAGTGTCCTGAAGGTGAGGGCTTGAAGGAAGCTCATGCCAGGGCAGGCCAAAGACAGCTCCAGCATCACAAATGTGGGGGCGATATACGATGGAATTACTGTCGTAGCTTAAAGCGGTAGAGAGGAAAGATTAGGACTTGCCACCTACCTGTAATTCCCACCCGTCAGTGTGTGCCAAGCTTGGGTTCACTTTCTCCTTGAACAGGGCAGGTGTCAAGCACCCTTAATGAGGATAATAAATGAGTGGTGAGGTGGCGATTAGCCTGCTGTTCTTCACAGCATCCCTGCAGCCCGTTACAGCTGGTGGCTGGAGAAGCCCCAGTGGCTCCTACAGTCCCTTGGCTGGTCTGTGGGTGGGCTTTCTGCCCTGGTGCTGCCTCGGCAGCATCTCACCTGGCCTTGGAGGAGGGCTGGGCTGGGCTGGGCACCTGGGTGGTCAGACCACCAGGCCCAAGAGGGAGGCCCTGGGAAAGGTGCTGCCAGTGGGATAAGGTGAACTCAAGCCTAGCGCCTGCCCTTTCTGAGGTGCTGTGAAACCTCCTTTGGAATGCCAGCAACACACTTAATGACAGCAAATGGTCAAGCTTCCAGTGGCCACTCTTTTGTAAAGAAGTACTTGGGCAGTCATGGACCTCTGCCACCCTTTGAGAGGAATGGTATCAGCCCAGGCTGGATTGCCCATGCCCAGAGGATTGCACATACACCCCTGAAACACAAGTTGTTTAGCCTTTTCCCATCTCTGTCGGGTTTCTGCCCAGTTACTGGTGTCCAAAAGACGTTGCTCAGCCTTGAGAGGCTTGCTGGGTTTTGGTGGGCACGGGACTGGCTGGGGTGCTGAGCAAGTAGTGTGCCAACATGCGTGATGTACGTGCACCACAGGCAGAACAAGCTCCTTAACGCAGGGGAAACGGCTCTCTAATTGTGCTGGCATGAAGCTGGTCGTTGTCTCAGACCAATCCTAGATCCACTTCCTAGCAAAGGAAGGGCTCTTCCCATGAGGTCTGGAGGAGAGGAGGGATTGCCTTACTGGGCACTCGCCTGGGAGGTGACGGCGTTTCTGTGCTTACGCAGGCTGAGGTCAGCCTGTGCCGCTCCTCATGCAGGACTTGCACCTGCATCTTGGCTGCCTCTTCCAGAGATCCGTGGCTTGGTGACAGATCCTGGGCTTAGTTTACAGCAGCTCTGCCTTAGCCGCTCATTAGAGCAAATGAGTGTTTTCTGCACCGCGCAGCGCTTTGCAGTGCCGAGGTTGGCCATGCTGCTGAAGGTATCGGAGTTTGGAAAGTCCAGCAATTTAGGCTAGTAAATATTCCAAAGGGATGATAGCAAAATGACTTGCTTCTCCCAGCTCTGATAGAGATATTAATATTTCAATACCTCTAGGTTGTAATTCACTACAATTTAAGAAGATTGCACTCTGATAACTTAAAATACATGCCTTTCAGAGCAAGCTAGATGGTGCCTGGCTATGCGCTGGGCTTCGTGTAGCTTCCAGCTACCAGCGGGCTGGTCTCCAGCATCAGTGCTGTGCGCCTGCGTCGCTGCATTTTCCCCAGCAGAAACTGTTCTGTTTTGGCTCCCCTAGCCTCCTCTTTTCAGGTTCGTGTGATTTAATGCCCTCAATATTTAGGTTAGGGTCAGCACATCTGACCAGATGCGAGCAGTGATTTCTGGTTTAAAAATATTGCAGTGCTATTTCTAAATTTTTAATCTCTCTCAGTGATTTGGAGACAGTTTTATGAAACGTGGAATTAGGATGGTGCTCAATGCTAAATGGTAAAGGAGATTATATGGATTTAACTGTATGCGTCTGTCACATAACTATTGCCAATCCCATAACTTCCATTTTCTATTAAAAATCCGTTTCCCCCTTTGACCTGAAAAAGCTTTATGGGTAATCTGAATTTCTCTGTTTACGAGGTATTTTTCCACTCTTTGCCCCAGCCCCTCACCCATCCGTCTCTAAACCTTCCTGGGCGCTGCCTGGGAAGGAGAGATTTCCCTGTCGGGCTGCGGATGCTCTCCAATCTCTGTTATGGCAGGAGCCTTCTCAAGCCGTGGTCAGGGATCTGGGATGGAGATGTTGGACGGAGCCTGGGGCAGAGCCAGCTGGGTGACGGGGCACTGAGCACAGCGGGGTGTTCCTGGTCCAAAGCCGGTGGGTGGGCGAAGGGTGGCTTTTGCTGCATGCCTGGTGCGCTGTGTGCCCTGGCTCCGGCCATCTTCTGCTTTGCTCAGGCGACAGGCATTACCACAAAGAGCGTGCTGCTGCTCACGGGTGCTTCGTTTTCCTTCCTCCGCCTGCAAATGTGCTTTTTCTCTGTCATGTATTTGGGAGAAGCACCACGCTGTTCTGATGAAGGGAAATGCTGATTCATGACGACAAACCAGCCTGGAGATGTCACAAAATGACATCTGCAGGGCCGTGAGGTGGCCTTGTAGCTCTGCAAAGCCTGGCACTGCTGCGCGGGAGGCTGGGCTGGAGTGCTTTACTCCTCTGGTCTATCGCTCTTTGGGCGCTTGTCAGTGAGGGACAAAAAAATAAATGGCTTTCTCTACTTCCACCTGTGTATGGATGTGGGATGCTGGTGCATGGGGAGGTACGGAGATGCTTTCATGACCTATAAATCTGTTGTCTCGTGTAGTGGCAGCGCTGGACCTTGCTAGTCAGCTAATCCGGTACATGGGTGGCTTTGCTGGGCAGCTCTGGCAGTGCAGTGCCCCTGACATGGGGCCGTAGGGCTCCGATCAGGCAAAGGAAGGAACTGGGTCATTTAGGTGATGATTTGGTGCAGAGTACGTGGAGAGCAAGAACCAGGTGCTCTCGCCTCTGATTTCCTGGGTGTTGAAAGAGGCATGAGGTTGGACATCTAGCTGGGAGCAGGATGGAGAGGACTCTGCTCTGGGAAGAGCCGAGGTGTTTCGGGGTTTCCTGGCTTGACCTGGTCGAGGACGGCATGGAGTGGGCTGGTGGGACAACACTGAGACAGGAGAGGCCCGTGCTCGCTGCCGCCAGGCACTGGAGGAAGCTTCGAAGGGAGATGCAAGTGGCTGTGGCCAGGAACACTCAAGCAGCCTTTCCTCAGGCGAGCACCCGCGCTGCGCACTCCCTCAGAGCTGAGGCAAGGCTATCTGTCCTGATGAGGCTTTCCTTCTCCCCTGCTCCTGTCCCCTCCTCCCCAAGTTAAGAAATTGAGGTCACGGAGGGTCCCCCATGACTCGTTTTGAACTGGCGGCACGGTAGTGATCCGCTTATTGGCTCTGCGGCACCACGAGCGGTGTTCTCAGCCAGAGCTATTAATACACCCGCCAAGGGCCGCTTTCTATATCCCCATCCTTCCGCCCACTTGGAAAGAGTGCGACTAAAAAAAGAAAACGGATCTAAGTGACTGGGGGCCTCCTCATCCTTATTTATAGGCAATCTTGCTTGCTTTGGTTGAGAAGGGGGAGCTCGTGGTCCTGGAGAGTGGGAAGGAGAGACTGGAGGAGATGGGGGAAGAGATCCCTTCCCTCGTTTTGAAGAAGGAAAGAGCTTCTCTGCAGTGCTTGTGGTGCCCTGGAAAGCTGCTCCTGGACATCCGGGTGGCTGCAAGATCTGCCTCGGACTGTGCCCTTGCACCCTGCGGGTCTCCATCTTCGCTTGGGTGGTGCAGGGATGCCTGGTGCCAGGCTGCAGCCTGGGCTTAGGGCAGGGTGGGATTGGGCTTCCCCTCCCTCTGACTCTGGGAGTGGGGAGCAGCACTGCAACCAGCTTTTCTGCCCCTCTCCTGGGGGCTGCTGCAATGTTTGGAGGCAGTGGTAGGGCGACGGGAAGGATCTCTACCCTGCTTGGGAGAGGCTTGCGCTCGATGTGTCAGCATTGCCAATGGGCAGCTGCAGCTGCAGGCTGGCTGGGGCCGTGCTGGGGAGCTGATGAGGCACAGGGGTACTGGCTGGCTCCCTGCTGCTCCAGGCCGGGGGACGTCGGGGTTGGCAGGAGAGACGGTGGTGGTTTGCCGTGCTTGCTTTGTTGTCGGTGTTGCACATGGGTGTCCTCAGGCCCGTGGGCACTGGGGCATGGTCAGACCACGTGCTCAGAGCCACCTGGGTGCCTGTGACCACCCGGGGAAGCCTTGAGGGGGGATACCCTGGGTACCCTTCCTTGCTTGCACAGCTCCTTCTTGTCCTGCTTAGGTGCCTGTGATCCCTGATCCATGCTGCCAGCAAGAGCGCTGGCCTGTGAAGGTGGCCTTTATGCTTCCAGCCCAGGCACTGACACTCCTCCGCTCCCCTCCTCTGCCATGCATAGGGGCCACCAGGGGCTGGGCTAAGGGCAGCTGTGCTGGGGGATGCTCGCTATGCTAGTGGGGATTGGTGATTTCTGCAGTAACCCCCTGCCATTGCGGCCTCTGCTTCCTCCACAGCACACACTGAAGATGTTGGAACCAGCCTCTACTTTGTGAACGACTCTATCCAGCAGGTCACCTTCTCCAGCACAGTGGGGGTGGTGATCCCCTGCCCGGCAGCAGGGTCACCCAACGCCATCCTTCGGTGGTACCTGGCCACAGGCGACGACATCTATGATGTGCCCCACATCCGGCATGTCCATGCCAATGGGACTTTGCAGCTCTACCCCTTCTCGCCATCAGCCTTCAATAGCTTTATCCACGACAACGACTACTTCTGCACCGCGGAGAACTCAGCTGGCAAAATCAGGAGCCCAAATATCCGTGTTAAAGCAGGTAGGAGCTCTCTGTGGGTGCTGGGGTTTGTACGAGGTGCTGATCTTCTCCCTGGCCTGCCAGTTGGCCTGGTGAGCACACCCTGCTCGCCTCTGTCTGCCTGGTGTGGGCCAGTAACACTGCTGACCAGCAGCGTACTGGCACTGGGACAGCAGCACTGCTGTCCCACCCGTGGAGCCAGGCTGTTTTGAATGGGGATGGGAGCCCGCAGTCCTGCTGCCAACTGGGGTCATCGCCATCCTGTGTGGAGCAGCGGGACCTAGTGCCTGCTGCCTCGTGAGGGCTGCCGTGCTGTGCCACTCTGCCTGCACCTTGGGCTGCTCTGGCAGCCCTGCCACAAGGCAAGCTCTGCAGCTGCCTGCCCTGGGAGCAGAGCACAGAACCAGGGCTGCTGTGTTGGCCTCTTGCGAGGGGATCGATCGATGCTGCATGGATGGAGGGCGGGGAGAAGGGCAGGGTGCTGGGTAAGGAGGCCTGCTAATACGTGTTTGCAAAACAGCATCCTGCCCCAGCTACGAGCTGGCTCAAACTTGGGCTGGTTAATGGCTGGGAGAGGATTGGGGTGACCAGCAGGGAAGGGACGTGCAGCTTGGGGGTCTCCAGCGGGTGCCTGGATGCCATGGTGCAGCTGCGGCCTTGTGGCTGGAGACGTTCTCTGCCTTTGAATCGATATTGTCACACCCAAGCACATGTGGGGGCTTTTCACGGCTGCAGGAGGAGCCAGACGATGTGTGTCTGTAGTGGGGAGACCCCCACTGTGTCCCCCAGCCCTCCTCGAGCCTGTCTGTTCCCACTGTAGCATCCAGCCCTAGCATGCCAAGGCTTATTAAGCAAAGAAAAAAGGAGGAATATGGCAAAGAGCTGATTCCAAAAGCCATTATAGTAAATTATTGACCAGGCTGAGGAGGGCTAATAGCCCAGAAATGGCTTCATTATGTAACCTATTAAAAGTGGGGCTAGCAGAGGGAACATGACAGAAGCGACTACAGGGTTTTTTATTTTAATACCTTGTACTGCAGAGTAAATTGGTATTAACCCTCTTCTGCAGAGTGAATTATTTACCAACACTATCAGGTTACCTATAAACTACAGCTTGGTGGAGGAGGGATGGCGACAGATGGGGTGTAGTAAAGCCAGACGTGTAGCATGGACCTTTTGCTCTCCTTGTGCCGGGCACCACAGGCTGGGCTTCCCATGGGGCAGCCGGGCAGTGGCGAGGGCTGTGGCCAGCTGGTGCCTGCCAGCACCCCAGGGCGCAGCAGGGCAAGCGGCCCCTTGGCGGGGGGTGACGTGGCCGTGACCTGTGTGGCACCGTGTCCCATGCCGCAGCACCCCGGCTGGCTCTGTGCTCTGCAGCAGACAATTACCATCGCAGGGATGGCTTGTGCTTCCGAGTGGACGATCACGGCCCCTGTGGTGCTGGTGACCCTGGGCTCGACGTGGCCTGCAACTGCAGAGTTCTGCAGACTTCCCTGGCAGGGGGTGCAAAGGTGATGGTGCCGGGGGCTCAAGCAGTAAAGATGGCAACTCTGGCTCTCCGGAGAGTTGGTGCTCCGGATGTGCTGCAGGGGAGAAAGCTTGTCTTGGTCCTTGCCTTCCTGCTGGGTGGGTGGCCTTTGCTTCACTCTTCTCCCACATGCTGAGGACTTCCTTGGGATCGTGGCAAGCCAGTAGCAGAGCTGAGTCCTGGCTTTCATCACATGTTATCCTTGTGGGAATTATTCCCAGAGGCAGCCAAAGGCCGGAAGCCCCAGTGGCGGCTGGTGCGGGGCAGAGCTGCTGGGGCAGCTGCCAGTGCCCCTGCGTGAGGGCTGCTCCGGGCTGGGGCGGCTGTGGCGGCGGTGAGCGTGCGGGAGGCTGGGCTGGATGCTCCTCATGGTCCCCATTAGAGCCTGTGAACAAAGCTCCTGCTCCACGTGATTATGGGGGCTTTTGCTAGCTACTGCTTTGGGTCTGGAGTCCCTTTCCATGGTAGGCTTCACCCCATGCTCTCACGGCGCAGACCTTTGTCCTCCCCGCTGGGGCACTGGGTAAATAACCAGAGCGAGCCGGAGGCCGCTCTGAACCCTCTTCCCTGCTTTCCCCTGGTGCGGGCAGACGGCTGAGCTGCAGGCAGGTGCAGGAGAGGCGAAGGTGGGCCAGCCCTCTTCAGCTTGGAACTGAATGTCTCATGGCTGCTGCTGGTCTCCTCTGCCAGGCAGCTGGTGCGCAGAGCCGGCCGGCAAGCATCACTGTGCACCCCGGGCTGGAGCCTGGGATGTGCCCCTGCTTCTGTACCAACCTGTTGCAGCAGAGCAGGGTGCCCTGAAAGCCTGGGAAATCGAGGCGGAGATACTGTCAGCCGCTCGCTTGTTCGTGCGAGGTATGCCATACGTTGCCAGCGGGTGCTTTCCACTCTGGGAAAACACCTTCCTTTTGGGGCTGCTGAGGATCTCTATCTTAGGACATTTCTTGGGCTGCTTTTGTTCTGGCCAAGAGGTGGTGTTAAATGGTGAAGTGAATGCATGTCTCTCGTAATAGTGATGCTCAGGTGCCTACGTCCTGCAGGGCACAATTGTTGTCCTACTGAGGAGGCACCTGCACTCACTGTGTTTTATACTTAAACTTTAGGAGTTTATGATGTCTGCATGTGTTACTGGGTGTGGTGACATCTTTTTGTCTTTCTGAAGAGGCTGGGGTGGATCCACCTTACCTAGCGAGTGCCACTGGAGGATTGTGGCACCGGAGAGTTCCTTGTCACAGGTCCAGGGAGCAGCGTGGAGCTGTCAAAGAGAATCCTCTCCCTGAGGAATAGGGCATGTGGTGGGGACAGCTCACGGCTCCCACTGTGGCATGGCTTGGAAAATTGTCATCTGCTTTCCTAAATTGCTTGCCTTGGTGGCAAGCTCGGGTGACGCTGGGGACCGTTGCAGGGTCCCAGCCATGGGAGCTGGACCAGACGTCCCCTCTGCATGCCGAGCACAGGGCTGAGGTCTCCAATGGAGAGCCGCTTTCTTCCCCAGGAAGATGGGCCAAGTATTTTGGGTGGAAGTAGTTTGTTGCTGGGTGGGTTGGTTTGTTTGGGAAACGTGGGATTAAAGCAAAAGGAAGTGTGTTTTCCTCCAGCACTATCATGCTACCAACCATCTGCTTTTCTCTACAGTTTTCAGGGAACCGTACACCGTTCGGGTGGAGGACCAAAGGTCGATGCGTGGAAATGTGGCTGTTTTCAAGTGCCTCATCCCCTCTTCAGTGCAGGAATACGTTAGTGTTGTGTCCTGGGAGAAAGACACTGTTTCTATCATCCCAGGTAAGAGAGGAGCCACTGTTCTCTTGGAAAATCTGACCTGCTTTGCCATGTGTGAAACTTGCTGTTGCGGAGGGTCTTTTTTTGGCTTATCGTCCGTGCCTGTGCTGCCCAAGCAAAGGTTTTTATGGATGACCATCTTGCAGCTTCATACTGGAAAACGCTGGTGGTGTGAACAGATGTGTTGTGTTCAGGCTTTCCTTGGTGCTGTGGTTGGTACTTTGTGTATCTCTCGGGCTCGGGGATGGCTGGTGCGAGCGTGACAGCAGGCATGCCCCATCCTGGCTTTTCCTGCACACCTGCGAGCCAGCTCACTTTGGGTACCTGGCAGCTGGGGCTTGGGCAACAGGAAAAGAGCCTGCCCGTGCTGTCCGTGTCCCGACTCCTGCAGTGAGAGCTGTTTTTCATGTTGCCAGCATGATGCACAAGTAAATATTCCAGTTTCTCTTGCAAGTTTTCACAACTGTTTCGGCCACGAGGAAAGGAACTCGGTAAAAATGGCATCGTGCATCTCTTCCCCATGCTGGCGCCTGGAAGCTGCTCGGCCTCCCTGTCCCATGCGCCTGCCTCATAGCCCGGGAAGTGTCCCGCTCAGTGCTGATGTTGATCTGCGGGGAAGGGACCTGCTGGAGGGACAGCAGTGGCCGTCTCTATGCAGGGACTTTGCAGCTCTGGCTGTTTTGACCTTGGGTAGTTCCCTGTGACTTTTTGGCAGGTGCAGAGCGCCCTGGGTTCTCATGGGAGCAGAGAGCCGCTGAACCCAGGGTCTTCCCCCAGCCGGTCCCCTGGGGAACGGGGAGGAGAGGTGGCCGTAGCACTGATGGGACACGGCCTCCCGGGCACCTCTGTGCAGCTCTGCAGCGGGGGAAAGTAGCTGGGCAAACTTCTCGCTGAGCCATGCTGGTACTGCGAGTTCCGGCTCCTGTGCTCCTGCCTGGCTTGTTGCAGGCTTTGAAGCAGCGCAGGGGCTGCGGGCAGGTGCTGGGCGCAGCACGGGGACAGCCTCCTGTCCCCGTGTACCGGGGTGACCTTTTGGCTCCCTCCTCGGAGCTGGTATTGATGGCAGTGCTGGCTGCCTGGCACAGCATGTGTAAGCTAGTAGTAAAGCGATCAATACTGCTTTCCCCAGGGGGATCCAGAGAGAATTAAAGGATTTTGCCCAAAGTGAATGCTCTGTGCTTGATATTTGCTCACAGGTCAGCAAGTCCCGATGCTCCTCCTGGGGCTGGTGTTGCCGTGCTGGCAGCGCCGTGGGGAGCAGATGCAGGAGGGCAGAGGGCACGGGGAGTAGGCGCGAGCCTGGTGCCTGCTGGGGCAGCTGCTGACCAGAGGCCATTTGCTCTAATCCCTCCTGCAGGCATGTTTCTTTCTTAAGGAGCTTAAAGGGGCAAGGTGCTTCACCTGGAGGGGGGGTGACAGGTTCTCCCGAGGGCTGCAGTGGCTCTTGTTGCTAGCCTGTGGTGCTTCCCAAGTGCAGCTTGATCGGCTGACTCTGCACAGCCCGTGCGCTCGGAGGCAGGCAAAGGGAAGCAGTGCTGCGGGGCTCCTACCGGTGAGTGACGGCCCCTGGGGCTGTGATGCATCGGCAGGGTCTGTGTGCAGCCCCCTGCACGGCAGGGGAACCGGGCTGACTGATTGACAGGGGAACACCGGGCACCCTCCTGACCAAGGCTGTGCCCTTGCTGGTGCAGAGCCTGTCACGGTTTGCAGTGCTGGGGCTGGGAGCCAACTGCCTTCCCACAGTCAGGACCTGAGTCCGCAGAGCCTCTCCTCCCCATCGCTGACACCTTTCTGACGGTCTCTGGGTGAAATACGCCGTGAAACTCTTCGCCTTGGGAACGTGGTCTTCCCCAGACGGGTGTTCAGAGTGACGAGCTTGCGTTGGTTGGCAACCAGCCTGCGTCCACAGCCCTTTTGCCTAGAAAGGGAGATTCTTTCTTACAAATGGCCTCCTTGAGCACAAGCCTGTGTAAGGAGCTTCTGGCACTTCAGGGTGTTTTGGAATGCTGTGGAAATGTCTGTTTCGGTTTAGTGGGTGAGAAACCTCGGGGTGGTCCAGGAGACCTGATTAAAAGTGTGTTTGGGGAGGCCTACCCTGGAGGCCAGCTGATGTTTGGAAAAGGCATGGCACCCTTTGGTAGGGTGCAGACTGGCACCACAGCCTTGCCAGCCCTTCCCTGTTTGGCTCCAGGAAACTGTTGTATCTGCGTGAACAAGTGAGCGCAGGGTGGATTCCTGTACAGTGGATGGGATGGAGGAGTTCGTGGCACCCAGCTCCTGGTCCAGTGAGATGCTTGGGTGGCGATGCTCTGCCCACCCCAGGCTTGTGCCATTTGATGAGTGGGGCACAGCAAGGTCCACCAGCACACGAACCTGCGGCGTTCGTTCCTCAGCAGCTGGCAGTGCCATGCCGGCTCTGGCAGCGTTTTCTGGAAAGGTGGCGGTTGCTCACGCCCCTCGGGATTCTGCAGGACGGAGCAGAGTGGTGCCCATGCTCCTTGTTTGCAGAGTGTGACTCGTTTGCTCGGCGGCAAGTTTGTAGACCCAGCATCCATGCACTTGCATGATCTTAACCAGACTTGTTCTCAAGTTTGCTGTGGTGCTGGATTTTTTTAATACGATGATTTAATTAGAGTGGAACGATTTTAACATTCTAAAGCAATAATTACCCTAAAGACAGAACATACAAATTGTGTTACACTGCAGAGTCAACACAAGCAAACATGTTTTGCCGTTGGATTACAAATATAGTATCTGCCTGAAGCTTATTTTTTTTATTGCTCTTGTGTTGGAGCTAAAACTGGCTTTGCTGTTACCTAAACCATGGTCTTTTCTTGACCTCTGGTAAACCTCTGCTTCTGTCCTAATTCTGAGCAAGGAAGACGAAGAGAGGAGGAGGAGGAGGTCCCTGCCATTCAGAGTGAACAGCACGAAGGCTGAGAAAAGCTGAACTGTGGTGCTGAGGTCTAATAGCTCCCCTCAGTCATGAATACGCTTTCTGAGTGGTAAGATCAAGCAGTTGTGCAGACACAGCACCGCACAGCTCTCCTCCAGTCAGCCTACAAAAAGAAAATGTGCTTGGAAGTGCTGCAGCTCTTTCAGAAGTACATCCAAGCTGTACTTACAGCTGGCTATGTGTAATATGGTGTTCTTTCCTGACTTTAGCATGCCAAACTCACTGCTTTTCCTGAAACTCGCCTCTCGTGCTTCCTCTGGCAGACTGGGCTTCTTCCCGGCAAGTCTTGGTGCAGCAGGGGATGAGCAGTCCTAATGTGCAGGAGCAGGAAAAATCTCCAGCCAGATCCCTCTGTGGCAGAAAACTCTTTTCAAGTGACTGTTTTCACAGTAAATGTCTGCTTTCCTTAGCGTCCCTGGTTTTGCCCCCGCCAAACCAAAACCTCGTGTGGCTCAAACAGGGGGAGCAACCGTTTCCCCTGGGGCGGCTGTTCTCGTGAGCTCAGGCTCAGGCCGCCGGCTCCGGACATGGCCCAAGTGGCCCTTCTGCGAGCTTTTGCAGGTTCTTTTGGTGCTTAATTGGGATTACAGGGCTCCCAACCTCTGCTGCTGGGCCATTGAGACCTGTCTTTTCAGACAAGCCTTGCCACTGTTTAGATGGAGGTTTGCGGGTGGGTGAAGGACCAATGCGGGGCTGGGCTGGCATTGGCAGTGCTCGCCCGAGGCACCTCGCCAGCAGAAAGCCCCGCCGGAGAGCCCTCTGCTCTACCGTGGAGGTGCCTTGGAGACACCCTCCGTCCCCGCAGGGGTCCCAGGGTGCCCTGCTGCCGGCCGATGGGCTGGTGTGGTGGCGGCGGCAGCATCCCACATGGCACAGGGAGCCTTGGCTGCATGCTCGGGCTGCTGCTGCTCTTATCAGCCCAGGAGAGCTCCCCTTGCAGAGGGTGCCTCTGACAGGCTTTTTTTCATCCGAGTCCCCGGCAAGTGTGTCGTTTCGGGAGCACCTACTGTGTCGGTGTTGGAAGGGATCTCAAAGCGATTGCAGGGGAGTGCTCTGTGTCTGCATGGCCCTGCTGTGGTAGGGGGTTTGGGTGGCGAGTTGGATTCTTCAGTTAACTTGGCAACACTGTAACTTACCCTGAAATCACAGATAAATTCTTTATGGAAGGTTATCCCGCACATAAATCATCATTAGCGCAGCTCATTTTTGTTTAATGCCTACCTAACTGTGCTGTAGTCTAAAAATGTGTGTTTAGTGAAGTCAAGGGTTGCAGAGAAATTACAGGGTTTTCAAAAACCCATTTGCTTTGCTGGTGCTCACATCAAAATCAATCTTGCCTTTCGTTCTCAGCCTTGTTGCAAACACGCAGCACCACTCGCAGGACTGGGGCATTTCATGTAGGCTAGTGCTCTCTGGGAGCAAAGCAGCAGTGCTTATGGAATCAGGGGCTGCGTGTAAGATGGCACTTCACACCCAGGCTGTGGTTGCAAACTCTGTTGCTGTCCATGAATCTTGGAACGTATTTGGGGGGGAGCAATGGGAGGAGGGTGGGAGGACTGCAGCCGAGCAGAATGTTTTACAGACCCCGCTCCCTTTTCCATAGTGAAAGAGGGAGAAACTCCTGCTGCAAACCGGTTTAGGAACTCTATGTGGTAAACAGCTTTTTTTGTCATTTTTAAAGCACTATCACCAGACTGGGTAACATGAAGAGTCTCGCAGGCATGTGCGCAACTTTGATTTGTCATGGAGGAAGCATGTTGCCTATGCGACTGAAGCTGCTTTAGTCACCGTGATCTGGCTGTTGTGGCGCAGAAATGGAAATTCAGGGCACTGACTTGTCCCCTCTTCAGTCGCATTGCATGGCTGTAACTGTATGTCGGTAGTCACAGGCCCCACAGAACTGGGCATGTGGCACTTGTGCTAGTGCGGATCCCACGTGCGTGGGCACTCTTGGAGTGGGTGTCCCGCTGCAGTTTATAAAAGCAAGTGGTGATGTGGGGAGCTACTTGAGACGCTAGAAAGAGTGGATTTTTGAGCACTTGTCAGCCCCTCCCCTGTTGTTGCAACGTATTCGTTTGAGCGCTACTTGGCTTTTGTAACCCTGTGAGCACATGCGTGCCTGTACGCTTACACCCAAGCTGTTCGTCAGCTGCCTTGGTGATGCAGATGTATCTGGCTTTGCCTTCCTTGGCACAAACATGTCACCTGCCCAGGCTGTGCCCATTGTATTACCAGGAGCAGTGCGCAGGTGGGAGGGAAGGCCCCGAGGATGGTTTCCCAGTGGCATTGGGCTCCGGTCCTTCTGTCATCAGTGCACACCCGTGCTGGCGCATCCTGCGAGCGCAGTGGGATTTGCCTTGGGAGATTGTGCGCTTGGCTGGGACGTGGGTGTCACTTGGGCGTGTGGGCCTAATGTTGCCAGGGGTGGCTCTCCATGGTGTCCCTGCAGAACAAAAACGGCATCCTCACAGCTCTAACGGCATCGCATCAGCTGCGAGGGAAAGCTGGTGGCGTTTGTCGTCCTACCGTGCCTAGCCTGTCAGTAGCCTGTGACTCGTGAGGGCAGCATGGAAGAGCAATGGTTTGGAGGCAGTAAGCGTTACTGGACTGGCAAGCCCAGAGCTGAGCTGCCACTTGATGCTTCAGTGTCGTACACTTGATAGACTGTGTTGGAAAAAATCTAAATACAGCACTTCTCAAGGTACAGACATTTCTGAGGGTGATGCTTTTCCCAGCAACCCTAACAGATATCTTCTGCAGGCTGCAGATTACTTTCATGTACTTACTTAGTCACTGGATATCCACAAAGGCCTTTCTCTGGAAAGCAAAACGTAAAGCTTGCCAGAAGGATGGAACTGAAAGAAAATTGAGTTCTGTGTATTTTTTACGTAGGTCTTTGTGTATGTTCTTGATCAAACAGTAGCCTTTTAGGAGTTTCGAAAATACTGAAGCTAATCTGTTTGCGGCGATTCAGGTGTGAGCTTAATTTGACCTGAGTAGCCCTTTCTGCAGTGCCCAAGGCTGCGTACGGGATTCTTAAACTCATCTCAGGCAATTGTTTAGTGATGTGGGAGATAAAACTGCAGAAACTTTCTCATGGTTAAATGTGGCTGTTCACCCCGAAGCTGTATGCTCTCCTCTGCTGTATCTGGCAACACCTGCTACCTGTTACATTTTTCTCCATGACATTAGAAGGGTAACCATACACAAATTCCACTGCAATCCATCTCTAGACGTGGTGAGTCTAGGGATGCAGCATCAGGCTACTGGCAATTAAACACCCAGCAAGGATTTATGGGTCCAGCATTCACTCCCTGCCGGGACACTGCTTGCTGCGTGCTGGGGGGCATGGAGGGACGATCTGAGGGGGCCGAAATGCCAGGGCCTGGATAATTCAGCATTGTCCTCATGTCAACAGGCTCGTTCTGGGGGACATCAATCTCCTGTTACTGGAGAAAAGCTGGAAGCTGGGACAGAATAAACATGGCCAGGCGAAAGGTGGTTCTTGTTTATGTGTTTGTCTTCATTGAGGTGTCTCGGGGACAGGAGATAAGTTACTGAGGATCGTTACCGGCTGTTAGCATTTTTATTTGTTTTTTCCTGAAGACAGAATAACCCCGGCTGGTTTAAAGCGAGGTGCCTGGGAGCAAGCAGCCTGCAGGTCTGAGCGTGTCAGGCACGAGGCTACCCTGCTGCCCTGTCCCTGCTGTCACCTGCGGCGGAGCACAGGGCTGGTGGCTGCCAGTGACCTGCTTGCCTCCCCCAGCAGAGGAGGGAGTCCGGGCTGCTGCTGCCTCCTGCCCCGCTCCCTCCTGGCGCACGCACAGAGCGATCCGCACTATCAGCTCTGAGATGAAAGCTGTGACCGTGGGGCAAAAGGCTGGCGAAGAATTGGCCTTTTCAGTTAAATTTTGTGGCTTCTGCCTGGGACGGCTTGGCTCGCAGCGTGGAGCAGCCTGATGTGATTTAAACAAGCGTTGTCCTACCCTACCCTGTCTAGGGGTGCTGCAAAACCTTTTCCCCTGTTGATCCCAAGATCTCTAAAGGTGTCCTGGCTTCTCCCCCACCCCTTGCCACCCTTTCTGGCTGTGACATGTGCCCAGACCTGTTAGAGAGGGAAGTAGCTCCAGGCGTTCTTCTCACCAAGTGGGGTGATATTCTGTCTGAAATCATTTCATCCTTCCCCAGAGACTTGGCGTGAATTTTATCTAATTGCCATGGCAACAGATAAAAAAAGGTGTGAGCACATCTCCTTTTGCTGTGATAATTCAGATTTATATATTCAGATCAGATTGGAGTTAGAGATTTTAAAAGGAGCAGATGCAGCAGAAGGTGTGACTGCAAATAATGTGGCGAGAACGTTTGATGATCCTGCCCTTTAAGAGGGGAGAGAGCTTTCCTGCAGGTTTTTTTGGAATATAATTATTCCATCAAATCCACTTTAACAAGGGCTCATTACAGCCCTGATAATGCAGAGTCACGTTGGAGACAATCTCGCACACGCCTGCATGCACACCGAAAGAAGGGACCACAACAAGTAAATAAAATCCCTGTGAACAGCGAGGCGCGAGCGCCCTGTTGCTGCAGGTGCCCCGTGGAGCGGCGCACGGGAAGCGTCACGGGCCTGGCAGGGGTTAGCCGAGGTCTGGCTGCCCTGGTCCACGTGCCACTGCGGTGGAGCACCGTTGGGCGCTTCCTGGCTGCCGCATGCTCCTGGTGCCCGGCTGTGCTGTGCTGGCCCTTGCGCAGCTGGGGAGATGCTCGTGGGCAGCCCTTTGGGTGGATGAGGTCCTCGGATCCTGGGAGCTCTGGGCAGCCGAGTGCTTGCCGTGAGGAGTTGGGAAGCTGTGGATTTCCAGAGGCCCCTTTCCCGGGCGCAGCTTTGGCCGCTTTCCCCTGGTGCAAGAGGCCCGATTTTGCAGGCTCCCAACCTGGTCGCCCATGCAGCAGATCCAAAATGAAGAATTGCCTGAAACTGAGCTTGGGCTGTCCTGAACCAAAGCTGTTTGCTGCTTTTGCTGTGCTGTTGCAGCTTCTGCAGGAGGGGAATGCTTTGTCCAAGAGCAGAGCAAGGAAGCCTCTGCCTGCCTTCTCTGCAGGGTGCAGAAGAAAGGATGCAGAGGGTTTTGGAGAAGGATAGTTGCTGTTGATCTAGCACTTGGCATCCCAGTCCCATGTGATGTCCTTGCCCCTGCTCCAAGCCCCACAGAGTGATAAAGCATGAGCATGACAAGCTCTGAGGCATGACAGAGAGAGGAGCAGCAGCTCTTGGAGCTGCTATCTATTTGTGTACCTGTAAGTGTAAAACTTGGGCCACCCTGAGGAGCAGTTGTGCCGTGGGGAAGGGACAAATGGCACATAGGGAGTGGGATGGATGACTGAGGGCTTGGGGCAGCCGCAGGAGGCAGGGGGCCTGTAAAGCTCTGCCTGATGCCCAACCCAGACCCAGCAAGAGGTTCGTTTCCTACATTGTGCCGCTGGCCCCGTATCTGAGCTGCTGAGGGCTTAGGATCCATGTCAGGCTCCTCAGTGGCAGAGACGAGGGGGGTGATGAGTGCCAGGGAGGCCTTGCTGCATCGCCATAGTAAATCAGCGCTGCCTGGCCTTGGCGCGCAGAGGGTCCCAGCCGAGGAGGGAAACGTGTGCAGATCCCCAGGAAGCATGAGAGCAAAGGGCAGTGAGCGTCCTCTCTGGGCTCCAGTTGTTCCTTTTCAGGGGAGCTACCTGAGGAGTAGGAGGGGGATGCCTTTTTGGAGACAACAGCCACGATACCCACTGGGCACAAACCTTCAGCAGTGGCTCTAGTGTGAGGATTGAGATGATTTATGTGAAAGAAGTCACGGGAGCGCAGGGAGCAGGAGGAGGAAGAGGTCAGCAGGGGGAGATGCATAGAGGAATGGTCTAGTAGTTGCAGCTAGCAGGATGCTTCGTGTGGGCTCTCCCGAGCCCCAGGGTGACTCTGCGCGCCAGGCTAGATCGTTCCAGTTATGCTCTGAATGGCAAATGGTGATTTTGTGGAAAATTGCCAAGCAGTCAGGAACTAGAGGAAAGTCTTCTGGAGCACCCCTCCGGTGGCATGCAAGGAAGGGGAGCGACCTAGACGGGAGGGGTTCGGAGGTGCAGCTGGTGGCTGATTAACCTCCTGTGGTGACGCGTGTTCTCTGCCTTACGAGTTGGCTGGGCTTGCCTGGAGTTGCTCAGAGGCCCTTGGACCATGCGCTGCATATCCTTGTGAGAGGCTTCTCTGCTGAAAGCCAGCCCTCGGAAAAGGTTATGGGGCCCAGCTCACAGTGGAGCTGAGCTGTATAATGAAATCTGGTGCTACCCATGCCTTCTGCACCTTGCTGAACCTGCTGCTGCTCCTTACAGCCTGTGTAACTGAGCTTAGAGGATACAGGGCCTTGCTGAATTACAAGGGCTACGGTCTTGTCTCCCTGTTCAGAAGGCATTTGCTGAATGGTAATACTTTTGTGCATTTTAAAGACCTTCCTGCTGAAGGAGAGCTGAAATCCTCTGGGGTATGAGTTTTGGTAAGGCACTGGAGCAGCTCAAGCTGACGCCGTGGTCACCGGTCCATGTGCCGGGCAGGATGGTGTGTGCGCTGGGCGCGGGGGTGGCAGCCCGGCCGGGGCTCAGGGGTGCTACAGCGGAAGGGAGGGCTCTGTGCGGGGGCTGCAGCCCATGCTTAGCCACAGGCCACCCCGCCTAAGGGATCCTTGGGAGCCTCCCCCTTTGCCCGGAGCGTTCTGCAGGGCTGCTACCAGCTTGATGGGCTTGGAAAGCACCAAAATCCCTTTGAAAACACCCAAGCCAACTCCGAGAAATGGGCTTGGAGGGAGAGGGTTTGCGTCACCAGCTGTTTGCTGGCATGTTCAGGTTCTCCACCCTGCCCTCCACCGTTTTTCCTTTTATACCTCCTTTTTAATTGTCATCTAATGGAGTGCAGGCAGTGCTGGCTCTGGTCCTGCTACCCCAAGGTCTCCCCAGGGAGCTGTGCCTACCAGGGCAGCATGGCAGTAATTGCTACAGCAAAGCCAAGCAATGTGAAAACTGTACAGGTCACAACTTCTTTTCAAACCACACGTTTTTATGAGCTTGAGCCACCTGCCCTGGGGGCCTTGTGCTGGGCTGTGGAGGGAGAGGAACCGGCGCTGCATGCCATCACCGCCGCCGTGTCCACTGGGGAGGCTCGCACGTGCGTGGCCAGCTCATCCTGAGTGGGCGGGAGCAGGGTCAGGGTGCTTGCCCATGGGGAGGGCGGCTGTGGTGGTGGTGGCGGTGGCGCGGGTGTGCGTCTTCCTTCCCCCACCACCCCGTGCACCCGCGCACATACACAGATGCAGAAACAATCGCGGTCATTATTCCTACCATGGTGACAGTGACAGTGGCAGAGATGCCAGCTTCCTAACACAGACGGCTTTATTTCATCTCCTCTGTTTTTCAAAGCCTCTTTCATTTTGTATGAGGAGACAGATGTGAAGGGCTGCAGGCTGATAAATTCTGCTGTCTTATGAAAAGAGAGGGTGGGTTTTTGTTGTGGTTGCTTCTCTTCCTCCTTCCCCAGCCCCCTCCCGGCAGTGCAGCGGCAGCCTTTTCTGTAGAGGATGCTCCCTGCTCCTGATGTGGGATGCTGTCTGATGGTTGCCTCGCTGGGGCAGGGAGGGCTAAGGTCCCTGAGTTAACTTCTCAGGGGCTAGCAGGGCTGGGGTTTGGGTGGGGACCCCGGGGTTATGGTGGTGGGCACCTGGTTAGAAGGAGATGAGCATAGTGGTGCAGATGCCTCCCTGAAACGCACTCGCAGTGCCTGGCCCCGGTGTGCTCCGAGACACTACCAAGACTGCACGTTTGCTGGGGAGGAGCTGAGCTCGGCTGGCGGAGCAAGGGCTAACCCGGGGCATAGGCTTACAGCCCAAATCCTCTTCCTTCTTGTAACTGCGCCGAGGCCCTGGGGTTGCCACGTCAGGGCGAGGGCCGGTCAGAGGGCTCTGGGGCTGCTGCAGTTGAGGTCTGTGCCAGTGAGGAGCAGCTGCCAGGATCGGGCATGGAAAGCGATGCAGCCTGCGCCCCTTGTGGGGGGGCTTGGCTCGTGGAAGTATGCACTCTGCACCCGCTGGGTGCAGTGCTGCTGCTGAAAAGCCCGCCTTCGTGGAGTATCTGGCCGTGCGGCTCCAGTGGGCTGGGGCGTCTGCCCTGCGCGGTGCTGGGCATGGTCCCTGTGCAGCTCCCCTTCCTCCTTGCCTGCTCTGCTGATGATAGTTCTAGTTTAAAAATAAATTGCTCCATCTTTAATTGCGGTTTAAATAACTGCTTCATTTTTATTTAAATGTGGCTCTGTAAGGCTTGGAGAACAATTAGGAGAAAATACAGGGCATTGCTCTGGTGCATGTGTTGAAGCATATAATTAATTTTTTTTATTATACTGATGTTTGCCGAATCTGGAAAAAGATCTTATTGTTCCTCTTGATTTAGTCACGCACAAGATCTACAAATACACCAGCCATTTCAGGACTCCATTTCGTAAGCCATGAAGCCTTGGTGCTAACATACTGGAGGAGGGCTCCTTGGAGCGCTAGCCTTTGCCGTTTCTGCTGTGACACAGGCGTGTGGTGAGCTGTGGGCTGCGCACCCAGCAGTTTGCGGCCTTAAAGACCGGTAGAGTGCTTTCTCCCACCCCAGAGCTGTCTCCAGGGGCTCTGCACCTCTTGAGTAGCAGGCTGGAGGGCGCAGCCCAGGCTGGGGCTATCGGATGTCTCCTCAGCCCCTTCTGAAGGCTGCTGGGAGCCACTGGTGCGAGGGGCTGCTGCTGCAGACCCAAGAGCCTGCTCTAGGTGCTTGGCTGGGGGCTTGGTGGGGCGAGAGTTTGTGCTTTTGGTGGATGACTGGTGTTAAAAGGCTAATAAATGACCTGGGGGCATTGGGTGAAATCTCTGCAAGGCTCTAAGTGACCCAGGGACCTCTTTCACAAGCGAGCTAGCCATTCAGGAATATAAATCTTGTTCAGAGTCAACAGGGATTAGGTTCCTAACTGCCTGACATAGGAAAAGTGCTTCTGAAAATGTTGCTTGTTAGAGGGTTGCGGAGGAAGCTGCATGTGGTCTGGCGGGCTATAAGCTTATCAGTCAAAGGTGCTTTACTTGGTGACAGAAGCCACTTGTGGTAAACAAGCTGCTGGCCCTTTGGACTCCTGACAATCTTTTAACCATTTATTAAAGCAGCTATGGACTCTTCTTGGAAATGAAATCTTAATAGCGAGCGTGACAGAGATTTTTCACAGATGGCAGCACTGCCAAAAGCGGGCATTCAAGAAAACATTCATCAAAAACATTCATTTCTTTCAAAAAGAAATTGACGTTTATAGCGTAGACAAATTTGGGACTCATTTGCTTTGCCTTTCAGTTTCTGAATTTTTAGAGGTCACGTTTTTCTGCACCTTGGAGGGCTAGAAACTGTTGTTATTTTTAACTGGAAACTGAGATTCCTGTATAACCACATGGTACTAAGAAATGGGACGTGCAAAAAGGCTGCGTACGACAGGACCTTGTGCACGGCTGGGGGAGAGGCGGGGGTCCTTCTGGCTGCCTGTGCTCCCAGGGGCTCCAGCCTCTGCCCATGCTCCTGTCCTCCTGCTTTACACCCTTCTGCCCCTCTCAGGATCCCTGCCCTGCTGCCCTGCCGGCCTGGCGCCCTCGGCACCGAGCATGGTCTGTCCCTGGGGCTTGCCTCCGCCAGAAGCCGTTGCTGTTGTGGGGCCACAGATGTGCGTGGGGACCCTCCCCAGGGGGGTGATGGGTGCTGAGCTGAGCACTGCAGGTTGGCATGGGTCTCCTGGTGACGGCGGTGGTGGCAGGGTCCGTTCGGGTGCTGTAGCCTGTGGTGCAGTCAGGCAGAGGGCTCCCGCATGCTCCTGCTCCAGTGCCAAAGAGCAGCCCTGGACCATGTCCCACCCTGCCCGGGTACCCGCCGGCGCTGGCTGTTCGGTGAGGCCGGGAAGGACGGGTGTGTCCCCCCTCTTTAAAAAGCCAGAAATTCCCTTAAGAGGGAGCAATTCATTTGCAGCTCATCTCCACTTCATCTGAAGGCTGCACCATGCTGGGTTTCAGCCTTGTTATGTTTTCTCTTGAGCAATACCTTTTATTTCTGCAGTGTTTAATATTCCTTTCCAGAGCCTCTGTTGCCTGTTCTGGGTCTTTCCACCGACAGCAGCTCTGAAACTATAAATTGACATGGCCGAGCTGTACCTGTTGTTTGCGTGTCACAACCAGCTGGTTCCCTGCCTGCACCACGACCGCCACTCCCCAGCCTCTCCCTGTGCCCGCTTTTCCCTCCCTGCCTGGCGTCCCCATGCAGGGTACCTGTTACAGGCAGCGCTCAGCTCGGCGTGTGGCTTGGGCTCGCCGAGTAGCTGTTTCTCTTGCCCCAGCCAGCCCGGTGCTCAGCACCGGGCACCAGGTGTGCAGGGCTGTAAATGCTGCCGCAGGTCTAGGCAAGAAAATACCTGTGCAGGGAATGGCTGTGCAGCTGCCACCAGGCAATCTCTTCCCCCAGATGGCCACAGGCTCCCTAAGCACACGGGCACCATTCAACAGGCTCGTGGCTGCCTGGAAAGAATGGTCAAATCTCTCGTTCTGCTTGAAGTCACGGTCTGGCATCGACCCCTTGTGCAGCAATCGAGTCGTCGGGTCCTGGGGAAGCTGGCAAACTGAACTGGCCCAACCTGGGCTGGTGGCACCAAGACCTTTTGTGGGTTGGTCCAGGGGAAGCATGGGTCTTTGTTTCCCCATCACTGGGGAATTTTGATTGCAGCTGAAACGAGAAGCTTCCTGCTAGTTATTGTACTGCCTTCTCCAGAGCCTGCTTCAGACCCTGACTGATTGCTTGTAGCTGCTTCTCCCTGCAAACCAGATCTCATTTGCATCTTGGAGGAACAGCGTGCTGCAGGCAATGAAAGCTGGTGACACCACTGGAGATTGCTTGGTTTATGTCGTTTAATGTCTGTTTGACTTGCATCTCTTGCGTTTTGTTTGCGGTGTTATACTATGAACTTAATGGTGTCATATGCTCAATGGGTGCCTGTAATTGTAGCAAGTTGGTTAACACTGTGGTTTCATAAATGCTTCCTGAGCATATAGAAGTGCTAACCTTTCTACGTCTTGTTTTCCACACTTGTACGTACCCCACTACAAAAGCTGTGCAAAGAAGTGACCGTTCGCAAGAAGCTGGACTTAAAGGCTGGGGGTACTGGAAGGGGGCAGAGCCCGGCTGCTGCTCACGCAAGTGGTGCCGGTCTGCCTCACGTGCCAGGCTGAGCAATGGCTACCAGGCCCAGGGATCCGCTCTGGGGCTGCAGGCCATCCCAGCATGAGCAATTTGCAGCTCCCTTGCAGCACCCCGTGAGCTCCTGTCACCCCCAAGGCAGCTGGGCACGGTCCCTGCCATGGCACACTCACAGTCCCTGCACCCCTGGGCGAGGGCTGGTGCTCACCCAGGTGGCAGGTGCCCAGCCTGGCACTCCCCTTGCCGCCGCTGGTCTGGGTGCAAGATGCGTGGCTCCTTCCAGGGAGATTATTGCTGGCTTCTGCAGGTGAAGTCATTCTGCCTCTTGGCCTGCTTCCACATACTTAGTGCTGCTCCCCAAGCTCAGCTATTGTAGAATCGATCAGACATCCTGGCACGTCCCATTGTTTAAACAAGAGCTATGGCTATTGCGTACAATATATGTACAACACGTGCATGATGGTGTCAAGAATTAACTTCATAATCATCTCTGTGATCTTTCTTGGCAGAGCTCTGGCATAACCTGTCGTGTCTTATCTAGCTATTGCGTGTGAGTTATAGTTACCTCCATCCCAGCTGTCCGGATAAGATCGATGGCGGGTGAGGTTTTATAATGCCTGTGTCAGGCTTCCTCCCTGCCATCCGGGAAAGCCTGGAGCAGCAGCTTGGCTCTTCTGATGCTCTGGATGCCGGGGGCACCAGCTCCAGTTTGCAGCTGCACAACATCTGCTTGAAACTTGGCGGGGGATCTGCTGCCTGAAGGCTGGGGAAGGGAAGGAGCCAAAGTGCGTGGCCCAGAGACAGGTTTGCCTCTTTGTGTGGCTCTCCAGCCACCCAAGGGCAGGACGGAATTGGATCCTCATGTGCACAGGGAGTGGCTTAAGCAGCATGGGTGTGGGAGCCTTCAGCAGCTCCTCGGAGTGTCATTCCAGTGTACGTGGTGGGAGAAGCAAGGGGGGGTAGTTCGGGAGGAGCCGTTCACACTTGCCTTCCTGAGAGGTGGGCCTTGGCATCCACCTTGCTGGAGAATGGTGATTTTTCTAATTGCCGGGAAGGCTCCCAACATGAGTGGGTCCTGAAGGGCTCCCTGCAGCACTACACTGAAGCCCTTGGCCTGTTTGGCAACCCTGCAACCTGCGCTCTGCACATGGCACTCGGCTTTGTCTTGGTATTTAAGCCTGTGACTCCCCTGGTGATTTTTTTGGTTTTGTTGGGGTTTTTTTGCTTCTGGGTTTTTTTTGTTTCCTCGACAGTGGGACTGCATTAAAGAGAGCGGCTGTAGGAAGGATGTGTGGGTAAGGAGCCCACGAAAAAGGCCTGAATGCTATAATTTGTAGTTCTGGTGCTGACATGGAGCCTTCCCTCCCTTTGCTAGCTGGTGTGGTGTGCCAGGAGCTCTGCTGCTGGGAGTGCAGCCTGCTGTTAGCAGGACGTTGGTCCTGGTGCCCGGCCAGGCGCTGCTCATTGTGGTTCCTCCCGGCTCCTCCTCGCCTCGGCCCTGCGCAGGAGCAGGGGTTTTGGGGTCCTGTGGGCTCAGCTGCCTCTGGACTGCCTTCTCCACCCCGCTGTAGGTGTGTTTCGGTGTGATCTTGGGGCAGCCCTTTCCATGTCCCTCTACTCTCTAGCTGAGCATCACTTCTGTACCTTGAGCACTGCAGATCCGATAGTCTCATTTCCAGAAGCTGTTAAAAACACACATGCGTTTCTTTTTCCTGCAGGGAAGAGTTCTTTGGAGATTATATTTTTGTTCTAGTTGAGACCAGATGTAAGTGAATGCCCATCTCCACCGTGTTGGCAAGAGCATCTTGCGATGCCAGCGTCCTGTGAAATGTGAATGGCTGAATTTCTTTTTTATTTATACATATATACACAATGTATGGAACAAAGAAGCTAAAAATGATGAATTGAGGCTAATGCTGCTGCATGATGGAGATAAGAGCGTAATTATTTGTTTGGGCAGCTTAAATCAACAACCAAAAGCCTGATGGAAAACAAAGCGATAATTTAAATCTCTCTGTGTGGGTCTCATGGGCTGTGTGACCAAGCGTGAACTTATATCATAGACTTGTATGATTTTTGCATTTGTGCATGGTTAAAGCAGGTCATTTTGGCGTCACGCTTCACGTGCCACCCTTAGAGCATGCCTGGGCCCGTGTTCAGGGAGAGCCATGCTTTTACCTTCATTCTGGCAGGTTGAGCACCTCTGCGCCACCTCTATCTTGGCAATTCACTATTACTATTATTATTATTATTTGTGCTGCAGATAGGACTGCAGCCCCTGCATGTCCTGTCCGCTCTGGAGAGGTGGCTGGGTCTCAGGCCCAAGCCCAGCCCGTCCTGGCTTGTTAGGAGAGAAGACAAGTGGGTTGAGCTGGAGCTGTCTCAGCTCCCGATGCACCTGAACCCGTGGCAGAGGTTGTAAATTTTTACGTTCATTACGTTTGTTTTGCTTCAGTTTAATTAACTGATCGATGAAAGCCTATCGAACTCTGACCTCTCTTGCTGCCGCCGTAAATCAGCTCCTGCCGCCGGTGGAGTGGGGCTTGGGCACTGCCTTGGGATCCTACCTGCCGAGCTGCGCAACTGCACCTTGTGGGGCTGAAAAGGCCCCGGGTGAGTGGCAGCACAGTCCTGGACCTGGCTTTTATTTTCCTCTGTCTCTTGTACTTGGTCTCTGCATTGCTTAGGCAAGTGTTTAAAGCCTCTTGGCTTGCGCTCTGATGTGTGAGCAGCTTCCACATTTTGCAAGGAATCCTTCACTCCCACCTTCTTACTATTCCCCCTCCACCTCTCCCTGTTCTTCACCTCTGCCGTGAGGGTCTCTGTCCCTTCTGCTCCTGAGCAATTGCGTCTGGAAGCCTTTGTTTTCATGGCAACCCTGGAGCCATATAATTTCCTCGGAAGGGAGATTTGGAAGCCCCCACCCTGCTTCCCTTTTGCCCTGCCAAATCTTGCATCTCCAGCTTCCACAGGCTGGTATCTAGTTCGCCCTTTCCCCCCCCTCCTTCTTTTCTTTTTTAAAACATCCCTCACAATAACATCTCTGCTCAGCTTGGCTCAGCTATCGGCACTCTGAATGTTATCTGTGTTGGTTTCCAGTTGAAAGCGAGAGGCATTGGGACCAGCAGACGCGTCCTCTGTAATTAGACCCCCTGAATTTTGAGCAGGGAGGAGAGATGCGCCCATAAAAATAACAGGGCTCTCCTGGACTGCTCTGCGGAGCCGTCGGGAGAGTCAATGCTGCTGGTTACTGGGATGCAATGCCATTGTCTCTTCCTGGAGAGCTGCTGCACCTCCAGCAAGGTCTTGTCTCCTTCCTTCACATTGCGAGCACTCTACCACGTCCTGAGAGTTGTCCTGCTGGCTGCTGTATTTGCCTGTGTGAAGAGACGCCGTGAGAGATGCCGAACTAGTCCCAGGTAGAGCAGCAGGGAGGGGGCTGGTTCCCTGCGCTCCTGCCACTGGCGCACTTGGAGGGTGGCTGTGCCCTCTGTCCCCAGGTGCCTTGCAGGGGGGCCAAGGGCGGATGCAGCTGGCACGGACACGTGCCTTGCAACGTGCGTGTGCCGTATTGGGGCTCGCCGTGGGAACCAGCTTTTGCTATCTGAGCTCTTTGGCTTTAAACAGGGCCCACAGAAACCCACCACTTCACATTTGGAGAGCTGGATGCGTCCCTGAGGTTGTAGCTAGAGCTCTGAGTTACAGGGTTTTGCATTTAATTATAATGAAAATTTCAATTCTGTAATCTGTGTTTAAAATCAGGCAAAACCTCTCTTGTTCCAGCACTGATCCCTCCTGTCTAAAGACTACTGACACTTAAAGCATCTTCCCTCGCAGAGCACCCGTGGGACTCCTGAGCTGCTCCAACACCCTCCGTTGCAGCAGCAGCGCTGCATGGCTTCTGAAGCTGGTAGCTGAACCCCTTTTCACCACCCTCCCTCTGCAAGAGCCATTTCAGACTGCACTATTCCCTGAGCAGCTCTCTTGCTCAGTGCTTTTCTTCCCCCGGCTAAAGACAGGGATTTGACATCTATGGCTCGAGCCATTAGCCGCATCTCTCTTTTTTCAACCAAACTCTGCTTTGCTGAAATCTGGAAAAACTGAACCGTGCCGTATTTGGAAGGTGTTCCTTTTAATCCCAGCTTTTATTGCGATACTTTTTCCTGAAGAAAAGTGTTTTGAGGAAGGGAGGATCTTTCTGAGAAGAGAGGCTGGTGAATCTAAGGGTCAAATTGGAGGATCCATGGTGGATCGCTGTAGTGTAGGAAAAGCTTTTGCATCTTGCATTACCACCATGTATTTATGTTTCAGTGTAAAGGGAAAAAACGCACATATTATCAAATGAGGCACTTTTTTATCTTCTTTATGGCTTCTAACACTATAGCTGGTTTTTTAAAACCACTAAAAGCATAAGCATTAAAGCAATTTTCCAGAGTAATATAGCAAGAGGTCTACAATAGCTCTGCAACATTTGATAATAGTTGCCATCTTCAGCTGAAGATAATGATGTTAACAAATGTAATGGGAGTAATGAGCGGAGATTCAAAAAGCAGCTTTTGTTTAATTTTTTTGTAATGCAAATGAGTTTGGGAATAAAGAAGGAGAGCAGAAAATAATGAAAACTTCATTTGAAATGAGTCTTAATCCTTACAGCCAACCACTGCAGGGGTGGGAGGGAAGGAGAGGGGATGGGGAGCCTGGGCCGTGTGTCTGAACAGACATCGGGTAGCGCCATGAAATTCTGCAGGCCTGGCAGGGCTGGTTCGGGGGGCAGGAGGAGCATCAGTCGTGCATGAGGCAGCGCTCCATTCTCACCTCTGGCCTGCGGATGGGGTGGGATGGAAAAGACTGGGCCCCAGCAGGCAGCAGTGCAAGGCTGGTGTCACCTGTGGTCCTCACCGCTGCAGGAGAGTCTGTGTTCGCGTGGAGTTTCTGGGTTTTCTCCTGTCCCTAAAGAGGAAGGAATTCAGCAGGCCGGCTCCTCGCAGGCATGGGTCTGGGGCTGACTGCTGTACCCTGGCACAGCTGCTTTGAAGCAAAGCAAAACTCCCTTCCTCTTGCTCCTGGGAGGCTGGAAATACTGTGCTTTGTGTTGCTGCAGCACCTTCCACTTTAAAATGATGCCAGCTGAGTTCAACCTTATGACAGCCCAGCGACTCCCTCTCCCCATCAGAACGAGGGAATTTGCTTTCTTTAGATTGAGTCCCAGCCAAAGTGATAGGTATGAGGCTGGCAAATAAGCATCCTTGTGATGAGGACTGGTACTTATGCATGTACAGAAGATTCAGGTCTGTCAGTTTGTGTCAGCTCGCCTTCTGTGGAGTGTTTAATCTCCTAACCCTTGGCCAAGAAATGCATTAAGAGATCTGCGGCAAGTAGGAGCTCAAGAACTGAGGGATGCTGCTGCCTGCCCCTCTTCTGTTAGTCTGCCCATGAAGTGATGGGAAGAGGGCAATGGGAGGGAGCATGAGGCAAATCAGGTATTGCACCTGGAGGAGAGCTGTAGGCAGCAGAGCTGGGAACTGGGAGGGATTGGAGGCACCTCTTCCTCCTCAACAGGGTCTTCTTAAGGGCTGTCAGCGGAGCCCCAGGAAGATCTCATTTAGGGTGGACCTGTGGAAGTGCAGGGAGCAGTGCGTGACCCTCGTGCGTGCCTTAATTCCAGGCAATGCAGTTGCGCTGCAGCCCAAGCTGGCTTGCGCTCCATCAGTGAGCAGATGGCAGTCACGGCTGCGTGACTGTCCTTGGGCACAAAAGGCAGTAGCCTAGGCCCTGGGCAGGGGATTGTATCTGTCCCCTTTCAGTGTGGGGGGCTGCTGCAGCTGTGCGAGGCAGCACAGTGGGATCCTCTCCCACCGGCGCTGCCCCGGCTCTTGGAGAAAGCAGAGCTCAGTCAGATGGATTTGGGTGGCTGCGAGGCTCCTCTCCTCCCCAGGGACAGGGCCGCCTGTGGCAGGGTGCCCTCCCCAGCATCATCTCTCCCTGTGTGTTGGACGTGGAGCTGGAGCACGGGCCTGTGCGTGAGCGAGGAGGCGTGTTCTGAGCAGCAGCATCGTCACTGGCCTCGCTGGGGTAGCAAGTCAGCGTTACCAGGAAAGGAGGGTAATGCTTCTATTTTTTTGAGCATAAGTCCCTGGCACGTGTGAGTCGTCTCTCAGGGCTCTAGAAGGCAGTGTCGCTCAGCTCGCTGGGTCGCAGTGAGGATGGAGCGATGTGGCTCCAGGCCGAATGTGACATCTTGAGGGGACAGGCCATGCTCTAAAAACGAGAGGCCTTCACGTTCTCCTCGTCTTCCTTTTTTCTGGGGGGCGAAGATGTGAGTTATCACATCTGGCTGTGCAATTTACAGCTTTTAATTAATCTGAAATTTCAACATAGATTTTTATGATAAGCAGAGGCATGTCTGCAAGCTGGGGAGGAACCTTAACGATGATCCGAGATGAATCTGCAGGATGAAATATCAGTGCAATAAACAAGGCTATACAGAACAGAAATGCAAAATAACAAAATGCCCGAGATGTCAAAGCAAGGGTGTACAAATGAGATTCCTTTCTGAAGCCCTTCCCTGTCACAACAAGAGCGGTCCCTACTTGCAGGCATTTGTCATCTGCCCATCAGTGTGATATCTAGGCTAATACAATAGCCATCTTTTTAACAATTTGTTGTGTTGGCAGCGGTCACAGCAACACTGTTCTTTGTTTCAGCGTCTAGCAATGATGAAAAGCGAGTCAACAAAACCTTAGCTGTCCCTGCGTGACGGATGCTCCATCCATTGGTGGAGGACTTTTAGGCCAAGGGAGGGAGAGAGAGGTCTGTTGAGTGAGGATGTGTAGTCTTGGACCTGGGTTTAGATGTGGTGCTCTGGGTGAGCTCCACGCAGCTCCTTCCCCCCTTGCCTCCGTTGCTGCCTGCAGGCAGGGGTGAGCAGGGCCAGGGGCGTTGCGAGGTGTGCCCCTGCCTGGTGAGGCACAGCAGGTGCAGGAGGATCCCTCGCATTTTGGGCCAGTTGTCCTCCCTCCATCGAGGTGTACGTGGCTACAGTACTTTGCTGTTCTTTCTGAGCATGAAGGGTCAGGACTGTGTGCTTTCTCTGAATCCTGATGTGATAATTCGCCTTTGCGGTATAAAAGGGCCGGCTTAGTCCCTCTGGAGGGTTGTTTGCGGTTGCTAAATAAACCAGCACTATCAAACTCCTTGTTATCTGGTTTACCCTTCCATGCTGACCTCTGTCTCGGTGCTGTCGCAGAGTAAACAAGGGCCTTCTGACCCGTCTGCGGGGGCTGTGCTGGGGCTGCCTGCCTCCAGCAGCTGCGTGGATGGGTGTGGGGGCGAGTGGGCGATTCGCATCCAGCACTGGCTCCTGATGGGAGCTGCGGTGTTGGAGCGGGTGTTCTCTCAGGAGCGCGGAGGTGGGTGCCGGCTCGTGGGGCACGCACTGCTCTGCCTGCTGCTGTGCACTGGCACATGGGTGCGGGGGGCCTCAGCCGAGCCCTAGCCCCCAGGGATTTCTGCCATTGCTTTATGGGGCTCCCTGTGCCCTGTGAGAAGGTTGACCGAGCTGGAAATGGCTTAATTTGTCCAGCGGCGGGTGCGAGCACATTAGAAATGTGCTGACATCTACCTTGTTTGTTTATGAGTGCAGACCCCAATTACCGCGTAGATGCCATGCTGGAGCTGCAGAGCCAGCGCCTCCCACGTGCCCATGTGCCCGGTGTCACTGGTGCGGGGTCGGGGTGGGCAGTACTGCCTGGGCTCAATGACCCTGACACTGTGCTGCACTTGTGCTGGTGGGCTTGCCCTGCTAGTGGGACCTGGCTGTCCCCTGGGGATGCTGCCTGCAGCTGGGGACTGTGCATCTGCCCTCCCTCCCTCTAGCCCTCCTGGTGTACCGCGGCTCATGGTGTGTACTGAAGCTGGGCTCGGTGCTCGCAGGTGAGCACTGTCAAGGGCTGGTGCAAAAGCTGGCCAGTTGCAGGCAGTGTGAAGAGCCACCACACTGCTGGTGCCCTTCTGTGTGGGTCCAGGAAGCTGCAGGTGCCTGCCGGGGTGCTGAGAGGAGGAAATCAGATGTTGAGATTATTGAAGTGCTTTGGGCAGAAGGTTGGAAGCTGGCCTTGCTGCCCTCCCTGGTTTTCTTCCCACAGCTTTCAGAGTGGTGCGTTATCTTTTCTTTTCCTTCTCCAGCCACCCAAAGTCTGGAAAATTGCAATAATGGAGGGCAGTGATAGAGTGGGGGGAACAGGCTTCCGTTTGAAGCCTTTTCAAGTTGTATAAGCAGAAGCAGGAAACATGTATTTACAAATATTTTCTTGTGAAAAAAAGAGGGGGAGAGCAAGCTCCTTTTGCCTCCGTCAGACACATCCTTTCATTCTGTGAGCCTTCTTCCCTGCCAGCACCCTGCTGGTGGGTCGATGGGTGCGTGCTGAGCTGAATCCCTCGAGAGCGGGAAGGCGGCGGGGCGGGCACTGGGATGCTCCCCAGCCCCAGCTGCCCAAGGCGTGTGGGGTGCTTCTCCTGCTGACCCTGCATTGCACACTCCAGACCCAGTGTCAGTGGTGCTGCTGTGGCAGTGGAGGTCCCTCCTTCCCCCCAGTGTGGTGGCATGCCCGACGGCAGCGCCTGATGGCTCTGCGGGAACTTGGGTCCTTGTATCATGAAAATCTCATTTGAAATGCAGGCGAGGGGCAAGCCGGGAATTTGCTTTTAACATCAATATTCAGAAATAGTGCATGTAAATAATTGATGGCCTTGCGAGCTGGGGCTTGTCTGTCTGTCGCAGCAAAGCGGAGGCGACAGAGTGACAGGCTGGGTTGGGGGGAGACTCCTGTCCCTCACAGGGCCACCACCAGAGGCTGGCATGCACAGGCTGAGCTCTTGCCTGCATCTCGGCAAACGCTGCTGGGCTGCCTTCGGCCGCTGCTGGCGTGCAGGGGAGCCCAGTGTTGGGCAGGGCTTCTGTCTGCTCGCCATGGCCCTGGTCTTGGGCAGGGTTGCCCCGTTCTCCACCGAGGGCTGTGGGGCTGCCAGCAGCTCCGCCAGCTGCTTTCCGGGTCCTGCTGGGCTGCCATGGCCGAGCCACTGATCTGGACGTTTTAGGTGAAAAATAATCTGTCAGCAGGATTTGCCTGACCTTAAATTAGCTCTCACAGGAAGAGCTTAACCCTCATTGCTCCCTTCCTCGGTCAGTGTCTCCTCCCTCCCCGAGTCAGTCGGGCTACGTGCTTATGTTCCCCTCTCTTTTTAACACCTATTTTGATTCCTTCTTGCGGGCATCCTTTGTCTTTACGGTGATTACACAGGGTCAGTTCTGTTCCGAGCAGACAGAGCCTGCCACATTTTCTGTGAAACACTGGCAATTAGACCAGAATAGCTGTCTCCCTAATGATAACGTACTGTGCAATATCGCTTCAGTGCTTACCTCAGCAGAAGGTGGGGTGCTGCAAGACTTGCGCTGGGGAGGGCTAGACTTCTGCGGGAGTTTCAATCCGCCTGTCCCCCGATGACCCCAGCGCAGGGGGGGTGGCACAGGACACCCTTTGCAGAAGCTTTGGGACCTCTGCGTGGCTGTAGGGGATCGGTTCTGGCTTGCTCCATTGGGTTGGATGCGGAGCGCGGTTTGGTTTGAGTCCTCTTTCTGGCTTAAGGTGCTTGGCAGTGCCTGCAGCTGCTCTGCTGCTCCTCGCGGGAGCCGTCCGGGTCTCTGCCACTCGCAAAGAGCGAGCAGTCACACTGGGACACGTGGTGACACTGTCCGTGGAGACGGTGGCAGCTGGGAGGGACTGGGCCTCCTGCAGCTGGCTTCACTGGAGCCGATCCAGGCCGTGCAAGGGCTGTGCTGCCGGCGTGGGCAGCTTACCCGCTCCTCCGAGCAAGGCTGCTGTCACCCTGCCAGTAGGACAGGCAGGTTGCTCGGTGGGGCTCAGCCTCCTGCCAACCTTGGGATGCAGCAAAGCCTCGCAGTTACCCCATCAAAGCCTCTGGCACTTCCTGCACAAAGCAGGGGCGGGGGCCAAAAACTGCCAAGGAGAAGCGAGAGCTGGAGCCTTTATTGCAGGAACCCTGAACTGGAGGGAGGAGCAGGGATTGAGCTCCCCGCCGGTCTCTCTGAGCTGCTCTACAAAGCAGCCTCCCAGCTTGGCGAGTGAGATACAGCGAGAGGTTTTAAAGTTGTGACCTTAGCAAATGTATTAGACGGGAGAAAAGAGCTTTTCTTCCTTTCCCCCGTTACGGTGTCAGCGTAGCCATGGCTTTTAAACCACATTACACAGGCTTGTCATCCAAGATAAAATGTTATTAAGATAAAAAGCTACACAGGGAGCAGTAGGGGACTTCCCACTGCTGTATTTCAGCGCAGCCGTAGGATCGCGAGGCTGTGCTCTGCCGCCGGCGCTGAAGCCGTCGCCCGAAGCTGGGTTGGACGGGGCCAGAGCCCGTGCTGCCGCAGGGTGCCGCCTCCCGCTGCATGCTTGCGGGGCAGCGGGCATGAGGAGTTGCTCTCCCGTGCGTGCCAGCATGCCCGAGTGTCACCTTCCCCTTGCTGGCTGCGGTGGCGGGGCTGGGCTGTCGCCCGCGGGCAGGCTGGTGAAGCACAGCAGGAGGCAAAGGCATCAGGGCACCGGCCTGCGTGGAGCTGACAGCGAGCATGTGGGTGGCTGAGGGGCCTTCCTGGGGCCCCTCCTTCACGGGTCAGGGGACTCGCCGGCTGCCTCCCTCTTCTCTGACCTTTGTTTGCCTTGCAGCCTCGGCTCCCGAGGCTGCCGTCTTCATGTGCTGCCAGCGGCTCCCCTCCCGCAGCCCACGGTCCCAAGCCGCGGCCAGTGCAGCCAGCGACTTGCATCCCCATGCCGCTGTTGGGCACGCGCCGTGTGTGCACAGCGCAGCTCCTGCCGCGGCTCTGGGTGCCAGCCGCTATGCTGCAAAAAGTGACCAAAGATGGGCACAGTGCAGAGGGCAGTGCTGAGCTAGTCCAGCGTCATGCTGCCTGGCTTTAACCAGCCTGGATCCCCTGCTTAGGGATGGTGGAGCCTCTTCAGCTGAACCGGCAGCCTGTCAATAATATTAACGTACTCCAGTCTCTGTTAATGTCCATGCTAAGTCTCCTCCGGCCCTTTGCCATTGCTTCTCCGATGCTGGATGTTTGTGCAGTGTGACTGTAAGCCTAATCTGCCAAGTTGTGCTCGCAGCGGTCCGTGCGAGAGGCCCTGCGAGCGTGGGTGCAGGTGGGTGGCGTTTGAGTTTCGGAGAGCTTTCCAGACCTGCCTGCCAGTGACAAAGATGTTCAGGTGAATCCTTTAACATGGCTTGAAAAAAGTAGGGCTGCCGTGCCCTGCTCCTCAGCAGCTACAAAAGGAGACGGCAGGAGGCATCTCGCCTTGGCTCCAGCGAGTCTGGAGTGAAGGAGGGACCCCGAGGCCCATGTGTGATCTGCAAGCAAAGCACAAAACAAAACATGGAGAGGGAAGAGCTGCTTTGACCTGACACCAAGGAAGAACAGAAAAAGGGAAGAAAGGGGAAAAGAGGCGAGCTGTAGGTACAAGGCTGGGTAATCCCTCAGTTGAGCCCAGCGAGTGCTGTAGCTGGAACATGAACTCATCCCGGGCATGTTCAGCTTGTAACAGGGATGAATGTAAAAGCACTGCTGTTAGCTGCCTTATTAAAGGCTTGGGTCTAAGTCAATATGCATGTGTCCCGGGTGGCTCAGTGCTGTGATTCCTAAAGCTTCACAGTTCTTTGCCAGCACTTTTTGCTCGGAGGTTCCTCCCTGCTGTTTAAACCCTCCCACTGCTTTGCTGTCCTGGGTTTTCATCTCGTGTGTGGGGAGAGGGCTGACCTGGGGCTGGGTAGAGGCTGAGAAACCCATCTGAGCGCTGCCAGCATGGCTGGCCCTTGGTGTGGGTCTCGCTCCAGCCCAGAGCACTGACTCTGCCTGGTCTTGGACGGTACTGGAGGTGGCAGTGCCAGGGCTGCCCCGCGGTGCCACAGCTGGTGAAACATCTCTAGGTCCTGCCCTGCCCAGCCCTGGGGAAGCCCCCATGGTGCCAGTGTCGTTTCCAGCATCGCTCCCTCCTGCTCCACCCCTGTGTCTAAAATGGGCCTTGGGCTTGTAGTCCTGAGCCCCGGCATGCAGCACCCATTTGATTGCTGAGCCCACACGATGAAGCCATAAATGAATCCTGCAACCTTTGGTCACTGCACGATTTATGAAGCCACCAGAGTGCATGAGATTGCATGTGTAAGGCTGAATGTCTGACTGGCATCTGCTGTATCTGCTCTGGTGAGCAAATATTTGCAGGCAGAAGGAGAGAATCCCTGCCGATACAGGTATTTACCCATCCTGTCCAGCTTCTTTCTGCCTCCCTGCCTGCCAGGCTGAGCGAGGGCCCACATATTAGCTGTCCCTGCCTGCTGGGGAGGTCTCCTCTGCGGGGAAAGCAAACTCAGCCCCAGACTGGCAATCTCAGTACAGCCTCACACAAGCTTTCACAGTCTGTGTGTTTTCCACACTTTTATGCCACTCTCCTTTCCTCTTCCATCCCCAGTCCTCCATGCCGTGCCCTGTGCTGCTGGAAACCGCTCTGTCCCCAGGCAGGGGCTGTGCTTCAGCACTGCAGTCCCTTGGGCTCCTCCCCAGCTGGTTGGGAGGGTTGTGGAGTTACCATCACCTTCAGAGGAAAAGCCGGGCGACGTGGTCCCCATCACGGGGCCGGGAGCCTGGGGTGGGGCTCCGCGCTGGGGCAATGCTAGCACCCACGGAGGGCTCTGTGCAGAGTGGGAGAAGCGATGCTGTGTTTGTTTTAGCAAGGGCAAAAAGGGTTTGCGGGGATTAGGAAGGGGAAAAAGCCCACAGCATGGAGTCGCAAGGCTTTCCCTGGGCTTTGGCTTTGCAGAGCGGCTGTCTGGGACAGGGGGCTGCTGTGTTCAGGGGCTGCCCAGAGCCAGGAATGCCTGGGGTGCACTGCTCCAGCCCTCTGAGGCCCAGGGACCAAACCCTCGGGGCTGAAAGGGACAAATGAGCATTGTCATGGGAAAAGCTGCCCTGTTCAAGGATGTAGGCAGTCAGCACAAGGCATGCTAAGTAATGGGATTTGGTTTTAACCCAGAGATGTCCCTTGAAGCTAATGAAAACACGTATTAGTGCAGACTGCTTCCTTATGTGTACAATCTTTCTGTTTGCCCTTCTGCCCAATGTACACATGAGTGTAAAAGCCCACAAACCAGAGAGCCCCGCAATGCCGGGCCGGGGGAAGAGCTTGGCAAATGGAGGGCTGCTGGCTGGGCAGCTGGGGCGGATGCAGCCTAATGGCGATTAGGGGCTGATTGCACACACGCACAGCTGGTGCCAGGGAGCTGAACAATAAAGTAGCCACTCTGGACTGATTGGGCTAATCCATGCTGCAGACCAGGGCCTATTTTCATTAGTTTTCCACGATCAAATTAGATTGCCAGACGACAGATCCTATTAAAGGAGGGGAGACCTCCAGCACGGTGTGTCCTGCTGGTTCTGGGATGCTGGCCATCGCTGGCTCCCAGAAGGGAGGAGGGGACAGGCAGTATGGTTCCCAGGCGTGAGGATGCCTTTGCCTGTGTCCTGGGAGCAGAGCAGGGACCCTCCCTCGAGGGCACGCAGCTCTGACCCTGCCTGGCACTGTGGCAGAGCCCCGTGTCCTTCAGGGAGAGAGCTGCTGTCTCTTGCAGGTGCATCACTCCACACGTCCCTCGCATAAAACATCCTTTCTGAGCCTGCCCTGAGCTGGCTCCTGGCCTGTATCAATTTAATTTCATTTTTAACTCTCCCTCCTCACAGGCAGGGCGGCCCCAGCTGCGAGCTTTGGCACGAGGCTTGTGTGTTGTGTGCTCCGAATAGGAGATTACGCTGTCCTTAATCCGGCTGTGCATTTGGGGACCCAGCACTGGGTTTGGACTAAAGATACACGTAGGGGAATTTGGGCCTCCTTGAAATATATTTACTAGCAGAGATGATTGATCGATCTATTGATGAACTGCGATTGATTAGCCTTATGTGGCTTTGAGATGGCTGGGCTTCAGCCTACACGTAATCCATCAGTAATTACTTCACCCTGCCGTGAGATCCGTTGCCATCGAAAAGATGTTCGTGGGGCTGGGGGTGCACCCAGCTGTTTCTATTGATGAGACCGTGACAGTGCCGCTGGCCTTTGCCAAGAGCCTCTGGCTGCTCTTCGCAGTCGCTCAGAGGTTATTTATACACCTGTAACAGTAGCTGGGAGAGGGGCCGGAGAAGAGGGATACCCGTTCGGCTGCAGCCCTTGGTTTGGGGCTTCCAGGGCAGAGCTGTGCCTGCGGTGTGGGTTCAGACATAGCATGGCATTTATTTCTGGCGGAGCAGAGCCGGAGATCACTCTGCGGTGGGGTCGGGCTGCACCGGCTTGCTTGCTGCGTTTGGAAAGGGTTGAGCTGTCAAGGGGGAAAAGTCTTGGGTGTGAGGGACCTCTTGACCCTGTGAACCAACTCCAAGTCGTGGCCGTAGGCGTGCTGAGGGTCTGGGATCAGCCGGTTTTGGATGTGAACCTGGTCCCTTCTGCTTTGAAGCTGTAATTTCATCCCAGTGCTGGGGATGAGACTTGTTTTATGCAGCTGACATTTCTTCTTGATTGAAGAAAGAGGCAGTGCTGGGGCGTGACAGAGTTCCCAGCCAGCATCATTAATAGCAATTTTGCTGCCCTGCTTATTGATTAATCACGGAGTTACCTCTTCCAGGAGGATTTCCAGGGTTATGTTCGTGGTGTTACTTTGTCATCTCTGTGCTACAAAGCCAGGTCCAGTTTGGCTACAGGAATATTCCCATCAGAGCCTCCTGTGGGTCTGAGCTGGTGCCCCAGGGCACGGTAAGGTGGGGTGGCCCTGCCTCAACGGCACCTGGAGCTGGGCTTTGCATGCCGGCTGGGTCAGTGCCACCTTGGGGCTGCCCACAGGGAGCCACGTTCACCCCGGCACATGGGGCCAAGTGGCCAGGCACAGGTTGCTGCTGGGGATTTGCAGCAGTGCTTGCTCCAGGTCACCAGAACACCGGTACTCAGGGTAGTTCCGTGTGGCAATAAATGTTTCAGTTGCACTATAAATAATGGAGCGAGTAAAGATGTTGTGTAAGTGGTGCTCTGGGTTTTGCCAGAAGGTATGTAGTTCGTTGTGGGGTTTTTTTGGTTTGTTTTGTTGGGAGTTGTGTGTGCTCGTGTTTCAGGGGGGGGGGG
>JAVJGG010000082.1:7018799-7095318 GCA_035590195.1 Aviceda cuculoides
GATAGCTTCACACGGGGGACTTGAGGGAAGGCAGCCCTGCCGTGAGAGAAGGAGAAGATTAAACTGTTGAAACTAAGTAATCAGTTCTTGTTGGTGTACTTTGTTGGTGCAGTACTGTGAAAACGGCAGCGATGCTTCCCCATGAACAGGAGCAGCCTCCCAGAGGCACAGCAACCCTTTCGGTTTGGTTGGGCTTTTAGCAAGTGGTTTTTTGCATTGCCTGCATCCAGAGAGAGAAGAAGCCCTGAAAGTTAGGCCCTGGCTGCTGGAGCTGAGCGGAAGCCCGGGTGCAGAGGGCAGCAATTGCCCGCACTTGCTGGGGTCTGTCTCCTCCTGATGGGATGCAGCTGGGGGAAAGAAGGGATGCCGGGGCAAAAGGCGGGCTGCTGCCCCAGAGCCTGCCCTGCTCGGCACAGAGGCGACACCCCAGGGTGGTGAGGCCGGTGCTCGTGCCCGCGCAGGTGTGAGGGGCTGGCAGAGGTGGTCCAAGGTGCTCTGCTGATGTCCCTTGGTGGCACTGCCAACTGCTGCACCTTGTTCCTTCACAGGGGGACCAGCGTTTGAGCAGTGAGGGCTTTAGTGTTTTGGCTGATACCCCTCTCTGCACGTCCCGGGATTTATGTGCTCCACCTTGATACTGCCGCAGCCTCATTTCTGTTGGCCGTCGAGCCAAGGTCAGCCTTTACCATAAACAGTGCCAAACCCTGAGAGCTTGTAGGCAGTCTGTCTCTGTGCTCCTTCGGAAAGGAGAGCTTTGCAGAGCTCCCCAGGAGGTGCCATTCAGCCTGGTGCGGCTGCGCCCAGGGAGCGTGTGGATGCCCTGAGCCACTTTCTCGCAGGAGGTCCCCTCCTGCTTTGCAGGGCTTCCCAGTGCCAATTGTGTTGTTGGTGGAGTGGCTTAGGGGGTTGGAGGGGCTGCTGGGCCGGTGCGGGGGAGCACCTCGGGAGGGCTGGAGTGGCTGGGCTCCCTGGGGAGATGTGCCTGGGCACAGGGAATGGCCGCGGACTGCAGGGGATATCACCTTTGCTCTCTGGAAGTGTTAAAACCATAAAGCTGTTTTTTAATCACGGGGTTTAAGGAAGGAGGGGAGGGAGCAGAGTTGGAGCTTGTGAGCTGGCGGGTTGCATTGGAGTCAAGGCTTGGAGGCCGCCTCCGAGATCCTGGCTCCCACAGTGCCCACACGTGGAGCTGGCCGTGGGCAGCAGGCATCGCTGCTCGTTTCTGGAACGGGCACCTAACGCTGTTGAATTCTGGGGCTTTTTGTCCTGCTTTAATGCAACCCAAAAGCGGTAACGAGGGAGAGTATTGGAGAGGATGGCCTGCAGGAAGGAGAGGCGTGCCTGGTTTTGGGATGTGAAAGCAAAAGGTGTCTGAGTGCCATGAGGTCCATGTTCTTCCATGGCAGTGCTGGTGTGAAAGGTGGCTGGCAGAGCTGGTGCTTACATGCCTGAATGTACAGCTCCCAAACCCCACCGAAAGGTGGGTATACACGAGGGTGTCCATTGTGCCTGCATGGGTGTGGGTCTGCTGACCAGTAGCTCCCAGTCTCACTCTCTGCCTGGAGCAGGAGGAACTCAGGGCAGGGATGTGGCTGTGTGCGGGGTTTCCATCATGCCCAGCACAGTTGGCTCCCAGTCCCGAGTAGGGCCTCTGAGTGTGACTGGAATGTATGTACTTAAAAATAATTACCCCCAAGAAAAAGATACTGTGTAACTGTGACTGGTGATATTCTGTTTTTGGAGCCAGAAGCCCCAGCTGTGGGTAAGCACAGGCTTGGGTGAGCTGTGAATGCAAGATGACTGGGAGTGAGTGTGTGAGGTAGGGGCTGCTGGTAAGTGGGGCAGCCCGCTGCTGGTTTGCAGAAGTTCAGGGAAGCTGGGGGGGGACTTCATTTGCTGTGTCTGAAGGGAGCTGGCAAGCTCCACCTGGGTTTTTATTTCTCATTCACCTGCATCTTTATTTCTCATCATCTATCAGCAACGATGAACGGTCCCAGGTACCACAGGGAAGCTTTTGCTGGCAGCCTGTTGTGCCAGCTTGGCTTCCAGGGGCTGAGTGGGGCTGGTTTTCTGCCCCGTGATACCTGGGGCTGACCAGTTTGGCACTTTGCGATGCACTGAGCAGTGTCTGGCCTGCCAGACGTGTCGGATGTGCTGTCAGGCGGGAGGTGGCTGGAAGGAAAGGATGCTCGGGGCAGCCGGGAGAAACCGTGGGTTTCAAAGGTGCCCAGCTGGTCAGAGGCATTTGCAGCAGCTCCTGACGTTCCTTCTCTTTGTCCTCCTCTTCTCAAGGCCCGGGGCTGGCAGCAGGCTGTCCTCCTCCCTTCTGAGGGTGAGTGGCTTTGCGGACCGCCTAGCAGCCCCTCATTCCGTGGGGGAGTGGATTAGGAAGGGGCTTTACTTTTCTCGTAGATGAGTGCTTTTAAGCACTTGTGCGTCCTGCTGAGAATAAGCCAAATGTTCAGACAGCTGGACGGACCCTGGATTGGGTGGGATTTATCTGTAGGTGTTGCAAACAAGATCTTAATTGATTTATCTGGACACATGACTTTTAATTTTATGGTGGAGTTAAGAGCATTGCCCCAAATCAGGGGGAAGGGGAGAGAAATGAGGTGATGTGGTGTCTCCACATCCATAGGCGCGGACGATCCGGGTTTGGATGGGCCTGCGTATGGCAGGATGCCCCAAATGCTTCACTCCTCTGGGGCTCCCACCCTGCCCTAGAGCTGGGCAGCGGCAGGCATGGAGCTGGCCGGCCGACCCACCCCAGGGCAGTGGGGAGAGGAGGGGAAGCACTGAGGAGACCTTCTCCTCTGAGTGGCAGAAAGCATGAATATTTCACAGCTCTCCGTGGGCCTGGTGGGAACGGATGGATGTCGTTATAATTTTGCTTGACAGGTGCCACACTTCTGGGGCCTCCCGCTCCCCACTGCCCCTTCCTGAAATGCAGGCCCCTGAGGAGGGGCGAACTGTGTCCGCCCGGGCGTCCCCCGGCACCACATCGGCCTCTTGCCAAGCTCAGCCTGGCTGCACATTAGTGACGCTTGGGCCCTTTGAGGGCTCCCGCGCAGCGGAGGGAAGGAGTTTGGTTGTGCAGGACGGGCCCCTGCGAATTCCCACTGGGACCCCAGGCAGCCCTGCAGAGAAATGTATCACCCCTGCCTGCTGGCGCTTAGTTTGGATGCAACTTTCTTGGCGGTTGTTGCAGCTGGCTCCGGATCCACGGCTGCCACGCGTGCTGCTCTTGCAGGCGTCTCCCCTGGGCGCTTTGCTCCTGCCCCCCTCGCCGCACCACTCCCCGGGTGGGCGCGGGGTGCTGGCCCCGCTGTCGGCTCGGATGCCGGCTGCGGCAGCTGGCGTGAGGCAGGCTGGGGGGCTCGTCAGCCGGAGACGGCAGCGGCCCCCGCTTCAGTCTGGCCTCCATCACTTCCTGTAGGAAATCACTTCACTTACCCAGATGCGAGTGTACAGACGCGCTGCCCGCGGGCTGCCCTCCTATCCCCCGCGAAGGCCGAGTCTCTTACGCAAATCGCTTTTCACGCTTCCTTAATTGAAACTGTCAGATGGGCTTTACCTTTTTTTTTGCGGCGATACAGACGTATTAATTCCACTATGGATATCCCGGCAGCTAGGAGAGATCAATAAAATGAGGTTGCATCTGTGACATATATATTACAGGAGCGGCACCAGCAATATTTCATTGGGAAAGCCGAGCCAAATGCACGCGTGCAGAGCCCCATAGAGCACATTTGGCTGTGTAAAAGACAGAGTTATTGACTGGCTTTAGCAGCACGGTTTTTGTGTTCCCCTTTTGCAGCTTGCAGCCGGCATGGCACGGGAAGGGGGTGAGGAGCAGCAACCCCCGCCCTTCCTCGCTCGTGCCTCTGCACATCTCCTCCTACCCCCGGCCATAGGACCCCAGTCTGGGGCTGTGGCCTGGGTTATTTTTTGGTGTGCTCTGACTTTGTGTTGGTCTGGGCTTGAGGGTGTCTGGGTGCGTCGCGGAGCCAGTGGGCAGGGTGCTGGGGCCGTGGTGCTGGGCTGGTTGCGCCGGCTCCTGCCACTTCCCACCCCCTGCTCACCGCCCTCCAGAAATCCCCGCAGCAGGGATTTGCGCTTTGATTATTTTCAAACACCGGTTTGTGTAAAATTTGATTTGAGGAAACATTTTTCTCCCACATGCTGTAGGATTGAGGGTGTGTAATCCCTCCTAAATCGCCTGGACGAGGTTTGTATTGCAATGCCAGTATCAGAGCTAACAAAAGGGGATTAGATGGGAAAATTCTGCTTGAAAACCTGCCGCTCTTTGAGGGCTTTTAGTACAAAGAAGATAAGATAGGTAGAGCAGAGCCATTTTTAACCCAGTTTTTAATGCACTCGGTGCCTCTCCTTTCTGAGGCGAAGGAGAGGGGAGAGGGCGTTTGTTTTAACCCTTTCCTCTGACTCTGGGGTACGGGCTGATGCTTTCCTGCAGGAGCAGCAGTGCAGGTGGAGTGCTCCAAGCAGTGCTGGGCAGAGAAGGCTGCTGGGGGGATGCCTGTGACAGGTTTTTATTCCCCGTTCCGCTGGGGCCGTTGCCAGCTCTGAAGCGTGGCACGCTCTGCGGGCACGCTTTCTGAGTGGGCAGCGGGAGCCCCATGGGAGCCCCTGGTCCCCAGGCTGCATCGGCAGCTGCACGTTGGCCTGCAGGTGCTGACTGGGCCTCTCACAGCCCCTTCGTGCCACCCAGCCCGGGAGCAAAGCACATTCCCATCTCGCCTGCCCGAAGCCGGGCACTGTGTCTGTGTGTCCTGCCGGGGAGGGATAGCTGTCCTGCCATCCTGCCGCCTGTCAGATTGCCATCAGTCAGGAGGCGGCATCGTAACAGAGACAGCTGTCAACCTTTGCGGGTAGATCGCCGCCTGCAAATATATTACAGGAGCTCAGCAAGTGCCAAGGCACATCAGGCCAGGGGAAGAGATGCTCCGGGGGGAGATGAAAGGATCCCTTCAGTGGAATTCATGTGGAATAAGCTTTCCACAGGAGATATTTCCTCCTAATCCTCCTTAGCGCTCAGCTGATGCCTTGAAGCATCAGGGGTTTATACGCCTTTTAAAAATTCATTCTCTCTGCTATAACAGCAGGTGTGTGCATTATCAGGTGCCATGCTCACGCCCCGCTGGTGCCGGGCTGTGCTCTTGGAGCCAGTGAGCGTCCTGCTGCAGCGAGTTCCGCAGGTCACCTGCATGCCGGGTGAAAGCGGCCTCCCGCTTCTGTTGGTTTTAAACGTGCTTCCCTGGTAGGGTGGTGGGCTGAGCTGGGTCGTGCTGACCATGGGTTTTTGATGGTGAGTCTATTTGGGGCAAGTGGAAAGGCATTGTGGACACCCGGCACCGCAAGCTGGCATGCGGGATGGGAAAACGCACTTACTGCTGCCTTAGCCCCCGTCCATCTGCCACTGCTAATTGCAGCTAGACTTCAAACATAATATTCCACTTATCTGGTCAAGGGATACATGTTCGTTATTACAATTGATTATCGCTAAAACCCGTCTGATACCCAGATTTACAGCGTGGCTGGCCAGCCACGCAGCCTCCAGCCCTGAGCATCCAGGATCTGGCATGCTCTTCCAGCCAGAGCCATCTTCCTGCAGGCATTTGGCCAAGGAGAAAAGGTAAACGCTTCACCCTCCCGTAACAGGCAAGAGATGGCTTGGGAGCTGCCTCGCAGCTGCGCCTTGGCTGTGGTGGTGCTGCAGCCTGGCGTTTCTGTGCTGCCCGGCAGAGCCCCCGGAGCTTCTCTTCCCTCTGCGTTTCTCTCACCCGTGTGCCTCTGGTGCGGCGTGCTGAGATGCAGGAGCACGGCTCCTGGGGTGAGCAGAGCGAGCGCAGCACTACAGCTCTTGCACTGCAAAGCGTTTTACTGTGGTGGTTTACGGTCCTGGACAGGGCGAGGACAATGGAGTTGCGAGAGCTGCCAGGTGCCAGGTTGTCTTTATCCTGCCATCTGTGCCTGAGAGGTGGTAGATGCCTGTACGCTCAGCCCCATGGCGGGATAAGATCCTGCAGATGTTCTTGCTCACGGGCTGTGTTCGGTGACGAGTGCTGTGTCGAGAGAACCATCATCAGTCTGCTGCATATTAATAGTCACCAGCAGGTCGAGCTCTTGGAGGGGACTTTTTCCAAGTGGCTGAACAGAGAGATTTGTTGCCTTGAATGGGGCCGTGCCCTTCTTGGCCACTGGAGAATCCCATGCGGCTCTGGGAGACATGTTGTGGCCCCCGAGGGTGCTCCCTGTGCTGTGGGTGCCCAGGTGGTAGTGATGCTGCTCGGCGTGTCTCTCTCACACCCAGCATGTGGCTGGAGCCATAAGGAAGGGTGTGCGATCTGGCTGGAAACCAGGCACGTGGTGGCCAAAGAGCGTCCATAAGAGCCTGCGCGAGGCAGAGAGGTGGCCTCTGCAGCATGGCATGCTCGTGCTCTGTGTAAATGGGGTGGGAGGAAGAGAGGAGCCCCTGTGCCTCCTCATCTTCGCAACAGTTTGATGGCTGCATGATAAACAACTTGACAAAGTGTTAAAATCCCGAAGGCGGGGCTGGCAGGAGAAGGAGAAGGGAGGTCATAATTGCACGGGAAAATAATGAACTGCGCTCTTCTTGGTATATGCAGCAGTCTAACAAGAATCAGAAAATTAATTATCTTCTGTAATTAGTGTAATGACCTATACTATTAGAGGTTATTTACAGCAGGAATAAAACTTCCCCCTATAAATGTCAGGCCGTGCCGTTGGAATACAAAGGCTGGTACGAAGCCTGCGCCGGGTGCAGCGAGGGTCCGGAGACAGGGCAGGGCACGGGCCACCTCCACTCAGCCGACCCTGGGCTGCCAGGGACTGGCCCTCACGGGTCCAGCCAGCAGTGCTCCTTCATCCCTGGCGCTGGGGAAGGCTGGCTTTTGCATTACCTGTTGCTCTGTGTCACCCAGGTTTGGTGACTGGCTCTGCTGCTTCATGGAGACTCGACCCGCCAGCCGTATCAGAGCCTGTCTGGGGTGGGCTTTCCCATCCTGGGGCTTGTGGCTTCTAAGCTGCCCCTGCCAAAGAGTGCTCGCCTCCCTCTGGGGTCCTGGAGATGTTCGGATCTTTGCAATTACCCTGAATGAGCAGGACCTGCTTCCCTTGGAGTTCCCCCCGTGCAGCCCGTGCTGGCTCTGGAGATGCCCTTTCCCTGCCGACGGCACACGCCAGCTGCGCGTGCACAGCTCAAAATGGAGACATTAGCCTGCTATTGTTTCTCAGCCTGAAGCCTTTGTGGCTCTAAAACCCTCCTTTTCTGTGGCCGGGATGCGTGAAATGGGTCCATAAGCAGCGTGTTTCCAGCACGGCACGTGGGGATCAAGGCGCAGCACACGGCCCCTGGCAGCACCCCTGGGGGCTTGCGGGAGGGTCTTTCTTGGGCATGGCGAGGTGCATCTGCAGCCTGGCTCACGTGCTGCTTGCTCGTCGGCTGCGCATGGTCCAGAGGGGCGGTCAGGGCTGGGAGCCGGGGTGGAGCAGCAGGCGAGCAGCCACAGGCATGGCAGCTCCTGGTGGCAGGGCATCTGGGCACGATGCTGCATGCCCCCTGCGCTTCTCAGCAGGTATTTGCCTTCTGCAGTTGCTTCAGAAACGGGACGCTCTGGTGAAAATGCCCAGCGCCGAGGGACGATGGTGTGAGTGTCACGCAGACTTTCATTGGTGATGGAACCATCTGCTTGTGTTTCCCCACAGGGAAGGAGAGCACAGCAGCTCACCACCTGAAGGAAATACTGGGTAGCTCCACTATCAGGTTGAGGGTGTTTTGGCACAGCTGTGCCAAACAGACAGGCAGCAGTGCGCCGGTGCGGGTGTGCGCGAGGGAGGCATTTGGGGTTAGTTCTCAAAGGTACCAGCAAGCTCTAGTTACCCCTTCTTTTTCCTCTGATCACGTTGCTGCTCTAACACTTGCCAGCCAGGCTGCTGGCCTGGGTGCCACGTGGGGGTCAGATGGGTCCCACGGGTAAGGCAACATGACCGCGCTCCGGGGTGCTGCCCGGTGGTGCCGTCTGCCGTGGAGCAGATGGGCACTGGTGATGAGCACTCAGTGCCCACAAGGAGGGGTAGGATGGGGAAAAAGTTCTCTGTGTGGTGAGGGTAACCTGAGAATTACCTGACATTTCAGCATGAAGGATCATGACTCCTGCATTATTAAAGATGCGGTGATAAAATGCCTTACCTGTCATTGAGAACCTACATCAATAATTTAGTTTGGCACCTGGTGATTAAAATGAAATAAGCACTGGCCCAGCTCCCTTCCTGGGAACAGCAGCGGTGCTGCGGCGGCTGCGTCCGCGGCGAGACCCGATGCAACGCCTTCCCTGGCTCCTGGGCCTCGCAGCCAATGGGCTGCCCTCACACGCGTGCCTGGAGAGGCCAGGCCGCCTCCCTTGGGGCTGGCGGGCAGGGCTGGCCAAGCCCAGTGGGGCCAGGCGTCCGTGCAGTGCCCAGGCGCTGAACGGGGCCTGGGCCGCTGCTGCAACATCTTAACATCTGATGTAACCTCATTGTATAAGCAGAACAGAGCAGGGCTCTTGAAACCGCAAGCGTGTTCCTTCCAACAGACCCTTAATGTAATTTGAATGTACAATCGAGGGTTTTTATAGCTTAATATTCCAGTGTTTGTGGTGCATCCTGGAATTTAAGTATCTTAAACGTAATTATTGTTAATTGCTCACACGATTCTATAAACTCATCCAATTAAAAAAAAGTTATTAACTTTATAAAATATCGCAGGCATCCCACAGTGCAATATATGTGCAGGAAATAACAGCTCAAGCAGGCAGAGCTGAAAGGCACCAAGGTAAATCGGTGACACCTTGTATCCTCCCTCTGTTCTTTCCCTCTCCTTAAAGCGCTTTGGAAATGCATTGTCCCCTTAGCTCCGGAGACCATGCGGGCCCCGTGCTTGGTCTTCGTAAGGGTGTGTGAGCAGAAGGCTGTGGCTGACGGGACACTTAGAGGTGCTCTGTGGCATGGGAAGTGGCCTCCGGCACTTTGCTATGGACCCAAGTGGGAACCTGCTCCCCGTTTGTGATGAAAGCGCCCCGGGGAGCATGCGATGATCTGGGTGGGTTCCTGAAGAGGGGCGCAAAGTGGACGGAAGTCTCCGGGGAAGATGAGTGGGGCTGGAAGGTTGTCGGTGGAGGGAGAGGGCCTAAGCAGATGTTCTTCCTGCATCCTCCCACTCCCTGCGCTGGGGGCCAGTTGCAGCCAGCCAGGGATGATGATTATAATCTTACAGTCTAGTGCCAGAATTTATAGCCAGGGATTTATTGTCCCCTGATTGCTCTGTGCCGCCATTTAACTCATGCCCTAGAAGAGTTATTCAATGCGCAGTGAGCAGAGTTGTGCTAATGCTGCCTTATGCCTGAACATCTTCTCCAACCTCCTCCTCTTGTTTTCCTTGAGATTAAAATCCTGGGTGCCAGTTAGCGTGGATCCGAACTCAGTTGGGCATGGTAGGATTTTGGTTGGAGCCGCCTGGCTTCGGAAAGATTGGCCATTTCCCTTCCCAGGTGCCTGCTGCCTCTCGCATTGGTTCTGCCTGAAATATCGCTTGGGTGAGAGCTAATCGAATCCCCTCAGGGAAAAGAGGGAGCTGAAGGAGTGTGCTGGGCAGGATCTGCCCGCTCCCAGTGCCTTCTGCCCCAGATTAGAAGGTGTCTTTTCCCCTTTCCATCTTACTGCTTTTCCAATAGAGAAACAAATGGTCTGTAGAAAGGAGAAGAGATGGGGAGAAAGGAAACTTTCTCTCAAATGAAGACAAAATTGAATTCAGGTCATGACTGAAATGAGAAATTGTCACAAAAGCTTCATTTTGGTGACGAAGTATTTCCTATGGGATTGCTCCTATACAAAAGCCTTGGTAGGAAGCTATTACAGCTGGTCAAATGCTTTCTCTGAAAGCTATTTGTGATATTTGTGTTCTCTGTCTCTATTTGCATCCCTCACTGGAATCGCTCTCCCCCATGCAGCGGTCCCAGCCAGCCAGGGCAGGAACAGAGGCTGCCGGCTGGGATGGCTTGAGCAGCCAACATGAGAATTGGTGGCAATTAATCTGTCCTTTAAACAGCAGGATTTTGCAGGTAGATTTTCCATCCAATGTAGCTGGTGATATAGTGGCTTCTGGGACAGCGAAGGGCTGACGGAGAGCACGCATGAAGCAGCATTTGTCAAATTAATGAGGCATTATAAATTATATCCACAATTTTCTCTTCCATTTCCTGCCACCCCCTCCTGTCACTGGCGAGGAGAGGGGACCGTGTGGAGCCGCTCCCAAGGTCCTCCAGGGCCCAGGGCTCTCCGGCCGAGCGCCTGCCTGGGGCCAGGGCACAGGCACAGCCCCATCAGGAGGATAAAAATGCAGGCAGCTCCCCTCTTTTCCTGGGAAACTTGATGTAACTAGTATTGATCTCTCTATTACCTCTGTGAAGGGCAGCTTCATTTTTCAAGTAAAACAACCTCTGTATCTGAAATATAGAAATTGATTTTGAAGCAGGGACTGCTGGCACTGGTAGGGAGGGCAGATAGCAGCGGGTAGGATGAGGCAGAACAAGAAGAGAGTCCTTCCAAAGTCAGGAGAAACATCGGCCTTGTCTGATCGTGTTACCTGCGATCCAGCATGGAAATAACGGTGTTGGAAAGTCAGCAGATAAACTTTGCTGAAGGTCCTTTCCTTTTCCCCACTGGAAGCAGAGGGGGGAGGCGAGGGGCTGGGGTGCAGCAGAGCAGGTTCGGGAAGATAACCTTCCCTGGGAGGGAGGTGTCATGCAGCTCCTGTCTGGGGAGCTCCTTGCTCTGGTAGTGGCAATGGTGCATGCGTCCTGTTGTAGCACAGCACTGGGAGCCATGGGAACTGGGATTGAATGGGAGAGAGGGTCTGGGAGCAGCCAGGGCCTGGGCACCGTGGGGAGCACACCCATGCCAGCTCTGCCAACGGCTTGGAGCCAAACTAGGCACACAGCTTTGTTTTAGGGATGTTACAGTCCTGCTTAATTGGCTCTCATGCTCCCTGTGCAAGGCGTCCGGTGCATCTTAATGAGGGATTCTCAAAGACCAGCTTTTTTTCCCTGGGACTGGAACGAGGTGGTGTTTAATATTCATGTGTAGCTCCACTCATTTGAAGGGTAACAAGGGAGTTAGATTCCCTGCTGGCAATGAATCGTAATGGGATCCAGGCTCCTAAATCACCTGTGCATCATGGTGCTGCCTCTTCCCAAAGCAGGCTGGGTTGGAGGAGGCCGCCCCACAGGCACGGTGATGGTGAGGTCTCCTTCGGTGAGCCAGCACGGTGCTCAGCATGGACCAAAGGGTTTCCAAGTCAGTGCTGGCACTGGGAAGTGCTTTTCCACACCACTTGTGGTCAGGATCCGGAGAGTCTTGCCATGAGCAGTCGTAGAGGTCGAGTTATTAGCCAAAAGCAATTTGGATGTTGATGTGACAGGGAGACACTGTAGAGTGAGAACAGTTACTGACATACGTACTGACAGAGCTGTTAAAGCTCTTGCTGCGGGCAGGGCTTGAGCTGATATTTGACCGTTCAGGTTAGTCCACATCTGCCCACGCTGGGATTTCTTGTGCTTTCGTGCCTAGCGTCCGGTGCTGGATGCGGGGAGAGGTGTTAGAGGGGCTGGGTGCTGGCACCATCTGAAATGCAGACGGCCACCGATATCACCAGCATGTGTGGGGGGTGCCAGGAGTGTTTGCTGATGAAGGGGTTGGGAGCTGGAGCTGCCTGGCAGGGTCCCCCACTGTCCCCCGGGCCCTGTTGAGGATGTCAGCCGTAAGCCCAGCCATGCTCCCCAGCAGCTCTCCCCTCGGCAAAGGAGGGCAACGCTGCCTCCCTGCATGCTGCATCAGCCTGGCCTGGGCGAGGAGGCATTTGTGAGCCCTGCTCATTGGGAGGAGACAGAAAATAGCCATGGGGATCAGAGCTTTCATGGGGCTTTTGCTTTCCATCTGCTCCCCTGACTTTTCTGCCATCCACAGCTTGCTGTGCTTGGGGAAGACAGGAGGGACGAGGCACTGAGCGTGTGCCCGTGTCAGGGAGGACCTCTGGGCATCTGCTGCTTGGCTGGACTGTATGTGCACAGCAAAATGGTGGCTCCTGGAGCTCTTTCCAGTGGATAATTCTGTTGAGCGGATGCTGGCTGTGCAGAGGGGGCCAGACCAATGTCATTTGCGCGCACCGCCCATATGCGCTGCGACACCCCCTCACTTTCAGCCTGTTCCTCATCGCCCCCATACAAACCTTTGGAGCCCTGAGCAGAACGCTTGTGCCTGCCTTGTTGGAGGATCACACTCTTGTTTATGGAAAAGGTGCTTTCCCCATTTCCCTCATCCTCCCTCCGTCCCTCATGCTTTCTCTCATTGTCATTTTAGCCTAGATTAAAGAAAATACGGTGCAACACTGTGCGCATGTTCTGAGCGGTGTCTTTTCACAGTGCTGTGCTGATGCCAAGCAATAATGACAGGTTCAAGCTTTTCTGCATCACAAATGAACTGCATGCAAATGGCTAGTCCTGAATGGAGAATAATTGTCAGCGTGGAGAGTCCTGCCTCCGCTTGGCTCCACCTTGCTTCAGTGGGAGAAGGCTTCAAACAGTTAACAGGAATGGAGACGTGGAGATAGCGGGGAGCTGCCGTTTCCACTCTGCTAGAGCCTAACCTCTTAGTGCAGAGCTGTGTGAAGAATGTCAGGGATTTGTTCCAAGCGTTATCGAGATGTGGCTTTACATCTGTAAATCCTTTTACGCATCACAGCTCAGCCGTGAGGCTTCCCCACGTGACGGGCAGCACTCACTGCCTGGCCTGTGCCAGACCGGCAGTGGCACCCAGGCAGGGGCAGCCACTGACATTGGATGTGATGGCGCTGTCACGGCCCATCGCACGCACACTCCACTTTGGGGTGAAGCACCCACAAAACGTTGCGGCTTATTACATAACTCTGGCTCCAGATCAGCCACAACCCGCTTGTTCTCCTGGGCTGAACCATCTCTCTCTCTAAGCTACTTTGGTGCTTTCAATATTGCCCATTACCATTGTACCAAACACACCGACTTCCTGTCTCGCACGCGTTGGATTATTTTAAGTCAGGATCGTGTCTGCGAGGAGCTAAGTTGGGAAGGCACGCAGCTGGTTTTAGCTGACCCTTGGGGAGCTTTTCCAGCTTATGTCAGCTGAGGATTTGACTTAGCACTACTTGCTTTTCTACCAAAATGTTACTAGCAGAACTGGATTTAGCAAACGCTTGTGACAATCTCCAGGACTATCAGAAAAACATGCTCTATCACTCACTGTGATGTGTGCTGATGAGGGGAAAAAAAAGGCTTGCTCATCCATCAGAAATTCAGTGATGTTGTCTCTAGGTGAGCAATTTGCCAGCATTACCTAGTGTCACTCATTAGACATGAGATGTAACAGTCTCATTTACTCTTTGGGCTTCCTGCCACTTAGTTACTTTTGCATTTGACTTTGCATGCAAAACTGAAGCTCATTTTTAGCCTCTGTCGAACTCTGCTTTCCAATTCTTGCTTGTTAAGCCCAGTCGCAGTGTGTGGGCTACATGCGCAGGAGAGGGCTTTGGAAGCCAAAAAAGTACCCTGGTGCCCATTGCTGTTAGACTTTGCAGAGCAGCGTGTGTGTGTTTCAAAGACAGAAAAGTAAACAGTTTCTCCTCTCCCATCCCTAGGTCTTAACTTCCCCAAATGCCTTGGCTTTGACTGCATTTTAGCCGTATTTTTTACAGATTTGTGGGCTTATAACTTTTTAATATGTCCACGTTTTTACATCGAATTTGGTTGATGTTCTTAGCTCATTTAGGTTTGGGGTTTTTTTTACTCAGGCGTAAAAGAAGAGGGACAGAAAGTGCAAGGACTTAGCTTCCTCTGAGGAAGCAGAACCAGGGGCTTGAGCAGGTGTTTCGTGGCTGGAGTTTTGCTGGTGTCTGGGAGCAGAGACACCAGAAGATGCAGGTGGGGGCACATTTCAGTACCGAACCTGGGTGTTTCCCTTCGCTGCTTGTCTCTGCTTCTGTATTTACATGGTTTTATCTGCTCCTCTGGCTGGACAGAAGGTGTGAGAGCGGGGTGGGGAGAAGGTGAAGCTGTGGGTGCTGCTGGCCCATGTAGCTCCCCTGCACGCAGGGATGGGGCAGCTGCTGCCATTTCCTGAGCTCCCAAAATTTCCTGCAGCCATCCTGGTTGTTGGGGCTTGCAGCTAACCAGGGCCTGTCGTGCAGCCCTGGCAGGTGCTCGAGTGGCTGTCAGGGTAGAACTCATTGATGTCCGTCTCTTTCCGCCCTGTTTCTGTGGGCAGGAATGGTCCTCTTTGTTTTTAAGAGAGTCCCTCCTATTCGTCTGTCCCTCACTGCATCATCTAAGCTGCATCCTATCCTTGCTGATTTACATGCACTGGCTTAGGATGAATTTCAGGCTTGACACAGGCAAAGGACCAAGTAATTCAAGTAACATTAAACCGAACTGGAGGATGTATAAGCAATGGCTTGGGAATGATTCTGCAAGATGCAGCTGGGAAACTGGTGTTCAAGAATGCTTGGTTTTGTGCCAGACAAAAAAGCCTGTTAGAAGTATCTTTACACTGTTGCTTCATTTGTCACTGCAGCTGAGCTCTTCAGGAGGGAGAGGGTGAGGAACAGTTGTAAGGTGGTAATCCCTAGGATGTCTCTGCACGTGGCACTGGAACATCAGTGTCTGTCTCGGGCACCCTAGAAGAGACTGATTTCCTTACCCTGAGCAACAGGAAAGCCTACGGTGTTTAATGTGGTATAGAGCTTGTACTAATCACAGTGGAGGGACTGCTCTTGAGGTATGCATTACAGTGATAATTCTGCAAATTTCAGAGAATTAGTGTTGTTAAAACATCAGGCTGATCTCTTTCTCAGCATTAAAACTCTTCATGCACTTTATCCTTTCAAACTCATGGTGCTCCAAGTTAAAGCATGAGAAGAAAGTGGTTACAGAGCAGAGGATTAACAAGAAAGAAAAGGGGGATGCCCTGTTGCAAGGCTGCTGTGCGAATAGCTTCCTTTAGCACTCGTGCCTTTCAGTCAAGTTAAACTCCAGCAAGACACGTTCACTTTTGTGACAACAGTCTGAAACTTGCTTATGTTGCCCAAAGGGAGTGTTAGCAGCAGCGCTGAGCTTTTAATGTTGGAAAAGAGCTGCAACGGTCAGATTTGGCCGGTAATCCCAGGTGCGCCCACAAACTCATCCTGCCCCACAAGTAAGTGTCAGGAGGAAAGCTCTTCTGTACCTGCAGGTACAAAGCTGGCCCAGGGCTTGTGGCCATTGGTGGACTCTTGTGTATATCCAGGTGATGTGTCAGGGCAGAAACCGTTCAGGAAAATACAAACTATTAATTGTAACTCCTTACATCCATGGTGCATGTGCTGGGTGGTTGTACCGCTCCTTCAGACCGTCTTGGATGGCACTTCCTACTCCTTGGAGCTTCCCAGGGAAGTTGCGGCATCCGTAGGTGGAAATACATACTGGCAGCTGACAGGTTTTTGCAGGGAACAAGAGATGAGCAGCTGAATTCTTCCTCTCAGAGCCCCCCGAGCATGGAAAACCTCTCTCATCGCTTGGCCGCAAAACGCCCAGCGGGGTCCAGGCGCTGTCCGCGGTGCTGACACCCCCCCCGTCCGTGGTGCTGAGCGGGGTGTGTGTGGAATGCGCTGTTCGCGGTGCTGAGCGGGGCTCAGGCGCTGTCCGCGGTGCTGAGCGACACGGGGGTGGGGGGGGCCGAGGTTCGTAGTTGGGTAGCGGCCCTTCGGGATCTGCAGTAGATCCTGCCCATGCTGAGGTGACTGGGTTACGTCGTTCTTTGCGACCCCACGGAGTGTAGTTGTCTCCAGCCCTGCGCTCCCTGCAACGCACCGTGCCCCTGTGCCTCCTGCCTTCCCCCCGACTGCTGGGGGATGCCAGTGGGGCTGCTGAGTGAGCCTGGGCAATGCCAGGTGACGTGGTTTTCCAGTTTCTGCCCTTTGTTGTCTTTATTTTTCTTTCCTTTAAAGCCATTCACCTGGAAACCTAGAGTTTGCTATATGTCCTAAGCATGGGACTGGGCTTTTTTGTGCCCTTGGTACATGTGCTTTGCACTAGCTTACTATTTTTCCACAATAGGGTGGGCTCTTCTTGAATGTAACTGCACAGTGCTGCTTTCAGTGCCTCTCCTCATACAGCAGCGGAGAGGAATCCAGTCCCCAGGCAGTGAATTAGGAGGTGGTAGCTGCTCATTTTTCATCTCTCTGATAAAAAATCTAATGCAATCATCAAAAAATAAAGCTGCGTTTTTCATGTCTTCACCATTAGGAATGTCTCTTGCTACTGCTCTCTTTTCCCTCCTACCCCCAAATTATCGAAGTCTCAGTAGTGTTTAAAATCTCGTGGAAATTTACTTTTGGATGCCAGCAAAGGGGTGGGAGTTTAAGTAATCTCTAGAGGCATAGCATTCCAGAAGCATTGTCTTCCCTTAATAAAAACATTTTTTATTTGGAAACATAAATGTTATTTTTCCAAAGGCATCATCCTGAATGTGGCTATACTTTCTTGTCCTTTAGCTTAAGGTATTACAGCTCTTGGGAGACGTTCTGGTTTAGCAGCCATAACCTTACCTTTATTGCATGTGGGGCCACAGGAGCCCCCTCAGATAATTTTGTTTAGGACTGTGAAATTTGCCTTCAAAACTGAAATTGAATCCATTCTCTGCTTTCAGCAGCATTATGGGTTTCTGCATGTCTCTCTTTCCCAAGGATGTTTGCAGTTATTGATGCTGAGTGCGGCTATTTATCACAGACAATACAGAACAAAGAAGAATTTATTAATAAGTCTCCTGTTCCCACATGCCTTTCTGAGGAATCTGAAGCATACTATTTCTCCTTGCCCCATTTATATGTACACGGTTTTGCTCCTGTCCAGTCAGATTAAATGCTTGCTGAGGGAAAGGGTTGCTCTGCAGTGTATGGATGGGTTAGATCTGGTGCATTGGGAAGGCTGTGTGGGTTATTGGCTAGCAAAAAATAGGGGAAATAATGAGGAGTCCCACGAGACCAACATCAAGATGCGACTGAGAGGCACCAGCCAGCATGCTGTCTTGGTGGCCCCAGGCAGCACCAGGGCTCTCAGGGATTGCTGGGCTTGGCTTTTGGCATGGGTCAGTTTGCATCAAATGAGGAGGCTATCCATAGGCAGGAGTTCTGCTCTGTGTCCTGCTGGGTGGCAGGAGCAACCTGGGTGGCAGGCAGCATGTGCAGAATGCTTTTGGCCCTTCTCTTGCCTCACTTACAGTAAGATCCTGCAAGCAGCCATGATGGGAGCCTGGGAACTGTGTCTGCCCATCCCTCGCCCTCCTCTTGGCCTTCCTGGGAGGTGGGCTCAATGGCAGTGCAGGCAGAGAGGGAGAGGACGTTTTGTGGGAGCTCCTCCCTGGAAAACTAGTCAGAGTCATTGATGTGGAGACACTGTGATTCCTGCTGCTCTTGAGAAAGGGAAGGTGCCTAGGGAAGTTCTAGTGGGTTTTTTCCCCTCTTTGTGCCTACTTATGCACTAATTAAAGGTCAGTCGCCATTTGCATTCAATGCATTTCTCTCCTTTCCTGGGCAGTTGCATCAGCAGAGGGTTGTTTTCCATTTGACTGAGCTGTGGCTGCAGTGGTTGCTCCAGGGTGAGAGGACCCACTCCCAATCCAGCAGAGACCGTCGTGTCTCAGTCCATATCATTGCCAGCATCTGCAGGAGAGAGGAAGAGAGCCCCTTTTCTGCTGCTCCCACTCCCCAGCCCCACAAGATGAGTGTTAGGCATTTATAGGTTTTTCTCCATGGATACATATGCGGGCATGTTGGTAAAAATATACACACGCAAAGTATATTTATCTGTAGTGCAGTGAAACCAGTGCAGGCTGAGAGCTGATTCCCTTGGGTGAAACACTATCCTTCCCTCCGAGCGCTTTCAAAGGGGAACTGTGCTGATAATTAGCGCAAATATTTTGAATACGGAACTCATCATGGGCCTTTGTCGTGGTGACAGGCAGTGACCTGAGATGCATTTCTCTTTTCTTAATGTACTTGGAATATGTAATTAAGAGGTGACTAAAATATTCTTTATCATTCTTTGTTTTCTAATGCGGCAGGCTGTTATGAAATGCTGCCCCCTCCTTCAGTGCCTCTCGGTTCCCCATGACAAATGCGGGGATTGATATTTGCTCTGCTCTTCAAATCACTCTGAGATGGTTCCTCTGCTTCCGAGGCATCGTACCTCCCTTCCGTTTGGCCCTGGTTTTTGAAAGTCAGAGCTGTTGAGGAAAAGGCAGGCGGTTAGTAGGCAACTTGCGTGAGAGTGGCTGCAGGTGCAGGGGGCTGCTGCTGGAAGGGTGCAGCAGTGCCATCACCCCAAACACCTGGCAGCTTGGGTCGCTGAGCGCAGGCTTGGTGCAGCGGTGCCGCTGGCACCGAAGGGCAGGGGGAAGGAAACTGAAGGTGATTTGTGGAAATAAGCCTGAAATGCAGGGCAGAGAAGGCAGGACAGTCTCAGCAGAGGGGCATAAATACCTACAGCAATCTCTTGCTAGCTCCCGACACCCCGAGCCATACGGTATTACAGATCTGGGCTGGCCCGACATTAGCATACGCAGTCAGGCTCTGATACGCTGCGGTAAATGCAGCGTGACAGCACCTGAGCAAGTCTACGTGCAGAACAGATGTCTTCTAGCTGGGGCTGGGGCTGTAGCACATCATCATTTCATCAATTATATATCACTTCCCTTGCCATAAGCAGGCGCTCAGAAGCGGGACTGTTAAAGGATACATAAAAAGATGTAAGAGCAAAAGAGAAACTTGTGAGGGGAGAGCTTAATATTTGGGCTTGTTGCTCGTCAGGGAGATGGTGGAGGTTTGGCAGTCCCTCCTTGGCCAGCCATGCTGCACTCTTCAACACTGTGCTCTCCGACTTAGCGTCCTCCTCCACCTTTCTGTGACGGGACTCTTGGCCTGCACACTGCAGCGACGGGAAGGGGCACGGGCTCCTCCTTTCCCTTCTGCTTCTTACTGGGGAACTGGAGCCCATGGGGCCAGACCCTGCTCTGCCATCCCAGGTTCGCTACAGGAGCTCGACAGCCTCCCGGCACCACCAAACCCCCTCGGGTTTTACTTGCCTGTTTACTTATTTGTTTGTTTAATGGTTCCAGCTAGCTGCCTTTACCTGGCAATCCCAGTTCATTAAAGGGAATGCAGGGCTTTTATTATGACTGTAGAGTGTCGTCTAGTGTTTTCACCGAACATATAATTTGCCATGTATGAAAACCATTTCCACAATTAATTTACTTACTGCAAACAGTTTGTATTAATGAAAATGCATTTTTCATGTGGGTTTGCTGGAAAAGCTGGCTGGAGCTCAAGAGCTCACTTTATCCATCCGGCATGAGTAGGAGATGAAATTTGTTTAAAAATTAAATAAATAACACACCCACCCCCCATTTTTAATACAATATGGCCCAGCAATAATCTCCAAGGCAGACTGAAAAGGCTGCAGAAAGCTCCATCTGTGGCATTTTAATATGCAGCATTGTCTCCCTTTTTAATATCCCCCCTTTCCTGGCTCATGTTTGTGTAAGTGAGACGCGAGATGCTGTCATCTTCCCGGGTCACATTTTGATGCTTGAAATGAACAGAAGTGGATGAGAAGTGGAGATGGATGCAGCCGTGGAGCCCTTCCCATATTAACATGCATATTTTAGAATAATTGATGCCGAATTCATTTTGCAGCCTTGTTTCTCCTCAGCTTCCCCCTCCCCCTCTTTCATATATGCCTGGAAAAAATCCCGTTATCTGTCCAGATGGCAGCTGGGTGCTCTCAGCTGAGCTGGGCCCTACTCCGTGTTTCGGAGGCTCCTCCTGGCCAGGGAGGGAACAGGGGGCTGGAGGTGGGATGCCAACTGGTGCGGTAGCGTCGGGCAGCGTCTGCGCCTCACGGCACGGTGCTGGAGGGCAGGAAGAGGCTCTAGCTTAGACAGCACCCTGCCGATGCTCGCCTGGCCTTGGGCTGTCCTCCTCTGGCCTGCGCTGCCAAAGCCGAGCTTTGCAGATGGCCAGGTCCAACTTCTAAGGGGAGGCAGCATCAGCAGAGCTGCATAACTTTCAGCAGAAACATGTTAATCAAAATGCTGCCTGCAAACTTTACAATACTGTGGGGAGGGGCAGAATGAGGCTTCTGCAGATACTTTAAAATAAGAAGGTTGGAAACATATTGCAAGGTGAAGCTGCTTTGAAATTTTGCTACCATTTTGGGATTGTCTTCAATTATTGCATGCAACCAAAAGACCCAAAACAACCTCTTTTGTGTAAATGACTCAGAATTAATACAGGGTCATTGATTTTATTTTATTTTTTTTTTAAGAGAATCAAGGAAAGCACTTGAAAAAGCACAGATGTGTTCAAGTACAAGGTGGTTTGCACTGACCACAGTGTTCTTGGCCTTTGTAAGGAAGTTTTGACCAGCTGGGTTTCAAACCTCAGCGGTGGTCCCCATGCCAGCCAGCTGGATGGGGCCCACCCTGCCATTTTGCTTACACTCCCCATTTGCGGGCTTTGTCACTGCCTTTTGTCCCTGGGGTGTGACGCCGAGCACCCCTGCCCCATGCCTGCAGAGCACCCGGCGCAGGCAGCTGAGCCTGCAAATAATCCCTTGGAGATCAGCAACCATTTCATGTGCTTAAAGTTAAGCCTACGCTTAAGCGCGAGTAGGACACAGGCTGGCGAGCTCAGTGCCACGGCGGACGTCTGCGTGCCACTCTCTGTGCTGTGCGTGGGTGACGGTGGGGGCTGGGGACCCAGGACAGAGGGACGCCTCTGGGCAGGGGCACTTGGGGTGCCACTGGTAGGAGTACCAGGCAGGTTGCCAGAGGCAGCAGAGCCCTTTCTGGATGCACGCCGGTGACCTGCGCCATCCGATGTGCAGCTTTTGAGAAATCTAATGGCGCTCTCCCCTGTAGCTTGCATTTGGAGATTGCAGCTCCCTAATTGAGGACCATTACTGAGCACATGTATCACCTGCCACTCTGCACTTGTATTATTACAGCCTAACCTCACACGTTATGTTTATCTCATTCCAGGACTACTGTCAGCAACGCCACTCTAGGCATAAACTTAATTATATCTCCTCGGGTAGCAGCAGGGAAGTGATTTATTGCTGCCTTTTGTTTCCATCCTCCCCTCCCCACCCCTCTCTGTGATTACGCTTCGGAAGACCTGCACTCCCGTTTGCCGATACAGAGACGCTAACACTTGTCTGCAACTTTGCTGAAGTTGCAGAACCTGTGTCTGAAAGTCGGTGTTGGTGAGAGACCTGCGATCTGGCCCCGGGGCTCTTGGTGGCCCTGGAGCTGAGTCTTGGTGGCCCCACGGCTCTCAGTGACCCTGTCCTTACACCCACCTCCTCCCCCCCAGACCAACAAGGTGACACAGTGTGTCACAGTGCTTGAGTGCATGAGGCAGGGGCTTTCAGTTCTGATGGTCCATGGTGCTTTTTCACAGCATTTTAGTGGATGGTTTTCTTTTAAAATAATTAGCGTGCAAAGGCAATAATCCCCTGGCTGAAGCAGCTCCTCAGGAGCAGACGTGCGGGCTCTTCAGTGCCTCTTCAACCAAAAATCCTGAGATTTCCTATCCGCCCTCTCGTGCCAGCTGGTTTTCCCTTGCTCCTTCTTTCCCCCTTCAGGTGTGTGCTGACAGCAGCATCCCCCGAGGAGGCTCCTCACTGCTCTCCAGTGGTATGCTCTGCCCTGCTGCCAGGGTCCGTTACCAAGGAAAGGAAAGAAGTTTGGGAAATGGTTTCCCTTCCCCGCACCATCCGCTAAGGCCTCTGCTCTCCCAGCACGGGCCCAAGCACTGAGCAGCCGGCAGGGAGCAAGTGCCAGCAGCCAGCGTTAGGGCAGGGCTTGGCACCGAAGGAGGTGGGTTACGGCAGCGGCAGCTCGCCCAGCCATGTTGCTCTTGTTCATGCTTCAGAGCAAGTACAGCAGAAAAAGAAGCACAAAGGGAGCAGAGGAAAACAGGGCGCTCGCCCAGTGTGCCTTGCTCAAAAGTGGGGCTTTGGCGCAGATCTGTTGCCTCATGCCACCTCTCCTTGTTGTGTGGGGATCAAGATGAAGGTGGTAAAGGGCAAGCATGTAAATTATATCTGAAAGCGAGTTCAGTTGCCTTTTACCAGGGGATCCATTGGAGGGGTTTCAACATTCAGTGTCCTGTACGGGGCTTTCTTCTGCTGCAGCTGCCATGCACGGCACATGCTCTGCCAAAAGAAGCTGCAGTAGGATAGTTTAGTGCTTTCTTGTCTCTCAACTGATTGCCCTGAACCCTGGCTGCAAACTTCCCTGCAAGAAGCATCTCTGGGAATAAGGGCCAGAGACTGCCTCTCGCCCCACGGGTAGCTGTGTCACAGCGGGGCCTCAACCGGCTGGCAGGGGTGGGCACGCGTGCTGAAAACATTGCCAGATGGTGGGCACTAGTTATGTATGGGCTGCTCTTTTGTGTGTGCCGTGCGTTTTCATACATGCAACAGCATGGCTGTGCAGGACACGTCGCTTCCGAGTTTCAGTATGCAGAGCAGAGCGCTGCAATAATGCATTCAGTGTATTTCTCTGTGTGGTTTTCAACAAATTGCTGATTATTTTTCCCCTCATTATTCATCTGACAGAGGAGCAGGTTGAGTAATTACTGAATGTGCGTGAACTTTGCAGTGGTTTTAAGAATAAAACATTTGCGAATTGGCTGGGTATTGGCCCTGCTGCTTTAGCTTGCACACTAGCTAACGCTTGTCGCTAGCCCATCCCATGCTGCCCTCCCTGCCGCCTTCCTGGGAGAGCTCAGCTTTTTGCAGTGAAAGCATGCTCATCTTGCCTGACTGCAGCACAACTCTCTGCTCTGCTCATCGTGCAAGCTGAGCTCACGTTGCCTTCTGTGTCACTTGTGGGTGAGGAGCCGCCTTGCGTGGCTGCGTACGGATGCTGTGCTTGCCCCTCCTTGCTCCCAAAATCGCCCCACCGCCCTTCACCCACCCTTGCAGTGCAGCATCAGAGGCGCATGTGCAAGGCAGCAGCTGCTGAGAATGGTGGCCAGCAAGGCTTGAATAGCAGCTGAATGGGATGAATAACGTGTATGCCGTCAATTTGGAAAGGCTTCTTGGAGGTGAGATCTGGCTGCAGCGCTGCAGGGTCAGAGGGACCTGGGCAGGGGACGGAACGGGGCTGGGGTCGAAGTGCAAGCATTCCCAGGGTGGGGAGGGATGGAGGTCTGGGTCCCTGCCCTAGACAGAAGGGCTGTGTTCAGGGAGGGTCCTCTATTCAGTCTGTCACCAAGCCCTTTAGGTGGGACTGCCCTTTGGAGCTCGACATGTGAGGCTGGATGCTGCATGCCATCCAGGGAGGCACTCTCCCGGTGCCACAGGCTGTCCCTTTGCATGCCCATGTCCGCGGCTCCCTTCTGCGCCTGCCCTCCTGGGGTCACCCAGCCGTGGTGACTTCCCAGCGTGGCCAGCCATGGCTGCTGAAGCCGGCGCTGAGGCCTCAAGCTGTCCTGGCACAGTGAATGCTCTAAAGGCGCCATTGAACCGTGCAGAGCAGGAGGGAGCCTTGGGCAGAAGGCCAGTGGCTGAGGAGATGTTGCCCCAGGCTGGTGACGACAGCGTTCACACTGTCCTTGTGTCCCTTGCCCCGAGCAATGCTCCGACTTGGCAGGCGTGGGGGTGGGTACCCCTCGAGAGCCTGGGAGAGAAGGGATTCATCCCAAATGTCACAGCAGGGAGGCAAGTTGGAGGCAAGAGTGGGACAGAATGAGCTCAGGTCTCAGATGAAATTCCATGCATGTGTGTGCACACACGTGCTACAGCTGAGCGAGGTGCAGTAGGTCACACCTGAGTCACTGGTGAATTACCCATTGCCCAGAGAGAGCATGCTTTCTGAAAATAACGGGTGACCCGGTGGCAATGCCTGGGGGCACCAGGCCCTTGCACGCTGCTCCCCACTTCCCCCAGGCTAAAGCCGAGTGGACTGCTAAGAGCTGTGTCAGGGGCCAGGGCATCCCCTAGACTGCTCCAGCCCCTGGACACTCGGAAGACAGGTGGAAGCACGTCATAACAAAATCTCATCACATTTAAGGACTCTGAGCCACATGGAGTCCACTTGCTCTCCTGGTAAGCTGCCTCAGCTTCTCCTTAGGTGTTGCTAGGAAATTACATCTTATTTCAAGGGTGAATTTGCCAAAATTGAGCTCCCAGGCTGGGGATACTGTTGTGCCGCTGTCAGGAGGACACGGGATCTCTCTTCTCTGTGTCTGCACTGACCAAAGCACCGCTTGCAGGTGGGCGCAGGGATTGTGCTGCATCCCACAACATCTGACTAATTCTTCCAGCCCTGAATCATTTTGGTGATCCTGTTTTGAACTATCTGGAGTATTTCCTCACTGTTTTTGAAGCATAAACTGTTACTCACCAAATCCCCTGGTGCTCGCACGGCAAGCCTCCTTGACGCTGGGAGGGGATCGCTTTAATGGAAAATGCTCATGCCAGCACGGGGTTGTCAGCTTTGCAGCCACAGAAGACTGCAGACACAGATCCTGTCACTGGGTTTGAGAGGGATTGATTAGATCTGTCCATGGACAGTGGATCTATAAGCAGTTACTAAAAAGACTAGGCAGGGATGTCCCCACTCGTATCCCTGATGCGACGGGGGATGCTGGGCAAGCGAGAGGGAAGCGCACTGCAGAAATGCCCATGCTCGTGTGCCCTCCCGGAGCAGTGTCTGCTCTTGCTGCTGCCGGGGCAGAGCACTGGGCAGATGGAGCATCACTCAGACCCACTATGGTGTTTCTTAGATTCTCAGATAACTTGGTACAGCAATCGCATTGGGTCTGCATATGGCTGCGGGGCCGCTTCCCTCCTCCTCACTGACACTTCCCTTGCTGTAGCATTGCCTCGGCACCCTGGCTTGAGGGAGCTGCCTGCTGGGGCCACCCATCTCCATCATTGGTTTTCTGGGTGAGGTCCTCGATCCTGCAGGTACTGCTTTCCTTCCGAGGGCCCACTGGCATCCTCATGAGCCTCTCGAATCAAATGCTTCATGGTGGAGCATGACGGTGTTGGCAAGCTGCCGGGATTGGATCACAGCAGCGCTGTCCTGCCCTGGTCATTACTTGCTGTAGGTCTCTGTGCTACCTGGCAAAATTTATCAGCAAAGATTTTAAGAGGGGTCTAGGGGGTTGATAAAGAGCCAACAGCAGTGGGCTGAGACTCGGTGGGCCCGTTGCCATTTCCAACCAGACTAGGCTGAGTCCTGGAGAGCGGCGGCAGGAGGAAGACGACCAAAGGCGGCGGCTGTGCAGCGAGCATGGTCCCAGAGCCCAGGCACCCCAGCTCCTCCTGCCCCAGCTGTCGGATCCCCTCCATCCTGCTCTGCCAAAGAGCAGCATGGTACTGGCATGCGCCTGGCTCCTGAGCTCCCTCTTCAGCATCCCGGTCACCAGCCCCACACGACATCGTGGCAGAACAGCCGGTAGCCCACCATTCTTCTCGAAGAGGGTCCCTGCTCGCAGGGAGAGGAAGCATGCAGCCCTCCAGCATGGCAGTGCTCATAGCCCCGCTGAAGGAGGCAGGGCAGCGCTTGGGTACAGTTATGAAAGCCACTACCTTGGGAGAACAGCTAAATATGCTGACAATAATCATGATAAGGTGGCCCCAGTAGCACACACTCATGCTCGTTGACTGTGGAGCAGAACTCTTCAGTGGGATTACAGCTCAGATGCAGCTTGCTCGTGCGGTACTGCAAGTTTGCATAGCCGGCACCTCTGCTCCTGCTCTGAGCGCTGCTGAGCGAGCACTCCGAGTCAGCCCGCTCTGTTCGGCATAGCAGTAATTTATGGTCCAGGTGCCAAATCCGTACATAAAATCTGCTAGACAAGCAGGTACCGGAATTCTTCCAGGCTCCCCTGGCAACGTGCTGGTCCACTGACATGCAGACCCCTCTCCTGGGGTCTGCGGCAGGACCGGGGCTGGGCGCAGGCGCCGGGCAGCCTGCCGCACATTTTGCATGCCACTGTCTCCTCTGACCTGCGGTGCTTTGGGTGCTGCTGGTCCTTGCAGGGTGCAGGTGTTAATGCTAAGGCTCCACCGGCGACCAGACAGGCCTGGCTCTGTCAGAACTGCTGGGTTGTTAAACAAAGCCACCGTGGCTGGTTTTTGTTGTCGGACCTCTAACTAGGTCAGCGTACATTTGCCTTGTCTTAATAATTATTGGTAAGATGCGGCGGATCGTGTGCCATGCAGGAAGGGGGCTGCCACTCCTCCTGGCTGCGCTGCTATTGCTGCAGCCCCCACATGTGGCAAAGATGCTCTTCAGTGAATTTGTGCTGCACCTCTGGCAGGGAAAGCGACTCTAACACGACGTGTGGGTTGGTTCCCCCTGAGAAAGCATGCAGCTCCCCAGTCACTCTCTGAACCTTTCCAGCACCGGAATGCATGTGAACGGAGAAGGGCCGGTGGCTTTTGTGGCTGCGGAGATGTTTCTCCCTTCTCTCCCCCTCCCAAAGAGATGGTGTAGTTCACCTGCATTGCAGTCCCCGGGCTTGCTGTTAGCAGTGAGCGGTGGTCCTCAGGAAGCAGCCAGGAGGCGAGGGCAGGTGACACCCAGCAGCCCCCCTCCCCTCCCAGCACTAGCCCCCGTGAGTGCTGCTGGCTGCAGGGCAGGCAGGGAAGGCCAGGAGAGGTGGTTTTCCTCTGGAGTCACCTGTCTTGGAGGGGTGGACAAGAGGGAGGGAGGAGCGGGAGCGTGCCACGGGCCGGGGCGGGTTGCTGCGTGCTGCCTCGAGCTGCCGCCAGCCCCCAAAGATGGATGGCGATGGGGCTGTGCCCACAGGAGGGACTCATGTGCGAGAATCTCTCTGCCCCGGGCGGGGGGGGGGCTTTTGCAGACCCAGCGCACAGGCCGGGTGGTTTTGGGGGTGCCTTCGTTGGCACAGGCTCCTCTCTGTACCTTCTGAATAAAAACGTGCAGGCCAGCTTTCTGAGCAAGGTGGAAAGAATAAACCCCACCGCCCTCTGCAAGCCATTCAGACTTCAGAGCTGAAGAGGAGGTTATGTCCTGGGGATTTTTTTTTCTGTTACTTTTCCAGCACTAATGAGTGGGGAGGAAGTTCTGCTCTTTGTTCAAGTCGCCTTCACTGATTTTTTTTCCCCTGGTGAGTAGTAGGGAGGGGAGGAGAAGATGGAGCGCCTGTGTCTGCAGGGACACGTGGGACCGTGACAGTGAACAGCAGCATGGGATCATTCTGCTTTACTCCTGAGTTTTAGGCAATGGGAGTTCCTTTTGTGAGGCTTTTGGTTTTTATCATCACATCAAAACAAGGTCTTGGCTTTAGCGGGATTCACTTAAGCCTGGTGCAGGGCAGCGATTTGCAGTGCTCTCACAGTATTCCACGTTGCAGAGGGAGCTTTCTGGCCTCACGCCTTCCCCCCACAGGCTCTAGCAAGCTTCCGCTCGGTTTTCTGGAGAGCCAGAGCATCCCCCGCATCAACAGTTTGGCCTTTGCAAATAGGTCTGTTTACGCTGCTCTTGCACCGCCAAGTGTGTTTCTGGCTGTAGAAATACAGTCTGTAAGGGGATCCTCGCTGTGCGCTTGGGCTCTGCTCTCCCTTCCCTCTAACTCAAGGGGTCTTTAAGGACCAGCTGTCAGATTCAGAGCATCCTCTATGTGAAAATGGGTGCAAAGGCCGGGTGCTTGCCGTATGCCCTCATTCAGGTGGCAGGCAGCTGCTGTCTCATAAAACTTCACCCAGCCCTTCCCCTCCTCCTTCCCCGAGGATGGCGGGAGTGGGGCTGAGACATGGCTCGGCACAGACCAGCTGGAGGAGGCGCCGGCGGCAGCACGCTCACCCTTACTGATGTGTTCTTGTAGGGACCCGGCGCCTGAGAGTGACGGGTGCTGCCGCCTGCCCTCGCCCATCCCAGCACCGACTGCCCCACCGCCCAGGGCTCAGCATGACTTTATCATAATGCAGCATGAATTTCATTAGCTCATTTGTCCCTGGCGCTCTGAGCCTGGAGGTAATTTAATCCCGGAGTGGTTTACAAGGAGAAGGGCGGTTTAGTCTGTGAAGCTTAATAACCCCCTCTGGCTGCCATCGGTAAAGCTGAGCTTTGGGCTAGACTGGGGTAAGGCCGTTGGCTGCGCTCAGCAGTAAGGGTGGATGTGTGACTCTGTGCCCTTCTGGTCTCGTTAGACAGATTTCGTAGCATGAAATAATGACTGGAGCTGCTGCACAAGGTTTGCATGAACTGCTGTGGCTGGAGCGAGGAAGCCGGGTTGGTCAGGAGGAGATGGTTCCCTTGCACGTGCATCTCATTTTCCCTCCGTCTAATCAAGGGAAAGTTTACTGAGCAAGCTGCAAAAAATCATTACATATGCTGCTAGTGGCCTGGTTAATTAAGATCTACGGTTCTCTGGGTAGGAAAAGACGACCTATATTTACTGTATGTAGGAAGACATCTGTCAGCTAGAAGCACTAGATATCCCAGTGCAGGTTCGTCCTGCTTTCTGCAGGCTCAGAATTGCAACTGTTTTTAAGCTCTGATGCAGACCAAGTTAATTTTAAGATGACTGTTACTATTCTAAACATAAGGAAGGGCATATTTAGCCTCTCAGTACTCAAGAAGGCAAAACCCCCTGCATGTTTCTAGTAATTTTTCCCTAACAGTTTGCACAAAACAACAACAACAAATCCTATTTGGTTTCTGCAAAAGAATATGTTCGAGGGTGATTGTAAAATAGATTATTTTTAAATCTGCAGATGGTTTCCACATATTCCTCCTCAGCTCACTGCAGCTTTCCACCTCAGTAAACCAGTTTGTAATTTAGCCGAGGGCTGTGGAGCAAGCGTTCTGTCGTCTTGTTTTTCTTGTTCGCCTCCTTTACCCCCCACCTTCCCCGGCTTTCTGTCCCCTTTCTCTTTTATTTCCCCTTGCTTTTCCCATGCTGATGGGCAGTCGGTGTTGGAATGGGTGCAAAGGCCCGGTTTGCGATGGCTGGCTTCGTGGTTGGCGCTCCCAATGTCCCATGGCCAAGGTCCCCGCGGAGCTGGGGGCTCAGGCTAGGGCTTGGGAGCTGACGGATGATGCAGTGGAGCCATGCCTCCCGCTCCTCCCAAAGAGGAAAGGAAACTCCGCTACGCTGGGTGCGGAGGTGCCTGCTCCCATCGGCACGGTCCCCTCCATCTGACAGTGTTATCAGAGGGCTCGCCTGACTGCTCGTGCTGCGGAGAAAAGCAGTCGAGGGTTTCTTACCGTTCGGATGAGAGATGCGCGGCCCTGGGGAAGATAATTAGAGAAAGGATGCACTTTCAGTCCTGAGATCGCGATTCTACCCCCCTTCCCCCCCACTCTCTGGAAGAAAACACCGCTTTTTAAATTTCTTTGTTTTTTCGCGGTTCGGCATTACAATTATTGAGATTTCACTGCAGGGCAAAACGATCATTTGACAACGTAAGTGGGGAGAACAATTCTCGTGTTATCCAGCAGCCTTACCCTTATTATAATTATGGCGAAACTCCTGCAGACTGAAGTGGGGGCAAAGAATTTCCTTCTATGCAGGTATTTGTCTTTTTGAGATTTCTCAAGATTTGATTGCAGACGTGGGGAATTTTTTCCCTCCTGTATTTTTAATAACCTGAGGTTGATGATGGATGGCAAAGGACTGAAGTACCTGTTGTTTTCCCCTTTGTTTTCATTAGGCGTTTTCCATTTCTGTCATTCTCAGTGTTCGTGATGGATTTTCATGAGCAAATGTCTTGGTTAGAGCTATTCGGAATTGTTGGTACAGTAACATCTGCAGCGGCGACCAAACCCCATTAAAAAATTGGGGGAAAATTGATGAAAAACTGCAAATCGGCCCCTCTCAAAATGGGGGGCAGTGACTGCTTGTTCTGCGCCGCCAGTTTCTGCTGGGCAGCTGGTGCCAAGGCAGGCGGGCTGGAGGCGGCCGCGTGGCCGGGCGGGCGGTGGGAGCTGGCACCGTGTTTGCAGCCGGGCAGAGCCGTGTGTTCACCGTGACCTTGGCCAGGGCAGGCTGGGGCTGGGCACCTCATAGGGCCGTTCTGGGGGAGGGTGTAGGTACGAGAAGGTCACGACTGAGATAACACCAGGGTGCTGAGATATTTTCTTCCTTTGGGTGGGCACGTGTGCCCACGGCGTTGCCAGTACCATTGGAGAAGACTCTCCAGGCGCACGTCCTTTCTTGCAAACCCTCCTTCTTGGGGAGCAGGTCCACCGCGCGCCCCGTGCTGTACTTCATCCTGCACCGCCAGCCTGGCTCTCGGCATCCCTCGCGCCGGCCCTCTCCCTGCCTGGCTGCGCCGCGGCTGGGTGCTGCAGCGAGGGTGGTGAAGGAGGCTGTTGTCCCCCGTTGCCCTGGGGCTGATGGAAATGAGCTGACAGAACAGAGGCAGCATTAGCCTAATTATGGCCATACAGCTACCTCGGTGGTGGGTTTTCCTTTCTTAGCGACTTCCTGTTTTCCTCTTTGAGATGCAAATTTTTGCACAGTCCTCGATCCAGATTCTCTTCTCATTAGCATGAAATCTGACTAGTTCTGCAGTTTTTTAAATAGCGAATTAAAAAAAAAAAAAATCAAACGCTGCACACAAAGTCGCAGTGAAGGCCCTGCGACTCTCAGGGGCAGAAGGTGGAGGGGCTGTGGGGAACGTGCTGTCGTTTCTCAGGAATCACTAAGCCGTGGTGGCACCAGCACTCCGCTGTGCCAGGCTGCTCTGCTTCGCTCTTGCATGGCTGAGCGGGAGACGGGCAGCACTTGGCGAGTGCCAGGTAGGCAGAGTCGTGGCACAGAGGTGCCGGTGGGTAGGGAGTGGCGGGCAGAGACCCTGCCCAGATCCCCGAGCCCATGCTGAAGCCCCTGCTGCTGCCACCGGAGCGATGGCAGACGCAGACTCGACCTGTGGACTCTGAAGCCTTTCTTTTTGCTTCCTCCTGGAAAATAAGGCTCATCGTTATAGGAGGTTAAAAAAAAAATTATGCTCAAAAAATCATTTCTTGAAATGACTGTTATCTCAATGGATTTTTTTAATTTTTTTTTTACGCCTGCTGTAATCTCTGCCCGCTGCAGCTCAGCGCTGGGAGAGGACTGTTAATACATCTGAAGCAGACGGCACTGTTTTGTGGTAAATGTCACTCTAGTAATACTTAGCTCTCCCTCTGGAAATAGAAATACAGTTCTGGCTAAAGCGACGTGCGCGATACGGAGACACAGCGTTGCAGGCTGGGCTGGGGGAGCCACCGGGCTCTCCTGCCAGCCCCGCATCCCGGTGTGCCCGGGGATGCCTTTTGCCTGGCGTCGCCCTTCCTCCCCCCTTCCCCAACCTCCCTTCCCAGCCCCTCCCTCCCCTCCCGCTTTCTGCCACATAATGAGTTTGATAAGAAATTGTCTCGTTAACAGGATTAGCCATGGAAATCTCTAGTCCCCTCCTATTCATTTTGTAATGCTCTTCATCCTGTCCTGTAATTTTCTGCTGGTATTAGATGGCTCTGAACCACCTCGGGAGATTAAGACCACTGCCTTTGACAGCGCCAGCATGGCTGGTGCCGGGGGCTGCTCTGCAGGCAAGCCTCGGCCCTGGCCCTGGCTCCGGACCGCGGAGCTGTCCCTCCACCAGGGGAATACCTCCTCCTCCGGTTGTTTCAGCGCAGCCTCGTCATTCTCAGAGTCACGGACACAAACGAGAGTGTCCCCAAACACTCGTCCTTCTCATGGCGTGCACCCGCGAAAAGCTCCGGTGGCTCAGAGGCAGATTAGAAGCCGGAGAGGTGAACTCCACTCTAGTTTATGCCTGTGCGAATCCAATTCTGCGGATAGCATAATTCTCGATTTACTTCTAGGAAAACGACTTGTGAGACTGGCCCTTTGGTAAATAATTACTCCTGATTGAATAACTCCTAGCAGCCCTGCAGGATACCTTGCTTCCGAGGGAATGAATAGAAAGAGATCTTTCTTAACATTTGTTTTCCCAAGTTTGCCGACTTGTGAGCCCGTATCTGGCAAATGGTGTACAGGCAGCGGCAACTGCACACTGCTAGTGAGCCAAGAGGGCAAGGAGAACGCCTGGAGCCACCGCTCCGAGCGTGGTGGATACAACACCTGTGTGAAATGGTACGGTAAATAGCAACGTTTTTCATTTTCTCAGGTGAAATGAAAGTCACTTTGGTGATTTCCTTAAGCACTTACCTGGATTGCATTCGCAGCTCTAAAAGGCAGCCCTTTGCTCACCCTCCCAAAAAGCTTCCCATGCACAAGATCGAGACTTCTCTTACACCTTCATTGCCCAGAGAGAGAGAAATGCACGTGGTAAAGCCATTGCACCGAGAGTAAAGTGGCAGAGATGCTAATTGTTACGTGTACTGTAGGATTTCGGGAGCTAACGTGTACTTTAGGACAGGGAGAACAGGGGCACCGCAGGGAGTGGGGGGAGCTTTAACAAGGTGATTCCCACCCAGCAGATTCCTTGCAGAGGCAGTAATTTATTCACCAACTTTCGCTCCCTGCGATGTGAGTGTCCGTCAACAGATTAACTTTGTCTGCTTCATTGGAAACTATTTGTCATGCTGATGATGATTAATTTTTGCAGTAGGGATTGCACCCGAGCAGCTGGTGAGAGCTGCAAGGTCTGGAAAGGGTGGGTTTGGCTGCGGTGCTCCCAGTGCTCCACTCGGCGCGCGTGCGAGCCACATGCTGGTTGCTCCTGCCCCAAGTCTGCGGAGTAGGATCGCCGACGTGAATATCTGATTTTACCGATGCCATATTTGTTTTGTTGCACGTTTTCCTGAGCCCCACCAAGAAAATCCCTGGCTCTGGAGGCCGTTGCTGCCAGGAAACCTGGCTGCCACCGCAGCAGCTGCCATCGGTGCTCCTCGGCCGTGGCGATGCCCCGGCCCACAGCCTCTGCAGTGGGGGGGGACCCCAGCGTCCCGGGCACCCTGTCTCCGCAGGGCAGGGTGGAGATGCTTGGCACTGTGTGCCCCTGGCTGCTGTCCTCTTGCAGGCTGCCTGTGCCGTGGCTGAGAGGAGAGGGCGCGGGAGCCACGCCACCTTCGTGCACGCTGGCTGCAGAGCTGCATCGTGGCCGGGAGCTGAAATCTGGCAGCTGCCAGCTGCAGGCCACTGTTAACTCCTCTCTCTGGTTGTTTGCGAGGGGTGTTTGTACACCGCCACACCACCGGCTCTCTCCGGGCCATAAATCCAGTGGTCAGAACCAAACTCGACGCTCGGAAAACTCCCGCGGCATTTCCTTTTTTATTTGTTGACTTCTCACTGGCAGGCTGGGCTTCTGCAGGTGATTCTGTCGCGTGTTGGGAGCCAGCACACTGGAAAAGGAGCTGCTTGCTGCTGAGTGGCAGCTCTGCCTGGCTCTGCCAGGGGGTGAGTGAGCTGAGGAAAGGCAGGTCCCGTCCCCCCGGCTTGTCAGAGGGCTTGTCCCTGCTCTGCGCCCATGCCTGGGAGCGGGGACCCGGCACTGCAGCTGCCGGTCAGCAGTGTGACAGGGAGGTGATGATGACATCCTCCTTTTAAACCTTGCCTGCTTTTTGCTTCTCTCTCTCTCTCTCTTTTCTGTTTCATCTCTCCCTCTTAGAAAAACCATTTAACTGTAATTCCATTCTTAAAACCTCTCCCTCATGCATGCCTAAGGAACATCAGGCAGAGGCACCGGAAACGGGCCCGAGCAGGATCCAATCTCGCCGAGTGTCGACGAGTCATTGGGAAGAAGCCCTGGGAGCGCGCCAGGTTTTATTACGGTGTAATTAGAAATAAAATCTCGTTGCAGGAGGAGAATGAGAGATGGGTGTTAATCCTGTAATGGGAGGAGATGGAGCCGTGCTTATAAAGGAGATTAAGGAGGGGAGGCAGAAAGCCCGTCACGACTCCCCGACTTCCACCCCTCCTCTGCTCTTTCTGCCTCGCTGGCTCTGCAGCCCCCAGCAGCAGCAGGCAGGCCCGCCCGCGGCTGGCCTGCCTGCCTGAGCCTGCCCGTGCTCCTGCCCACGGCTGGCCGGGAAAGGGCTCGCGCTGGTGTTGGTTGCGTTACAGATGCCCACGAAACTTCAAGGTGGGAACACCTGGGCGGCTCTGCTGGCTCAGCTACGCCGGAGAGATGTGCTGCCTTTGAAAGGGCTGGGGAGCGGCGACTGCCTTACACCTCCCCTGGGATCCCAACTGCAGGCAAACATGTAAATAAATCTGTCAGATATCGTGCGGCTTTTATTAAATTTGCATTGGGCTTGAGTCGCGGTTCCTCTTTAACATCTCTGGGATGGCTGGCTGGCTCTTTAATCTCGGGGCCCAACTCGGGCCCCTTCTGCTTTCGGCATTTGCGGTGGCACGGAGCTGGGCTCAGCCTGCTGACATGAAAGGCAGCTCTGGTGTGCAGCCACCGCCTGCCAGCCCGCTGCTCTGCCCTGCATCCCCTGCCCCAGCTGGGCGCTGCATCCCCGTGTTCCCTCTTGGGGAGGGAGGTGCCTGCAATCCATCCGGCAGTTGGCACAGAGATGGGGGTGAGCGGTGCCGTGCTGTGCCGTGCCATGCCACGGAGGTGGGCAGGAGGTTCCCCTCTGCCTGGGTTTGCTGGCCTGCCCCAGGGAGGCTCCTCATCCCTGGGCAAGCCCCGTGCCGGGCCAGTGGCATCCTGGAACAGCAGCCACAGCAGAAAAGCACCGTTACAGCAGCGGCGGAAAATAGCAGGCTTTGCTCTTTGGGGCTTCCCCCTCCGTGCCTTCCTCCTGGGGAGGCATTTGTCACTTTAAATGTGTCCAGAAATAGCACCGAACAGCTACTGGATTTGTCTGGGATGCCTTGGGATGCATATGCTCAAAGTATGGCTAATTCATAAATGCTGGCACCTATTGATTCTCTAGCAGTACCAAGGGAAAGTTACCTCGTTAGTCTTATGGACTATAAAATGTGCTCTCTCCTGAAACCCTGACCCCATTGTTTTTATAAATCTATATTGGATAGAGCGGTAGCTAGTAACCTGTATCGACTGTAATTTTTCTCTTGAAATCGGAAGGCCCTTGGGACTGATGCTGGACTTTCAGGGCCACCACAGGCAGCTGGATGCTGGAGAGGATTTTGGTACAGCGAGTACGTGTCTGCATGTGTGCACGTGCACATAGGCAGCGAGAGACCCTCCCAACATTTGCTGTGCAGGAGAGCCCCCCTCTTGCCCTCATGCTTTTCCCTGGGTGAGGGGCAAGCTCCTGAGGGCTGGCAGGGCTCTTGGCTGCCCTGCTCTGCTCTTGCAGGGCTGGGCAAGAGGCGTGTCAGGGATTTGGCGAGGCGTTTCCAAAGGCAGCGGCTCAAGTCTAGCTGGAAGAGTTATTAGAGGCACATCGCTCCGGTCTAGCCATGGATGTACTTAATCCTCTGCTTCCCATAAAGCTCTTCTACCTCCTGGCAGGCAGAAAGATCTGATTTTATTCGGCGACCTTCGACGTTAATCTCACTAGCAAACTCGGCAATAAGTCACTTCGGTGAGGTCTCTGTCGGAGCCATTTACATCAATTATTGCCCTGCATCTCTCCCTTGAGCTAGTGCAATGCTTCTCAATGGAGTTATCTGCCCCCTTTTTGGGGAAAGAAAAAAACAACAAAAAAAGGAAGCTGTGCTGTCAGGTTGCGTAGACCTTCTGCTTCATGTAATGGCATCTTTAAAGCCATGGCTTGCAAAGGAGCAAAAACCTCCCAACGCTGCACGGTAGAGAGGTGTGGATACCAAAACCTGCAGGTTTTCTGCCCATGCCTTTCTCCGGGCCTGATGCTCTGGCTCAAGCCCCGTCCGGGAGCCTTGATCTCAGACATGCGGGCTGTAAAAGCTGGGGAGCTCCAGCAGGCTGGGGGTGGCTGAGGGCGCTCGGTCTAGGCAGGGCTTGGTTTGCACTCCCGGTCAGCAATGTTCTCACCCTGTGTCGCTCTCTTTGTCATCTTCTGCTGTCCAGGCAGGAACCCGAGGCTTCGCTCCCCTTCGCCTTGCCACACGCAGGAGTTTGGCTCTCGTGGGCCCTGCTGCTCCTGCCCCAGGTCCCAGGGTGGGGGGCAGCCAGCACCGCAGCTTTCTGCTCCTTCGCTGGCTCCTTGCACATTAGTCCGACTCCCACAAGGCTTTGTTTCCAGAGGAGGAGCGCAGTGCATCCACAGCCAGGGCTGCGGTTAACCGTACACGGATGTGCGAGTGCGTGCGTGGGGAGGGGGAAGCCAGTTGGGGCTGCTGAGCACTTTGCAAAGTACAGCCCCTGTTACCATGGAAACTGGCTCCCCCCATCCCAAAGTCCAGCGCAGCCAATATTCTTCTCTTACTGGTTTGATGGGAGATGAAAAATTAACGTTTGATTTGCATGTTATTTCAGCTGCGTTTGCGGGGCTGCTCCCCCCTTCCCTTTTACAGAGCTTTGCACGAATCCCTTGGTGGCTCCGATCGGCGGCGCGGAGCACGAGACTCGCGCCACTGCACATATGGTCCCAGTTGCACACTGGTGCAGCGCACGTGCTGCCATGCTGGCGTTGCTGTGCTGCAGCACAGAGGCAAGACCGCACCTGAGGTTGTGGCTGCGGACCCCTCCAAGCAGGGATGGAGATGTGGGTCTCGCTATGCCGCAGCAGCGTGGAGGTACGCAGGAGGCTTGCTGGAGATATGCAGTCGGTCAGCGTGGCACCCCGTGGGGCTGCTGGATGGCATCCACGCTGCTTCCAGGGAGAATCTGCACAGGGCTGCCAGCCCAGCCGTTGCCTGTTCCTCTGTTAACTGCAGCTAGGCTTGCTTTTTAGTAAGGTCACTATTTCTTTGCCGTCAGTTTAGAGTCCCTAATACTCTCATATCAAGCAATTGAGTCAAACATGCACATCTAGCTAAGCTGCAGCTGGAACGGGACAGTGCCAGCAGAGCTTGGGGCTGCCATTGCCTTGGCTCGTGCCGGGGATGTGCTCCAGTCCCCTGGGCGAAGAGCCCTGTTTCCTGCCAGTCTGTCGCCTCAAGCGCTTGCAGGGCAAGGCTTCTGTGGTCCTGCCCCAGGAGCACAGAGCTGGGCTGCTCTGGGAGCCTGCTCCTCTAGTTCTGTATTCCGCTCATGGTTCTCCTGCGCTTACAGGCTTGACCACAGCACTTTCCCCTACCTAAATTGAGAATATCCAGGTGCTTCCAAAAGGTGTTGGACGAACAAATAGTTGATTAGCCTCATCGACTGGCTCGTGGTTTTTTAGCAGGCACGGCGCAGGACTTGAAGGAGCCACTTGCAGCCATTGCTGATTTAAAGACTAGGTTTAAAGGTTTCAGCTCCGAACACTCAGCTTGACTAATTACCTTCTGCTTCTCTGCATTTGCTGTGTTCGGTAGGGGGTGGCTTGGCTGGCAACATAGTGCAGCCGAGCAGATGGACCACCGCATCCCAGCTGAGGCTCGGTGGTGGCTGGTGCTGGAATAAACCCCAAAGGCCCCATGGAAACTGGGGTCAAAGGCTCGCCGTCATTGTTAGCACTGGCAGTGGGGCAGGGGAAGGGGGTTTTGGGGCACACAGGGGAGCTTCTCTCCAGTGCCTCCGCTTACCCTGCTCTCTGCGTAGCCACTAAATTGTGCTACAATGTGGGTCTTTCTATTCGCATTAATTACTGTTATTATTCAGGATGAATTATAGGGGTCAGGCTGCCTTCACGATCAAGTCGAAGACTTCTTTCCCCATGTGCAGTGGCGTGCGCCAGGCTCCAAAGCCTGCTGGCTGGAGGGGGCTGCTCCCGCAGCACTGCCCAGGGCTGTGCTGCCCTGCCATCCTTCTCCCAGGGCTCAAATATCAGCTCAAGCCCTTATTTGTTTTCACATGCTTCGAAGTAAGTGAAGCTAATTATTAACTCAGCGGGACGGCTTAACTTTAAATTGCTGCGATGCTATGCAGCGCAGGGCGACATGGCGGTGCGGTGGAGCATTGTGCCAGCAGAGCATCGTGCTGCGCACCCTCCTTGCCCTCTGCAGCAACTCCGCAGACAGAGCTCATCACACCGGGCTATGGGCAGGTTCCCCCTAAATGCCAGGGAGCATGGACTTCTGTAAGGACACCCTGAGCCTGTCTTTGTGCCTGGGTGGGCATGTTTGCCGCAGGATGAATGCTGGAGGGAGGCAGGCTGCACCCGCAAACATGGGGGCTGCTGTTGCACACCCACGTGCTGCTGTTGCACACGCGAGGCTGCTAGGGCGAGCGCTGCTGCTCACCCGTTTTGGCCCAACTTTGCCAGCATGCCTCAAACTTCAGCCCCTGAAGGATAAGCCAGAGACTGCACCCCAGTGCAGTTGAGGTGCGGGGAGGCGGAGGAAGGACCTACTTTGCCTGCCTGACTCCTGCCTGTGGTGCCGGTGCCTGCCCGGAGTGCAGGGGCTCTGCCTGATCCAGGTGCCAAGAGCCTGGGAGATGACGCACTGGGTCGGGGCTGGCTCTCTCACCCTTCTCCTCTCTTTTGTGTCTCCAGAAAATAGGTTTTTTATTACTTCTTACGGAGGTTTGTACATATCAGATGTGCAGAAGGAAGATGCCTTGTCCACCTACAGGTGTATCACCAAGCACAAGTACAGCGGGGAGACACGGCAGAGCAACGGAGCCAGGCTCTCGGTCTCAGGTGAGCATGTGGCTGCCGGCAATGCTGGCGAGGGGGAGCCCTGTCCCGCAGACCCAGCATGGCTCCTGTGCCCGTGAGGGTGTCCAGCCCTGCCTGCACGCCTGCTCCCCTGCCTGCCTGCCATGGTGCCTGTCTTCCTGGGGTGCAGGGGGGAGCGACGGCGTTGCTACCTCCAGCCCCCGCAGCGAGAGGACATCCCGATTGGGGGTAGGAGGGCCTGTCGGGGCTGTGCGGGGAGTTCGCACTGCCTCGCATGTGCCCCCTGAGCAGGCAGCCCCCTGGTGCTGTCTGCGGTGGGCGGCAGCACTGCACGGCACCCCGAGCGAGAGGCGATGGGGTGCAACGCGATGCAATGTGACAGCCTGTGATGTGAGCAGCCTGACGCGATGTGACGAACATGCAAGCGATACTGCAGCAGAGGCAGTGCAGTCCGTAGTGCCGGGTGTCTCGGGGCGCTCCCGGCTCCGCTGACTGCCCAAACTACTCTGCTCGGGAGGGAGTTCGTCTGACTCGCAGCCACGTCGCCACTCCCGCCGCTCGGCTGCAGTGCGCCCGCTTTCTGCCATACGCTTTTTCTGTCCTCAGGCATGCAGGCTCTGGCTCTCCCGCACTAGCTCCTTGAATTAACCCGAGACAGCCAGGGTTCTCTGTGTCCGAGACAGCCAGGCTGGGTCCTTGACCTTGCCCTAGCCCCTTAGAGACCTGAGGGTCCCATGTCCCACCTGTGGCTGTCCTGCCGCATGGCCCCCGAGGAGCGCGGGCAGCTGCTGGGTGGATCATCCCCTCTCCACGCGGGTTCGATCTGGCCTGGTCACTGTCATTATTTACACGTCAACGGTGTTTTACTTCTGCTTGGGAGTAATGAAAGAGGTTTCTTTCCCCTGGAATTTAATTTCACGCCTGAGACTTGGTGATTAATTTTCTCCCTTCCTGCTGCCTGATGGGCCCCTTTGCTTGTAAATTTTGAAATGTGCCACAGAATTTGCGTATTTTGCACCAGTTAGGTGTCACCTTGAATAATTCCTCCGGTGTGGAGTTTATTTGTCCCTTTGGCTAGTAAGATGTGTTTCCCCCCCTGCCTCCCCGCAAGCCTGCTGCCTCGGTCACTGAGGGCTATGCCAGTTGTCCTAGATGGGACGGACCACCCCCGCCTGCCCTGGCCCCCTGCCCAGCAGAGGATGTGGCTGGCCTGCCGTGCTCCTGCCCGGCAGAGCCACCGGCTCACGGGGACAGGGAGAGCTGCTCTCTTCCAGCCGATGCTGAGGGGGCACGGTGGTCCCTGGTGTCCCTGTGGGGGTAAGCCTCGCCTCCTCCTCCTTGCCGCGTCAGCCTGTTTCGTCTCCAAACCCAGACCCGGCGGAGTCCATCCCCACGATGCTAGACAGCTTCCAGTCCAGGGAGGTGAAGGCGGGCCGGCTGGTGGAGCTGCCCTGTATCGCCTCAGGCTACCCCAACCCAGCTGTCCGGTGGATCAAGGACGGGCGCCCACTCCCTGCCGACAGCCGCTGGACCAAGCGCATCACGGGCCTGATGATCAGCGACCTGCGTGTGGAGGACAGCGGGACCTACATCTGCGAGGTGACCAACACCTTCGGATCCGCAGAGGTCACGGGGACCCTCACGGTCATAGGTGAGAGCTGGTGGGGAGGAGTGGGGAACAGTGGTGGGGAGGCTTCTGTCCTGCTGCTGCCTTAAACGTAAAGCCTTTATAAATACAAAGCCTTAAAGGTTTTGTACAGCCATATAAATTACAAGGCTTGGATTTCAGCGTGGTGCATCGCACGCTGGAAGCCACCGTCTTGCGACGCAGTGTGTCCGATGTGGTGCTCAGAGCGCTTGCAGGAGGTTTATCATGCTGCAGCAGCATATCTGCAGACATCCCCTGATTTACCGCTTCAGTTGGGGCAGGGTGAGGGGCCTCAGGAAAATTCAGAGCAGTACTGGGGGATGTAAATTGCTGGATGGCGAGGTCGCTTTTCTGTTAGGTGCCTCTGTGCTTTGTTTTGTTGATTTATATAAAACAAGCTCCAGCCAAACAGTAAATACCATCTGGGCAGGCCTAGTATTTATCACGTGCTTTGTTCCTGGGGGTTCCTCCTGTCACTGGGATCCTGGTGATACTGGAGCCACCGGGGCCGGTGTGCACCATGCTTGCCTTACCTGGAGCAGCACTGCGGCGAGCACACCACTGACTGGGCACTGGCAGCCTGCTGGGAGCCACCCTGGCATGTTCCCAGCTCAGCACTGTCCCTGTCTCACCAACCACGTCTTCTTCCAGCTGTTCTGCTGCCTCCCCAACAGTGCCCACTCTGCTGGCACCCTGCCGGGGGCCCAGGGCTGATGCTAAAAGCAGGGGCTGTCAGCAGCAAGGACAGTGTGGGGGCCACCCGCCTTATTGTGCGGCGACATTTTACGTGTAGTGGGGCTGGCGCTTCCAGGGCAGGAAAGGCAGCGAGAATGCAGTCACGATGAGATGCCTCCAGCTGCACTGCCCAGCACCACCAACGCCTCTCCTGCTCTTGCCCTTTCTCACACAGACCCTCTGCGTGTGACCCTCACACCAAAGAAGCTCAAAACGGGCATCGGCAGCACCGTCATCCTCTCTTGTGCCCTCAGCGGGTCCCCTGAGTACGTCATCCGCTGGTACCGCAACACCGACCTCGTGGTGGTGGATGACTACATCTCCATCCGGGGGATCAGCAATGAGACCCTCCTCATCACAGCTGCGCAGAAGAGCCACTCCGGGGCCTACCAGTGCTTTGCCACCCGCAAGTCCCAGACGGCACAGGACTTCTCCATCATCACGCTGGAGGGTGAGCTGGCTTCCTCGAGACAGGGGCTTTCCTCTGCCCCTCTCTGAGCTGCCGCATCCCTGGGGTGCGCCAGGATGCTTTGCATGTGGCTGGAGGGCAACAAGACCTGCTGGGGTTGGGGGCTCCTGGGGCCAGACCGCTCCTAGCCCGCTTCCTGGGCTGTGCGGGCCCTCTGCAAGCAGATCAGGGACACTGCACCACCGGGACGGTGAGGGACCAAAATAAGGGTTGACTTGCCCATCCCCAGCCCCTGGGCCAAGGCACTGCCTTTCACCGGGTGTCCCCTCCCCGATCCAGGTGGCTGGATGTTTGGACAAGGGATGGGCTCTGCCAAGCCAGGTGTCCCCTTGAGCCAATGTCTGTATCAACCAATGTGCCCCGTCATCCCCTCTCAGCGTCTCCCTGCTGCGGGGATGCAGGCACAGCCGTGCACATGTTGCCGACAAGGGCTCCTGTCCCGGCTGAGCCGGGACTCCCACCCCCAGTGGGAACTCAAAGCCATCCCGCCAGTGGGTGACTGCTGCTGCCTGTGGCTGCCACTCCCTGACCCCCCTTCCCCTGGGTGCCCCCAGATGGGACCCCCCGCATCGTCTCCTCCTTCAGCGAGAAGGTGGTCAACCCTGGGGAGCAGTTCTCCCTGATGTGTGCCGCCAAGGGGGCCCCCCCGCCGACCGTCACCTGGGCGCTGGATGACGAGCCCATCCCGCGGGACAGTGGGCACCGCACCAACCAGTACACCATGTCGGATGGCACCACAGTCAGCCACATGAACGTGACGAGCCCGCAGATCAAGGATGGCGGCGTGTACCGGTGCACCGCGCGGAACTCGGTGGGCAGCGCCGAATACCAAGCGCGAATAAACGTAAGAGGTGCCTGTCTACTTTTAAATATCAGAATAGGACTTTTACTGGGCTTTTGGTTTTGTTCTATTCCCCAGCCGATCACTCCTCCTTGCCTTTCTGTGCTCTTCCCAGCTGTGCAGGTCTCCCTGGCTGCCCTGACACCATTCCCTGAGCTCCCCGCTCCTGCCCCACTCGCTCACACACCTCCCCTCAGGGCTGAGCCTCCCGCCATTTAAAGCAAGGAGTTTAATGAACGGCAAAGCGGTCCTGTAGCCTTGGAGAGCTGGAGCTCAGCTTTGTAGGGGCAAAAGGGCAGTGCTCTCCCTGTTGGGGTCCACCCTCACCCTGCCAAGCCACTGCCTTGGGGTCTGCACAACATCAGCAAACACCTTCCCAAGGGACTCCATGCACGGAGAAGGTGGTGGCAGGCCTAGAAGCGTCCCAGGCCCCCTGTGCTCTCCCAGCCACCTCCTGGTCCCGGTGGGAGCCTGGCTCCCTGGCAGTGAAAGCGCCTGCTGGCACAGGGACCTATGTGGCAAACTCTGACGAGGCAGCACGTGAAATTGTGGAAAATGAGCTTTGATTTGTCACGTCTGTATTTTCTTTGTCTGCTAAAAGCCATGGCCGTGTTAATCGCCGTGTTATTACAGCTGGAGCGTGTCGCTCGGTGTGTTGCAGGGAGCGCTTTCAGGCACAGGGTATGGTATAAGCCCCTGCCTGTTAATAATCACCAATTAAAGCTCACAGGCTTCCAGGTGGGAACAAGATAGAGACAAGGTAGCATTTATTTGTCTGCTGAGAGAGAGGGTTTAAGGGCTGTGTTCGCCTGTGTCTCAGGTTTGAAATGGATCTAGTGGTTTTTTGGCTGGGATCCCAGGAGAGTCTGAATTTTGCTGCTGCTTACTGCTACATTTGGAGCAAGTTCATTCCTCAGCCATGAGAAGCCGGAGCTTATCCTGAGTGTCTGTTAAGCTGTTATCCTGCTATGCCCTTAGGACAAGGAGTCAAGATAGGGTTAATCTTTAGATTAGTTTGCTATTTTATGCAGTGGCCAGGAGAACAATGTAATTATTGACGCATGAAACCTCTCATTGGAATACTTACCTGCAGCATTCTCCTGGTCCTTAAGCCAGCACAAGAGCCAGCCAGAAAGTGGTGACTGGCTCTTCAGCCCTACTCAGGTTGCCAGCAGGAGGCTCAGAAAGGTGTATTTTAGGGGAGGCGAAATGCATTCGCCAATGGAAGTCAAGTTCCCGTAGCAGGTCGTCAAGGACGTTTGGCACAACGCAGGCAGCTTCCTTCTCCTAAGAGAGGTGGAGAGTGGCTGTGACTGTGGGGGAGTGCTCCCCATCTCTTCTACAGTTCCTGTGGCTGCAGACGCTGCTGGAGGAGCTGTGGTGGAGGTGTGCTGGACGGCCACGGTTCCTGTCGCAGAAACATGTTGTGCTTCCAGACACCATCCGACCTCCTCTGATGAGCAGCAGTGGTGTCTGCGGGCTCAGCTTCCCCAGCACTGAAGCTGCACCTGCAAAACCAGGGTGGGATTTGCTGAAGTGCGACTGTGATGGAGGACCGCGGCCCCCGTTGGTAGCTGCCCTGTGGGTGTGCGCCAGTAGCTCTAGCTGGAGGTTGCAGCCGATGAGTGGCTGTCCCCACACATGCTCGGAGAGAAGCCCGTGCCTGCTCCTCACCCAAACCCGGGCTGGGTCCCAACTGCTCTGATTACCTCCTTGGCCTGTGAAGCTCGCTCGCTCTGAAATAGCAGCAGATCTGCATGCAACCAAACTGCCCTTCGGAATTAACCTAGCCTGCCTCTTCCTTCCTTCTGAATATGTAGGTCCCCCGAGCATCCGAGCGATGAAGAACATAACGGCAGTAGCGGGTAGGGACACTTTCATCAACTGCAGGGTGATTGGGTACCCATATTACTCCATCAAGTGGTACAAGGACTCTTTGCTGCTGCCCGATAACCACCGCCAAGTGGTCTTTGAAAATGGGACTCTTAAGCTGATGGACGTCCAGAAAGGCATGGATGAAGGAGAATATCTGTGCAGCGTGCTGATCCAGCCCCAGCTGTCCATCAGCCAGAGCGTCCACGTCACAGTGAAAGGTAAGCGGGTGGAGAGGCTTTCCCTGTATCAGACACGCTGGGGACATCTCTCCTGTGGGACAGAGGTGGAGCAGAGTCGCGCAGGGGTCTCTGTGGCTAGGCGGTGGCCGTGCTCCACAAATGCTGCGCCGATGGGAGCTCAGCTCCCACCACAGCAGCCCTCAGGAGTGGGCTCAGCTCCTGCTGGAGCGGCTACCTGGTCCTGCCTGCACGCCTGCCGCTGCCCTGAGCCACACCGTATCCATTTCCCATTACAAGTGATGGAGCAAGGATTTATGGTGTAAACATAACGTATTAAACCATCTAACCTTTGCTCGGATCGCCTTCACTGATGTTTTTCTCTGTGTGTTAGCTTTTAAAAAAATAATACTCTCGGTCTTCCGAGCACACAGAACATCTTAAAAGCATCTCCAGGCCATCAATTATTCAGCCCCATTGAGGGAGCTATCAGTCCTAATGAATTGAGCCGGATGCATTCCCTTCCAGTGACTCGCAGAGATTGTGCTGCCAGCGTGCAGTGCTCCCGTATCTCCCGTCCTCAGAGTTGTCGGGTCGTCTCTGCCTGTCGCCAGCTCGGTGTTTGCAGTAAATCATTTAGACAAACACAGCCACGCTGGGGACGGAGCTGGCCAATTGTCTTTCTCTGTCTCACCCAGCAGGGTATTTATGGACTGGATTTTACTCTGATCCCCCTCCCTCCCCGCCCATCCACCATTTTCTTATTAAGAATCAGGTTAGCAAGAGAGTGCACCAAGCTGATTATAGATGCTACCGCTTGATTAGCAAATGCTCTTCTCCAAGGCTTTGTAAAGGGAAGAGTAGACTGCAGATAACCCATCGGAGGGCAGCGTGGGGAGGACTTCTCTCCCCTTGGGTCTGCAACGCAGGGCATGGCCAGCCCTGCTTTCCTTGCCTTATATGAAATCCCCACCTGCGTGGGAGCCCCAGGGCTTGAAGAGAGGCCGGAGTTGAGTAAATGCTGGTCTTCTCCTGGGATGAATGGGACAGGCAGGGCTGGTGTGGAGACAGCATCTGTAGAGGTGTGTGCACGTGAAGTTAAATAATGGGCTTTGCTTTTTGTCCATCGCTGCGACGTGCCATCAGCGGTTGCTGGATGCTGAAGTTCAGCGGAGGATCCATATATTCTGGGAAGCAACCACTAGCAAACCCTTCCAAATCTGAATTTACTGCCTTGATTAGTGGCCGGTGACAGGCCGAGGAAGGCGGGTGGGTGAAAGCGTGGTGCAGGCCAGCGGCACACCGCTCTGCCGTGGCCAGACGTCTTCATTCAGCCTGCAAGCGCGGCTGCTGGAGATTTACGCCCGGCCCTACTTGCTGGATTCCTTGTTTGCTCTGGCCATCAGATAAAAGGTCTGCGGAAAAGAATTGCAAAGGCCCTAGGAGACAGTCAGAGCTGGCTCTGCGGAGCGGAGTGAATAAATATAACTGCATAGAGCAAGGAGCACAGGATGGCATGGAGCACCGTAAAGCTTTTATTGCCACAAGTGCCTGCCGCCCACATTAAGTGCCACAAGTGAGTTATGCAGGTCTTTCCGAGCATGCGGTAGTAAAAGCTTTACAGTTCCCTTCTGGCACCACTCACCTGGGGAGCAGGGATGTGCGGGCAGCCCCCAGCTCTGCTCACAAGGCATTGCCCCCAGCCATGCTCCCCCTCTTGTGTTGAGGGAAATTCCTGCCTGGGTTTAGCTGCTCCTGCTTAGCCTGGGGACCCCAGGTCCCCCAGGTCCCAGCTTCAAACCTCCCTTTAGCTCCTCAGGGCTGCTGCGGCTGCCCAAAGATGCTGCCAGGGCTTCTCCTCTGGGCTTCCCTGGTAGCGCGATCCGAGCACCTGGCCTCCTCCAAGGTGCCCTGAGAGCTTGGTAATCCCACAGACATCTTGGAATGTTTTAATTCATCACGTGCAGGTTTGGTGCTGGCCTGGGGCTCTGCTTGGGTGCCTGCGGCGATTCAGGGAGCGCGGTGCCAACGCCAGCTACACCTGCTCTGCAGCCGGCAGCGCCGGGGCACCATCGAGGCGACGCTTCACCCCGCGGGAAGGCAGAGACTGTTCGCTGGGGCTCCCCTCCAGAGCTGAGCTGCTGGGCAGGGCTCTGCAGCTCAGAGCCTCTGCAGCTCCCATGGGCAGGGAGACCCTCGCACAGTGCCCTGGGCTGCGGCCGCGTGGCCGGCTCCTGCTGCGGCTGCGCACGAGAGCCTGGAAGCCCCAGAGAAAGGAGAATTGCAGGGGGAAGAGAACTGGGAAGGAGAGGCGAGTTGCAGGCTCCAGTTGTGGGGAGCTGGAGCAGGGAGAGCTCTTCTGTCGAGGGAGCCTGTCCTTTTCCTGGCAGCTCGGAAGTGGCCAGTGGGGCGTGTTTGGAGAGGTGCGGATCCACAAGCCCATCCCAGCTCTGCAATAGACTGCAGTGCATTCCCAATTAATTATTCATTAATTATGGAAAACAGGTAGTGCTGGTTCTGTGGCTCTGGCAGCTGGAGTCACGTAGCCGGAGCCCGCAAAGGTGCAGGACAGCCCTGCCCACACCTGCCTGCCTGCCTGCCTGCCTGCCTGCTGGCAGCGGCTTGCAGCCCAGGGGGGTGGTGAGCAGCCCCCCGCTTGCCTGCTGCTCCACAGAGCTGCTGGGCCGGGGCGGGCAGAGGGGCAGAGACCTTTGCGATGCATGGGGTAGAGGTGGGAGCCCAGGGACGTGCGTGGTGGGGTGGGGAACCGCTCCTGCGCCTGTATGAGAGGGCAGCTTATTTCTGCTGAGGGGACGATTGGCAGCCTGCTAATTTAATTATGGAGGCTCCAGAAAGAGGATCTCATCTACCAGGTGCTGAGCCTTGTTAAGCTAATTGTCTCCCTCTCTCTGCTTTCTTCCACCCTCCCACATTGCTTGAGATGCTGCTGCGGTTGCCTAATTAAGTTATCCGAAAGATAATGGCTGTTTCTGAATCCAGTGCCTTTAAGAAAAGCATACATCTAATGATCACTTTTCTGCGAGCAGATAAACGCTGAGGTGGAATTTTGGCTGGCACGTGCGGGGTGGGTGGCTGGGGCTTTCCCCAAAGCGAGGCTTGCTCTGCTCCGGAGGTCGGCGTTTCTCCGTCCTGCTCTCAGCGTGGTGGCCCTGCCAGGTGGAAGACATCTTCTGTTATCTGCTCGGCAGCACCTTCCACTCTCCCCTGGCCATGTTCCTGGTGGGAGCAAAAGTCGGCCTTAGTTTCTGGGCTGCTTTTCCTCCCAGGGCAGCATCTCTGCCGAGCCCCGCTGCGGCCCGTCCCCGCTGGAGGAAGGCTTTTCCCGGACGGGCTCTCCAGCATGCTCTGCCTCTCCCTCTGACAGTCCCTCCGCTGATCCAGCCCTTCGAGTTCCCACCAGCCTCCATCGGGCAACTCCTCTACATCCCCTGTGTGGTCTCCTCCGGGGACATGCCCATCCACATCACCTGGAGGAAGGACGGGCACGTCATCCTCTCTGGCTCTGGAGTCACCATCGAGAGCAAGGAGTTCATGAGCTCCCTGCAGATCTCCAGCGTCTCCCTCAAGCACAACGGCAACTACACCTGCATTGCCAGCAACGATGCCGCCACGGTCAGCAGGGAGCGGCAGCTCATTGTGCGGGGTGAGCACCACGGGGCCGAGCCAGCCGGGCGCACAGCCCAGCCTGGTCCCCAGTGCTGCCGCCGCATCGGGCTCGGGAGGGTGCACGGTGACGGAGGGGTATGGAACAGAGATAAGTTACGAGTCTGGAGGAAGATAACGCTCTGCCCTGGTTGTGGGAGTGGCACAGAAGCAGGTGGGGAGGGTGAGGAGCAGGGCTGAGCCCAGGCACCCATGTGCCCGCAGGCAGGGAGGAGTCGCGAGGAGCTGTGACGGGGTTTTTGCTACAGTGACCATCTTTTCTCTCTGATTGCTCAGTGCCTCCTCGTTTTGTGGTCCAACCCAACAACCAAGATGGCATTTACGGTAAAGCTGGGGTGCTGAATTGCTCTGTTGATGGGTACCCCCCTCCGAAAGTCATGTGGAAACACGCAAAAGGTAGGGGTGAGACACAGCAGCGTGTGGGGACCTCCATGCGGGCGGGGGTGAGTCCCTTTTCAGCATGGCCGCCCCAGCACCGAGCCTCCTCTGCCTTGGCTGAGCTCTGTGTCTCTGTGTTCCCTCATAGGAAGTGGCAACCCCCAGCAGTACCACCCCATACCCCTCACGGGCCGCATCCAGATCCTGCCCAACAGCTCCCTGCTCATCCGCCACGTGCTGGAGGAGGACATTGGCTACTACCTCTGCCAGGCCAGCAATGGGGTGGGCACAGACATCAGCAAGTCCATGTTTCTCACTGTGAAGAGTAAGTAGCCAGGGCCATGCCACGACAGTGGTGAAGGGCCAGGGACTTGCTCCCAGCACGGCTGCCGCAGTGGCTGGGGGGAGCAGAGGCAGGCACCTGCCCCGCGCGCTGGTCAAGGCAGCTGTGGCTGTGGGGTGGGTGCTTCTCAGCAGACCCTGGTCTGGCATGGCCCCCTCCTCCATGCGGTGGGTTCCCACTGTGCCAGCCTGGCTCTGCCCTCAGCACCGCGCATCCCCGTGATAGATGCGTGGGGCATGGGGAGAGTGTTGATTCCCCTCCTCCAGGGACCCGCTTTCTTTTTGCTATTAAACACGCTTTGTCCTTAATAAAACTGAGCAATCGATCTACATCATACAGGAGGAAAGGAAATAGCTGGGCTAATTTGACAGGGATGGGCTGGGAAGCGTTGTTAGACTCCGTGTTTGAACTGCGCTTATTATTGGATTCCACTCCTGTTGCTATCAACAGAATGCAGAATCTTCAGCTCCTCTTTATTTATTTTGATCGTTGCTGCCATGAGCATTCAAATCTCAAAAAGAAGATGGTGGAGGGGGGACAAACCCTGTCGCGCTCACTCCTGCAGCTGCTCCCACCTGTCTCCTGAGTGGGGCTTGGCTCAGCAGGGCTAAACTCTGCCCTGCCTGCACCGGGTGGACAAGTCAGTGAGGGTGCTGGCTGCCTGCCTTGTGCCGGTAGCGATGGAGGTTGCAGGCAGAGCCGTGGGAGCCACCGCCACCCTGGCTGTGCCTGGGCAGGGTGCTGCCGGGCGGAGGGGATGTGCAGCCCTCCCCGGGGAACCACCATGTCCTGGTGAGGGTCTCACACTGGGGGAATCGCCTGGGACGAGACAAGGAGAGAGCAGCTCTGGCTCGGGCAGCCCCCTTGCTGCCTTCCCTCCCCAGCCAAGTGCTTTATTTTCTGGCATCAGCAGGCGTTTCTCTCGGGGCTTCTCCCCTCCCCAGCCAGCCTCTGCTTTCCTGGGTTGCTGCTCCCCTCCCCGTCAGCTGTTTAATTTCTCCCGCTGACTGATGAATCAAAACGAGCGACTTCAAACAACGCACTTCAATAAGGCGCAGGTACAAAGTCGAGGCGATTAATCCCAAGTGAGCGTGCAGAAATCTCGGAGCCTGAACTGTTGCCTTGTCCCTGCTATCTGCTGTAATTGCATCCCAGGACAGGTTGCTTGCTGACTTGAATAGCACATAACCTTATTATGCATGTGCCTTTACATTTCCCGGAGACCTCGCAGCCTTTGAAAAGGTTTGGATGAATAGGTAGACAGAGCACCACAGCCAATTAAGCATTATGCGGGGCTCTTTCTTTGTTTCATTTTGGGGGTTTTGTTTGTTTAGTGAAATGTCAGGCCAATTAAAGTGAGATCAGCACCGGCTTTCCTTGAAAGTCAGGCCACCGCGGACGAAGTTAAATGAAAGTTAATCAGAGCCCAAACAAAGCGTGCTGGTGGTCAGCAGGGGAGAGGGGAGCGGCCGCAGCAGCCAGCCTGCAGCCGCACATCCCCTTCCCCGATACCACAGCGATGGGCTCTGGGGGACAAGCCAAGACAGACAGGTAACGCATCAGACAAGCTCCTGCAGACCCACCAGTGCCAGAAGGAGCTGGCCGCTGCTTTTGGCAGGTGGTGGGCAAGGAAGGCCACCCAGCTTTGCTTGTACCAGCCTGGGCGTGTAACCCTCGGGGCCCTGGCCGCGCTCGGCCCTTGCTGGCAGTGCAGCCCCTGGGGCTGGGGCTTTCCCGTCCCGGGGTGCCCATGCCATGCTGCTCCGCTCAACCCGCAGCGCAGACCCGTGTCTGGATGCAGGCAGCAGCTTGCTGCCTTGCCACGGCAGCGTGTCCTTTCTTGCTTTGGGAAGAAGCTCGTTAGTGTCTGCTCAGGGGTACCGCAGAGCGGAAGGCAGCGAATGCCTGAGGACAGGAGCGTGCGCCCGGGAGGACAGCTCACTGGGCTGAGCGCAGGTGAGGAGACCACCAGTGCATGATAAGTGCCATTTAGCACATGGCTGCATGCCTCCCCGGGTGTTGAAAGCAGAGTGTGTGGGATGGAGGGGGTCGCGTCCTTGGGGGGGGTCCTGCGGGCTGGAGTGGCGGCAGTGCGGTGGACAGTGCTCGCTGGAGTTGGGGCTCCTCTGCTCGGTCCTCCCTGGCACCGTGATGCTGGGGTGAGTGGGTCTGGCAGGGCAGGCTGGGACAGGGGCAGCTGCCCGCACGTTGTGGGCACAGGCACATTTGGAAGTTCCCTGCCGCACGGCAAGAGCGTAACTGATTGCTTCCATGCAATTTGAATTAATCTCATGCTTCAGGTGAAACTCGGCTAATCAGTGGAGAAAGGAAGCTGAAACGGGTGCAATCAAATTAACATCACAGAGCCGGCTCCAAACAAGAAAGAGGGGGGTGAGGGAGGCAGGCACAGCCCTTGTCACCCTTGTCACCTTTGTCATTCAGTTGTCAGCAGCGGGCCTCGAAGCGGCTCACGCCCCAGCCTGGCGCAGGACGCCGGAGCATGCTGGGGACTGTTGTCTCCCTTTGTAGCCAGTCTTATCTCTGCCCAGCAAGCGGGACGAGCCTCTTGTCAAGGCCTCGTTAACAAGGCCCATGGGCACCAGCTGAGCGCGGCAGTGGTGCAGGGAGGATGGGTGGGCGCAGAAAGCATCGGAGGCAAGCTCTCCTCAAGGGAAGCCAGTCCGCACAGCAGTGCTGACACAGGGCTCTGGCTGATGCTCTGGTGGGCAGGAATCAGCCTTGCTGAGGTCGCTGCACCTGGGGATGGGGCCTTGGGCTGGCCGGGAGCAGCCCCCAGAGGGTCCTGCAGCCAGTCCCAAGCAATGCTGTCCCTCCACAAGTGGCAGGGCAGGTGTTGGGTACCAGCGTGCAAGAGGTGCTGTCTCTGCGCCCCGGTCTGTGCTGTCTGCATGGCTGGTTAGGGTTTTCTTTTGGTTTGTTTTGCTGCTTCCCCTGCTCTGGACTGCATGCCACTCTCCTGGGACCCCAGCAATTGAGAGAAGTTGATATGTTTACGTCCAAGGAGCTGCTCTTAATCAGACATCAATAAGTGCATTTCAGCGAAGCAGAGCCTGAAACGGAGCTCCTCTCCTGGGGCTGCCGCTCGCTGGGAAGGGGACTGGTGCCTGCACAGCTGCCCACAGCCCTGTGGGGCTGTCCTGCCCCTGCGGCCACACTCGCCTGCTGTGCCCCACCGGCCTCTGGCCCAGGCTAAACAAAGGCTGAACACAGGGAAGCAGCTCTCTGTGCCCCCGCCTGCCAAATGGCAGGGTGGCCTCTCGATGGCCTTCCCATGGCGGGATCTGGGGACAGCAGGCAGGAGCCCAGCAAGGGCTGCCGTAGCGCCAAAACTGAGTGCCGAGCCCCTAACCTGGCTGTGTGTGCCCTTATGCCGTGCTGTGCACACTCAGAGCCAGAGCAGCGGTGAGCCCCGGGTCTGGGGTAGGCGCAAAAGCCCCCGGCCATCCCTGTGCTCTGCCTTTGCCCTGGTGGGACGCAGGATGCTGGGGCTCGGCCAGCCCTTCCTACGCCTGCCCCTCTCCCTGGCGTAGCCCTGGCATCGGGGCCAGGGGAAGACGGGTGCGCAGTTGGGGACAGGACGGGGCAGAGCTAGAAGTCTTGCTCTGTTTCTGGTAGCTCTCAGTTTCCCCTGCCTGGGACTGCAGGTCCAGCAGCAATGCACCGTGGCTCCCAGCCTGGCCCCAACATCCCTGCTCTTTGCTGTCTCCTGATGCCGGCTCTCCTTGGGGCAGGGTTGCCATGGGGCACTGCTGGCAGGTGCCAGGCTGGGCACTGCTCTGTCCCAGCCACCTGGGCGCCTGCCCTGCACCCCGCGAATACCGGCAGCTCAGGAGGAAAGGTTTCCTTAGCTGTTAATTGAATTACATTGCCGCGGAAAGCCGAGAAGTCGTAGCTCATTAGAGCCTCTTGTGTGCCATTATAATAGTGTGTGTTGCCTTTGCGGATTGTCATTATCATATATTACTGCGGGACTCAGCAGTGCTGTTTGTTTATGCATTACATTTTTTTCTGCTTACCCAGGCTGCCCTCATCCCCCCAGCCCGTTTCTCCTGCGTGGTGCGTGCCACGGCCGGCTCGCTGCACGGCAGCACCGGGGCGGTGCGAGGGCTTGGCTCTTGGAGCAGCGAGGCTGCGGAGGAAGGAGCCCGATGGGGCTTGTTACAGCAATCCCTTGTAGCAAGAAGTGCTTCGGCAGAGGCTGCTGCAGCGCACGGGGACGGGCTGGCCTGCCGGCCCTCCTCCGTGGCAGTGCTGCTGCCAGGCCAGCGGCCCGAGCGCCTGGACGGGAAGCGACAGCTTCATGCCAGGGCTGTGGGCGCTCGCTAGCAGCAAGAGGGACTGGCTGTACTGTCCCAAGGGCCATCCCAGATTGTGCTGCAGCTGCTGCTCAGGCAGCACCAGGATGCACCCGTGCTGGGTGCTGCAGCCTGGTCAGGCGGTGGGTGCGGCATGGGGCCTCTCCACTGTCCTTGTTTGCATATTGGGGTGGCTGTGGAAAAAAAAAAATATCTCTGGCATCTGCAATGCAAAGGCAGCCTTGCTGATGTGAAATCGCACTCTATATTCTGCCCAGGTTTATACGAGTGAATTATGCAAATCTGTGATGGAAAACATTCTTCCTCTCATCCTCGGGAGTGTAAAACCTTAGTCAATAATTCATACCCGCACGTCTCCAACTGGAGGCTTTCTCTTCATTATAGTGTGTGCTTGGTTATTTGTCTTTCACGTTTTATTGTCTACCCCGGTGTAATGCTATGCATTATAAAATTTATCTGCTTCATTATTTTATGATCCCAAGCTGTATAATGCAGCGAGACGATTCCGCTTCAGGCTGCGTGGCCTCTTGGTGAGACTCGCATCCGCCGCCTCCCCAGTGGGGTCTGGAGGCTGTGTTGGGGCTGGGCAGCCACAGGCAGCACCTGGCTGTGCCCTGGGCGCATGGGTGACCCCCTGCCTCCCCGCAGTCCCGGCCATGATCACCTCCCATCCCAACACCACGATCGCCATCAAGGGGCAGACCAAGGAGCTGAACTGCACCGCCCGGGGTGAGCGGCCCATCATCATCCGCTGGGAGAAGGGTGACACCGTCATTGACCCTGACCGCAACATGCGCTACGCCCTCACCACCAAGGACAATGGCGACGAGGTCATCTCCACCCTCAAGGTGAGGAGGGGTGGGGGTCTTGCACTCGCCTGGGCTGCCAGGTGTCTTGCTCGGGTGATGGAGGCGGGCAGGCAGCACAAGGGGGTGCTCGGGGAGGGTGGCAGTGGTCCCCAGTGGGTGGCGTGGAGGCTGGTGTGGAGGCTGGGCTCCCAGGGTGCCAAAATCGAGTCCAGTGGGGAGGGATGTCCAAAAACCTGCCAGAGGGATCACGCCTCCAGCCAGCAGCACCATGTGCCAGCTGCGTCTGCCCCAGCCCCAGCACTCTGCGGTGCAGCCAGGCAAAGCACCTGGCTGGTGCCTGGACTTTTACAACCAGTGTAAGCGTTAGCGCTGCCCTGGGCCCATGCGAGGAGCAGCCAGGCTCCCAAGTTTAATTACACCAATTAAAAAACAGCCACTGTCTGCTTGCCATGAAAAGCCCCTGGGTTTTGCAGTAAATCTCAGCTGCCTGTACAACGGGCTCTGGTCATGAAGGTGTTTTGCAGCACCAGGGACACCTCAAAGAACAAATTCTCAGTGTGGATCTGAGCCGGGGGACTGGGGCTTTGGGGGGTCACCTGCCTCCATGGGCACAGCTCCTGCAGGGGCCAGTGGTGGGACCAGGCTGCAATACCAGGGGAAGGCGGGTGCATGGTGCTCAGGGTAGGTCAGTCTGAACTGGCTCCTCTTCTCTCCCCGACATGTTCATAGCTGAAACCGGCTGACCGCGGGGACTCGGTCTTCTTCTCCTGTCATGCCATCAACTCCTATGGCGAGGACAGAGGTTTGATCCAGCTCACCGTCCAAGGTACTCGTTCCCCCATGCACGAGCCCTGGGGCACAAAGCCTCGCTGCAAGGGTCCCCCTGCTCCCGGGGGGGTTCTCTCCCTGTCGTCCCTAACCTGCCCATGTGTCCCCAAGAGCCCCCTGACCCACCGGAGCTGGAGATCCGTGAGGTGAAAGCCCGGAGTATGAATTTGCGATGGACACAGCGGTTTGACGGCAACAGCATCATCACCGGCTTCGATATCGAGTACAAGAACAAGTCGGGTAGGTGATGGCAGACCTCCCCTCCCCGTGCTGCTGTGGCCCCCGGCAAGTGGCGGGGCTGGGGGGCTGCTCCGTGGCCACTATGGCCCAGGGCCAGGCTGTGTGGGTAGGTGCGGGGCTGTCCTGGCAGTCCCTCCAAGGGAATATTCTGCATCTCGGTTCCTTTGATGAAGAAAGGAGAGAGGAGCGTTAATGAAATATGTTAATTTCTGTTGGATGGGCACATTTGAAAGAGAATATTAAAAGAGACAATATTTGTGAAAAGCTGAACCCAGGCAGCACAACAGTGAGGAGGGGGAAGTGGCATCCCTCTGTGGGGGCTGGGGACGAAAGCCAGAAGTGCTTGGGGCCCTGCCTGAGCATGGCCCCCTTGGTACTGCGGGCCCCAGGATGGGATTCAGGTGCTGACCCTCCTGTCTCGCTCTGCTGCTTTTCCAGATTCCTGGGATTTTAAGCAGTCTACACGCAACATCTCCCCTACCATCAACCAGGCAAACATCGTGGACCTCCACCCAGCCTCTGTGTACAGCATCCGCATGTACTCCTTCAACAAGATCGGGCGCAGCGAGCCGAGCAAGGAGCTCACCATCAGCACGGAGGAAGCAGGTGCCACTCCTGGCTTGCAGCACAGGCTCTGGAGCTGGAGGGCAGGGGCGGCCACGGGCAGCAGGGGGCTGTTGCCTTGAGCGAAGCTGGCTGCGACAGAACTCTCTTAAAGCCGCGTATTTTCCCAGCGAGGCGGTCTTTTCCCTGATGCTTCTCAACGTGTTCTTTTGGGTCTGTTTCTCTGCAGCTCCTGATGGACCTCCGATGGATGTCACCTTGCAGCCGATGACGTCCCAGAGCATCCAGGTCACCTGGAAGGTGAGTGGGGCCAGGGCGGCACATGGGCTTTCCCTGGCCACAGGGGCTTGGGCAGTGCCAAACGCCGTCACGAGCCTCTGTGGAGGCAGCTTGTCCTGGGATCCAGCATTCCATCAGTGGCCCAAGTGCCAGGAAGAGCTTCCCGGGCAAAATGAAAACCTGACGGCTGGGTGCGCAGCTCGACTGCGTCACGTGGGGTCCTTATTAATCATGTTTTATAACAAGCTCATTATCTCATAGGATGTCCATGGGGGGTCATGGGAGAGAGAGGGTAAATATGTAAAACCGAGATGCTGGGTTGCAAAGGGCTTGAGCAAAGATCAGTAAAACTTAGAATCAAATTTATTTTTCCAAAGGTGCATAATGAAAAATAAAATTGATTATAAAGTTAGGACTTCAGAATGAACTGGTAAGTCAATAAATTTAGGGTTCCAGCTTCTACCCCCTCCCCTTAAGCGCTGAAAAACAGATTAATGGAAAATAAGATTCACTTGAAAGATAAGTCACTTTGTTTTAAGAGTATTCTAGTAAGATGGATCGCCCTGGCTTTATAACATAAATTTGCAATCAACCCTATTGATTTCTTAGTGCTTCAGAGAAATATTGTTAAGATTGGTCTCAGTCTGGCCTCACGCATTTTTAAGGCTGTCAGACTTGGGGTTTTTCCCTCCTCCCCTTGAGCTGCTCCAGTCGAGGAATGGCACTGGCCAGGCACATCCCACTGCCCGACCAGCACCTTCCTCTCTGGTGGCCTCTGAGGACCGGCTCAACCTTTTCCACGGTGCTGCTGTGGGGAGAGAAAACTTCAAAGCATTGAGAAGAGCTGTGGGGGAGAGGCGGTTGGGGGCAAAGGAGCACCACAAGCCTCCCAGCCCTGGGATGTAGACCTGCCTGACACAGCTCTGTCTTGCACCCCTCATTCCTCAGGCCCCAAAGAAGGAGCTGCAGAACGGGGTGATCCGTGGCTACCAGATTGGGTACCGGGAGAACAGCCCGGGCAGCAATGGGCAGTACAGCATTGTGGAGATGAAAGCCACAGGAGACAGTGAGGTCTACACGCTGGACAACCTGAAGAAGTTTGCCCAGTATGGGGTGGTGGTGCAGGCGTTTAACCGTGCGGGGACGGGACCGTCGTCCAGCGAGATCAACGCCACCACGCTGGAGGACGGTAAGGCTAGCCCCGTCCCCAGGCCAGGTGGTTTTCCTGCTCCCCAGTGCAAAGTCCCACCTGGGAGACTCCCAGTCTTTCCACCCTCAGCTGCTCCCAGCCCCGTTCCGAGCAGGTCATGGGCTGGTTGCTGCCCACCAGCAGCATTTGGCTCTTGGCTGCGTGCACGTGCGTGCATGCTCGCAGCTGCCCCGGGGAGGAGTTGTGAGCACGAGGATCCCAGGACACCCACGGCTCTGGGGTTCTGGCGCAATTAGAATGATGTCAAGGTGGATTTAGATGTTGCTGAAGTGCCACAGATGTTTCCATCCGGGAGAGGTCGCCGGTGGCCTCCGTCATTTTAAAACCGACGAGAACAAAGTTTTGCAGTGCATTTGCTCGGCAGTTTTTCATACTTAATTAAGGCTCTCGTTAGCCTGTCAAACCGTGATCATTTCCTGGCTACATTAGCGCTCCTCCTGGGGTATTCAGGGGCCCCCGTTTTAGCAATAGTGTCTTTTCCATAATTATATTACCTTCATTTTGTTCAAACGGACTATCTGTATTAGTTTATTATACTCTGTCCCTAATTACATGGTGCTTATATTTTTGCACCTAAGTAATATGAAACAATAATCATTTTCAAAGAGGATCGTTACGGTGATGTATTATCATTTAAACGCTCATAAAAATTAGAGTTTCCTCTTACGGGGCAATGGGATCTAATTACCTCACATCCAGGCAGCTCTCCCGCTCTCCCCTTGCTGGGAAGCGCAGTGCATCCCAGCGGCCTCCCTGTCCCCATGAGCATGGGGGTTACACCCGCCTCAGTGGTCCAGGAGGAGCAAAACTGCACATCAGAGGCAGACCGCTGCGTTCACCCAGCCCTGGTGCCCTGCGTGCTGGGCAGGACCGGCTCCAGGGACTCGAGCGGCTGGGGGAGGGGGGCAGCACGCAGGTGCAATCGGGGCGACTGAGCTGTGGGACACAGCTCCTTCAGCCTGGCGTCTGGTGGGCACGTACCACCTCTCTGTCCTGCTGATCACCCTGCCCATCTATTCCCTCCTCAGTTCCCAGCCAGCCCCCCGAGAACGTGCGGGCCATCTCCATCACGTCGGATGTGGCCGTGATCTCCTGGTCAGAACCCCCACGCAGCACCCTCAACGGGGTGCTCAAGGGATACCGGGTCATCTTCTGGTCCCTCTACATGGATGGAGGTGAGGGCTCGTGGAGCACAGGGGATGCGGGGACCTGGGCGGGTGGCGGCGCGGGGCTGACAGGCCCCATCTCCCCACAGAGTGGGGTGAGATGCAGAACATCACCACCACGCGGGAGCGAGTGGAGCTGCGGGGCATGGAGAAGTTCACGAACTACAGTGTGCAGGTGCTGGCATACACCCAGGCTGGCGATGGCGTCCGCAGCAGCGTGCTCTACATCCAGACCAAGGAGGACAGTAAGCCGCGCTCCCCGGGGGAGTGGGTGTGTGTGGGTGCGCTCTCCTCTTACACCCAGCTGATGAACTGTGGCAACCCTGTTTAATCAGAAGTGAGAAGATGGAGCGTTGAGTAGGAGCCGTTAGCACTGAATAAAGAAAGGTAGCTGTGCAGCCCACGGAACGGGCAGTCAGGGCTGGACAGGGCTTCTCCTTCATTTTCGTTTCCTCCCTGCTCGGTTTGCCAAACTTGCAGGCAGGTCCTGTGCCCTGCAGCCTGCCGTGCGCCCGGAGCTGTGCCTGGCTGGGAGAGGAGGAAGGGAGAGGAGGAAGGCACCCGGTGCTGCCCTGCTGTGTGCACATGGTCCTCAGCCACTGCTCCATGGTAGCGGTGCCCAAGCCAGCCAGCCCCCACGCAGCCCCAGCCCGCTCGGGTCTTGCTGCCGTCACTTAGGGTTGCGACGTGCTGTAGCTGGTTGATGCCAGGAGACGGGAGCACTCGCTCGTGCCGTGGCACGTTGTGTTGTGTTGCTGCACTGGCAAGGGAAGGGCTGGAGTGGCTGCAGGGGCACAGAGGAAACCCCCTGCGTACAGCCACGGGCAGGACATTTCCCTCTCTCTTTTTTTCTTTTCCTTAAGTGTGGATATTTAAATATTTAGACCCCTGCCTGCCCTACTTTAATGCCATTAACTCGGTAGTGGAGTGTTTTCTGGGGCCATGGGCCAGCGTTGCTGCCTGTCCATCCTGGGAAGCGCCAGATGCTGGGGAGGCGCAACTGGGCAGGGTAAGGCTGAGCCGCTCTGGCGGATTAAGGAGACTAAGGAGACGGCCATTAAAAGCCAATCACGGTTTCTAAACGAGAGCCTGGGCTGCAATTAACCCTCCTGCCTCCGGCTCGGCACGGAGCCACCTGTGGAGAGGTGTCCCACAGGCGGCGGGGTGACAGCTCGCCTGCAGACCTGGCCCCACTTGCACCTGCCCAATGCTGGCATGGAAATGCCATTGCAGCTCCTCTGCAGCACCAGGTTGAGATGCCAGCCCTGCAGTGGGGTGCTGCCACCTCGCCAGGTGGGGCAGAGACCTCAGACACCTCCTGGCACTGGCTCTGCCACGCTCTCCCTCCTTCAGTTCCAGGTCCCCCAGCTGGCATCAAGGCCGTCCCATCTTCTGCCAGCAGCGTGGTGGTGTCCTGGCTGCCGCCAGCTAAGCCCAACGGCATCATTCGGAAGTACACCATCTTCTGCTCCAGCCCCGGTTCGGGGCAGCCGGTACGGGACGGGGATGGGGACAGGGGCGAGGCTGGGGAATCGCCAGGGTGTGCCGGAGGAATGCTGAGCTGGCTGAGCAGGAACGGGAGGGAGGGCTGATGCCAGGTGGCAGTGGCAGCAGCAGCAGCAAAGGTCCCTCGGGCCAGGTCCATGCACTGCAGAGTTGCAAGGGCACCTGTGGATGCTCTGCATCAGGGCATAGTCCTGTTGTTTGTTCCCTTCCTCTGGCATCTACCCTGCTCAGCATTTGCTCCAGAATGGGAAATACACCAGCGGCTGACCGAAAATAAAATAGAAATCAAACCTGGCCCCATCCCTCCTTCATGAGGGAGAGGTTGATGGGAGGTCTGCAGACTAGTGCTTATCAAAAGCTCCTTCTCAAACTCATTTCGCTATCTGAGCCTCTGGTTTCCAGGGCAACATAATCTTTTCATCAAAGCAACTGGTAAAACCACTGGGATCCAATATTGTTTTCTTGGCATCTTGTCAAAACTGTCATTTGGGTAAAAAAAATTATGCATACTATACATAATTCATATAGGTGTCTGCTTGTGGGGTACATTTCCATCTGCAGGCCCCACAAGGGTGCGCGTTCGAAGCCGGTGAACGCACAGATACCTGCGCGCAGTCCTGCGTTTGCATGCGTGAATACCGCATCCGTCCCATGCAACAGGGGTTGTTGAGCTCCCATCCCCTCTCCAGCACTGGCCCAGCAGGGCAACCGGGTGCTATGCAGGCCAGCCCTTTCCCACGCAGTGTGCTTGGGCCAGGGCAGCTTTGGCCCTGATACAATGGAAATGGGCCCCTGCACTCAGCCTTGCTGCGAGGCTGCGAGCCAGACCTCTCCAGAGGAGCGCCAGTGGGGTCGGGAACAGTCACTGTGGGCAATGCGGGAGGTGAGCCTGTGTGGGGTTTCAGGGACCCCCTGGACGGCAGAGGGTTTTTGGCAGCGCAGCCAGGGCTCGTGTCCGCGCCCAGGCCTCTCTGCAGCTCGGCAGGCGGCCGGGGAAGTGTCCTTTCCCGGGAACAAATCATGCCCTCGAAGCCGTCTGTTCCTCAAGCTCTGACCCGGGCTCCCTGGAGAAATTACAACACCAGCCGGTTTATGCTGGCATTGAGAAAATCCAAGAGGAGCCGAATAGCTGCTTGGGAGCAAACCCACGGCACCTGGAGGAGGTGGCTGCTGGGCCGGTCATGGGCCCTCCGAGAGCGAAGGGAGCTCCCCAGGGATCGCTCCTGGCAGAGCAGGGGAATGGGGACCTGTGGACCTCCTTTGCCAGCTGGCCGGGGAGGATGAGAGTGAGGGCACAAGCCTGCTGGCAGTGGGACAGTAGGGATATGCCCTGGGTTGTGGGTGCTGAGGGTTGTGGGGGGATGCCCAGGGGCAGGCAGCTGGCCCAGAGACAGCTTTTCCTTGCTGACAGCTCGGGCGCTGCTCTGGCCTCTGGGCCCCCACTGCTGAGGCACCCGAGCTGAGGTCGATGGGGGCGAGGGTCTCACAGAGGCTGTACCATCTCCCATCTCCCTCTCCACAGGCCCCCAGCGAGTACGAGACCAGCCCCGACCAGCTCTTCTACCGCATTGCCCACCTGAACCGTGGGCAGCAGTACATGCTGTGGGTGGCCGCCGTCACCTCCGCTGGCCGCGGCAACATCAGCGAGAAAGTCACCATCGAGCCTGCTGGGAAAGGTATGGCAGGGGCCCCTGGCTCTTGGGGGGGATGCGCGCCCTGGCTCTGCTGTCCCCTGTCCCTAGGGTTGCTTCGGCTGCTCCCTATCAGTGTGCAGCAAGGGACAGCTGGGATGACTCATGCCTGGGGCAGAGGAGGGACAGCACAGGTGGTCTCAGCTCTCATTACCCATCGGGGTGGGGGGGTGTCCGCGCATGGGGCTCACTCGCCGGGCTGACCTCCTCCTTGTCCCCAAGCCCCCGCCAAGATCATCTCCTTCGGAGGCACCGTCACCACCCCGTGGATGAAGGACGTGAGGCTGCCGTGCAACTCCGTTGGGGAGCCGGTCCCCGCCATCAAGTGGACCAAGGACAGGTACCGAGGGGGCTGCCAGCCATGCCGCAGCTGAGGCTAGGCGGGGGCCGGTGCCAGCTGCATCGCCCTTGCTGTGTCGCACACGGCTCACGCGCCCTCTCCTTTCTCCTCTCCTCGCAGTGAGGACTCTGCCATCTCCGTGACGGTGGATGGCCATCGCCTGATCCAGGCCAATGGCACGCTGGTGCTGCGCTCGGTGAAAGCAGAGGACTCCGGCTACTACACCTGCACCGCCACCAACACCTGGGGCTTTGACACCATCATCATCAACCTGCTGGTGCAAGGTGAGGGGCGCTGGTGGGGGGTCAGCCTGCGGTCCCACGTCTGCATCTGGGAGCAAGTGCCCTGCATGGACACGCTCTGTCTTGGCAGGCAGCGTAGCGAGCCTGTGCTCTCGCTCGTCTGCTGCTCTCAGTGGGGTGAAGCACCGCAGAGGCTTTCCTGTGTGAGGGGCTCTCGCTGGCCCAGGGCTGAGCGGGAGGTCTTGCTGGCATTTCCCCTTTTGGGGGAGCATGGGTCGGGGCACTTTCAGTCAGCATGTGCGAGGTGCTGATGGGCATTTCCTCCTCCCCAGTGCCCCCCGACCAGCCCCGCCTGACAGTCTCCAAGACTTCAGCATCGTCCATCACACTGGCCTGGATTCCTGGGGACAATGGGGGCAGCTCCATCCGAGGTACGGCGGCTGCGAGCGATTGAGCTGGCACCAGCACCACAGCCCCCGTCCCCGAGCCATGGGTGCCTCTGGCCCTGCTGCTGGGGGATGGGGCTCGTAGCACATGTTTTCAGGCATGCCCCTGCACGCTGTGCACATGCTTTTGTCTCTGTGCCTCAGTTTCCCCCTCTTTAAAATGCCTCAGAAACGCTCCAGGGTAAGGTTGATGCTTCCGAGCTTGTGGGAGGGCTGCCAGTCCTAACGAGGGGGATTGTAAGGTGTTTTGGACAAGACGCAGCAGTTAAGTCGCTAATGAAGGGCATGTCGTTAATTGCTCAGGTGCTGGTGGCTGGGGCCTGCCCCAGTGGCTGCTCTGCATCTCCCGGTATCGGTGCGACTCTGAACCTGACTGGGCAGGATTTGTCCCCCGTCCCTGGCAGGCTTGGGGGCTTCAGCAGGGCTCCGGGAGCATCCCTGCTTTCCAGAGCCTCCTTTCTGCTCTGATTCATCACATGAATTATACGTTGAAACAGCTGCACACGGAGGGGGGAGCAGGGAATGAGGAAGGAGACCTCGCTTACAATTAATTAAAAGCATGAAAGTAATTACAAGCAAATCTCCCCAGCCAGCAGCCTTTCACTCCAGCGGACTCTGTTGATAAATTTGGTTATAATTGGATTAGAAATATTAAAAACATGCTGCATGTACAAAATAAATAAATAACCGGTGGCAGGCACCAGGGTGCCAGGCACCGGGGGCGGTGCGGGGGTGCCAGGGCTGGCTTCGATAACAGCCAGCAAAGTGTGTGCCCACAGGCAGGCCCGTGCCACCCTGGGAGGGTCCCAGTACCCCTGTCCTCCGGCTGTAGGGAAGCCTTGGCGCTGGGCAGGTGTGAGAAGCGTCTCTTCCCTTGGCACTGCTCTGTCCGAGCCAGAGCTGGGCATTTGCAGAGCTGACGCGAGGCAGACACATGGCTTCGCATAGGTCCTTTGGCATCGCCACACTGGTACCCAGACGGTCTCGGCACCCGGACTGGTCCTGCAAGCTCTGCATTGTGTGGCTGGTGACACATGCACAAAGGCAGAAAGCCTACTGTTCTCTGTGATTTTTTATTTGAGAGTTGGCAAAATCACCTTCAAAAATAGACAAATCTATCAATGCACTGCAAAAGCTGGGGATTTTGTATACCCAAAAAGGTTGCCTGAGGGGCACCGATGTATGTGGCGGTGTGTCCCTCTCCCAAAGCTCCGTGTGTGTGCGTGTGCCTCTCCCTGGGAAACCCTGGTGAGCCATCTTCAGGCATCTTGTTGATGGCAATGTAACAGGTTTGTTCATCTAGGACATAGTGTGCTTCCTAGTACTCTTAATCATGGGAGAGGAGGCGGCATGCAACAGCAGAAGCAACTTCCTAGCAGCTTCCTGAGGGAGCTAGTTAATTCTGGCTTTCCCTTTATAGCCTCGCACCAATCAATCACGTTTCGCACTCCCCACGCTCCCGTGCGAAACTGAGCCACGGGGGCCGTGCCGGTGGTGCTGGAGGCAGGCGGTGCGCTGACAGGGGAGTGGATGGGGGGAGCGGCTGGGGGGCTCTGGCAGAGCACTCGGGAGGTGGCTAGCTGCTGGGGGTGCCCACATGCCTCTCGCCTGTGGCTCCTGCCTGGGTCTGCACGGCAGGCAGTGCTGACAGATGAGTCGGCCTCCATTCAGGCCACACGCAGGGTCCAGCAGGGCAGCAGCTTATCCCTGCTAGTGGTTTTGAGGTAACCATAACCTGTGTTGGTAGCATAGGAGTAGAGGGCTGCGTTTCCATCACCATCAGGCAGGAATCGGTGTGTAATGGCTGCCCTGGCACTGCGGTGGACGTGGCCACAGGCTGTCCCCAAGGCGGGTGCAGTGTACCCCGCTGGCTCTGCGTGCCAGTGGTAGCCCCTTCTCTCGCTCTGCCCGGGCACTGCTTGTCTGCCCCGGCAGTCCGTGTGCCTGGAGGTGACCACCCCATCCTTGCACCCACAGGCTTCGTGCTCCAGTACTCAGTGGACAACAGCGAGGAGTGGAAGGACGTGTTCATCAGCTCCTCCGAGCGCTCCTTCAAGCTGGAGAGTCTCAAGTGTGGCACCTGGTACAAGGTGAAGCTGGCAGCCAAGAACAGTGTGGGGGCTGGCCGCATCAGCGAGATCATCGAAGCCAAGACCCACGGCAGAGGTGAGCCTGCCCTGCAGTGTCCTGGCCCTGCTGCGGTCCCCTCTCCGCAGCAATCCGCTCTCCGCAGCAGCCCTCCTGACAGCTCCTCTCCCGCAGAGCCCTCCTTCAGCAAGGACCAGCACCTCTTCACCCACATCAACTCCACGCATGCCAGGCTGAACCTGCAGGGCTGGAGCAGCGGGGGCTGCCCCATCACCGCCATCGTCCTGGAGTACCGGCCCAAGGGCAACTGGGTCTGGCAGAGCCTCCGCACCAACAGCTCCAGTGAGGTCTTCCTGACGGAGCTGCGTGAGGCCACATGGTATGAACTCCGCATGAAGGCCTGCAACAGTGCTGGCTGTGGCAACGAGACCACGCAGTTCGCCACGCTGGACTATGACGGCAGTGAGTGGAGGGACGGGGCGGGGGCTGTGCTGCTGAGGTGGGGGGGCTCTCGGGAGCGCTGACCGCCCGCACTCTGCCCTAGGCACCATCCCCCCTATCAAGTCTGCCCAAGGCGAGGGTGATGACGTGAAGAAGCTCTTCACCATCGCCTGCCCCGTGATCCTGGCCACGCTGGGAGTGGCCCTGCTCTTCATCATCCGCAAGAAGAGGAAGGAGAAGCGGCTCAAGAGGCTTCGAGGTGAGATAGGGCTCCGAGGCACAGTGCCTGGGACCAGACTGCAGAGCTGTGCTTTCCTGGACCAGCTTGTTATGCCCGAAACAGCCCTCTTAAAAAAAAAAATGCCTTCTTGTTTTTTGTGTCTCCTGCACAGATGCTAAGAGTTTGGCTGAAATGCTGATCAGGTGGGTCTCTGAGCTGGAGTTGGGTGGGGAAGCCAGGGAGTGCTGGGTGGTGGGGGTGGTCCTGGATCCTTTTAAGCCCTGGTTCAGCTCTCACTCTGTTTCAGACCTTCTGGGGTTTAGACCTGTGAAGGTCGTGGCAGCCTCTCTGTAGCTTAGCAGCCTGGTGCTCCTGGCTGTTCCTGCCTGCCAGAGGGTCCCAGCACCCATGCCAGAGCTGAGCCCCAGGCAGGCTGGCTGGCGGCAAGCCCCAGCCCCCGCTAGGCTTGAGCTGCCAGGGCTCTCTCCAGTAATTGCTGGGTCTGTGTCCCCTCTTACCTCACAGCAAGAATAACCGCAGCTTTGACACACCGGTGAAGGGTCCCCCGCAGGGCCCCCGACTGCACATAGACATCCCTCGGGTACAGCTCCTCATCGAGGACAAGGAAGGCATCAAACAGCTGGGTAAGCACCGGGCTTTCCCTGTGGCATGGGGCCCCAGCAGCACCTGCCCGGGGAAGGGACACGAGCCAGTGTCCCATCTGGCCCCGAGAAGCCTGCAGTGTCCCTAGGCTGTCCCCTTCCTACCCTACAGTGGAGCAGGGTGCAGAGGCGTGCTTGCGGCTCCCCTTGCGTTGCTGCTGGCACAGCTGGCAGCACCTGCAGCGATCTCCCCGGCCAGGCTCTGCCTCAGTGGGGGTTACTGCCGCACTGCTGCCTGGGCTGGAGAACAGCCAGGCAAATCTGCCATCCCCATGTGCCCAGGTGTGCTGATGGCCTACAGCAAGCTCCTGGCTAGAGAAAGAGGTCTGAGCTCCGGCTTCTTCCCGCAGGGGATGACAAAGCCACGATCCCGGTGACCGACACAGAGTTCAGTCAGGCAGTGAACCCCCAGAGCTTTTGCACAGGCGTCTCGCTGCACCACCCCGCTCTGATCCAGAACACAGGGCCCCTCATTGACATGTCGGACATCCGCCCCGGCACCAGTAAGTGGCTATAGTTGTGTGGGGCTGGGCTGGGTTTGCTGGCAACAGTGTGGGGTGCTCGCAGACACAGGCACCAGGCAGGTGTGGGCGAGCTGGGCACTCCCTGCAGAGGCACTGCAGCCAGTCCCTTCACATCCCCTTCCAGATGGGTGCTCCTGCTGCCCCCCAGCAGGGTGCTGGGGTGCAGGCCCTGTCCCCCAACACTGGCTGTGCCTAAAAGCAGCTATGGGTAAGACAGAAGGAGCTGGGAGTGCCCCGGCTGTCTCTGGGAGTGACCCACTGTGACTCACTTTGTCACCTTTGTGTCTCAGACCCCGTGTCAAGAAAGAGCGTGAAGTCTGCACACAGCACCCGCAACCGGTACTCCAGCCAGTGGACCCTCACCAAGTGCCAGGCATCCACCCCAGCACGGACCCTCACCTCAGACTGGAGGACAGTGGGCTCCCAGCATGGCATCACAGTCACCGAGAGCGACAGCTACAGCGCCAGCCTGTCTCAGGACACAGGTTTGCCAGCACTGCCCAGGAGGCAGGGCTGAAGGCAGCCCCTGGGGCTGTTGCTAGCAGGGATCTGCTGGTTTGGGGGACATGGGTGGTGATCCCAAACCACAAGTTTGGGGTGACTGCAAAATAGGGTTTACTGTCAGTTGATGAGAGTGTGGAACCAGGACTTCCACGGCAAGAGCCAAAAAGCAGCAGTGTTGAAATGTGTGCTCCAATTCCTAGTAGACTATGAATAGCATCCTAAATTGGACAGAGGCAGGTAATGGGCCCTTGGCTCTTGTGCTGGGTCTTGCCCTTGTGGTGAGTTGCTGGCAGTGGTGTCCCCTGCCATGTGCAGCGTTATTGAGCTCTAGGTTAACTGATGTGGCTGCCCTGGTGCGGGGTGGGGACGGTGTGCGTGCTCAGGGCTCTGCCCTGCCTGGCAGGCATGCTGTCATCTCCTGGTCCCCTCTAGAAGCTCTGTGGTGGCTCCTGAGGAGCTGCTGCTGCTGGGTCATGCCCAACTCTGGGGACAGATGGCTGGCTGTTTCTCAGTGGGGAGAGCCTGGGCATTCCCAGATGACAGTGATGTGCAAAACAGCATTGCCAGGCCAGGGCAACTTCCCAGGTATGTGACATGTCCTCTCCTCCACAGACAAGGGGCGGAACAGCATGGTGTCAACAGAGAGCGCCTCATCTACCTACGAGGAGCTGGCACGCGCCTATGAGCATGCGAAGCTGGAGGAGCAGCTGCAACATGCCAAGTTTGAGATCACAGAGTGCTTCATCTCTGACAGCTCCTCAGACCAGATGACCACTGGCACCACTGACAATGCTGACAGCATGACCTCCATGAGCACGCCCTCAGAGCCTGGCATCTGTCGCTTCACAGCCTCCCCGCCCAAACCCCAGGACAGCGAGCGGGGCAAGAGCGTGGCTGTACCCATCCCGCACCGTGCCAGCAAAAGTATGTACACATGGGCTTTGTCCTTAGTTGTACAGGTCCTGTTTAATGTGTTGTGTAATGCAGAAAAAAATACAAAAATAAAGGTACTGAAAGAGGCAGTTCGCCTGAAGAGTAGGAGAGGAAGTGGGAAAAGCATCTCTTCCACCCTCTACAGTACTGATCTTTCAGTCTCATCTGTTTTGTTTCTGTGTGTTCACTTTCTAGGTTTTGTAAGGCTTTCTATTGGAATTGCTAGGTGATTTCAGTAGATTGTGCAGCAATCTTTTCTAGATCCCAGCACAACCTGGAAAAGATCCCCACAGGACCTACTCAGAAATCTAACTAACAATTCTAATCTTCTTTCCTCTCCTCAGTGCTTTGCTCCTCTTCTCCTTATGTTATTGCTGAAGGCCATGAGTTCCAGGGTTGTACTTAAGTGCCTCAGCAGTGTCAGTAAGAGACAGTCCAACCCTTTAGGACTCATCTTTCACCAGCAGCGACCACAACCACTTGAGAAATGTCTTTCTGCCACAAAGACAATACAGTAAAACCATTTTAGCACCAAAGATGATACAATACCATTCCCAAGCTGTCTTTCAGCAGCAGCAACAACCTTACAATAGAATACAACACAACCCTTTGAGCTGTTTCTTCCAGTTAACAGATATAACACGGTCGAGCTGGCTGTTTGTTACAGTACACAGTGTTAGCTATAATATATAATATATTGCATTATGAAAAAATATAATATTTCTTAGATATATTTGTATTTCAAGAAGATACATAGAGTAGTACACAGAAAATCTATTTTTAAAATAGCTGTGATAATTGGAAATTAATTTGTATACACTGAGTATATTATGTAATATACAGTATTAGATAATATTTTTCTGCACATGAGACAATATACTTTTACAATACATTTTAAATTGTATAGTGTACATTCTAAGACAATATAATATGTTATTATAGTATTATAAACAGGTAGTTTACAGAACATATTACAAAACATATACCATTAAAAGCAATAGTGTTATATTGGTTTGTGTCACATAACAAACACCTACATCACACAATATAATAATACAGTGTCTTATACATACACATAAATCCTTGAAGTAAGGTTTTACAGTTACATATACTGCTATATATTGTTTATTGAAACAGAAATGCTGTTTACATAGTATAATAGTTGATAGAACATACTATACACTGACATGTACTGTATACTACAATTGATGCGACGAACATAGAAATGTTTGCACAACACGCATTGCAGACCAGCCTGCAATATATACCCCCATGGATACTACTGCCTTGTATCACACACTCATAAGTAACATTACACACACATACTATGTTGTATTATACCTGAAAACATAACAGAGAAAAAGGAAGTTGGAATGTTTTAAAAGTATAACACTGTTTTATTACAGCATACGTTTAGTATTACACATTATAGTACTTTATGGGATGTTACATAAAGCATTGAAGCATATAGTTTGATGTGCTAGATGCATTGCATTGCCTAGAGTATGACAAGGTATAGGATGATTATATTACATGTTTTATATCATAGTCCACTAACATATACAGAGGGTGGGGGCCAGGAGGGGTCTCCCAGGGTGGGCAGGGCCCCTTGCAGAGCCTCACCCACCATGGCTTCCCCTTGCAGGCGACTACTGCAACCTCCCACTCTACGTCAAGTCGGAGGCCTTCTTCCGCAAGCCCGACGCCCACGAGCCCTGCCCAGTGGTGCCGCCACGGGAAGCCTCCATCCGAAACCTCGCCCGGGCCTACCACGCACAAGCCCGGCACATGACGTTGGAGCCCGGCAGCAAGCCCCTGGGCCTGCCTCCCCCGGCCTCCGCCGCAACCACCTTACCTCAAAGGACTCTCCCCATGCCCAGTGCAACGAGCACCGCTGCTGCGCCCACCGCCAGCGCCGCCCCAGCACCTCCCGCCACCACCGAGCCCCCTGCCGCTGCCACTGCTGCCGCCGAGGCACGGGTGCCCGCGCACTCCAAGGTGGGAGGCTCCAGGGACTCACTCCTAGAAATGAGCACATCAGGTGTAGGCAGGTCTCAAAAACAGGGCGCCGGACCCTACTCCAAGTCCTACACGCTGGTGTAGGGCACCAACCGGCGACCACCCACAACGGACGCTGCTCGTTTCCCTGCACCATTTTTATTTAATTAACAAACTTGTACATAATGAACTCTTTTGTATAAATGAAGCTATTTTCTTCTTCGCCGAACAGAAAAAGAAACCAGGGCACAAAGAATTTGATGTTACAGATTTAAAAAATATAATATATATGTAAACATATATATATATTTCACATCATTTTGAAAGGGGCACAAGGAAAGACTCAGCGACTTGGGGGGGGNNNNCCCCCGATCTTGTTGGTGGTTTTAAAAAGGAACGTCTCGAAGACATTGCATGCTATTTTACTGTTCTCAAAACAACAGGAGTTGCTTCAATTTGCAAATGCTTATGTGTTAATACCTTTTTCTATGAAAAAAAACCCAGCGCTGTGTGCAATAAAGGTTATGTTTATATGTGGGTGTCTGTGAAGTGAGCAGGGCAGTAGGCAGTGCCAGGGCTGGGGCAGGACCCCCCAGGCAGACAGAAAGCAGCAGCCCAAGTACATCCAGGCAGCCAAATACCTGCCGCAGGAACCCAGGGGCACACAGCACCAAGCACTGCCCACTTCCCCTCCTAGCTGTGCGGCCCTGCAGAGCCCCAGGGCAGGAGGAGGGGAAGGGATGGGAGCAGGGTGCAGGGACTGGTACTGCCAAGCCAGACATCCCGGCAACTGCCAGGCCATGCCACAGCACCCACAACCCCAGGTGAGCGGCACCTACTTACCAGTAAGCACAGGCCAGCCCTGCTGAACGACTGGTTAGCTCTAGCCCAGGATGAAGCACAGTGCAAGACAGTGAAGCCCAATCCAGTTCAGCTGGAGGGATGAACTGCTGCACAGACCCTTGCGAGCCACGGCACGGCTCAGGTGCAGCACATCATTGCTCTGGCAGTGCAGGGTAAGCACGGTGCAGCCCTGCTATCGTGTGTGAATGTGGTGAAGCACAGTGACTGGCTCACAGCAGGGCTCTTGTTCTCTGCCATGTAGCAGCACTGCACAGTACCGCATGGGCGCAGGAGGTGAAACAGCACACTTGTCCTCGGTCACAGCTGAGCACAAGGAATCACAGTGGAGCAGCGAAGCACAGCGCATCATGGCAAAGCGCAGCCGAGCACGAAGCCCAGGGAATCCAGCACAGTGCCATGAAACATGGCATCGCTGCCTCCTGTCATGGTGAATCATGGCACAGGACAGCAAGATGCTGCACAGTTCCCCAAGGATGCAGGGCATTGCGGCACACCGAACCGCAGTACAGCTCTGCCAGGTCACAGCACAGCGCAGTAAAGCACAGCACCATGCCCACCTTGATTTGGTCTTATTTTCCTCTTGGCTTTTACCACCAGCCATAGCAATTAACCACCAAGGACATGCAGATTACACCTTCCCTTTTCATACATGCACATATGACAATGAAAGCAAGAGCAGCTAGAGCTGCGGCCAGCAGCCTTCCTTAGCTGTCTTCCTGGGATAGCCAGACAGAACCAGCTAAGGCTGTTACTAACAGTTGTTTTAGTTACCCAAAGTAGAACTTTGCCTTCCAGAGGAGGTTCTGGTCTTATTTGAAGTCCAAGTAACTAACTGCATTTTCACTTCCTTATTTCCTCCAATTTATAAGCTAGTGTTTTCATCACTTCTCCATCCATGCTTGTTCCCCATGGGCTCCATCTCTTCTCTCCTTACAATGAAGGGATCAGCTTCCTATTGTAGCTTAAACGAGCAGTTGTAACTTCTACACAGAGATTTTTAGCAGTCTCATTTTTTTCCTCTTGACAGAAATGCTGTTTTTAACGCATTGGTTATAATCAAGTGCTACAGAGCTAACTTTAAAAAAAAAAAAATCTAGGAGAGGTATTACAGGAACCCCAACAATGACATGCAAATAAAGTGATTGGTGTTACTGGTGACATTACCCACAATTCCCACTTCCAGCATGCGGTTGCATTGCCTGCTTGTGTTGTCACCCTGGTCAGCAGATCCTCCTTTGCCACCTGGTTCTCACTAATGTAACTCCTCAAATCCAGTAGAACTCAAAGTGTCTTGGCAACAGCCTGGCAGCTGTTCACTCTTGGGGCTCAAGAAATGAGCCATTATGACAATTTTTATCAGTTTTGGCGATTATTCAGGTAACACTCAGAGCCGACCTCTGCCGAGGAGCATCCCACATGCAGAGGAGTATGCTTCCCAAATAGGCTGGTGGGAAGTCATCAAAGATGACGCTCAATACCACAAATGCCTGGGTTGATATTCCCCACTCATGTTTCTGCACTGAAATCCCCATCGACACCTTGCTTCCCAGTAAAGCTTTCCTTAGGGACAGATAGAGTTTGCTTCTGGTGAACCAGGACACTGCATTTCCTCTGCCTGAACTGCTGCTTGAGTGGCTCTGCCTCTGCCAGCAGGTTCCCACACTCTCAGCAAGAGAATCGGTGCTACTGCCCTGCATCTGGAAGCCTCTGGTTTTGGTGCACTGAGGATTCATGTCAAGAGCAATCAGCCAGCCTCCAAATCCATGTGTGGAATAGGGTTAGGCTTCTGCAGTACTCGCTTTGGGGTTTTGTTTGCTTTGGGGTTTTTTTTGTTGTTGTTTTGGTTTGGTTTTTTAAATGAATCCCAAGATCTGTTCTGAATAGCCTTTACTTCTATGCATGAGTTTGCTTATTCATTCAATTTTAACAGGTTTTTGGAGGCAAAACCATGGCAAGTTTCCAATTTCACACGCAAGGAGTGCATGGATTTTGTATGGCATTTGCACGCGGAACATGAGCAAGACAATTGAATGCTCAAGATCACGCTATGTGGCTCTGACAGGGTCTCTTTGAACCAGAAAGAGCTTGCTTGGCTTACCTTAGAGCAAGTCATCAAGGGAAAATACCAAGGGGCCAGAGAGGCTGGGGGGACATTCAGCAACTGGTCACCAGCAACTCAGCCTTTCACATCATCCTTGGAGTCCTGGGAACCTCCTGGCCGCACAGCGCCTCACACCCTCCCAGGCAGGCTGCTGCCATGCACTGATGGGCTGACAACCCTCTCGCCACTCCAGGGCACCCATGGGTCCACACAGAAGCAGCTGCACAGTCACAGCCCACATCAGCTTGTCCAGAGATCTGTCTCACACTAGTTAGCATTTCCCTTCAGCCAAGTGAAACTAGTCCTGCCCCTTCTGTCTCTCCTCAAGGTCAGTGGAAAGTGTTGACAAGAAAACCAGCATTTCTCAAGCATTTTTCTAAGGATTTCAAAACCAGTTCAGTGCACATTTCACTTCCAAACCTTTACACAGTACAGATTTTTAAGAGAGCCAAGCACCCATGCCCATCTCAAAGCAGTGTCACAGCTAGGCAACCATGCAGCACCTGGGATGCCAATCCCAGACTTTAAATAGAAGAGGCAAGAAAAGGCAAGTATGTTCTCAGCTGTAAGAGTAAGTGGATTAGCAAAATAAAAAGAAGAACAGATTAACGCTGATTAATACGTCTTTATTGTAATTGGCTAGTACAGATTTCCATCTACATCTTAGCAAGCATTCTCCACCTTCCCTTCCCCAGCAGTTCCAAACGCTGTCCTTGCAGAGTTTAACAAAGTCCAAGTTTCCAGCACTCAGCCATGAGACCCCAGCATCTCCCTCTCCCAGTAAGCCCACTGCCCTCCACCGTGGCAGTGGGCTCTCTCCATGTTGCTGCACACAGTAACAAACCAGGAGTTGAAGGAGGACAGTCAAGTCAAGCCATGCTAGCCAAACTCTGCCTTCAACAGGAAGCAGGCAAAAAAGCATCAGGCTCAGAAATCCAAAGAGCCAGTTTGGTTTTAGGTCCGCTTTACCAGCTGCCTTGCACAGCACTCCAGGCAAAGCCCCAGACACCACACTACATGCACCACACACTTCCTGGCATCAGCTACCTCAGGCTGCCCACATGTGAGCCTGGCGGCTCCCACCACCGCAGAGCAACAGACGAAACCATTACCAGCCCTGCTCTCCCAGTGCACCTCCGGAGAACAGCCAAGAGCAGCGCTGGATGTCAACCACAACCGTCAGGCAGTAACTGAGCACAAGCAGCAGCTGGACACCAAACGCCAGCACTGACAAGCTGAAGGTAAGTAGGGGCAGCTGGGGATGGCTGGGGATGGAGCCCTTGTAAAAAGGGCTGAGGACATGTGCAGCTGGAGAGGACAGAAAGGGCTCTAGGGGCACAGCTCTGCACAGAAAATCCAGCGTCACACCCAGCAAGACAGCAGTGGAGACCACACTCAAGTAGCCAGAGCAGCACCATTCACAACCAGCAGTTCCTCCGTGCCCTGCTCCTTCTCACAGAGCACCTCCTCACCAACTTCACACCCATCCTGCTCACTGCAAACCTCCTCCTGTTTCTGCTGGCCCAGAGCTCGGCGCTTCTGTATTCCCTCTGTCAACAATTCTGCACCCTCCAAAAGCCAGCACTCGAAAACAGGTGTTAAAATCTAAGATGAACTTGGGGTCCTGTCCCTGCCAGACAGGGAGCAGGTCTCTGTTCAGCTTTGCTGGGCCAAAAGACCAGGACGGGGTGGCTGGGGGACAGTGGGCACTAACCCAAATGCCAGAGTTAGCAGAGGACAGTCTCAGGAAGGAGCCTGACCCAGCAGAGAGCGGGTTCAGCCTCCACACATGCAGCCATAGGAGAGAGTCCACCCCATCCCTGCTCTGAAACCAAGGCACCCCAAGCAGTCCTGTCCCCCCCAAGTAAGATGAGCTCACAGTCAGAACACAGCTCAGCTCCTACCACTCTGGCTGCCTGTGGCATACCCCCTCAGTGCCATCCCGTTCTGGGCCAGCTTCTGGACACGGTTGTTCTCAGCAGCTCTTCCAGCCAGCCACCTCGAGCAGGGGACAAGGGCCATTGTTTCACTCCAGCTCCAGAGGCAGAATGGAGGTGGAGGCACAGGGGAGGGCTATTGCTGGGCAAAGCCAGCCCCAGCTGAGCAGCCAGCCAGCCACAATCGCCATCAGCTCTACAGGACCCACCCTGCTACCCCAGCACAGGTGCTGGAACTTAAACTGGTTGTGGCCCAAGGGCCAGCCACCACACAGCTCTGGGTGCTGCCACCAAGGAAAGGCTTGTAAATGCTGTGCCACTCCCTGGGCACTGAGGTCCCAAACAGCCCCTTGCTGGTGGTACCCTGGCCCACAAGGCAATGCTGTCTGGGGAAGGACTGACCAGGAAAAAGATCTCGCTCTGAGCGGCGACCAACACGAACAGCAGAGTATCTACAGCTGCACATGCACCAGAAGCTACGTTATCAGGGAGCGGGTTCACAGTCACCACGGCCACAAAGCTCTGTGGGGTACCGAGCAGACAAAAACGAGGGACAGTGCAGGGCACAGGTGGCCAACACGTCTACTTCTTCTCCTGCTTCTGCTGCTGGTATCTCCTGAAGTGGGTCTGGATGGTGACGGCTGCCTTCTCAGAAGGATCGCTGAAGAACTTGCTCTCACTGCTGGTGTCAGGGGTCACATTGCCTGGGACAACAACCCAGCATCACAGTGAGCACAGGTGGTGCTGGTGGCCCTGAACAGGCTCCACTGAGCAGGGCAGGGCTCTGTCATCACGCCCCCACAGGGTCAGACCGGCCTCTGCATACTCCAGGCTCCCCACAGATGGGAGGGCTTCCCTCCACTACCAGAGCCGAAAGAGGCTGGAGAGTCCACAGCATGAAACCATGACTCCACCGGCTCACAGGGGCATCTCCAGGGCAGAGGGAGATGCAGCAGGGAACCAGAGGCAAAGAAAAGCCCAGCCTCCCTGGCAGCACTAAGCCCTCTATTTATACAGCTTTGCTCCCCAAAGACCTCAGCTTCCCCGTGTTTAACCACCAAGTATGATGCTCACTTACTTTCACACACACACAAATAAGATTAGAAAAAAGGCTCGACACTGTACAGCAATAAAGCTCTCATGCTGACAAATGGGAGCCCTCCCCACCTCACACTTAATGTTGCATTAGGGAAGTATTGTGAAATTCAACAGGAACTGAATCAAAGCCGCTCAGCAGTGCTCCTTTAAGCCAGCATGTCACTGCTAAGCACCCCCCGAGCAGCCATCAGAAATCCTGGTGCCAGATGCTGCTGTATAAACTCACCACTGTCACCTGAACCCAGTTTTAGTCACACCCTAAAAGAAATCGCAAAGTAAAAAGATACCCAAGAGTCCATACCAGGAATCGGCTCCCTCCTGCCCTGCTTAACAAGATTCATTGTCAGCTGTAAATCCTGCCTGCTGCAAAAAAAAAAATCAAACCCCAGAGGCTGGGGAGACCCAGGGGCATGTACTGCTGTACATTTGCAGGAACGAGCCCCCAGCCGCGTGGGCTGCCGACAGCTTGGCAAGAAATACATCTGCTGAAGGAGCTCAGACAAAGCCAGGGCCATCAGTAACGTCCTGCCACTGCACCAACACAAGTGCCACTGTCAGCCCAGGCAGCCCTGGGGACTTTCACTTACTCACAGGGCAGCA
>JAVJGG010000082.1:7095333-7128828 GCA_035590195.1 Aviceda cuculoides
CCGCGACCAGGCTGGCCAGAGCTACGGTGCATTGAGGAGGAACATCCCAAGCTCAGCACCCTGCTCGCTCTGCCGCAGCAGGCAGCTGGCAGCACCCGGCCCAGCCCAGCGCTGCCGGAGCATTGCTTCACCTGCCTTTATCCGATTGCTGCGCTGAGAATAGAAGTGCTCAAATCCTCTTTGCTGCGCACTTGACTTCAGCAGTGGGGGCAGAGTCTTAGAGACAAGAGCAAGGAGGAGGAAAGAGGGGCAAATTCAGGGTGGTTTTGCCAGGCCAAGGAGAAGAGGAAGGGGGGCTGTTTTGGGGGACAGTGACCCATGGGATTCAGTGGGGCAGGTTTCATGGGAAGAGGGAGGCAGGGATGCGCACGCACACACACACACAGACGTGTGCTGTTGTATATTCATCCGTGCAACAAACGGGGTCTTCACTTGCTGATACTACAGCTTTTAACAAACATCTCGCCATCCTGTCCATATTTGCATGCCCTCCCGGAGGCAGCAAGAGGGCACCCTCCACAGGGAGGAGGAGAATTGACTGAAAATACAGTACAGTCAGGGAGCCATAGGCTGGAGAGAAAGCCATCCATCTGAGAGGGCTTTCTTCCCACAAAGCTGACTTCCAAAATACCCCTTGATAATGTCAGAGACAGAGTTTTCTGGACAAAGGAAGAGGCCAAGAAGGGTCCAGGTACTGCAATGCCTGCTCTTTTGTTGCATCCCACAGTCACAAAGATGAGTTTCCCCCACTATTTGTCAGGGCTGTCTCCCTGTGTGCTCCATACTCACCTTTCTCTCCAGAAATCGAGTAGATGCTGTTGTGCTGAGAGCTCCTGCCTTTCTAGAAAGGTAGATAACAAAGATACAACAGAGTTAGTTATATCACAGGCAGAGGTAGCAAGAACAGCCCCTTTTGGGCCAGCTGAGAAGCTCTGAAAGGAACAGGGCTAGCCTCACCAAGCCTTCCACTATCCATTCCCTTTGGGAAACTTGAAAATACTGCTGTTCCCTTAAAGAGCACTGCAGAGCATTAATTAATTTGCATGTATGAAAAGTCCTCCAAGGAGGAACAGAAAAGAGCTTTGTGTCAAAAATCAGATCTGCGAGATGTGCCAGTAGCACCTTCGGATGTACATTGGCACAGGCTAGCCTCACTAGATCTGCATTTCAAAAATTAGCATAGAACCAGACTTGCTGGGTTCATTTCCTCGACTCCAGCCCCTACCACAAAACTGCAGTGCCTGGGATGTCAGGTCTGCTAGGGGATATTTTCATTCCTAAAAAGCAGCTTGAATTGGTCTACAAATACCTCTCCTATGTTTTTCAGCTTGCCCTGCTTCCTGGCATTACCCTATTTTCTGTCTTGCAAGGGAAGGAGGAAAATCTCTCCCACTTGCCCGAGCCTTCTGTTTGGTCAGCCAATGCGGGCTGCTTCTTCTGCACCAGGCACTGCCGTCGTCCCCCACCCAGCTGCCTTGGCCGACCGCAGGCAGAGAAGCCAGCCCTCACCTCGCTGTCCCGGCTGGTGCGGCGGTTCTGTGTCACGCACTGGATCTGCCAGGGCAGGGGCTGGTACACAAGGTATGGCAGGGGCTCTTCGTGAAACAGGCTGGTCCCGAGCTGGACACAGAAAGGATTTGCAGCAGGTGAGGAGACAGGACAGAAGCTGAAGAGCAACAGAAAGAGCTGCTCGTTCATACACAGTGACCACAACCCATGGTGACCTTGCCAGCTGCGGTGATGCTCAGCATGTCTTCCCAGCACCACGCCGATGAGCGACTCTCAGCACGACGTACTGGGGCTGCAGAGCTCAACAGGTGATGCTGAGGCCACATGGCTCTACACTGAAACATGGGTGGCCCAGACCAGCCTGGTTTTGGGAGGCACAGGTGGCCATTCCCAGCAGGGCAAGCAGAGACCTCTGCCTCCTCTCCTTGCCCCAAGGTGTTTTTGGGGACAGGGAATGGCAGAGGGCAGGAGCTGGTCTGGAGACTGCAGAAGGCAGGGCTCGGAGCTCTGCTGCAGGCTTGTACCCTGACACTGGGACAGTCACTACCGCCTGCATTGCACACCATGCAGCAGGGCTGGAGCACACCGCTGCGTACTGCTGTAGGACCCTGGGGAAGCAGCTACTGAAGCCAGAGGCGCAGTCAGCGGGACCAGGAATGACTGCCTGTCCTCAAAGAGTCAGCCAGGCTGGTGACACAGCCCCTGGCCAGCCTAGCAGACGTTCCCACTTTCCTTCCTCTCCCCAAGAGAGAGCAGCCCTAGATGGGGCAGGGTTGTTCTTCCTTCCCAACCCAAAGTGCTCTGAGACTCAATGTGCACATTCGCAGCTCTTGCTCGCCAGACTGGGAAGCCCAAGCCCCTGCACTTGCTTCCTGCATGCATGGGCACAACAGGGAACCGTGCTCTGCAAAGCTGCCAATACACCTGCTAATGCTATGATGACAAAAAAATCAAATGTGCTCCCAAGCCAACACCGTGGGCAACTGCCAAGGACATGCAGACCCACTGGGCTGCACACCACTGCAGGGGCTCACAGCACAGCCACAGCTATCCTGGAGCGGGAGCTGGGGCATCCCCAGCCCACATTCCCCATTGCTTGCTACCTTCCCTAGTAAGATAACCCACACATTTCTAGAAATAAAATGGAAAGCAATAAATCCTACCTGCTGCCAGGCCAGCCCAGACTTACCTGCCCAAATGCTCTCACCACAAAGAACAGTGCTGTCATCAGGGTCGCCAGCATGGCTGGGGTGGCTGAGGGGCTCCCTCCGTCCTGGGAAGGCAAAGCTCTCGGAGCAATGCACAGTGGTCTCCAAATAGCCAGGGACTGAAACGTCCCTTCTTCAGCAGGCAGAGATCAAGCCCCTTAATGAGCTTATGGCTTGTGTTCCTCTTGACAAAATAATCGTGCACTGTCCTTTTGCTCTTCTAATCGCTGAGTTTCTCCAACATATATGGTACTGGCGTTCCAGGAAAAGCAAATCCTCTTCTCTACATACATATGCAGGCCAGTGCACATAGACACGCACGCACACACCCCACACCTCAGACCCATGAGCTGGGGCAGACCTCCTGGGCTCGGGACCGATTCTCAGCAGGATTACAGCAAAGTCTCCCACAGCCAGCACGCACCTACAGTTCAGACTGGATTTCTCAGAGCCGCCCCGTGCTCTTTGCACAGCAGCTGCCTCAGGAGTGGGGTGGAGGACCTGCCCCCAAAAAGCACCTACCTAGACAGCACGCGTTGCCGTCACAGACCTCCTCTAATAGTTCTTGTTGCAGCTCTCCAGCAGGCAAAGACACTCAAATGCAGATCACGCACAGCAAGAACTGGGGTGATTCAAGGTTTGGTGGTGGTTTGTGTTTTGTTTGTAAGTATGTGCCTCTAACCATCAGCCTCCATTTCTGCATGACCAGCTCATCCACGTAATGTTCTTCCTATGCCTCATCAGGCCTCCAGCTCCAACAGCCTTCCTCTCCCCAGCATGTAGAGCAGCAATCACACTCCTTCCTTTCCAGCCCTCCCTCCACAGGCAGACCACAACCGTGCACAGTAGCGTGCCAGCCCCTGTATGTGTCCATGTGCCTCATGCATCCTTGAACCACGTTTGGCTTTTCTGTTGTACCAGTAGCTCAGATCACATGATCACCCAGAGTCCCCACATCCCCATCCACCTGAACCTAGGATTTCTGGTGAGCAACACACTGTGCAGAAGAATCAGAGCTAGAAAAATAAGGGCAGGTGCCAAACTTCCCCTCTCTGCATCCTTGCGGTCACTGGCCACATTACCCATCTGCAGTCTCTCAGCACTGGAGAGCCCCCAGCCAGGACACATGCGGCGAATGCCTCATTTGGACAGAGGCAGCCTTCGCAGCAGTCCTTGGAGACCCAGGAGAAGCCGAGTCTTTCCTGAGAGACTACCTTAAAGGGAAAAAATCCAAAAGGGGCAAACATGCACAGCTGAGAAGGGCTGCTATGGGTGTCCCAGGGCTGCTGGAAGGAGGCAAGAAGAGGAAAGGAACAAGACATGAGACGAGAACAGTGCATCACCAATCCTCCCTAATTTCTGGCAAGAGCATTGTTTGGCGAGCCCACAGGCAGGACTCCAGCAAGCACACTGCTGCAGCAGCAGCACCTGAACCACCATTTAGGGGGAAAATTCCCACCTGCTCTGAAATAAATGGAGAAGTCAGTAGCAATTGCCAATCTGCAGAGTTAGCCAATTTTAACACATCCCGAGTTGCCCGAGAGGCACCCCAGAGCAAAGCCCTGTTCCCAGACAGCGCAACGCAGTTCTTGGCATTTCCCAGGGAAAGCTCCCCACCTGCTCCAGCAGAGACCCCCACACCTTCACCCATCCCACAGGCAGCCCCTCCCTGGGCACCCAGCCAAGCCGGACTTGGACCACTCCTGCACACGGCCTGTCCTCCAACCTTGATATAAAACTCCAGAGTGAGACAACTGTTTTAACAAGACTGGATGACAGTTTTATGAAAAGGGCAGGATATGAGCCCATGAAAAGCTGTCCTGCTGGCTGAAAGCCCCATGAAGAATTGCTTTTGTAGTTCTGTTTTTTAGTTTTCTATCTGCCCCTGCATTTGCTACCCTGGACAGATACTTAATAGAATAATAGTAATAAAGCCACAGTGAGCTGAAGTGGTCTTGGAAATTGCCAGACATGACCTTGACAAGACAAAACACAAAACAGCCCAGAGAGGCACGGGGAAGATGTGAAAGGTAAGTACAAGCTGGATATCTAGGCCTACAACAGAACATCTCAACAAGAAAAAATAGAGCTACAAACGTCGCCATCATACAAAACAGGCTTATGTTGATTTAATTTGCATACACCACTAGATACAGCTGCTCTCACAGGTTTTAACAGGAAAAAGGAGCATGTCTTAAACCAGGTTATGGCTACGAAAACAGGCATTTCTCTGCACTAGTAATACATGTTTCTCTGAACACACAGACTGGACTCAGCCATGTGGCTTTGGGCAGAGCATCCACCAGGCTGACACAGCCTCCCCATGCCACAAGAAAGCCAGAACCATAGGGTCCCTTCTAAAATAGGTAACTGTGGGCATCTGAGGTCTCCCCACTCAGCCAGCACTGGTAAGAGCTAGCTAGGATTTCCTCAGCAAGGACACCAGTGGGATATTCTCTTCCAGCAGTGCCTGCAGAAGGACTACGCTGTGCTTCGTTAGCAACCAGAGGGTGGGAGAACACAGACTTGACCAGAGGATCAAGCTGTCCTAGGACAAAGGCTGGCCAAGTAATTAAAAAAATGCTAGGTAAATCAGCAAAATATATACAGACATTAAGAGTTTAAAAATTATGTTCATCAAAAATATATTTCTATTTGCATGTAAACGTTTTCCTGCCATGCTCACAGCGTGAGCTGTTGCGGTGTTGTGCCAGTACACAACACATGGGAAGCAAAGCAGGAGGGGGTTCTGCTTTACTCTGCTGCACATCATTAGCCACACTGAAGAACACAAACAGCACGAAAGGGTGCAGAGCAGCAACTTTCCCAGCCTCCCTGCATCAGTTGTCTCTAAGGAGAACGGCTTTGAAGACGATTTCTCACAGATGGGATCCCTTGAAGTGTAGGCTTCTTCCACAGACAAAATGGCAAGCGGTTCAGCATTTTTTAAAGCATAAAATATTTATAGTCGGCTTGGAGGAAATAACTGACAAAGACAACCAAATACCACATTTCCCACCCAGCAGTATGGTAGCTGAGTCCCACTTCCCCCCATCAGCTAGAGCAGCACCCTCTGCCCCCTCCCAGCTCCATGCACACCAGCAGGGTGGTGACATGCTCTGGATACAACCTCTGCAGAGGAATACCGCTGCAGCCACCCAGTGAGCAAAGCAACAAGCCACCATCTTGCAGCTGAGGTCTGAGAACATCCCGACACCTCAGCCAGGTTTCTGGCCATGCAGAGCCCATTTCACCACCTCCTGAGACCTGTTTTCTCAGGAGCCCAGCAGAGCTGCCACAGGAGCAGCAAGACCAGGCTCCAGGCTGGGCACCAAGGGCTCCCATTTGCCTCCCCAGCCCTGCTGCATGGAAGGAAACCCCAACTGCTGTTCCAAGCTCCAGATCCCTCTCCCCAGGACATGGAAGGACACAGGTGAGGCTTTGTCTCAACATTCACACTAGGCCGAGTGCCTTCATAGCGCCTGCACCAGCAGACACTGCCCCACACGCTCTTGCCATCCCCACTCCGTGTTGCCATTGGCACATTTGTAACCCAGGAGAAAAGCTCCCATAGTGCAGCTACACTGCGCAGCTCCGGCCGGCGTGGCAGAAAGAAGAAGCAGGGAGCTCTTTTCCAAATCTGCCGTGAAAAGCCACTCCTGGCTTAGCTCCTATTGCTTCCACCCCAAAAAAGAGGAATGTTTCCCGAGAGTCAGAATCTGCCATTCCCCAAGTCTGGCCCCATGCTCTACAAGCCATTTCACTGTTTGTTCTCCCCTCTTCCCACATCTGCCAGAGGCCAGATGACTTGGCCCACCTGCAATTAAGCATTGGCTTGGCATTAGTGCGGGCTCATTTCCTGACACATTCCCTCTAGCAGAGACTCAGCTGGATTCACATCCTCCCTCTTGACCAGTTACTCAAAGTCCTCCATGATTCACAGCTCTGGCTCACAATTGCTAGAATACTAATGAGAGAACTGTTGATTTATTGAAGCCCTGATATTTCACCACTGGATTAAACAGTCTATAAAGTATATTTGGACACATTATGGGATTAGAAGAATCCACCTGGGAAGTTCGTTTCTTCCTTCCTCCACTCTCTTGTAAAGAGACTTTATTTCAAGGGCACAGCACAAAGATGCAGCCGAGATGGCTGGGCATCACTGAAACCCAGCGTATCATTAGGGAGACTGCACGGGCCCCTGCCACCATCTCTTCAGTTCCACCTTTTAGTAGCGGTACGCTTTAATTTGTCTGTTTTCATCTAGTCCTAGCTCAAGTAGGTTGGGGCTGCTGGCAGGGGGCTTCAGTGCACCTGGGAAGAGAGGTCTGGCAGCTGGGTGAAGGAAAAGCCTAGCTTACACAAGGAATTAGCACACATGAGCACAGCCAGCAGACAGGACAGGTACTGAGGGGCAGGAGCCAGCCTTGTGCACACATGCTGTATTTAGTCTGCTGCATCCAAGTCAAATGGAATTAAAGGGGGATTAGGGAATTCAAAGGACCACTGTGCCCAGGACAGCACGCACTATCGGAGGCCCGAGGGATTTGCTAATATCAGTGCACACTGCAGAGGAGACACTGACAGCCTCAGCATAATGCTGTTACAACACAAGCCTGGAAACATCCCCACTAATAGCACAGAGACATCTCACTCATTTGATCCAACTGCATGCTACGATACACCTCAAAACTGAGCTGGGGGGAGACCTCCACCAGAGAGCCCTCCCCTCCCCAGTTGCAGGGCCACCCCACACGTCACCTCGCAGAGAAACTGCTCCCCCATTCCGGGCTGCTCAGCAGGGACTGCCTGTGGCAAAATCCCCAATGCAGCTGGGGCTGTCTCAATGGCATCAAAAGCAGGCCTGCAAGACTAGGCCTCCTACTTCCCTGCTGCCTCCTCCATTCTGCACTCTTTGGTTAATTTTTTTAACCTCTCACATTACCAGCTCCAACTGCTGCATATCATGGCACTAAAGAGCATCACAGTGCAAACAGGAAAAGGGAAGAGACTTTCTTGGACAAGTACGGCTCAAAGAAGAGCAAACAGGTCACTCATGCTCTAACTGCTAAACACCATATTCCTTTGCAGAACCAGACACTAAATTAGAGGCTAAGGCTTCGAAATTGCTGTTCGATGCTTTAGTGCTCCCAATTCGCTCGCCTCCTCCTACCTGCTGCAGAAAGCTGGAGTGCAATTAAAGACCAGACCAAGGCAAAGGATACACTTTTGAATCCCTCCTGAAATCTTCTAGCCATTTCTTGTTGGTCTCAATCATTCCTTGAATACTCATCTTGTCTGACTCACGGCTCTGGAACTGGGAGTGCTGGAACAGCTGTATCTGCTTACTGTTGCACATGAGAAAGAAAGAGACAGCACAAGTGGGAAAAGAGAGGTTTAGGCAGAAACAATCCCAGAGCTGACAAAGGAAGTGATGGGCTTCTACAGAAAGAGCCACAGTTAACAAAAACCAACCTCATCTTAGCTCAAAGTCCTCTCCCCAACCACATCACAGAGAAAAGCTGCAGCAGCCACCCACTGTCAGGCTGCTGTCCTCCTTTCCATCTGTACAGGATCTGAAAGGTTCAGGTGGCAGCCTCTACTCCATCCACCCACACAGCATCGCCTGTTACAGCAGAGCCAGTGCGGCCTAATGCCAGCACCCTTGGACCCTGGTCCTGGAACAAGGGTTATCAGCACAACTATGATGGCAGCTTTACTGTAGAAGCTACAAGGCAGTGTTGAGCATGTAGCAGGCAATAACTAATAGTGTCTAACTTATCTACTTAATATGTAGCTTATGATTTTGGTATCTACTTTTTATATGACACGTGACCTAGAAATCATTCCAGAGAAGTAAAAGCAGCACAATGAAACAACAACTCAAGGAACAAGACCCTTACTTTGCAGGTACGTATCCCAGCTTGCTGTCAAGAGGCCTGGAACTTCCACTGAGTGACAGGAACCCACCTGGAAAACAGACATTAAATACAGGGCCCCCAAAATCAATAGTCTTTACATCTGGGTGCATTTGCTTTCTTGTACTATGGATGCACTGTCCCTACAAGCTGAGCCAGCTGCTGAGGACATAGCTATGTTAAGGAAACAAAGATGGTGAACCCTATCTGCAATTCACAGGAGGCTTCCAGTGAAGCAGGGCTGTTTCCTCTTTTGCTTTCTTTTTCAGTAAAAACTGCTTTCTTAAGCACATATCAGAGGCTGAACTGCTCCAGAAACAGGATGACAAGATCAGCCATATGCTGCACTTCCTGGAACAAGGATCTCATTCCTCATTGCATTAGCACCCTTCCTATCAGCAGCACCAGCGGATCTGGCCTCACCAGCACTGGAAGGCTGAGCTTGTTCGAACTTGCAGGGCTGTGAAATCAAATCATATGCAAGCAAGATGATGTACTAAGGATAGGAGACTTACCTGGGAAATACTTGTGCCATTTCTCTGCCAGCATGCTGTCCACTGACTGTCCATCTGTGAAAGAGCAGCTGGAGCTCAGCCCAGTGCTCCAGGCCCACTGGTCCACCAGTGACACCCCAGCGGGGGGCGCCAGGGAACCACCTGCGTGAAGTCCTGCCAAGGAGGCATACGTAGACAGAGGGACACTGTCGCAGGGCACTGAGGTGAAGAGTGGAGACTGGCGATTGTTCAGAGAGCCCAAGATGCAAAGGACCCCGTTCAGCTCGCTAGTGATATGTTGCAGAGAGTCTGTCAAGTATTGGATCTTGTCCAGCTGGGGGGCAGGCCGTAAATCAGTTGTCAAATCAACTGGCAGAAGAGGGGGGGAGAAAAAGGGATCACTGGGAAGGCAAGGGAGACACTGCCTCCCTGGCAGGAGACCCAGTTTCCACTGTGGGTTACACTCCAAGCTGAGTCTGATCAATCTGTGCTAAGTGGGATACAGAGGCAAAAACCTGGCTTTGCAGCCAGAGGAAACCCTCAAGTTTCACATAGAAAACCCTTAAGTTTCATGTTTCTTGACCAACATGCAGATTGTTTACTGATCAGGGTCAGAGATGATCCCAGATTGGACAGCTTGTCCATCTGTTGCCATAGGGAAGCTTTCTAAGTTTTCTTTAAGCTTCAGCCTTGCCAGCCTTTCTGCAAGCAATACAACCCTCCTGCCTTCCTGACTGTTTATGGGGAGCCCTTCTTCCCACCTGCACAACTCCAGTTACACACAACTGAAGGCAAACAAAAAAGCACAAGCAGCAGAGGGAATTGCAGCAGCCTCTCCTGACAGAAATGTGAGGAAGAGGAAGCCTGGACACCTGCAGAAGAGCAATACAGCTCTGCAACAGCAGAGAGGGAAGAGCTGAAGCCTGATTTTATAATCCGCTCTAAAAACAAAGGTAGAGATTTAAAAGGCAAGTTCACATACAGATTCGATCTCTCTTACCTGCCAGTACTGGCAGGAAATAAGTTTTTCAAATCAAATGTTATATGCAGAGCAGTCCCAGTCACAGATAGGAGACCTGCCTTAGACACTAATAAGCACAAGTGAGAACAACAAAAGGTACATCAGAGGCATGAGAGGGAAAGCCAGAACTAGGTCTAAAACATTATATGTTGGGCACGGTGTATCGAGCCAGTCAGGCACTTACATTTAGGCTGACGTAGATTCACACTGGATGTGCTGTTTGTGTCCTCGGAGTTGCTGAGGTCAAAAGTCACCATCTTCTTGCATGCAGCACTCTTCAGCGTATCTTCATCTGAAAGCTGGTCAAAAGAAGGAAAACAATGCAAATAAAACCTGCTCTTCTGTCCCCAAAACATAAGTCACTGGAATACTGCCTACAGCTAGTCTGCAGACAGGCATAGGCCAAGTGAAGGCAGACTCATCTTCAGTCCTCGGCAGCAAAATCTGAAAGTCAAGAAGACTGCTCAGTCTCTGGAAGCAACACAGGCCAATTCTAACAGCCATACGAATGGGCCCTTCCAGGCAGAAGTCGAAGCATTTTGTGCTTTAAATAAGCCTCAAAACTCTTGCATGGTCTGGGTTCTCTCTTTACACCATGGAGAATTGCTTGACCATGAAAGGTCTCATGCTCTCCTATCTGCTGCTGCCCTGCCTAAGGCCATGTGGTCCCAGGCAGAGCTGAACAGATTCCAAGGCTTGCCTTGGTCAGGAAAGCAGACTCAATTCTAGCTCACACAAGGTGACCTGCCCTTGTTTTCTCTAGGCTCAAATCATACGGCTTTTTCAGGCTGCTTTCTGTATCCACTCTGCAGCCACATGCTTAACAGTGAGTCCAGATGTTATCAGCAGAGGGAAGGCACAGTATTTGCCACCTTGACCAAGATACAGACAGTTAAGACAACCACTAACCATTCTGATGTGAGGTTTTAGTTTATATTGTAGAATACTTCAGCGCATCGGTATTAACAGTGATTCACTTCCGACCTAACAAGCAAGCTTCTCGCAAGGCAGTGCACTAAGCAGGTTTTCTCCACTCAAGTCCATCACTGCCACCAGCAGCCCTGCCTGGCAAGCTGCCACTGTGGAAGAAAGTCTCCATCCCAAACCCCGTCCCACAATTTTCCTGTGGGCTGCAGACCTAGTGAATCACAGGGGTCCTAGTCCAATTAGGTTTGTCATTCTCTCCAACTTTGTGACTAGCCTTCTCTCCCACCATTCTCAGACAGACACACCATTCTGCTCTCAGAGAATGTGTTTATAAATTCCGGCTCTGTTGGCAAACACCTGTCTTTGGGCACCAGCTAAACAGTCCTCACAGCGACCAAAAGCCCTGCAGAAACTCCAGCCTAGGGGAGGAGGCCAAGAGCTCTGGGCAGGGTGGAGTGCAGCTAGGCATGCCCAAGCAACAGCAATACTGGTGGTTACCTCCTCCAGCAGTGAGGACTCCAGCTGGCTTAGTTTCTCTTCCTTCTTCTTCAGCAGCACCTGTCCTTTCTGCATAGCTGACTTCATTGTGTCCAACTGCTTTGCTTCCTGCAGTGGATCAACGGCCAAGCCAAGGAGGAAAACGAAACAAGAATGACAGAAAATAATGCACATTGGTTAGGGTGACTCTCATTATCTCACTTCTACTCAGCACAGGAAATCATGCTGCTGGAGTAAAGTTGCTCCAAGTCTTCAAGAGCACAGGAAGCAGAGCATACAGAGGGCAGAGCACATGCCTCTAAGCAAGTTCAGCCCAAGGAAAAGGAGGCTTCCCTCCAAACCCTGCATGCAACAGGGTCAACAGCTTTGGTTCTGCAAATATGAATGCTCCCTATAATCCGTGGAGGATATTATGACCTTTCCTGTCTTCAGCTGGCACATCAGCAGAGCTGATGAGTACTCAAGAACCCCTTTCCAAGCAAGAGTGAAATCACTTTAGAGCTACAACCATAAACTTGTACCTACTTATGGGATGGATACCTATCACTTCCTTTACTACGAGGAGAAAAGGTTATGGGATTTGCATGACTCAAATCCCTTTTCCCCCTACCTATACTTTCTCCATTTTTAAGGTCCCAAGAGCTCCAACTAACAATCAAGTTCCTGCAATCTAGCAAGCTACTGAGTGCTGGCTGCACTGCAGCAACTGCTTTGTAGAGCCTTTCTAGTCCAAAGCACACAGAGCAAAACAGAACTGAAACTATTCTACCATGCAATGCTCCATTAATTGTGGGCTATGCATGCACACATAGGCACTTTCAGTTGCTCATCTGATGCACAGTAATATCACTGTGATCCAAAGCCTAAGCTAGGTTCTCATTAAGCCTGTTCCTCAGTCACTGCATTTGCACCATGTTCCTGAAGAACTCTCTCTGCATTCCTGGAGTAATCCACAGCCAGCCTGAGAGGAGAAGGACTCTAACCCTTGTATTCTGATGAGGAAGACACAAGCAGGGACAAACACTGCATATCTATCATAAAAAGATGTGCAAGACCTGATTTCCAGGAGGATGGAACACCCACAGCTGCCTGTCACTGCAGCTGCAGAGCCAGGAATCTGAATCCTAGGGCCGTGGATTCATTTGTGCAGCCACGATGCCCAACATCTGAATGCAGGCAGTGCTCAGGATCTCACCTCTTCCAGGTTCTTGCGCACCCCCTCCAGGAGCTGGGAGCTGTCAGGATCCTGCACCACCTCCTGGGCTTTCTGCATATCTTGGTGCCACTGCTGCTTTGCAGCTTTCAGTGCTGTGTGCCTCTTTCTCATGGAGTGGGTCTGGCGCACCAGGAACTCCTTGGCATTCCTGATGGAGATCCCTTCTGCAGAGATGTAGCTTCTGACACTACACAAAAGAGACAGGTATGCTGCTGGCTTTCTGTGCTGACTGTGCCATCCTGCAAGCCTCATGCAGCACCCTCCCCAAAAGCAGATTGTCAGTGCAATGCACATAAACCCAAGCAAAAAAATTTGCTCGTAAAACCAAAGCAAAAACATTTTCCAGCAGCAGCTGGCATACAGATACTCACTGGTCAAACTGGAAGTCACTGTCCTCATGGCTTTGAGAGGGTGGGGAAGCAGGCTCTCTGGACAAGTGCTGAGGAGTTGAAACATTTCAAAAATTAAGAAACATGTATGGGAAACAGAACCCCAGGACCCCATAAGAATCCAATTAGGAGCAAATATTCAGAATGACATCACCATGTTATTGCCCAGATCCAAAACCAGTGCCAGGGGTGTTCTTTGTGACTTGAAAAGTAAAAAAGACATTTCTATCCCTGACTTGATCCCTGCTTTTGACTCCAAGGGCACTCAAGTATCTCGCACTCCTTTCCCACCCCCCAGTAATAACAGACAGAAATCAACAAATACTACTAAACATATTGAAGTCCCCTGGCAAAGAAAAATGCATCACTGTATCTCAAACGAGTTCACCCAGAAAGAACAAAAGCTGGGATTTTCAAGGGAGTTACAGCCTCAGATCTCACAAGGCAAACACCTTTACAGTCTGCTTTACTCACAGCTTGAATAGTTTCTCTGAGGTCTTCAACATGGAGCTCAGCTTTCCTTCTTGGAGATTGTACACTTTCTTCTGCCTCCAGGTCTTTCAAAGACTCCTGTTTGCTCCTGACATCTGCTTCCAGCTCACTGCCACAAGAAAAGGCAACAGTGGCAGCACCTGATGAGATGGCAGGTCTGTCTAGCCCAGTAATCTGTCTGCAATGGTGTCCAAAGTGACCTCCTGTTTCCAGGAGGGAAAGGGCCACAGGTGTGCAAGAACACCAGTATTGGGTCTATGGTGTAATGTCATTTTCCCTGCCCAGCCAGAGGTTTGTTGCTTCATGCCCTTACCCAGCAGCTCAGCTATCTTTTGAAAACCTTTCCTTCGCATTTCAATGCCCTGCTCAACGCATCTTATTAACCTCTTAAGACAGATGCAGAGAAGATAAACAAATGAACGCGACAAGCAGAGGTGAAGGGACAAATTTACACAGCGAGTTATTAATAGATCTGGAAACAGACCCTTGGACCTCTGCGCCCTTGACATGCAATAAAACCACCACTAGGATTCTGAAGGGATGTGGCCCAACGTACAAGAAGCTCAGAGGTAAGGGAAAGGTCCAGGTTAGGTTAGAGAGGTTTCTGTTAGGGGCATAGGGTAAATTTTCTTTTGTATTCAAGGAAATTTGTCATACACGCACCTGATGCGTTTCTGCAGCCTCTGGCTTCGGGTCTGCAACAAGTCCACCTGGGCCTCCAACTCAGCTTTCTGGTCCTGGAGTTCTTCAAGAGACCTACGCAGTTGCCGGATGGACTCAAGGAGGCTGGCATGCTCCTTCCTGTTCTCCCCCAGGCGGAGCTGAGAAGCTAAAGCAGCTTCCTACAAGAAAACCAAAAAACCCCTCATAGCAATTTCCCCAACACCAAAATAAAAGGCACACAACATGCAAGAGCTTGCTACCTGCATAGTTCACAGGAGGTCCCAGAGCTACAAATGCACACCCCACACACCAATCCTGGGAGGGCTGTCTCTTCTTTTTGGGAAACAGCTCAGAGCTAATGAAACTCCCAGCAGGATGGCACTCCAGGCTGAGGCAGGGAGGCATTTTCAGACTCACAGTTTAGAAGCAACGGTTTGCTTTTTTAAAGCCATAGTTCTAGCATGCTGCGCTCACCCCCAAACAAAAAGTAGCACAGCACCTCTCAAGAGTTAAGACATACATACATCTCTTTCTAGCTCAGTCTGTCGGTCTTCATCCAGCAGCTGCTGCCTTTTCTTTCTCAGAGACTCCTCCTATATACAGATGAGAAAGTAGGTGAGTGTCAGAGTGAAGAGACTGCTGATGCTGAGCAGCACTTGAAGTACAGAGGTCAGGCCTAAGTCTTAAGACCATTTCAAAATACCTAAGGATTGTTGTCAGTTTTGCTTTATTCCCTCACACACACACAGGCAAGTTCCCCTCCCTTTATTTGACTTCAAGTGAGAAGCTGGGAATACTCGCATTCCTGTGGGAAGAACAGCCCTTCCTGCTCAGCTGCAAAAGTATTCAAGGCGTATGGCCATTTCTACAGGATCTCACTTTTATGAAGCTTCTGGTTGCCTCCAGCACTTCACCTTTTTATCTCCTCACTCCTGTGCTGCTTGGAAAGGAAGGGCTGGCTGAAGCAAGGTTATCTACAGCCCTTGGCACAGCCAGGACTTAAGAGATCTGGCAGGCAAAAGCATCATCCAGTGGTTTTTGCCAGCTCCACAGGAGCATTCGGAGTGCTTCATTCTCCCACTCTGCTGCCCAAGGTCCAGAAACCCTCACTCCCTTTTCATGGCAGCAGGGAGAAGAGGAGGTAAATGAGGAAGGGATTGACTAAAATCTGAAGTGATGCTGAACAGGACATGCCACCTTGAAAGATCCCTCTGCCACTCTCACAGCCACTTACTGTTTCCCAAAGCACCAAGCAAACCCAGAGCACTGACTTCCACTGCCAACATCAGCCATGAGGCTGTACCACTAGGAATGCTTAGCCCTGGTCTGACTTGTGATGGAAGTTTTACCTGTAACTTGGATGGCAGCAAAAGCCCTGGCTGAGCACTTCTCAGAAGTCCCCCACGAGGAAGCAGCCAGAGGAGCAGCACAGGCTAGGAAACCTCTGCAAGTCCAGGAAACCTCTGTGAGCCCAGAGCTGACTCACCTGGCTAAGGAGCTGCAATGATCTGGCTTTGATGTTCTTTGTGCGCATTTCAAGCTCGTTTTCCAAATCCTGGAGTTTTCTTTCCTGCACAGAGATGTTGAGTTAGAGAGAACGGCACAAGATCCTCGCTCACCAGGCAGAGCTCTGCCACCAGGAGGAACAACAAAAATTGGGAAACATGACCTGCCACTTGTGTCACCCTGGGCTATAGAGGGTGGCAGGTGCACCAAGGTGTCTTGGTACCCAGGCCATCCCCAAGCAGCCAAGTCACAACAACCTGCTAGGCAAAGCGTTCTCCTCACCTTCTCCCTGTGCCTGTGCTGCAGTGCAGTAAGCTGCTCATCCAGCTCTGCCTGCAGAGCTTTCACCTCTGCTTCATGAAGGTGTCGGAGGCGTACCATCTCACTTCTGAGACCTTCAAACAGCTCCGCTCTTTGCTTTCTCTCCTGTTTGTTGCAAAATACAAACAAGAAAAGCAGCCAAGTGAAGCACATGTTCTCCAGCAAGCCAACATGAACACACAGGACACACCCTCTGGAAAGCCAGCCCATCACACAGCAGCTCCCGAGCAAACACTAAATTCAGCAGATTAAAGCCTCTTGCTTACAGGGACAACATTGTTAAGGCAATGGCTCACAAAAGAAGAAACAATCCATGAAACTAAAGGTTTTGTCACAAACTGCTGACTGTAGAGTCAAAAATGGGAGGCAGAAGGCTTTCTGGAATAGGTGCCTGCAAAAACATGAACAATCTTCTCTCATACAGAAGTCCACAAATGCATGTGGAAGTTGCCTGCACAGAGAATATTTTGACAGCTTATCCTTATACACCCAGCCTAAATTTACTCTACATCACGGCAACAATACCCAGTTCTCCTGAAGAAAGGAGATTTCCAATTCTAGGAGTAGCTGAAATAGGCAGGTCTGGTAAGCAGCAGTGCCAGTCCAGGTACAGCCCAGCTGAGCGAGCCACTAGTCGCTTCCCAAATTCACTGCTTTCCCCCAGCAGTACCTCCTCCTCATACTGATCCTGAATCTGTGCTAGGACCTCCTGGTGCTCTTCCTTCATCCTCTCCATTTTCTTCTCATGGTCTTTTTCCACTTCGTGGCGTTTCTCTCTCATAAGCTCGCTAAGCTGCAAGGATGACACAGAAAGATGTTTCTCTCAACTACAATGTTGCACTACAGTGGCCCCCCCAAGAGAGCAACCTCTCACATGAGCGAAAGGACTGAAGTTCAGAGTACCTTGCAAGTGGGATCAGGCTGTGGCCTGGGTAGCACAAGGCAAGCACCCTGGTGGGGTGAGATGCTGCAGGGGTGTCCTTTCCCCTCAGGCAACACTGTCACCCCTGGGCAGCGGATGTGGCCTCTCAGACCTCACCACACATCCAAGGAGAGAGGGTGAAGAACCTTCAGCAATCCAAGATGAATACTTGCCTCCCGTTCGTATTCTGTTACGCGATATGCTTTTTGCTGCACTTTCTGCTCTGCTCTCTGCAAGTCTTCACGGAGCCGAGCCTCCTCGTTCCTCTGTGCCTCTGCTATCTGGGTTTGCAGGCTGGAAATGACCTGCCATGAAAGCCACCCACAGAGACTTGTCACCTTCTGACAAGATCCATTTAGTGCCCTCCTACAGAGAGCAAGCAGGATGGCAAAGACCAGTATGTGCATTATCACCACCCCCTACTTGAAGCATGTCCAAATGCTGAGCCAGACCAGAACCACATTTAGGAAGTGGAAAAAAAATTAATGCCACCTTTGGTGAAAGTGTGGGAAAAAAAAAAACATTTCACATTCTAAGGACACCATCTTTTACCTTATGATGCTTCTCTTCTGCTGCAGATTTCAGCTGCTGGAGTTCAGTCGCAAACTGTTTCTCTAGTTCTTCTACTGCCTACAGGAAGACGAGCAAGACAGTCTGCTGGAAAACCTTTATGTGTGGGGACATGCTGTACAAGATGCATTTGCAATTAACATCCATCCATAAGCATCAAAAAAGCACAACAGTAATCCCCTTTCAAACCGGATTAGGTACAAGGTGCTGTTACTCTGTGTGCTTTCCCTCCCAGGACATCTCAGTGGTGCTGTGCTGGAAGGACTATGAACTGTCTCCATTCAAGAAGTCCCCAGGCTCTCTGGAGGACTAAAGCAGCAGCCAAAGAGGTATTCTGGTCTGATAAAATGGCTTGGTTTTGCTTGGCAGAGACACACAGAGAAGTGATTCTTCTCTTTTCTTCAGATGCCATGTGGCCACTTAAATAATTGTTATTTAATCACCACCATAATAAAAATTGGGGGAGCACTCCTCCCCACATCAGTCATGCATCTAACAGCATGCCTAGCATCTTTCCTTTATGTTTTAAGTGAGCCATTATTAAAGCACATGCAGATGTTATTTCATCTCAACACTTTAGCATTGCAATGCAAGCCAGGTCAGCATGAACAGCATGGGTCTGACCCTAGCAGGCAATAAAGATCTCACCTCCTTCTTTTCCCTGTCTAATCTCTCCTTGAGCTCACTCAAGAACTGTTCCTTCTCTTGTTCCAGCTCAGTCATCTCTTTCTGCTGAGCTTCCTCCATTTCCAGCTTCATTTTGTCCAAAACAAGCTGCTGCTTCCTCTCCAGACTCTGCTTCTCCATTACCTGCTTGGATTCCCACTCCTCTCGTAGTTTCTGCAGCATGACCTCTTGCTCTGCCCTGGTAGGTTTGCAACAAGAACACGGACAGAAGCAAGTCAGTACCGAATTCTGGACTCCATTTAGGAACCAGAGGCAAGAGAAGACACTGCTATAGGACATGCAAGCCAGAAGAAACTGAGAACCACAGGTCACGGATTCACAAGTGTATCAACTAAAGCCTTGGAAATAAAGAGCAAAGCAGTCAGGTGGAGACCTATCTGTCAACTGAGTAAAAAAGAAATAGCAAAAAAAAAAAAAAATCTCTAAGTTCTCCAGTGTCTGCCTCCTTCAATTTTTTTTTTCCACAGGTCTTAAGAGCCATTACAGAGACATCCACTCAAACCAAGCTATGCTGCCAGTGCGGCCATCCTTGTAGATGCCTTTTCTGTCATTTACATGCTCCAGAGCTGTGCCTGGTCCAACATTACAGCAACACCTCTCTTCAGAACACTTATGTACTCTATGTAGTATTTAGCAAAATTTCATTGGCTCCAAGGCAGCAGAGCTGTTACCATTAAGGTCCATCAGTTTTGCCTTCTATCGACCCACAGCTCCCCTGCATGTACAGCATCATGGTTAGGGCCTCGTACTTGCTACCAAGGCAGGGTACCAGCTATGGGAGACTCAGGAGGGCCAGTACCTCCACGTTGAGTGGTTGCTGGTGGCATGCCAGCTGCTTCCCTCCCAGACCTGCAGCGTTTATGTCCCCAGGGTTGGCAGCAAAGCTTTTCACCTTATCTTCTCCTTCTCTGCCTCAGTCTCCGAGGTGATTTTGGCTCGCAACTTTGAGAGTCTCTCAGTTTCTTCCTTTCGGACACGTAACTCTTCCTCCTCAGAAACCTTTGCCAAATCTTCTTTTGGAGTCCTGAGAGATGAGCAGCCAGGGGAAAAAAAAAAAAAAGCTTTAATATCTTCAAATCACCTCCCCAAGGGCTATAGATCAGCTGCTGCACCCACTAGCTGGGCCTGCACGAGCAATGCATTCTCAGGGATCCAGACCATTAATTTTCCTCCATACCTTCAGAACCTGACTGCTGGCATGGGAGACACAGCCCCTGCACATCAAACTTCTGCAACGCATTTTTAAAATGCGCTATATCATCATAGGTGGTACTTGTTTTTTGTTTGGGGTTTTTTTTTCCCCCCTCCAAGTAAATGAAATCAGCTCCTATTGAACAAAAGCAGGCTCCCAGCCAAGGTACCTGGATGCATTAGTACATCTGTAAGCTTCGTATTTTCAGATGACACTTTTTACTACTGCTTTATTACTGCATGGATATGTTTCCCTTCAGGTGTGATTTCTGTGTCTTCCTTCATACCCAAGACAGCATTCCCATGACATTTCATGTCAAGATACTGTTTCTGGCTGGCTCAGTGTGCTAAGATGACGACTATCAAGGCCACCTGAAATAAAATACAGCCCTCCAGAAAAATCCACCCAGGGAAAGGACATAGCTCCCAGTGCTGTTCCGCTCTCTGAATCACTATTGGATCTTCACACACTGGCTGGGTTTCACACAGACATCCATGCCCTATTCCTTAAAGCCTTGTTTGGAAGTCCCTCTAAAACATACAGTACCAGAGTTTCAGATAGTTCCTCTGGGGTAACCTCATCTCCTCTAATGCTCCAATTTTGAGTCCTGTTACTACTGTTTAGCCCAGGATTTGAATGTCTGCCAGGCGGTAAAGCTCCAAGCACTGAAGTGGAAACTTTTCCCAGGTTAACCATTAGAGACAGGTTCAGAGCTCTGAAAGCTGCATATGTACTGAACCAGAGCTAGTCTTACAGAAGACGGGAAGATGCTCTTTTGCCTGTATGGGAGAGTGCTTTCCTGAGGCAGACTGCTCTCTACGCACAACACTGACAGCAGATCGCTAGTCATTTCAAGATGTGTGGATCCTCACACACAGGTCTGTCTGTGCCAGGCAAAGAGTTCTGTACTCCTCCTCCCCAAAAGCCTTGTTCTTGCCTCTTTTGCCCACAACTCCGCAAAGTAGCACCACTTTCAAGGTGGTAACCTATAGCAGCACAAGCCTGTGGTCACCGGCAAGGAAGTCGCAGCTAGGAAAGGCTCAGAGGAGAAATAGGGAGGAGAGGGAGTAAAAAGAGGAAAGTACCTGAAGGATTGTTCTTTTTGCTGATGAAGCTTCTCAGCTTCTTCCTCTTCCTGCTGCCTTATCTCCTCCTGGAATTGCTGAATTTTCTCCTTCTTTACTTGCAACAAATGCATTTTCTCTTGCTCAAGCTCGATCTCCATCTCCTTTGCTATGTCTTTCAAGGATTCTTCACTAGGCTGGTTCAATGACTGCTTGTCTTTGATTTCCTTCTCAGGTTGCCTACCAAAAAGAGAAAGTTCCTTTGACAAAAGGGTGACAGAAAAACAAAGTAACACAGAAGGAGCAGCAACATCCCCTGAAACAGTATCAACTCCAAACCAAAAATCCCAGAGCCACCTACTCTAGAAGCTTCACTGTTGACAAAGGACACGCAGAATCCCCACTAGACTGCAGCTGCTTGCGGGCTGCTGTGGAGCCCTCGCTGTTTAGCTCACAGGAGGTGAGGAACAGCAGTGTAGGTGGGTGGAGGGCACAGAGGCAGAAGACAAGCTCGCTACAGGAAAGCATGCTTTACAAGGCTGTTGGGGAACACGCAGCACATGTTCAGGGTTTCAAGTAGCATGTTACCTCAGGTAACAGCTTGGGGATGCCCCCACACACTGTGGTGGGCCCTCTCCTTGACTCCCAGAGAAACTCTGACTGATAATATATTAAACCCAGCCCTAGCAGCACTCAGGTCCTGAATAACTTGTATTATGGACTACTAGAGCTCCCCTTGCAAGGGCAACATGGGCTCACTTCATGAAGGATCGAGTAGCTATGAAACCCTGGCTTGGGCTGCCAGGCACAAAAGCAGATGCAATCAGTACCTGTTTTCAGCGCAGGGATTGGCAGTGCGCTTCTGATGCACCAGGTATTTTTCTGCAATTGCAATCTAAAGTGTGCTGGGAGTTTGCCAGCTCTAGGCAACAGAAAGCCCTAAGCACTCCAAAAATTCAAACCCAATCTGTTTCTAATTAAGTTTTTTCAGACAGAGAGCAGCAAAATTATAAGGTCTGAGAGAGGCTGGAGGGGAAGGAGGGCAAAATGAAGCCTAGTCTAGGAAAAAAAAAATTTATTCTTTGCTAGTGAAAGCTGGAGCAGGAAGGTCTCGTTGTGCTCAGACTGCTAGCGTAAGGCAGAGGGACTTCTGTTTTGCCAGGAATTGGGGAAATAGCAGCCCCGGTAGTAGAGCCTTGAGTCAAAAGAGAAAAGGTCACTTATGCAGCCACTAGCAAAAAGAACAAGAGGGAAAAAAGAATAGTTTAGTTCTGCAAAAATCCTGCTTCACTAGCGCTCCCCCATAACTCTACATGCTCTGGGTCAACTGCAGAGATGCCTGCAAAGCAATTCAGCTACGTCCACCTTTTTATCATGTTCTTCCTTTTGCCCCAGTTATTGCTTAAAAAGAGATCCAGCCAACACACACACACTTACACAACTCAACACAATTCCTAATAGAAAAAGGGAGATACTGTGCTGGTCTCCACATGAAAGATTGCTTCTCTACCACTTTGTCCCGAAAGACGCGCTGCCTATTTTTTCCAATTGCATCTGCTGATCTGTCATTTGACATAGAAAGCAAAGTCAGCACAATCATTTCTACTGAGATCTTCTATCACAGTGGTACATATCTGCAAAGACCATCAATTTAGTACAGCAATAGTCCACTGGCTTTTGCAGGGAGCTGAGCTCCACCATCCTGCGCTCTGACCTTATTCTCTCAAAGCAACCAATGTTCCTGGTGACTGTAAAAATAGGGTGATTAGTTGGGTTTTTGTTGTTCCCCACCTCCCCCCCCCCACCTCAGCACCACTCAGCAAGTGAACTCAGGAGTCTATGAAAACAGTTATCAAAGGAGGGGGAATGCTTAGAGCCTCGTTAGCGACACTGGTAAGAAGGAAGCTTTTCCAAACACAAAGCAAACAGCTCTTTCTCCTTCCCACAGAGTCCTGTGCCACGGACCCCAAGGGCTGAGCTGCTGTTCTTACCCTCCCCAGTACAGACTGTTCACTTGTCACTCTCACCAGTGAAACAGCTGCTTGGATTTGCAGAGATGTTTGAGCTCTGCTGTGCCCACCAAACCACATCTCCTAGTGTGCAATCTTCACACACTAACTTCAAACACCACAAAGGGGAACAAAAGGACAAAAGCTGTTATGCTTACACCACCAGGGACTTAAATGAAGCCCTTACTCTTTCTGTGGGACAGCAAGCTCCTCCAGATTGATTAGGCTATCCAGCGATCCCTCCTCTGGCTCCTCGGCCACAGCCTCCTCCTGATCAGGATTTTCTAAAGCAAAACGCTTCTCTTCTGGCATTTCACAAACACTTTGATCCCTCTCACTCGGCAGCACAAAAGAGGTAACAGAAGATCAAATTAGCACAGATCAGAGTCTAGTGACTGCTGCAGGTAGACAAGACAGGGGGAAGATGGGATGTGTGGCTGACTTAGATGGGCACCAAGCCATGCCTGCCAACAGGACCCGTTTATCCAACATGGGGCTGCCAAAGGCATGGCAAAGCTCCAAACCATTCCTGCCACCTCAAGGCCTGCCAGACTAACAGGCAGCAAAGGATTTAATGGGTGTCAGTCTCAAAGTGCTGAATCCCATCCCTGGATTATTCCCCCCTCTTTCCAGGTCCTTAGAGAATTTCCCTAAGATAAGTCAAGACCCACTAGCAATACTCACACTGTTGTACAAATTACAGATGGAAATATTGGCAGGCATGTTTACATCTACAGTCCTACTTCATCTGGGAAGAACAGAGAAGAGAGACAAGGCAATCACGAGCTAGCTTTAGAAACAGAAAGAGAGGATGCACAGCTGGAAAGCAGGTACCAAGTGATAAGGAGACAACTCTTGCAGGAGGAACATGTTTTCGGGGACCTTCACATGAACAGCTCCTCTAAGAGCCAGGCTGCAAGTCTCAAGTGTCCGCAGCCAGTCATTAAGATGAACTGCAGCTTCTTCTGTTCACAAGTTTTCCTGGCACAGGCAACAGCTTCTTGGTTCCCAGTGTCCCAGAGTATACGTAACTCTGTGCAGAGGCTAAGAGTTTTGACACGATTCATCTATAAATGCCACATTCTGCAGCTCTCAAAGTAGGAGGGGAGGGGCTCAAGAGAGCATGGGGCTCACTGCTCAGCACAGTGCTTCAACCATTTTAAACAGGCTTAAAATAGCTCCCCTAGACAGTCTAGTCCTCGCAGTAGCTAAGGGTCTGGAAGCCAGCATTGCTCTTGGGGATATAAAATAGCTTAATGCTTACACCTGGGCAACCAGTGACTTCCTCTAGGCCATCTCTATGGAAGGAAGTGGAAGAGAACTGTTGACATTGCAGCTGGACTCTCAGCCACCAGTAACAGGCACCAGGCTGGCCCTGGGAGCCTTCAGCTACAGGCTCTGCCTAGTGAAGAGCTGGCAGCCCAGCAGGACCAGCACTGACTGAACCAGAAAGGTCCATCATAGGGCAATGGGCAGTGGCTAAGTCTTCCATGGTTAAACACCACAGGGCACACCACACAACGTTAACAGGTTCAGACCATCTTGGCAAGAGCGTGACTTTCACAGCCTTAGAGAAAAGTCAGATAGCTGTAAGGGAAACAGAAGCCAGCTCCACATCGGGGGCAGTCACAAGGAAATGAAAGACAGGCAGTTTTGCTGCCTACCCAGCCAGAAGCTGAAATGCAGCTGAAATCTGCTGAGGCAATACTAAGAAGGTGGCAGGAGAAGCAAAAGGTTTAGTGGGAAAGACCCTGTGAGAAGCTGCAGCATCTCAGGGTGTTCTACAGGGGTCACCTGTACAGGTTACAATGACTGGAGCAGAGCAGGGGTGGACAAGACAGGAAAGTTATCTGGAACTAGAGCTGCCCATGCCTCCTTTGTTGCTCTGACTGTTTGTACCATACCTCTCAGCAGCTTTTGTTCTTTTGCTTTGCTCTTCCTCTATACTGGTTTTGCTTTGGTCTTTTTCCTCTTCTTCCAGCTCCTGGGCCTGCAGGTAAAAGCAAACAGTGTGGAGTTTGCTGGCTCCTTCACCACCAAAGCCTCTCAGGACCTTACAGCAGTTCCGCTGAAGGGCAGCACTGCTCTTGCCCAGCACATCAGCACTGAACCCAAGGACCAAACGGCATCCACAGGCTGCTCCAGAATGCCCAGCTGAGTGTGCCAGCCTCCTCTCTTGCAGGTAACCAAGAGTCTCAAAACAGAGGAATGCCTTGCAGGAGCAGTTCCAGCAGCACAACTGAGACGCCTGGGAGCTCAGCTCTCCAGGTTGTGTCAGGTTATGGTCTGGGGGTTGCTTTTTCAGTACAGAAGATGAGCTCCCTGCCAGCACTAAGCACTTTGGACACAGGTTTGGTTTTTTTCCAAAGGTCATCTCGCATATCCAAGTAACACTAAACTCCCTGAAAAGCATAGGACGAAAATCTCCTAAGAGAGGAACATCACACACACAAAAGTAAAATAACATGCTGTGGCCATAAAGCAAACTGATACATTGGCTGTGACCAAAATCACAACAGGACTCAGTCCTGCCTTGCATCCTCGTTCTCAGGCAGATTATGATGGGCAGTATACACACAGTTTCACCTACCCAGGGATTTCCACGTACTCACTCCACAACATATCAGTCTGGGTGCTGCTAAGGAAGCCAGCCCCCTCAGTAACACACTCTGAGCAACCTCAGTTGGCTAATTTATGACACAGTAAATACTTGAAATATGAATAGCAAATATTTGAATACAAAGTAGTCAGCTGCTCCTTTTCCCACCTGCCAGGCACCTCTGTCCCCGCAGCAGGCGCACAAACATGCACTGTGCTTTTCACCTGAGGAGGGGAAAAACTTTGCTCTTCAAGATGTCAGCCCCACGCGAGAAAGCATCAAGGGCTCAGCCTCCCTGCTGAGGTTTCTGGTCCCCAGAAGAGTAGCCCTTTCATAAATTCTTGGGGACCACAGAAACAGCAGGTAAGCTCAGCCCTTGCCATGCAGGAGTATACTGTGGAGCAGGGCCAAAATAACACAGAATTAAAACAGCAGTAATATATGCAAATGTGCAGCAGAGCAAACAGCAGAAGGATTCCCCGCAAGTGCTGTCACCTTCCATCACATCAGCCTGATCAGAGCTCTCCCAGGCAGCTCCCCATCCCAGCCTCCCTCCTGCCCTGGTGTAACTAATGACTTCAATTCCCGAGAACCAAGGAGCTCGGCAAATGTTTCCTGGCTCAAAATGGGCTCTGTCACTGCTGCCTGTGAAAAGAAAGAAGCCAGACAAATGGACAATGAGATCTTCCTGGGAACAGGGATAACCAGTCAGAGGGTAATGCTGCTGAGCCCACGCATGGGGCCACTGGTGCACCCTTGCCCAACATGCCTTCACAAGTGGGCAGTTCCTCCCCAGAAGTCACAGGCTGCAGGAACCTCTGGACACATTTGAGAAGGTGAAGACAGCACCTGCCAGCAGGGAACCAAGGCTGATTTAAGGCCTTATCTGTGAAGTTAACAGAGACACTTCCCCCTCCTGTTGCCTCAGGATCCCCAGCAGTCTTCTGCACTGCTTAAATGCCAGGCTGCATCCCACAGAGGACATCTCACACAGTCATGATACAAAGGCAGTCTTGTAGACACAGGAAAGTTGGATGACACGTAATAGGCCATCTCCTCACCCTGCACAGCGCAGTTCCCAAGGGAGCTCAGCAAGAGGATCTCCACCACACATCAGCTTAGATCGCACTCCTGCTTCCAGCTCCTCACCATCACCCTCAGTGCAGCAGCAGGGCCAGCAAAGCAGGATGCCAGCACTTTAAATGCCTGTTAAATGAAGGATGAAAGGAGCAGCCTCCCCCCTAGCAGAGAAGCCAGGTCTAGCAGGAAGCAGCCCACAGCCTCTGCAAGCTACCACATCTCCTGCCAAAACACGCTAACCCAAAACCTCTAATACTGTGTCCTCATGTAGCTGACCGAAGTGGTCTTTTTTTAAAAGAGAGTTTTTTGCCAATATATTCAAAGCAAGGCACGCTCACTACATGGAAGGAAGCACATACATACAACCCAGAGTCACTTCAGACCAGTCTCTGTCTACACACACAAAAGAGCAGCTGCAGTTCTATAGGCAGCACCATTTCAAATCCACTTCTCTCCTCAAAACAGGTCTGTAACAAACTCCAAAAGTGGCTGCTCCAACAAGACATTTGTATGCATGGCAACTGTGCTGCAGCAAATGGGAGAGGGGGAAAACACAGCAGGCATATGTTTTGTTTTCTCTTCATATCTGATTACACTCATTATTAGGCACAAGAGGACAGGTGTATTCTCCAGACACAACCTTACAAACTGGATTGCTCGTCTCTGCTGGACAGGTGGCAAGTTTGCCACTCGGGGTCTCCTCCAGTGCAGCTGATCAACTCGCTTACAATCAGAGCAAGGCTGAGTAACCCCAGCTGGAGCCTGACCCCATGCCTTGCTGTGCAGCACACTTCCAGCCAACACACTGATAAGCTGAGGTGGCACGGGAGAGAGGTAGCTGAGAGGGCTCAATAGAAATGTGGGAATGAGGAAGCCAACTTGCCAACACGCTGAGAAGACAAGGATAAAACCCCAAGATGCACAGCAGTCTTCTTCACTCAGAACTGCCCGATCATAGTTATGTCCCAGGCTAATGTGGTCTAGGAAGCACAGACACATGCATGCACTCCTTCGTATGCCACAGACTCACTGAAAGAAGCTTATTTTTCCCCCTACACGAAAGCAGGCAAGACAACCAAATGCTTAAAAATAAGCTTCCCTATACCAAAATTTGTCAGAGGGAGTTAATCTTTTTTTCCCCATTTATGCTATCGTGTTCTGTTACACAAATCTTTGCCATCTGCTTAAGAGAAAGAAAAGGACAAATATACTCACAAAAGAAAAAAGTAAGACAGACCCTGCTTCCCACCATTCCCCAGGAAAGCCATTTGTCTACACTTGTAGTGGGGCAAGGAAAGCATACATGTGCACTTCCATGCATGCACCCTTCACAAGCCACCTCTAGTCAAAGTTCACGTTTTGTGTACTACCTGCATCTCATCTCTGTAGAAAAGACCACGCACCAGTAGTGCTGGTCTAATCCCTGACACTTAACACATCACTTCTGTTTGCCTCTGCAAAGCCTTTATGTGGATAGCATCACCCTGTTTCTAGTGCACCACAATACAGTATTTTACCCTGCCTGTTCACAGATTGGTCCCTGATCACATATGTAGCACTTACCTTGCACATGGGGCTGTCCAAAGCTGGAGACAGAACCCCCACATCCAGTACTTGCTCAGAAAACCAACTCTGGAAGCCCAAGTCCTAAAGAAGAAAGCCAAAAAGGATCAGTATCTGATGAGCATGTGCAGGTTTTGCCAGAGATCCCGAGACTAGGCCAAAATCCTAACACAGCTTGGAATCTACACTCACCATCCTTCTGACAGCAAGCCTGTTGTAGCACTAGACATCTGAACAATTAGAAAGCTTTAGAGCACATAGGAGATTGCTACACTAAAACTCAGGCCCACATCCAAGCATAGGTCATAAATGTACTGCAGACAGATGGCAAGTTGGGTTTTCTCTCTTTCCCAATGTGCAGAGGCACAGGCAGGCAAGGTGGTTTATGCAGAGCTACCTGCTGGGACGATGGCAGATAGGGGTGCTCAGTAAGTCAGGATTCCCTACGGGCTTGGCCCCCAGGAACGTGCAGCACAGAGGTTCCCTTCACTGATGGTCCCTGAGGAAACTCTCCTTGTGAGGCCATGCAAGGAGTACACAGTGGTATTGCAGGGTGGTGAGCTCTGTCACACTACCTCTGTGCATTTCCATGCCACCAAGCACAGAGGCAGGGGCGACACACAGTACGTCCAAAGCAAGCAGATCTTCCCCTAGCCTCTACTGCTCTCATTTATGATAGTGCTGCAGATTGACAGAGATTTTTCCTAAGAGTCAGCTCCTGCAAGCTGCCCACAAGCTATTCACTCTCCGAGATAATTCTCCCTCCTGGCAGAGTCTCTAGGGGTCCTTGCACTTGGCTGCACATGGGGAGCATGTGCATGTGTGCGCGCACATGCCCACAAGCGAGCACTACAAAAGGTATTGTTTGAGGCTACAGCCACTTGCCAACACACAGGCTTGTACTAACACCAATAAATAATCATATTCTCAGCCATTTGCTGGCCATGCTGCCTCTGCTCCCACTGGCAGATGGCAATGGCAGTTTCCTGCAGAGATGAAGAGATGCTGATGGGCATCTCCCCCCCCCCATCTCAGGACTACCCTCCTGCATGTTCTCCCTCTGAGACCTGCAGGAGCCAGGTCTGCCAGCCATACAGACTCCCCTTAGAAAGAGCCACTAAGTCCCTTAAAGCATAATTTTTACATTGCTTATTATTTTCCTTTTTGCAATTATCTGAGTACAGTCCCAGCTCTAAGTGACCTACTTTTCCAGGGACATTACCTCACCCACAGACAGAACCTGCTAAGTGCAGGATGACATTGCTGGCCTGTGCCACAGCTGTAAGGTCATCGCTTAGTGGTTAAGGAGTCAGGCAGTCGGACTGCAAGAGGTGGGCACAGCATTAATGTTCCTCGAGGAACATGAAGCCCACACCCAAGGGGCAAGGAGCTTTTAGTGACTCACCATAGGCCGAATCAGCTCACAGTCTGAGCGGTCAGAGACTTGCAAGTCCTCCCCACAGTCGCTGGTCTCGGATGCCTTTGAAAGCTAAGAGGAGATATGCATTACAGCCTGTACACATCTTACTCCTGCAGCTTCACCTAGGTGTTTCCAACAAGATGACAACTGATACTGGGAAGACAAATCTGGCCTCTCTATAACATAGGGAAGAAAAGGTGACTGAACATCACAGGAAAGACAACACTAAGGGTGTGACCCACAAGACAAGCACAAAACACCACTTCACAGAAAGGCAGGGTCAGGAGATGGGACCAGGGAGGGCAAAGAAGTGCTCTTTCAAATATCCCTGAAAAAAGGCACTTGCTTACTGTCCTCTGTCCCTTCTGCAAGGATCTCTGCAGCTCTTGGAACCCCCTAGCCCACCACACAGAACAGCACCATGGTCTTAAAGGGACTTTAAAAGCACACCTTGCCATGCCTAACCACAGCAAGGACTCCTATGTTCCCAGCTGTCATGAAACAGTACATAACTGTTCAACATGAACACCCATGGAGCCCTGCTGACTTCAGCAGAACTACCCAGATGCATAAAGCATGCAGGTGTTTGTAAAAGCAAAGCTTTTGGCTTCAAGTTCTTCAGGACAGAGCATGTTTTCCAAGCTCAGTTTTACAGGTTATCCTTTCTTAAAGGTATTACACATCAATAGAACTGGAAAAATCATCCAAATCAGCAGGAAGAAAGCTAGGTTGGAAAGAGAGAGTTTATCAGATCTCATATTCTAAGATTTCCAGAAGACACTGAAGAAGCATGGATAGGATGCATCTGTCTGGCATGCCAGTTGCAGGGGCCAGGCCATGAGCCCATCTGCACCTTGTGACAGTTAATGGTTCTTCTCCTGCCAGAGACTGCACAAATACTCAAGTTCAGCTGACCGCAATCAGCTGTTGGGCCAGTCCTCCTTCCAGAGAGTGCTGGAAAAGCCATAAACAGACTAGAAGGTACTATGCTTGGCAGACCAGAGCTACAGCTCTGGTGCCAGCCCTGAGGTACCGTCCTTTCCCACTCTGACCTCACACCTCCCCGTCGCGTCCTTCCGCAGAGCTGCGGATATCGCAGCTGGCAGCTCACTTTACACTTTTGCCCCATCTCTGCGTAAGCTGAGAAAAACAACAGGGGGAGAGAAACAAAGCAGCATGGACAGCTGGGCTTGGTGTGAACTTCATTATAAAACCTGCTTGCTTAGTACAGATGGCAGCACTGAAAGCCGAGACTTATTTCTCCTCCAAGACTCAAAACACGCATCACAGTTCAGGGTTTTTGCCTGTTGGTTGCTTTGGACAGCACTTTGTGTATGCTTAAAAGAAAGATTTCCTTGCTCCATACTAAAGATGCTGATCTGGGAACTCAGAGCACTTGTGCCCCCCCAGGAACACCCTGCTGATTAGGAAGGCACTTGCACTGACTTACAGAAAATGAGTAAGCGCTCAATAAGCTTTCCTGAATAAGGGCCTTACAAAGCAACGGGAAGAGCCACCGCAGCTTCCACACCAAACCCAACCCATGCAGGCAGGTCTCTTACTTTGCCAGCATCCAGCCTGCTGTCTGTTTTCAGATCAACTGCTGCTTCTTCCCTCATTTCATTCACTATCTTTTCACCAACAGACACGGTGTCGACAGTGGCAGCCAGGCTTGCCAGCTGATCTGCCTCAGCAGCTTCAGCAGCTGGAGATGCAACTCTAGGTTGCCCAGCACCACTGGGCACATCTGTCCCTGCTGCGCTCCTTTCCCCCAGAGACCGGGGCAGCTCATCAGCTGCAGAGATGTCACCTTCCACCTCAGCATCTTGCTTGCCCAGTAGTTCATTCCAAGTGAGTTTCCCATCAGACTCCTCCTTGTTCCGGCCAGACAGGCTACTGTCAGCATCTCTGGGAAGGACTTGAACTGGAGTCGGAGGGCACGCAGCATCAGAATCCAAGGAAGACTCTTGCCTTTCTTCAGCATGTCTTGATTTTAAAGACTCCTTCTAGGCAGCAAGTCAAACACAATTATAGCTACAATGTCTTTTTCCTCCTCTCTGGGAGGATGCAGGGGTCAGAAATAGCACAGGTTCTCCTACAGCAAGCAGCAAAATCGCAAAGCTTTGGGTGACTTCATGACCAGTTTGATTTCTTTTCATACAGTTCCTTTCAAAGGGAAGGAACTTCATTAATGTAAATACACTCATTTCTTGGGGTCAAGCTTTTTTTTTTTTTAATCTGTTGCTTTTTTATTCACAGGGTCTCAGTGGATAAGAGTTAGCAGTGGCTGCTGCAAAGCCCATCAGCCCCTGGGAGCACCCTACATGCTCTGCATTAGGCCGATTTATGCTTCCACATTGGATCTGTTCCATGAGAGAGGGAAATTTGCAAGAGACTAATACTGGACATTTAACTTCTGCCTGAAATTATAAGCAGAGGCGAGCAGGCAGGATGCAATCATCCACATTCCGGCAGGATGAACTTGAGGGTGGGCACCAATTTAAGCCACTGCTCTGAGCTCAGAATGGGATGGTGACTAGCTAACACACTAGACTGAGAAATGGCAGAACCCACTGGCCTTGGGAAAAAGCAATCCTGAAATAAAGCTTAGTCACCCAAAGGTTCGGCTGCCTCTCCCAGCAGTGGGAAGGCCTACAAAATTCACAATAAAGAGTGCGATAGCCAGGAGGAAGCAGGAAAAGGTTCCCTCATCAGTATGCAAACAAAACTGCTAGCACATCCTACTTTCTCACTGTTTTATTAATGCTGTGGTGTCTTGTCAAACATTAGCTGCATCCTGTGTACAGGATGTACCATACACAGACCGCATATTTTAACGATGTATTTTTATCAAAGTGCAACTGGAATGCTGTCAGCTTTAAACCTGGAGCTGCAGCAAACCGAAAGAACGTCTCCTAGCACGTCATTTGTCTGAGAGACCTTCTCAGGGCTGAGAGCGCCATCCATCAGACTAGAGAGGAGGACAGAGAAATCTAATCACTGGGTACTTTCCAAAAAAACCTGCAGTTCAGAGCCTCACCTGCAATTTGCTGAGTAATAAATGAAAGCTTATGGCTCCTTTCCAGTTCAGTGCCTGGTTAACAGAGTTTCACAAAAACACTGCTCAATCACTAGCCAGCCACATGAGGCTCTGCAAAGGCCTTGATAACATCCTTATTCCAGAACCCAGAAAAACATATGCAAGTACCATTTCTGTAGTGTTACTCCAGTGAAGGAGTCCTCATCATGCTTCCTTTTATCTGGGGTGTCTGGAAAGTTGTGTGTCCTTTTGGACAGGTTTGCTTTAGAGTTTTCCTGAGGACCTCTCCCCAGGACATCTGACGGTGCCCAAGAAAACACATGCCAAATGAGACCAGTCAGGTTTCTTATGCTTGGAAAGAGTACACAGATATTTCCTTTCAAGGAGAAGACACACCACAACAGAATATACCGATGTATCCAATAATACTGTGCACACAAAAAGATTTCTCTCCAGACAAGTTTACCTCAGTTACTAAAATATCCCAGAAGAATTTCTTTAGCTGGTGGAATCATATTTTAAGGACAGATACAGACAAAACTTCTGTTAACTTTACATCTTCACAGTCACAAATGCAACTGTCCAGAAGAGGGAACTATGCTAATCAGATACACAGGTGGAAGAGGAGGGAGGTTTTCCTTGTGCAAAAACAGGCTATGGTTTTCAGAGCTAGGACAATTCAGTCAGGTTATAATTGGCTTTAGCCGATCTTTTCACAAGCTGTAACATTTTACCTGCAGCTGAACGACACCAACTGATGTGAAATGTCTGCCTATCAAATCATTACTTCCAGACTTCTGGCAATCAGCATAAGTCTGGAGAAAAGCACATCAATACCAACAGGATCAGGTTTTAGAAAGGCATCTCATCCAGACATAAATGATCAGGATGAACAACAGTCACCAAAACCGAATACTATTCATCTCAAGAAACAGGATGACTACATCACCTCTTTGGACTTTAATGTGTTGAACGTGAGAGATGACAACAAAAAAATTTGCATTCTTCCTACCTCTAAAAGGAAAAAATCTCATACTGCATACAGAATGCCTTTGAAAGGTGACATGCTCCCCCCTGGCTCCCTGATTTCAGGCTCTTCTCAGGCACAGAAGTACAGAGAGAGGGTTAGGTTTGCCAGACCTCATCTGCATAGCATTTGCCCTTGGTTTTTAAGTTTACACCTC
>JAVJGG010000082.1:7131030-7141093 GCA_035590195.1 Aviceda cuculoides
CTGTGAAAAGGATAAGCGAAATACTGTAAAACACTTTAAAAAAATTAATTTGCCTTTCAGATACTGGAACAGAATTTTCAAAGCAGTGAGAAAGGATTAATGTCAGCACAGTCAGCCCAAATCACCAGAGCTGCTTGCAACGCACTTCCCATTGTGCCCTTGTCATCTTAAGCCTGATCGCCACTAAGAAAGCACTGGCAGAGAGCGCACACCCACATGGAAAGCAAGATGTCTGCACAAAGCCACATGTGTACTGAACTCGTTGCTGACGTTCCATGTCAGAGCCATGGGATTTATCAGCAGTGCAAGATGAAAGAAAACAGGTTTTAGGTGGCCATGCATGGTCCACATGGAAGCTTCTAAGATTCTTGTGGAACTGTCTGACAGTGCAAGAATGGCATTTCCAGAGTACATTCTCCTCTCCTCTCCCCAGTGCCACCATCGCAACTTCAGCTGAGAATGAGCCTTCTTTCCACACTTGCTGAATTAAGTAATGTGAAAGCAAATGGTGCCTCTTCCTCAACAAGCCTTCCTCCCACAGCAAGCGTGGTGGTACCTCTCTGATCTGAGACACTCTCCTTTCTGCTGCTCCTTGGAAGAGCTGACTTCCAGCTTGCCTGTCACACCTATGTGGCTTTCGGTTTCTCAGCTTTAGAATGAAACAATGCTCTAGCCCGTGCAAAGATGCTGTCTCCTCCAATCCCATCTACCAAACCACAAGCATTCTCCTTCAAGCGCAAACTTGCCTTTGATACCCACACCACTGTCCCCTGTGGACCGCATCTGGCTTCTCGGACACTCCCCCCAGCCCTTCCTCTCCATCAGTCTGCTCCTGCTCATAAGTGACATGCGAAACTCACCCCTTGGGCGGGCACGTCTCCTGCACTCTCACTCCCCAGCCCAGGCACTGGCTGGGCAGTGCCACAGCTCCTCTCTCGCCCATCTTACATCACCCACATTCTTACCTCAGAGTCAAAGCTGCCTCCCAGGGCGCTGACATCCACGTGCAGGTTTTTGAACAGTCTTGCTGTCCCATGGAGACTCTAAGGATATTAAAAAAGGAGATGGCCAACACTGAGTTCTGACCTCTGCAATCCCACAGGCCACACAGGAGGAACTGGGGGGTCCTAATCAGTGAAATAAGGCTGCAGTCCCATAGCAATATGCCAAGGCAATAAGCCTACAGCCAATTTGTTTCGGAAATACATCGTGGCAGACGTTGATTTATAGGGAGTACAAGGAGAAAACAGGATTAGATACTTTTTGGTGACCAAATAACACACAGAGGAAGTGCAGCACAAATTAAGGCCCAGAATCAAATGGAACAGCTGCAGTCCATCAGCTGTTACCAAGGGAGCATCACAGTTTTTCATTCTTTGAGGCTTCATGCACTACAGTTACCAATGTGCATTAAGAGCCAAGGCACACAAACTACCTCATTCTCACTTTCTTCCTCTTTGTTTCTCCTTTTATCTGGAGCCACCATGTTCAAAGAACTCCTCTCTTCACAGACCAAGCCCAGAAACTTCTTGGTCTGGCTGGTGGGCTTACAGGTCTCTGCAGGCTGTCAAGTCAGAAAGAAAGGGAAGCAAGAGGACAGCTGAAGCAAAAGCAGAGATACAAACCCACTGAGACTTTGGCCAGCAGCAGGAAAGCTGCTCAGTTCTGAGAAGGTGCTCAGGATTATGCTGCTACCCTTATTCTGCTAGAGCCACGTCCAGGTGGGAGATGTATTCTTTATGAGGCATGCTTTCCCTTACACCAAAGAAGTTCCTGTCCTAGAGAAGCACATCTGCAAAACCTGCCTGCGCCTAAAACACCAATTCAGCCAAGACCATAATAAAACAAGATGTTTGAAATGGCCAGTGACAAGACTTAACTCAGCAAGAAGAAAACCTTCAGTTGATTTGTATAATGTTTTGAACATATATTGTTTTGTTTTCCTTTAAAAGATCAATTTGTTACCACTTAACACATCTGTTTTGTTGACCCAAAGGTCACATTCTATAAAAAAAAAAAAAATCATTCGACATGATTGTCAGTCTTGCATTCAACCAGAAAACTGTTCTTTTAATTTTTTTTATTCTCAGCAAATAGTTGGGTGAAAACATTTTTTATTGGATTACATTATCTGTACTGTATGTCATGGTTCATCTGGACACAAATCAAAGTTCTACTAAAATGAACTTAACAGACTTTTTCCTCCCAACAGTAATTGAAACAATCCTTTCTTTAAATCTGCTAAACATAGCAGAAGAAAGCTCACCACAAGTTTAGCACTGGGCTCCCTAGAAATAGCAAAAGAAAAAAAACATAGTGAAAGACAGAGTAGGAAAGTGGTTTTTTAACAGACAAAAGTATTTCAAAACTGACAAGAGATCACCAATACTGTCATTTAAGTTTTTAAGTATCACCATGCCTGTGACCTTTTGCAGAGCGTGCTTGTCAGGGCACGTTCCCAGAGAAGACAGAGCTTTACCTGCGTCCCCGCTTTGGCCACAAAGCTGGAGTCCACCAAGCTCCCCACATCCGAGTTCAGCGACCCACGAAGGATGCCAGCCGGAGACGCTGCAAGGCCACGCAGTGGAGCGAGGTTCCCCAGGGGCGCCTGGACAGGTGTTCGCAGGGTGCCTGAGGACTGGAGTGTGCAGAAGGGACTCGCTGAGAGGACAGCACAGGTGCACAGCTTACACTCCATATCTCGGAAAGGGAGAAAGCACTCCCCTGTGCAAACACTGGCTGCTGATACTAAACCCACCACCACTGAAAAACTGCTTGTGAGACCCCACACCCAGCCATCACTAGCACATGAGACACGTAAGGAACAGCCGTTTGATTTACTCACACATTGCCTTCCAAAGGCCCATCTGAATATGGCAATTTACTTTACAGTAGCATGGTAATTCAGAAAATAAATGGGCATTACTCCAAAACTGACACGAGAGAACAACAACAGCCACACTAGCTCACACATCTGCACGTACCCACACTCAGCACGCTCTAGAAGAGGCTCCTACCCAACATCATGCACACAAGGCAAACTGGGCAGCTTTGCCTCTGTTTGCCCTGCTACTCTGTGCATCGTGAAATGAGTAAAGTAGAAACCACTCTGATGGCAAGAAGCCTCCTACTCTTAAAAAGCTGCAACTACCACCTCTTTTTAGACCGAAATCCAGGATACTTCCTCACCTTACACCAGTGGAAAAGTTACAGGCTGAGGAAAGCAGCTCTGCCGCAGCACATTTGTAAGAAGCTCCTGAAAGCACCTCTCCCTTTCAAAGCACTGCAAGAGCCCTGGGAGCAATTCAACACCCTCGCCTCCGAGCAATACATGTTTAACATCTCAAGTTATCTTCACCTAGAAATGTGACCATTCCCTTTGACTTTGTGGAATTCCCCACCCAAGTAGTCTCACCCTGCAATATAATGCACAGATGAAGCTAGAAGGAAAACATGCTAGGATTTCCTCTGTAGTGTGCCAGTACAGCCAACTGCTGTTGCTTCAGCAGAGCACGTGTGCATTCAGAAATCACAGTTCCTGTACTCTGTACCCACACAACATTACAGACCGAGAACAGAGTTAATTCGCTCGCACACGGAGGGATGGAGAGGGAAGTGAACACACACTGATCCTTCTTCCACCTAGTCACTGCCACAGCAACAGTAACAAAATAAATCACACATGCGCAGCTTAACTAATTGTTTTCTACAGATGGCCATCAGCTACATGTATGTTAGGATGTTAGCTGTCCTTCAGCAAAGACAAACTCACTTCCATGAGGCTTTCAGGATAATCTGCAGTTTATCTGATATTTATAGTCATAGTTCTTATCAGCTAACTGAGCACTACCACATGCTGGTAATTAGAAACCTGAGCTAGCGATGTGGTGGAGCCACAGCTGGGTACCAGCAACAGTAGAGCCAAGCAATTCATTAACACTACACACAGTGACCTTTCAGCTCTTTTTTTTTTTTTCCCCTCAGAACAAGAGATTTGGTAAGTTCTTATTAAATTGAGGCAATTACTCATGGATGAAGACAAGCCAACCTGAAACATTCTTCCCAGTGAAGGGCAGGATCCTGCTACAGGCAACAGAGAGAAAGAGTTTGGACAAAACAGAGCAAAATGGTCCAGCTATTCACAGTGGAAGAAGGAGAAAGTCCCATTTATAGATGGGCCCGTCAGACCTGTAAGCTGCCTCAGTGTCCTAAGACCACAGTGGCAGCGGTCCAAGGACTAAATTGTGCTCGGATAAGTCACTACTGTGTCCATCTGCAAAACAACAGTCTGAAACCAGTGGGAATAATCTTTCTCTTGTTTAAGAAAGCTAATTCATTCAAACTTTTTCCTGTTTTTCTTTCATTTAAGAGGGAAGAGAGTAAATTTCTCAAGCTACTGGGCATGGATGCAGCAGAGCTGGCTGTGACATGGTTTCTGTAACACCATAACCAACTCAATCACTCTGAGACTGAAGATTCGGCAAGAAAATTTAAGCTAAAAATAGCCGAATAAGCCATTGCCCCCCAATTTAGACTGTGGGATCTCCACGGAAAAGACTGACTTTGTAGCGTGCTTACTACAAAGAGTCTTAGAGCCAAAATTAAAGATGATTTTGCATTCTATGTTGCCATCCCACTTGATTTACTGCCCATCACCTGTTTTTGAGTTCAGAAGGCACTTCATGACCTTGAAAAGCTAAAACAAGGCATGAATTGTGCAGCGTTTCCCATACAAGGAAGATGACAAACAATGGGTTTTTCAAGCTACTCTCTGAGCTTTAGGAAAGCCACTATACCTAATGCCACATCTGCTTCCATGACCTCCAACAGGAGGTTTTTTGCCCCTTTTCTCCTGAAAATTAGCTTGGAAGCAAGTTTTCACTCTCCCAATTCTCCAGAAATGTTTACAACAGAAGGGCCATTATAAAGGACTTTGTCCTACCTCATTCCCGCCTGCTCCTTCACTAACATCTATTTTGCTGCAACTCCCCGCAGTTTCTCTGGTTTGGGTCACCTCCACTTTCGCATGCTGACAGAGCCTGTTGTTCCCCTGGCACTCAACCCACACTCCAGGAGCTTGATCTGTCCTCCCATTTCCTCTCTTTGCTTCTCTTTGTACTCCAGCACCATTAGACTTCTGGGCAGTGCATTTCCCACAAAAATCCACCATAACACTGATGTGGTCAGGTTCTGGTCTGTGGTGCCATTTCATATCCTCAGCACTATGCTCCCTCTCTGCCTTCTGGGCAGGACTTGACAACTGAGCTGAGGATGACCCCAGGAGGGGATGAGGCAGCAGAGGCTCTTCTGCAATGGAGCACACATCCTTCTGTCTCTCAGACTCATGGTGCAGACAGAAGCGGTGGCTCACTCCCAGTTACCTGTGGTGCATGATCATTATGAGAACTGCTTGAATCGCTGCTAGCACACTCTGATATCAAACTACTGCCTTTGTCATTTCTCCAGCTATCTTTAGCAGCTGAAAAGACATGTTTTGATGTGGGATCCACTGCAATTCCTCTATTTGCATCTACCCCTTGGAAGCAGGGTAGTATATCTGTGGTATCTTGAGGGACTGTGGAGTTATGCTCTAGCATACCATTGCTACTGGCTACTTCCATATCTGCTCCATCTGCTTTGAACCCTTTCTCTCAGGTCTGCTGATTGTCTCATTGCTCTTGTACACACTGATGGCTTGACCCAAAGCCTCATCTTGAACTTTCCTCTTACTTCCACTCTCAGATAACTTGCTGCAGGATCTCAGCTCTTTCTGAGCACATGGTACATCAACTGCTTCCTGCAAACCCCAGTCATATGCGAGACTGGCATCAAAAAGAGTAATTTCACTCTTCCAGTGGTAAAAGCTTTCTTTTTCTCTGGCTTGCAATATGCCTGGGCTTCTTTCCACATCCCCGTCTGGTCCTGTAGATTTCTCTGACTAAGAGGTGATGATCAGGCTTATGGACACACTCATCCATCACATCTTTCATCTTCTGCTTTTCTTTCAGCTCTTCACCCTCAATGAGTAGGATTTTGTCTTCAAGGGCCTCTAGCAGAGTTTTGACATTCTGAAAGTCTTGTAAATAGGATTTCTTTGACACACACAAAGGTTGCACTGGCCTAGCCTCTAACTCATCAGACAGTGAGTCAGAGGAGTCAAGACAAAGCTTTTCTTGCATTTCTAAAGGTGTATAGTGGTCCTGGTGGATGTCTACACCAAAGCTGCTAGAAGAGAGGCCTTTTTCTAAAGTTTTCCCCACATCATGTAAGATCTGGCATGGTCTGCTGAGCTTGGGAGCAAGCAAGGGATGCAGTTTGGCCACGTGCCTGCAAATAGCCTCCTTGAATCACTTATGTCTGACGGTCTCCCTCTGCCTTCATCAAGGCAGCCTTCATCCCTAATCTGGCTATCTGGGGTCCTGTGGGGCAGGATGGCAAAGGGCATTTGACAAAAGGAGGTTGAAGGAAGAATCCCTGGCTGTGTTTCCTAAGTGCATAAATATTAGCAAATAACTAAGACATATGGCATATTATTATATACAGCCTTATCTATCTAAAGTACAGATATATACTTATTTAATACACAATTGATACATAAATAGGTGTGTGCATTTTTGAGCATTTGCAAGTACATGTACACACAGAAAAGAAAGCGCTCAAGTGAACGCTTGAGGCTTTCTGAGTTGAAGAGCTCTATGCCTTCAGCAACAACACAAGGCACCATCTTTCCCCAAGGAGACTGATCTCATTACCAGCAAATGGAAGATAGGGATGATCTGCTGTCACTTGGGATATAAAGGGAATTCAGTTACACTTGGAGATATCAACAGCACAGCAGACTAACCTCACATGTCTAAACATGAATTCGCTGCCTGTATATCCTAGCAACACATGCACGGACACTGCATAAACATAATTTGTCCTCTCCGAGGAAAGAAATCTTTCCAGCACTCCAAATATCTGCTGCCAAGAATAGCACCAGGATCCTTGGCTGGCACCATATCCTTCTCAGCAAGACTATCACAGGGCTGTGGCACCCCTGCTCCCAGTGGGTCCTTCTAAACCAAAACTTCCCAACTGTCATGGGTTTGTGCCCCCACTTCTGTTGGATTTTCATCAAACTCACAAACCTGCTGGACAGGATCCCTTGACAGGGGATCGCTGTTCCAATCCCCAAGCAGCAATGACACAGGATCACCCTCTAGATCACAGCCACTTGTTCAACTTCCACCCAGCCCTCCTCAGAAGTACTGCAAGCAGAGCCTACTCACGATGGGTCGCTTTAGTGACTGCTTCTCCTTCTTGTCTTTCTTCTCTTTCTTCTTCTTCTTGTCTTTCTTTTTCACACTGCCACGTGCCAGCAGTTTCTCTCGCTCCTGAATGACGAGCTCTCTGTAGTGATCATCGCAGGGGTGGTCCCACGTGGAGTGGCCGTTAGCAAAGTTGAAGTAATAGATATCACCAGTGATATCTTGGCTGTACGGCAAAAACAGCATGAAAAGGTGAAACAGCATGCACAAATATAGCTGCATGTACCAGGACATCAGCGAAGGGGGGTGCAATGTCTCCAAGAGTCCAAAGACACATCAGTGTGGGGAAGTGGCTCTCCCAGAGATCGCTCACATCCTTATCCAATTTCCCAAACGCTCCTTCCCCTTCTTCCGCCACCCCACAAAGAGCCGAGCTCCCCCATCCACAGGAATTACCTCTGTTGTGGCATATTCCCCCTCTCACCAGCCGGTACCCTGCTCTGCCACCAAAGGGGGCAGCACCCAGCAGGGGAAGGGCGGGAAAGGCCAGGAATCTCACAGGACAGCTGCCAACAGAGTTCTCACCAGGGCTTCCACTCGGGTGGTAACGGGGCTACAATGCCTTCCCTGGCCAGCCATATCAGCTCTGGTTCCTTCTCAGGGTCAATCCCAATCTCCCGTGCAAAATCCTGGATTTCTAGGAAAACAGAAGAGGAATCCATGGAGATGGTCTACACTAGGCACTATGCAATAAAGCCAACCTCCTCAGCTAAAGCAATGGGCACACTGGGAAATCCCAATCCTGAAACAAAGCTGCTCAAAGCTGTCAGAGCAGCCCCATGTGTCAGTGAGCATGTCCTACCAGGCTGGTAAAGCTGGGAGCCAAACTGCAGAACGACATTTATCTTTGCAACCAGAAAGCTAATTTTTCAGCTCTGTCTTCTGTGAAATCCCATTTATCCTAGCCTCTCCACCCATGCTCTCCCTGATTCCTGTTTTCTTAAAACAGGATGACTTGCACGCTCAAATCCCTTATCACCGCTCCTGGGAGGACAGGCATCAGTTACCTTGCTCGCTGGGAATGTACGTCTCATCATAATCTTCTTCCAGGATGAGCTGGTCACCAATGCACACCATAGCTCCTGCCATGGCTCCCTGCACCTGGTGGCACGAAGGAAGGAACACAAAAATCACAACCATCAACCAGACTCAGAAATAAAGCTTCCTCATCATGCAGCACATGGCAGAGCCCCGCAGGAAACTCAGCACCAGGGCTGCAAAGGGGAACAAGGTGCATCAGGGCTGCCCAGAGTGGTGCAGACGGGAAGGGTAAAAAGCAAAAGCAGCCAGAACTGATGGATTCTGGTAAAGGCAGGAGGACACAGCTAAAAGAGCTGGACAGCAGGCTGCAGCTCAAAGTGTATTAACAGCACAAAGGAAGGAGAAGAAATAGTAGATTATTTACAAGCACATTTCCCCACCTCCCCTACAAAAGATAGGGGCTGCTGGCACTTAGTTCTGTTGTACACTTTATTCATTCACAAGGAGATTGAGCCCAGCTGCTGGCTGGGCACAGCTTGGACACACCATGCAGGGCACAGCTGGGAGCTCTCCACTTTACAGTCCAACACCTGCCCTGAGGCCAAGGGGGAAGAAGCTGCCCTGGTCTCACCACCCACAACCAGAGCCACCCTGAAGAAAGGAAAATGTGCGACAAGGCAGAGCTCTGCTCTCTGCTTACTGAGCTTTTTCACTCCAGTGCACACAGCAAAGCCGAGTCCGAGACCTTCCACACACGCTTCACAGGGGCTGCAGAAACAGGGAGTGGAGCTGAAGCAGCACAGAAGTTGCAAACAGACCCCCAGCCCAGTCTTTCAAGCTTCTACAAAGAAGGTGAGCACTCCCTTCAGGCACTTTTTCTGACAAGCAAAAAATAAGCTGAAATGAGAACAGGAAGAAAGGGAAAGCAAGTGGTTCTCCCACAGCACAGCACAGCTACCTGGGGAGCCAGGCCAGGCCAGGCAGCCGAGCAGGCTCCCTGCAGCTACCCACACAAGCAGAAGGGTGGCCATGAAGCCAAGGCAGGAGCGAGGGCAGGACAGCCCCTTCCAGCCCCACCGCTGGATCCCAGAGGGGAACAACAAGGTCAAACCAGCTTTTACCCCAAAAGGCCCAACATGCCGAGTGCATAAAGCACGCCCCTGCTTTCCCCATGAGATGCAAGGGCCGAGGTGCCCGCCAGGGGACAGGAGCCATCCCAGCAGCACGACCACTCTAAAGATGATCACCTGGAGCGGGATCGCCATGCCGCTGCCTGCGCCTGAGCTTTCCCTGCCCTCCTCACCCTCCGCTGTCCTCAGCCCGCTTCCTATTTATAACCCTGACGTAAAACGAGCCTCCGAAGCAGCTTTGCAGGCAAACATGCCCTCGGGCCGCTCTCCCCCACCCCAGAAGCCGGACGCAGGCAACCGACCCGAGGCCTTCCCTTCTTCTTTCCCACCGCCACAGCCTCGCTTCAACCCCTCGGCCTCACCCCGGAGGCCGAAAGATCCACCCGCTCTTCTCCCCACTCCCCCCACTCTCCCCCGCGCCCGCAGAGGCACTAAGGCGGGTTCGGGCCCCTGACCGGGGCCGCCGGAGCTGCGCCGCACAGCTCACCTCCCCACCCGGCTCCTCCGTGGGGGGGGGGCAGCGGCCCCAGGGCCCTCTCGCCGCTTCCACCAACGCCCGCGGGTTTCCCGGAGCCGCGCACGTCGCTTCCGCGTTCCGGCCGCCCGAGCAACGACGCTGGCCCGCCCCCCCCCGCCTGCCCC
>JAVJGG010000082.1:7141472-7159589 GCA_035590195.1 Aviceda cuculoides
CGGGAAGAGGGCTTTCTGGGGCGGGGAGCCGCCGGTGCGGCGGAGGGCGCGGGCAGGGGCCTGCGGCGATGGCGACCGCCTGGCCCTGGCTGCTGCTGTGGCTAGGGGCCGCCACCCTGCGCGCCCGCCCGACCCCGCCGCGTATCCGGCTGCCGCTACGGGGAGGCGCCGGCCCGCCGCCGGGTCCCCGGGCCCGCCGAGCACCGGAGGAGGCCGAGCGGGACGGCAGCTTCGTGGACATGATCGACAACCTGCGCGGCAAGTCCGGGCAGGGCTACTACGTGGAGATGACAGTGGGCAGCCCCCCGCAGAAGGTAGGGACCCGCGAAGGTGGGGGGGTGCGGAGAACGGGGGGCCACCGGCTTGCTCCCGCCCGCCCGGCATCCCTGTCCCCCTCCCCATCGTGGTGACGCTTTCGCTGCTGGCTGTTGCCGGAAAGGGGGTGCCGAGCTGCGTGCCCCCCGCCCCAAGCTGAAAGGTGCCACCCCGCAGGAGCTGGCGTCGGGGCGGCGTTCCCACCCGGAACAGGCACGTGCCAGTGCCAAGGAAGGCACGTGGCGGGCGCCGCTCCTGGTTCCAGGCAGCCGGCACCCACGAAGAGCCCTGAAAGGAAAGGCCAGCTTTTCCCCTCCCAGCAAGCTGGCTCCAGCCAGGGCGCCTGGCGCAGCCCGGCACACACTGGTGGCAGAGAACGACGCCGGCGGCGGAGTTGTGGCACTGCCACCGCACAAACCGAGTCTCCGGGTTCCGCGTCATCGTCCCCTGCGCTGGAGATTGATCCTCCGCGCCGGCAGGGAAAGAGGGAGGAGATCCGGTCTGAAACCTAGTTTTGCCCAGGATTTCATCATCTTTGGCCCGGGACCTGCCATGTGTTGCAGCTGTGGATGATTTCCGTGGGGACCACCTGTTCCCAGGCGCTCATGCGTTTCCGAAACCGTCACCCTTTCGGGCAGCGTCTTCCAGCCTTGGAATCCTTCCAAGCATGAACGTGGTGCGTGTGCGTGCGCGCCAGAGCAAAATCCCTCCAGGCGTTGTAATGGAATTAAACGATTCATGTGAAAGAGCGTGGCCATGCGCGCGCACGAAATCGGGGAGCAGGGAGGATGTTTACCTGCGGGGACGCGTGCATCCTTCTCAAAGGCATGCGTCCTGCCTGGGCACCCTGCTCTGCCCCGCTGCTCCAGCTCTCGCCTCGCCTTTCCCCTCACCTTCCCGGCGCTGGCAAGGAAGTTTCTTCCTCTGTTGAGCTTTAATTTCAGGTCTGAGCCATGCTGCGCCGTGAAGTCGCCATCAGCAGTTAATTGTTCTCGTGCACCATGTCCCTTAGCGCGTCGGTCACACTGCGTGCTTGCACCAGGCTCTCCACGACCGGGTGATTCATAAATAGGCGGGGAAGAGGGCTGAAGCCGAGCATCGGGAGCCGGCGTTTTGGGACAGATGGCAAAGGCTTGGCGCCTCTGCGTGCGAGTCGGGGCTTGTGGCACTAGGGCAGGAGCCGCAGCTGCCGCCGAGGTGCCCAGAGGTGCCATCGCTTCCAGGGAGCAGCTAAAGGCTTTCAGACAGTGTCCCTGCCGCATGTGTCCTGGCCTCTCCGGTTCATGTGTCGTGTCCTGGCCCAAATCAGTGGCTGGGCTGAGTCTCAAGGATGCGGGTCCTCTGCCTGACCCCCGTCAGCAGGACGGAGCCTGCGGGGTGTGCGTCCCCGCTGCTCACGTAGGCACGTAGCACCCACCAGCCTGGTGGGGACCGGCTGGGGTGGTTGCGTGCAGGGCCCCGGTAGTAGCGGCTTGCCTCACCTGCCCAGCATAACGACTGCTCTCGGCTGGGTGAGAGCAAAAAGCCTCCTTGCCACCTGCATCCTTGCTTGGCAGCATCAGCTCAGCAGGTCTTCCTCCAGGGAAACCCATCTCCTCTGGGTGCCCCAGGGATGGGCAAAGATGAGCTGCGTGGAGCAGATGGCCCCTGATGGCCGATCAAACAGAGCCGGCCCGGGTGCCGCAGCAGAGGCTGCAGGTGCTTGGTTGCCAGGGGAAGGTCAGGCTGCACAGCAGGCGCTCACCCGGGAGGGGATGCCGGAGGGGTGGACGTGCCGCTCTGTTCTTTACCCGTGGCCTAAAATGGTACCCTGGGTGAGAAGCCAGCCTGGGGTCACAGGAGACCTGTCCCCCAGCAGGGCAGCAGGGCTGGGGCCAGGGGTTCCCAGGACATGCTGCCTGTGGCTGGCCCCAGGGACAACTCCAGCACGATCAGCATGAGCATGTTATCCACCTTCCTTTCTCCTCTGACTCTGCGGATTAAGTGCTGAAGCCCTGGCACACTGCTGGCTGGGGTGGTGCTGGCGAAGTGGCCCCCCCAGACCGGGGGGGGACTGGGGGTCAGAGCTCACCCTCCAGCTCTGCTGCCCAGCATGGCTGGGAGCCCCATGGAGCCCTGCGGAGCCCTGCTCCTGCTCTGGCAACCCCCATTGCACTCCTTGCAGGGTGGAGGGGACCACAGGCAGGGTTCAACTGGGGGCAGGATCCGGCCAGCCCCACCAGCGGGATGTCTGCCAAACCCTGCCTGTGAGCTGGTAATCCATGGCATGGGCAGGAATGAAGCAGGAGCAGAGCTCAGCATACGGATGGCCGATTAGCAGACCCAGCAACACATGGTGGCTCACGTACCATTGATCCTTCCGAGCAGCTTTGCGAGCACGTTAGGTTTTCTGGCAAGGGGAGCCCGGGCACCCCGTCTTGCTGCCACTCTCTCTGGCCCCACAACACCCTGCCAGGTGCTCGCCCAATCCTGCCTGTGGATTCTGGCACCAGGTGCAGGGACCGAGGCCGGGCTGTGCTGTGAGAAGCACTTGAATTCTGTTTGCATGGCACCCAACAACATTTGCTCTCAGTGCAACGCCCTGATGTTGCTGACTCCTGCTCCACCGCTGCGTTCTCTCACACAGCATCTCTGAGCCATCCCTGGGCATGGAAAAAGAAGGCCCTCACTCAGCTTGGGGCTTGGCACTACTGTGCGGCATCCCTCTTGCCTCCTGGGCCTCCCTCCCCAGATGCAACGGGCACCAGGGCGGTCTCCCTGCCCTGCCTCTGCCTGTCCCTCTGCTCCTCCCAGGGCAAAGGGCCCTTCGTGGCCACATAGGGTGAGCTGAACCCTGCCAGCCTTGGGGCAGCAGCACGTGGGGCTGTGCCAGGGTGCCCAGGCCCACCGGCAGCTGCCCCCTGCCAACAGTGGGGCTGGCACTAAGCCCTGTGGCTGGGCAGGGGCGAGCAGGGCATGCCCTGGCCCTGGTCAGGAGGGCAGAACCAGGCTTGCCGCCCGGACAGGGACCCAGAGCCGTGGCTCCCCAGGAGGCAGGCAGCATGGTGGCCACCACGTGCCAGGCATGGGGATGGGGCAAGCGTCGCTTGCCTGCGGCACCAGGCAGAGCCGGGTGGGCATCACAGCAGGGTCTCCCGCTGCAGTCTTGAGCCTCCGTGTCTCTCTTCCTTCTCCAGCTGAATATCCTGGTGGACACCGGGAGCAGTAACTTCGCTGTGGGTGCTGCGCCTCACCCCTTCCTCCGGCGATACTACCAGCGGCAGCTGTGAGTATGCTGGGGGGACAGAGAGAGCACAGCCACCACTCTGTGTGCCCGTGACGCAGCCCTGGCCCCACAGAGACATGCTGTCCCTTCTCGCTGGGGCTCTGGCCAGACCCTGCTGGGTACCACCAGCCTCCAGGCTGTCTGGGTCCACACTGCCCCTCCTGTGCCCAGAGAAGGAGGGACCCCTCGGCTGCTTGTCTGCCCTCCCGCAACGTTTAGGATGGTGTCTGGGTGGCCAGCCGTTGTGCACAGCAAACAGCCACTGGGCTTGTCCCCTGCACACCCCGTGACAGCCTTGGCCCAGGCTGCAAGGAGCCATCCTGGCACTTCACCGAGCTGCGTGTGGTGGGGCTCCCCAACAGCCCCATGTGTGGAGATACACGCTGCCCTTGCCCAGGCATGCTGCCCTGTGGGACGGGCATGCCTCTAGGCTTGCAAATGCTCACCTACGCATGCATGTGCTCCCACTGTCACCCAGCGCGAGGGCATCTGCTCCTCCTCTACGCCAGTCTTACTCCAGCTCTTTGATGCCGTTGCAGGTCCAGCACCTACCATGACCTGCGGAAAGGCGTGTACGTGCCCTACACCCAGGGCAAGTGGGAAGGGGAACTGGGCACCGACCTTGTCACCATCCCCCACGGCCCCAACGTCACTGTCAGAGCCAACATTGCTGCCATCACGGAGTCAGACAAATTCTTCATCAACGGCTCCAACTGGGAAGGGATCCTGGGGCTGGCATATGCCGAGATCGCCCGGGTGAGCCCTGGCTCGCAGCCAGCCAGGCCCTGGCTCTGCTGGGCCCTGCTGGCAGCCATGGGCACCGTGGCCCAGCAGGGTTCAATTACCTCTTTCCTCGGTCCCCTGGGGCCCCGCTCGCAGCTGTGCTGGTGACTGTGAGCCCTGCTCCAACAGCACGCGGAGGCAGGATTCCTGGGGGTGCAGTGGTCCCAGCGAGGGGAGCTCCCCTGGGTGCAGAGAGCCCCTGGCGAAGGAACGGCACTGACCCATCCCTGTCCTGCCTTTGCTTTTCTCCTCCTACCAGCCCGACAACAGCCTGGAGCCCTTCTTTGACTCCCTGGTGAAGCAGACCCGGGTGCCCAACATCTTCTCCCTCCAGCTTTGTGGGGCGGGCTTCTCGCCCAATGAGACGGAGGCCCTGGCATCGGTGGGAGGCAGCATGGTGAGCGCTCTGCAGGCAGCTGGCAGGCCGGGGGAGGCTGGTGGGGCTGCCCATGGGAGACACAGCCCAGCCGGAGATGGCAGCACGTGGTGGCAGCGCCTTTCTGTCTCCACTGCAGATCATTGGTGGCATCGACCGCTCGCTGTACGTTGGTGACATCTGGTACACACCCATCCGGAAGGAGTGGTACTACGAGGTCATCATCGTCAAGCTGGAAGTCAATGGGCAGGACCTCAACATGGACTGCAAAGAGGTGAGGGGGCCATGGGGGAACCCGCCCTACGGGGCATGCTGCTGCTGGAGGCATCCACCTTCGATCCAAGGGGGGAGTGGGAGGGGAGCGGTGCTGGGGTCTGGTGCCTAGGTCACTCCTCCTCTTCTGCCCCCCAGTACAACTACGACAAGAGTATCGTGGACAGCGGGACCACCAACCTCAGGCTGCCAAAGAAGGTGTTTGAGGCTGCGGTGAAATCCATCAAAACAGCTTCGTCGGTCAGTGAAACCCATCCCTCTCCCGTGGGCATGTGCCTGGGGCCAGCATGGGGCTACGGGTGGCGTGGCTGCCCCTCACCAGCCTGAGCATCTCTGCTGCCTGCCCACCGTGGCCCCGTTCACCTTCCCTTCCCTTCTGGCAGACGGAGAAGTTCCCGGACGGCTTCTGGCTGGGGGAGCAGCTGGTTTGCTGGCAGGTCGGCACCACCCCCTGGCACATCTTCCCTGTCCTGTCCCTCTACCTGATGGGGGAGGCCACCAACCAGTCCTTCCGGATCACCATCCTGCCCCAGGTGAGCGCTGGCCCAGCCAGACCCTGCCCACTGCTGAGCAGGCTGGAGCTGGTTGCATGGACCGGACCATGCCGGGTGGGTGCGCACAGCTGCCTGCCCCCGGGAGCTCTGCCCCATCCCCTCTCCTGACAGCACCTCTCTTCCGGCAGCAATACCTGCGCCCAGTGGAGGATGTGGCCACCTCACAGGATGACTGCTACAAGTTTGCCATCTCCCAGTCCTCCACAGGCACTGTCATGGGCGCCGTTATCATGGAGGGCTTCTATGTGGTCTTTGACCGTGCCCGCAAGCGCATCGGCTTTGCCGTCAGTGCCTGCCATGGTGAGGGCTGGGCCTGGAGGGAGGGAGAAGCGGAGGGGATGGGGACGTGCAGGGGTGGCGCGGCGGCTGGACCCCTGCCTTCTCCCGCCCGCAGTGCATGATGAGTTTCGGACGGCCGCTGTGGAGGGACCCTACCTGCACTCCAACATGGAGGACTGCGGCTACAACATCCCGCAGACGGATGAGTCCACCCTGATGACCATCGCCTATGTCATGGCAGCCATCTGTGCCCTCTTCATGCTGCCCCTCTGCCTCATGGTGTTCCAGTGGCGCTGCTTCCACTGCCTGCGGCGGGACCACGACGACTTTGCCGATGACATATCCTTGCTGAAGTGACGGCAGAGCGTGGGGGCAGCCCCGGGGGCCGCAGCTGAGGCAGTGGGGCAGGGAGAGGTAGGTCCTTTCTCCGGGGCCCAGAGCGTGGAGGCAGGGCAGCAGTGTGGGGAGCTTGGACCCTCAGCCCAGGCTTTCCTGGCCCTGGGGGACTCGGTGCCTGGCGGGGCTGGCAGGCTGGGAGCAGCCATGGGAGCCCCAGGCCTGGGCTGTGTTTGTCCACAACCTACAGAAAGAGCATGGCAGCTGCAGAGGTGGGTGAGGGCGCAGCAACCCTGTCCTGGGGGCTGAGGGTAGCATCTCTGCTCCAGCACCCGGCCTGTCCCAAGCTCTCCTGCCCAGCCCAGCCCTGCCAGGCATGGCAGAGTCACACTGACAAGCTATCTCCTGCCTGTCCCCTGTCGCCCTCCATCCCTGTGCAGCTGCCCCTCTCGGGACACCACTGGCCCAGGGTCTCCACGCAGGGAGCTGTGCGCGTGTGCCTTCCCCGTGCGGCTCCCTGTGCAGGACACCTGCCTGAGCCAAGCTCCGGAGTTCCCATCTCCAGAGCCTCCCGTCCCCAGCCCCAGGCTTTTCAGAGACAGCCACACAGGGCCAGCCTGGGGCTGCCCGGACAGGAGCGGCCAGAGGCAGGAGTTTCCCTCCCATCCTGCTTCCCCCATACACATTTTGCTCCAACGTTTCCCGTGGCATTTCCCCTGCCCTCCCAAACTGTCCTTCCGCTGCTGCCAGCCCCAGGACTCCCTGTGCCCACCCTGCCCTCCCGACGGCCTCCTGGGACAGGCAGGAGGAGGCACCCATCCTCTCCCTGCTCCACTTTTGCTCGCCACGTCCCTTTTGGGGACAGGAAACTGCCTCGCCTCCCTTCCAGCAGCAGTGGTGCCTGCCACGGAGAAGCCAGTGGCTGCTTACCTCCTGTCCCAGGGAAAACAGCCTCCCGGCTTGGGGACATTGGCAATCACCCCCACAGACTGTGTGGGGAGGGAAAAAGCAGCATGTCCCCCCTCCGAGCACCAGGCAGCCCACTACGTGCAGAAACCGTGTGCCAAGAGAGAGCGGAGTACCCAGCCCCAGTGCCGGCCACTCCCTGGCCCACCTGCGCCCGTTTGAAAGCCATAGGGGAGCCAGCGCCAGGCTCAGCCAGCTCCCGCCCGCAGCCCCTGCCCTGCCTCACCGCCGGCGAGTCCCACGGCAGATCCTCTCCACTCGCTCCACGAGTCTGTGTGTCCTGGCTGGGCCCCAGCTCCTGCTCCCACAGCGTGAGACACCCTGGCAGCTCGGGGGCTGTGGGACTGCAGCATTTCTTATTTTTTAAACACACAGTTGTATTTATTTTGGATTTTTTGTTGGTTTTTTTTTTTTTATAATGCAAGTCACTAGTAGTGCAGCTGCGCAGAATCAGAGCGTGTATATAGCAGGTCCCACACTGTGCACGGGTGTACAAGTAACGGTTGCTTCTCACCTGTACAGGATACACATATATCTATATTTTTAATTCTAGCACTGAAAGCCACTGTTCCGAACCCAACATTAGGGGGTTTGGTCCTGTTTTGTTTTGGGGGTTTTTTAAATACTTTTAGCCCTCCACTCAGTCCTAGGGCCTGGGCCACAACCCAAGGCCAAGGCTTGCTCAGCAGCGGTGTGCTCAGGTGGAAGCACTTTACGGATCAGGGGTAGCCCAAGTTGGTTTCGGAGGAGGTGGTGACAGTGATGGAGGGATGCAGGAGGAGGGCAGGGCTGGAGCACGCAGAGCAGTGGTTCACGAGCTGAAAGGACCTCTGCCGCAGGCTCACCACCTCCCTTCCCCTGGGCAGACGCCCTTGAGCTTGCAGGCAGTTGATCGTGCTGTACTTCCTTACTTCTCTGCCTCCAACCTGGACAGGAAAGTCCTTCCTTTCAAACACCGAGATCCGCTAATTAAAAGGCAACATTCCTCCATGAGCAAAAGAAGGGGCTGCCTGCGGCGCGGGGGCTGAGCTGGCAGCTGCCCAGTGGAGGCATGCATGAGAGCCCAGTCACCGCTTCAGCTGAGGCTAGGGGCTGGGGTGCTGTGGGTCTGCAGTAATTGCCAAGCATAAAGCTTGTTAACTAAACCCTGCGGTTAAGTACTTCTTTGAAAAGGCACCGAGGGAGCCAGCACGCACGGCAGGAGGAGGAAACCCAGGCCGTGTAAGCGAGGCAAGCCAGGCACCGCCACAGCAGCCCGGTACACGCACCCCTCCGCTGTCCCACTTCGCTACTAGCACTCTCGGAAGTAGCATCCCCTTCCCCTGCCTTGCTCTGAAACAGCAAGCACTCAGCGATTCCGCTCCAGTGCAAGAGGGCAACATTATGCAATTGCAGCGCGTGTGCAGACCTCCGCACCCTCGTGCCTGTCCAGGACCCCCCTTCCCCAGGATCCCAGAGACTCTGTTGTGGACCACTGCCTTAAAACGCTGGCAAGCGTGTGCGTGCGTGCATGTAGAAAGATTCGGATAGTGGCCAAATTCAGGCGCGCTGTGCCCTGGCAGCGCTTGCACTGAGCGACCCCGAGGCATAGGTGCCTCTAGCAGTGCTGAATTCGTGCCCCAGACTGCAAGTAAAGGGGAAAAAGGTTCTAGAGTCAGCGCAAGATTTAAAGTGGGGCCGAGCACCTCGTAATCCCACTGAAATCCATGGAGAAAGCGCTGGCTGGCGCCTCAGCCCATGCTTTAGGAGAAAGCATAGGAGAGGGGGAAACTAGAACTGCAACAGGTTGGTTGGTTATCCTGAGCTGCAGTGCAGCTGAATCCGTTTGCTCCCAAGCATTCCCTCCCCAGGGCCCAGAGTTACAACAGGGAACACTAGGTCAAGGCGTGTGCGGAACTCTGCCCCACAGGAGGGGGACGGGGACGGTTACCACAGGCCGTCGCTGTAGGCTCCAGTACTCTGTAACCCATTGTCTATGTAAGAACGATGAATGTTAACACAGTAAATTATTATTACATTAAAAAAAGACCACAAAAAAAATGCTCTTCATCTGCGACCTGTTCACTGCCAAGAGGGGAACTACTGGGTGAGCACCCACAGCGCCAGACAGACGCAGCAGGGGGCTGGGCACAGGGCGGTGAGGCATCATCCAAGGGGAATGGTTTGCAGCAAGTGTGGAGCTGCTGGAAGCGCCAGCCCCAGAGAAGCAGCCATGGGAAGCTAAGTGGGAAGAGGCAGTTACAGCAGCCACCAGCATACTGGCGAGCAGGTTACACTTTAACGCTCATTCACAAGGAAGCCAGCAAGGCTGTGAGCTAAGAAGTAAGGAGCAGCACCAGATCACTGCATAATATACACACTTTATTTATGAATTTGTATGTATACAGACTTTCTATACACACATTACCTATATAATAAAAATGTACATGTGTATACATGGTCATATAAATATAGAACTGTAGAAATCTTAGAACCGATCCTGTCTATTCACAGCAACTCCTCCTGCGGGACCGCTTTGTTCGAGTAGCTGTCACTTGAGACTTGGACAAAAGGGGCAAGTGTCATTTGTGTTGGTTTGTGCCCAGAATTTGATGCACTGGAAGAGAGAGAATTTGTCAATAGCCACCAGCACAACTCGAAGGTGCTGTGAACAGAGCGTGGCACTGCTCTTCCAGAACAGGGCTAGCAAGGGCACTTGTTTTAAGGGATGGTTTCTCTGGCTCCTTAGAGACAGCTTCCATCAAAAGGTCACCATGCGGAGGGAGCCCTCCTCAACACATGGTCTTCCGTTTCCTCAGCAGTTGCCGGAGGCCCCAGAGCCACTGGGACAAGGGGTTTGCCTACACAGGTGAACCACTGCCAGCACTGCAGGATGAGAAAGTCTCCTCCTCTTCCCAAGAGCTCCTGCACACAGGCCCACGGCACCCAGACACCTGGGCGACAGTGGCAGCTCTCTCCCTCACCCTGTATTCTAGATCCTTCCAGACCATCCTTCTCCGGGAAGGCAAAAGGCTGGGATCTAACCCTCATGGCAATGAGCACAGGCTCGGGGGCAGGAATAAGGACAGCCCAATCCTAAAGCCACCACCAAACGGCCCCTCAGGGCAGCCCAGCCTAAGAGCACAGAGAGGAAGGGCATGACACGATGCAGAGAAGTTGCTTATTGATCACACCGTTCTCCTGGCAAGATCTCCAGACAAGAGGGACTCGCTACACACAGCCAGGGCCCCTGGAAGGGAATCGGCACTGGCCACCATTACCAAGCACCCAAGAGCAGCACACAGCGGCAAAGCACACTCACCTCCTTGTGCAGCACGTGCGAGCAGGCCATGGGGTGAAGGTCACCAGGCTGCACAAGCTTCTGGCACATTAGACACAGCTTACAGGCAGCCGGCGTCTGGGATGGGCAGTGAGGGAACAGAAGGGAGACAAGACATGGAAGTCAGGCATCCCAGAGCTCAGGTCACGTATCCCACATTCCAGCTACTTGTCCCACCAGCTGCAGCCAGAGGCCACAGTTTGCGCGATTCCTGCCTCTGCCTGTTGCCATCACACGGCATCAGAGCCTCTGACACCTCTCTTGTGGCCACTCCCCTCCCTTCTACCTCAGCAGCCCAAGTAGCTGCCTGAGGAGAGAGGTCCCAGCTTCACTGGCCCATCCTTTCGGCCACCTCTCAGAAGGGCTCCCTCCCTCTGCTTTCCCTGGGGATGGTGAATCGCTCTAGGAAAGCCAAAAAGCCTTACGTGCGACGCTGTTCCAGGGTAAGCCACCTGGGCCTGGGGCAAGAACATGGGCGTGCTGATCTGAGGCAGCGGAGCAGAGAACATGGGGGCCCTGATTCGACTGAGAGGCTGCAGCAAGGCAAACGAGGCACATTGGAAAAGCCCAGAAGGAAAGGACAGCTGAGTTACCCCAAGTCACCGCAGGGAAAACCACTCCCTCGAGTCAGCTGCAGTGAGCAGAAAGGGGAACCCAGGGGACATGCCTGATGCATGGCCCAAGCCTGAGCCCTGCGCAGTCCCAGCAGCAGGCCATGTGCAGCTCAGTCTGCCGGGAACTGGGGAGCAGGCACGGCTTCTCCCTGCTACCCAGCCTTCCCTTGCCAGCAGCCACCCGTGAGGAGTCTGGTGGGCCCCTGCCAGCCCCCCGCCACTCTCCCACCTGAGCCCCAGCTGCTGCCCGCTCCTGCTGCTCCGCCAGCTTGGCCGCCACCAACTGGTTCAGCTCCTCCATGGTCAGGCCTGCCATGGTCCTCCGAGCCGTCTTGATCTGCTGCAGTATGTTCGTGAGCTGGGCCCTGCATGGACAGCAGCCTGCTTAGAGCTCCCAGCCACCGCCAGCGAGCTGAACAGCCCCCCCAGATGGGGACCCTCTGTCCAAGGCCCCTGCAACACTGCTCCAGGCAAGCCAGCCACCCCAGCCCTGGGGGAAGCCCGTATCGCAGCGAAGGAGCGCGCACTCTCAACCATCTACCCTCTCGATGAGGCGAATCGCACGTTGAATGAGCTCTTCTCCCCAAAACACTGGGGAAAGAGTGGGGAAACCCCAGCTGGAGCGAGAGACGGTGCCCACCCATCATGCAGCCAGGATGCAGCACTGTGGAGGCTGAAGGACTTGCCCGAGGCGGTGCTGGGCATAGGAGGCTCTTGGCTGAGCTCAGGTATGGTTGCTGTCCCTCAGACAAAGCTCCCACCGTTTCTCATTCCCAGCACTATGTCAATCCTGACAGAAAGCACCCAGCCTTTGCTCCTTGCCTTCAGGCTTCCCTCCCTTCCTCCAGGCCCTGCCAACGGCAGGAGGAGCTCCGCTTCCCCTCACCCCAGCTCACATCCCACATGCCAGTCTTCGCTCGGCGGGAACGACGTGAGACACTTACTTGTTGCACTGCGGAAACCGAGTCAACAGCTTCTCCAGCAGCTTTTCCAGCTTATCGGCTGGCTGCAGCCTGTGAAACTCTGGAGTGACGTTAACTCCTCCCAGGCCTGGTGGAGGAGGGATGGAGGTGGCGGGAGTCACATGAGGGCTGTGCGTGCCAATAAGCGATGCCACTGCTGGGCTGTTTCTTCCCTGGGAAGCAGGCAGCGGTGGGGAAGGCTGGTTGGGCCTGGATATAGCAGGGTTCAGGAGAGGAAAGGAGAGTGCCCGCGGATCAGCACTCGGCATAACCATGGGAACGGGAACTGGCCCGATGGGAAAGGGGAGCCTAGGAGTAAGGGATGGGTTGGGCTGGAATGCCGTCAGCATGAAATCTGTCTGAGAAAGAAAAACCAGGGAAGAAGAAAAGGCTGGTTAGAATAAGCCTATCTGAAAGCAGAATCAAGCACCTTCCTCCCCAGCCAGCCGCAAGGCGGGCTGAACCGCAAGCACTGGCACCTCTACTCCTCGTGGCAAGGGGACCCTTCCCCTCCTCTCCAGGGAGGTCCAGTAAGCCCCGACAGATGGGTGACAAGCACAGGACCCCTGGAAACGCAATCCCTCCTTCAATGCACATGGCGCAGGCCGTGCCAGTTACAGGCCAGCGGGCAAGCTGTTCCCCAGAATCCCGCAGCAACCTCCCAGCAGTGAAAGCTTGTATTTGTGAGGTTGGAGAGGCACTCACTTCCGAGGGCGGAGGTGGCAGCGTCGGGGTTGGGATCTGCGGGAGGCTGCTCAGCTTTGTTCCATTTCTCACCATCTGAATGTGGTCATTGAACTGATCCTAGCAGAGAGGGAAGAAAACAGACACATTTATCAAAGCCTCTGCCTGCGGAAGTTCTGGGCACTGTGTCCCTAGAACAGGCAGATTCCCCTGCCTGGGCAGAGCATTCTAAGCCCCACAATGGTTGCAGGCCCTAAAGCAGACACAGTTCAGCTCCACGGGAGTTGAGAGAATGCAAAAGGACCCAGAGGGTGAAACAGCGTAACAGCCTCTACGATTAACCCAACACACCGCCTTCATATCCGCATGGCTTGTCCACACACGTGAGCCCAAAGAGACAGGCAGAAGATCTCTGCAGCCACTGGCAAAGGCAGACCAACTGTGCCATGCTTTTTGGGCACACAGCTGCTTCTGGGTCTTGGTCCTCTCCCAAAGAGAGCTGAAACTAAGCATGCCAAGCAGCATCAACGTGAAGAGCTGCTCAGTGTTAGGCAGGGAGCTGTCTGGCGGGAACTTACTCGGACGGTTTCCTTGGTCATTCGTATCCTGTTCAGCCTCATCTCCCACTCCTGCTTTGGCCTCATCGTCTCCAGCGTGGGTGGCGCAGACCTGAAAGTGCAACTAAACTTTCCCACTTGCAGCTGTGCTCTCACTGGCAGCAAAGCGGGAGCAACTAATACCCCACACCCTCCAGCCTTCCCCCATCAGGGGTCCCCTCCTCCAGCTGGGCGAGAAGGGCTCGCAGCCAGGCAAAGAACCCCGCAAGAGGAGAGCGTGTACTGATCTGGTGGACAGACATGCAGACACCACAGCCAGCGATGTGCCTACAGCACTCAGTCTAGAGCATGGCACACGTTCAGCAGATGAACAGTAATGGGGAGTAACCACAGCCTCACATACCCTTGTTTTGCAACATTACTGAATCACATTATTTTAGTCAGAAAGCCCTGGGAAACCTTCAACTTCTTCAGTCAAACCTCCAGCGTAAGTAGAGGAAGAGGAGATGGGCCAGCAGGGACACCCTGCCATTTCTGAGGCCACACAGACTTACTTGAGGTAGGTGAGGTGCAGCTCTGCTTCTTTTTCTGCTTCTTCTAGTTTCAACACCAGCAGCTCCTTTCGGCTTTCCAGGGACAGGATCTAGCGGAGAGAGGCCCCACAAGAAGGGCAGTTTTTGTGCTCCCGTTTCTTGCTGCCAGACTGCCACAGTAATCTCTTCACTAAGCACCATTCTAAGTGCACCAGGGCACCTGTCCCGACTAAAGTTTACTGATGCTCCTTTGTCCCTTCTTTTGTCCCATGAAGAGGGGGGGACTTAGCCTCCTCCTCTACTGCTCTGAATTTCATGTAATTATTCGTTATGCCCCGGAATCTTAAAAAGACTCTGCAACAACTGCTTTGCAGGAAAGGCGTCACCTACTAACCTCTGCTTTCCAGGCCCGTTCTGTCTCCTCGAGAATGTTCCTGTTGATTTCATTGTGCTGGTTCTTCAGCTTATCTAGCTCCATCTCCCATAGCTGCCTGCAGACAGAAACAGAACCAGTCAGCTTCAGAAACAGAACCAGTCAGCTTCAGCACTGGAATAGCGTGGAACAGGAGAGCTGACAAACTCCCGCAAAACCGATTGATCCTTGCAGCTCTGGATGGGGTGGAACAGTGGAAGATCGGCAGCTTCCACACTATGACACCAGCCACCACTCCCAAGGCTGTGTGAGCCACCATCCCAAGAGTGAGCTGCCCCAGAGCACGCAAACAACCAGTGTGCAAACACGCTGTGCAAACTGAGGAGGGGGAAGTCCCCTCTACAAAATTCGATCCAACTCCAGGGACAGGTGCACTGGTCTGAACCAGGAAGCAACCCAAGGCAGCACACAGAACGAAGCCGTTCTGATCCTGCAGGAGTTTCAAGCCAGCCCTTTCCACCTGCATTACATCCGCATCTACGCCTGGACCTGGAGCTTCTCTGCTCAGCTTGAAAACAGCAAAGCGTGCCAGAGTTTAGAGTAGCCGGGCGGCTGTGGGGAACAGACAGAGAAATAGGTTTGCCCTAATTCTGGGAAGTGGAAATTCAGTCAGAGGTAGCAGTTACAAGCTGAGTCAATCCACTGAGCATAAAATCTAATCTTACGGGATCTTTGTGTCACAAGTATCTAGGAGCCTGCTTGTGCCCAGGATCAAAGAGGATTTAAGCCAGAGACCAGGGGCACCAGCCTGCTGGAAGAGGAGAGAAAACCTTCAGAGCGCATAACCGGACAGCACTGTTAGACCGCTCTCTCTAGCCCACCCTGCCAGAAGCATCAGATTCACTCCAAGGCAAAATGACTGGAAGGAAAAGAGTATTCAACAGCATTCATCCCGTAACAGAGAAGAGCCTTACTTTTCATCAGACTGCTCTGCAATCAGAGAAGCAATCTTGTTTTCCTTCTCCTCCTGCTCCTTCAGCAACCTGCACAGGAGAGAAAGGACAGATGGAGTCGCCTACTGCAAAGGTGTTACCACCCAGCCACCGACGCCACAGGTCCCAAGTTTAAACAATGTAATGGCACAGCTGTGCGCCCGACATGACAACACACTCTGAAGACTGCACCATTCAGTAAATGGTTGAGCACAACTGCTAACATCCTCCAGAGCAAAAATTTTGCTGTATCATGATACTGCACAAAGACTGTGGCACAGAACCAGAATCTGCCGTGGGGAGCTGCGCTGCTCCGACAACATGTGCTCTGCAGCCGTTCCCTCAGGGGAAACAGGGGACAAGTACTTGGAACCATTACTAAAGGAGCTTTATCCAAAAGCATCACCAAGCCCTCAGAAACAAACAAACAAACAAACAAAAAAACCCCACCAGACCTCTACAACATGACAGATTGGCTCTGTAAAAGTGCAAATTCACCATCCAAAGGAACGTTCAGATCTTCACAAACAACTTGCACCTCACTCGCGTTAGACACTACCCCCTCCCCACACTGAAATCTCGTGAGATTCTTTGCACAGAGCAGGCAAACTGGCTTACAGCAAAGACTGAGAGCAGCCGTCAGCCTTTAAAACTGTTTGGTGTGAGGCACAGTCAGGCAGCCTACTGAAATGGGAGATTTTGAGGAGAACAACTTGGAAAGGCCAACAAGACCCTAGCCCTAGCACTGCAACAGGGCACTCCCGCCTCCTGTGGAAAGGCTCTGGATTCTGAAAGATGGCAGCGCGCAGAGCCGAGCTGCACGTTATCCTTACCAAGTGCTGTCCATGCACACACCTACCAGGCAAAGCAATAACCCACTGCCCAAACATTCGTTTTGAGATCTTCTGTAAACAAAAGGTGCTCTGCCTGTGGTAGATCCCTTCAAAACCACATGAAACCTAAGCTGCTCCCCGAAACACTCGCTGCTTCCCAAATGTTTAAAGGGACCCTCTTCTGCTTCATGAGGTATACATGAGGGTTAAGCAATCCCTTCCCCCCACCCCAAATAAATGGTTTCTTTTCCATACTCATACCTTCTGCCCTTCTCACAGAGTTTCTCAATTTCTGCTTTCAGATCCTGCTCTTTCTGCAAGAATTCTTTCTTTTCTTTCTCCATCTTCTTCTTTGTCTCTTCTCGCTTGATCGTAACATCCTGAATCGCTTTCAGGATTTCCTAGAGTAAAAGAAGCGTCGTGCAATTAAAGAGCAAAATTCCCATGTAATGTTTTTGGTTTTAAATCCGTTATTATTTTAGATTAATGAATAGAGATTATGAGATTACATGCATCATCAAAATCTTTCTTTTTAGTAGTAGATCCAGACAAGATATACAGCAGTTATTATGAGGAGACCCAGGAGACAGACAGACAGTCTGAACCACAGGTTCTCCTGCTCCCTTAGAAGGATTTTAAGGGGCAGCAAGTTCTGCTCTGTTCTCGATCTAGCCGACGAGAGACTGATGGCTCCTTTTGTCTTAAGGTCACCTGCGAGTCACTCCTTTAACCTAGTGATCCTTGAACAACAGCCACAGAGATCTAAATAATCACACAGAGCTAATTCTCCTCACTCCACACCGGCTTTCATTTGGAAAAAACGCCGCACTTGTTGAAGAGACATTGTGAGAGCACCATCAGGAGTGGACATGCGTGCAGGATGCCGCGTTAGGAATTAGTTCTGAACTGCTTAGCACCCCTATGTGGGCAGGGGCCAGTCTTTAGTGCTGTAAAATAGCGGGGTCCGCAAGGGAAACTGCCATGCGGCGCGTCACTGCCACTTCTCACGGCCTGCTTTGCTCCCTGCTGCGCCCCTCTGCACGAGGCCAAAGCAGCCTGCCTCGATCGTGTGGGTGGCAGCGCTAACGGGCAGGTTAAACAACGAGAGGACTTTGCCAAATACCTGGTGGTTCTTCATCTCTTCTTCCCTCCGCTGCTGGAGCTGCTTAAGCTGTACCTGCAGCTGATTCTCCACCTGCCTCTGTTTGTCCAACACCTCCTGGTAGCGCTCCTTCAACAGAGCCCTCTCAGACATCATTTTGTCCTGCAGCGGAGAGCAGCAACTTAGGGAGAACCCTCCCCTTCCCTCATGCTAAAGAGAGCACAGACAGGGGCAGGAAAGCTCAGCGGCATGTAAGAGCCCAGCGGGCACCACTGTCAAGAACCACAGTTTAACGGCTTCCACTTTCAAAGCTCAGGCTCCCTTGGTCGGACAGGACGAAGGGAGGCACCATGGGCAGTGGCAGCTAGTGCCACATGTCCTCCTTTAAAGAGAACAGCTTCAGAACGCCAAGGCTGGTATTGAAAAAGGTAAAAGAAACACCCTGTGGGAAGAGCAGTGCTCCAGCTCCTTTGGCCGGGTAGGGCGGCATGGGAGCGCGAGCGGCAGAGCCTGGACCTGATCACAAGGCTTCGATACCCACCAAATTCTTCTCAATATCCTGATCCGTGTTCACGTCCATGTCGGCCGTCTTGAAATCAGTCTGCAAAGGGATACGACTGCTGCTGGACCCCCTCCGCAGCCTCACTGAGCGCCCAGAGCCACAACAGCCGGTCCAGCGCCTTCGGGACCAGGCAGCACCCACGGCCACGCTTCACTACCCGGTCTCCGCCTGCTCGGGTCACGAGTGACACGCCCCGCCCCCCCTCCCCCCAAAGCAACCGGGTCCCGAATCGCCCCTTGTAACCAGCCTGGCCCCACACCCGGTGAAACCCCACCGCCCCACGGGCCCGGCAGCCGTGCTCCCCGCCGGGGCGGACACCCACCTGCACGGCGATGTTCTGCGAGGGCCGGGCGGGGGCCGCCTCCGGGTCGGGCTCCTCCGCCGCCTCCGCGCCGCCGGGCCCGGGCTCCCCCTCACCACCGGCCGCCGCCGGGGCCTG
>JAVJGG010000082.1:7160300-7201846 GCA_035590195.1 Aviceda cuculoides
CGAGGGAGCGGGGGAAGGAGAGCGGCGGGCGCCTGATCTGGCCCCGGGAGCCGGGAGGGGGTGGGTCGGGGAGAGGCCTGCCCCGCAGCGCTGCCCGGCAGTGTTTGGCGTGCCCGGGCTGTCCCCGAGCTCGGGGCTCCGGGACTCGGGCTCCTGCCCAACGCCGAGGCGGCTAGCCGGTGGCGCGGGGAGCTCGGGGCCTGCCCTGGGTGGCTGTAGGGCTCCGGTGGGTGCCGATCCCAGAGTGTCAGGCAGCGACGGGCAGCTAAAGCCCTTCTTTTAGGGAGAGAAACCTCGATCCCGGTGTCCAAAGCAGACTGCAGCTGGTGAACTGTATCAGTGGCTTAGAAGCCAACCGAGATGGGGTCCGTCACCACTGGCAAATTTCTGGGGGGCTGCAGAGCTCCGGGCAGTGCAAGGACACATCCCTGGGTGCAGGAAACGGAGAGGGATTTCCTCCGACTCTGTGCGGGGCTGTGGCTTGTGGAACAGGGAGTTGAACTGGGGCTTGGTGCTGATTTTGACCCGTGCCAGGTGAAAGCAGGTTCCTCTGGCCGCGGCACAGGTAAGAAACCGGTCTGGTGGGCCTCCCCCAGAAGAGGAACTGGCTCTTGGTGGCGGGTGCCTCGCAGAGCGTGGTGTTCCTCATGAGGTTTGTTTCTGTGCTGGGCCGCGGTGAGAGAAGGAAGTAGCCCCTCTTCTGCCAGTCAGCAGCGGGCTCTGCTCTGGCCCAGGACTGCCACCCTGACAGGCAGGGCAGCAGTTGGGACTGATCCCTGCCCTGCCTGGGTCTGGCTTCCCGGTGCTGTCCTGCTGGGAAGGAGCCACCTTGGCTGAGGTTTCCCTGGAAGGGGATCTCTGCTGTGCCCGGGGCGGGGGGGGTAGGTGGCAAGCCCAGGTGCCGACATTGCCCACCAGGAGCTGTGGGGCTCTGTGGGACCTTCAGGTGAGGCCATGGCCACCCCACTGTGGGGCAGGAGAGGTTCTCACCCATTTCATTTTCTGCTGTTTACAGCCTGCCTGTCTGATGCCGCATTGGAAGCGGAGGGTGCCGCTATGGAGTGCAGGGATGGAGGCCACGCTCTGTATCCACACGTGCCTTTGGCTGAGCGCTGCCTGGATCCCCCTGGCATTGTCAGACAGACTGCCCTGCAGTGGGGAGTGCGCTCCTGGCACTGACACCCAGCACGGCAAGTTGACGTGGGCCGTCAGCTTGGACGCACCTGAGGAGGAGATGGAGCAGCGGGCAGAGGAGCTGGCCTGGACCGTGGGGCTGGTGAACATGGGCCGCGTCGGGGAGCTCAAGGGCCATTACCTCTTCACCTACCAGCCTGACAGCCATGCAGCAAGCGAACCTGAAGCAATAAGGAGGTCGGTGGACACTTTGTTTGCACAGCATGACAGCGTGCGGTGGCACTCGGAACAGAAGCTTCTGAAACGTTCCAAACGCAGCCTGCACTTTAACGATCCCAAATACCCGCAGCAGTGGCATCTGGTGAGTGGTTTTCTGGCTCCTGTTGTGCCGGCAGGCTTGTGCCCTTTGTCTGGCGGCAAGCGAGCTGTCACATGGCAGGCAAAACAGTGGCTTTTTGTCCTTGCATTGAGGAGGAAGCATGCCGAGAACTCGCCGCATGCTCGCTGCAATAATGAGAGCAGGTGGCTCCCTTGGCTGGCCCCGCACCGGCGGTGCTGGGGTCGGCAGAGGGGTTTCAGCCGGAGCATGCTGTGCGGTCAGCAGGCTGGAGCGTGGCGTCAGCCCTGTGGCACTGGGCGCTCTGCTTCGTGGCTTGAGCAACCTTTTGCTCACTGCCTAAAACATATCTTCCGTGACTGTCCTGTGACTCCTCCCTGTGCTCCCAGCCCAGCCCCGGCCTCGCACATCATAGCCAGCGTGCCCGAAAGATCTGGGAGCCCCTTTCCTTGGGGCTGACCCTCTGCTTTGCTTTTCCTCTCCCCTCGTTGTCCTTTCTGGCACTTAGAACAACCGCAAGAGCCCCGGGAAGGACATCAATGTCACGGGCGTCTGGGAGCGGAACGTGACAGGGCGTGGTGTGACGGTGGTGGTGGTGGATGACGGCGTGGAGCACACCATCAAAGACATACAGCCAAATTATGTGAGTGCTGGCTCCACGACGGGAGGGTGCAAGGGCAGGCTGGAAGCCGGGCAAGGTGCAAGTGCTCGGTTGCCAGCAGACCTGCGCTGTCAGCCAGGGCTTGGCCAGGGTGGGAAGAGGTGGCGGCAAACCTTTCCTTGGGAGATATTGCATTCGAGTTGCAGGCTTACTGGCCTTTGTGCTACCCACGGGAGGTGGCTGCTTAGAGGTGAGAGCTGGCCTCCCTCTGACCCACAGCAGTTGCTAAAGCTGCCACTGTTGGTCCCCTTCCCATAGCAGCAGATAGCAGTGTTGAGCTGCAGCCCTGTGTGGAAGCAGCCTCTAAGTTCCTGTGGCTTCCAGGCTGTGTTTCAGCCCACACAGCATGCTCTCAAGTCCCACTTCTCCGAAAGAGAGGAGAGCAGAGCCCTGGGTCATGACTGCGGGTCTGTTTTCAGAGCCCAGAAGGCAGCTATGACTTGAACTCCAATGACCCCGACCCTATGCCTCACCCCGATGAGGAGAACGGCAACCACCACGGGACCCGCTGTGCCGGGGAGATTGCTGCCGTGCCAAACAACAGCTTCTGCACGGTGGGGGTTGCCTACGGGAGCCGCATTGCAGGTACACGCGCATGCCACAGCACCCCAATGGGCCATGCTCGTGCCCAGCTTGTCTTATCTCCCATTCTGTGAGGCCTGGGCACGGCTCCGTGGGAGGGATGGCTTGGCTGAAGCAGCTCTGAGTCAGCTGGTGCCTTGCTCAGGCTGGTCGCTCTGCCAGAGGGAGGAACCGGTGTCTGTCTGAGCTCCTCTCCAGGGGAGCCGGTTCCTGGCAGAGCGGGATAGGTGTGTGCTGGGGCAGCTTTTCCTGAGTAACTCCCAGCACGCCGCCTGCCCAGCCACAGAGCTTTTGGCAGATGCACTTCCGTACCACGTGGCTGAAGCAAGGCAAATGTGTGATGATGTGCAGCACTGCAGGCTGCATCGGGAGGCCCTGGGGAAGCAAATGTTTGCCAATCCCCTGTGCTCCCCCGGCCCTTGGTCTCGGCTCTGCCTCGTGCGGACAGACAGGTGGTAAAGGTCTGGCTGCGCGTCTCTCCTCTTCAAAGTCAGGGAGTGTGCCGCTGTGGCCTCAGCTGTCTCCAAAGCTCTTGCGCTCCTTCACGGGGTGTGGGGGGAGGTGAGATCTCTGTGCCAGGCAGGATACGTCCCTGGCAGAGCAGAGGAAGGTGCTGCTGTGCTGCGGCCTGGGACGTGATTCTCTCCGTACCCGGCAGATGGTGCCATGTTTCCTAGCTGCAACAGCGGGCTGGGGAGTGGGTGGGCCCTGGGGTGCCAGGAGGGTGCTGGGGGGCCGGGAGCTTGCCCAAGGGCACTGCAGGTGGCTCTGCACCCCTGCCCTGCGCTCAGCTCCCTCCCTACCTCACCCCGATGGGGTGCTCCCTGAGCAGCCACCCTGATCACAGCACAGGAGGGTCCCCAGGCTCCAGCTGGCCTGGGAGGCTGTGGGCAAACACTGCTGGTGAAGCCCAGCTGGCAGAAGGAAAGAAGAGCTCACGGTTTTAACTGCAGTGTGGGGAATAGGGAGGGTTTAAGGTTGGGTCGCTCAGGCGGGACCTGGCACTTCTTCGGGCTTCAGCTCTCCAAAGCTGTGCCTGGCCTTGCAGGGTGAGTGCAGCGGAGCAGCCTCGAGTTCTGCAGGGGTCAGAGGGACTGCCCTGGCAGTGTGGAACTGCTGGAGCCAGCATGATGCCAGCCAGGGCAGGGAGAGTGAGGGTGAGTCAGCGCATCTCTAGCTGGGCTGCTCCGCTCCTCCACGGGGACAGCTCAGATGGGACAGTAAAAAGCCACCTGTGGTGTGTCAGGAAAGAGCTGAGAAGGGTGGGCAGTTGCACTGTTTATAAATGGGCTTAATTGAGATGCGTGTCTGCTTTCCATTTGTAACATCCATTGCCAGGCTAAACTGCAATGTGGAACGGTAATTATCAGTGGTTTGGGTCACTGAAAACTCAGCATTGAGCCTTCATTGGCTTTGTTGGAGCAGCAGCCGTGCCCTCCTGGTCTGAGCACAGTCGTTGGGGTGTCCTGCGACTCTTGAGCCCTTCCCTCAGCAGGCAAGCGTGCCATCCATCCCAAAGTGATGGCTGGTTGGTTCGCAACTTGGAAGGGGAAGCAATTGGTCCAGGTGGGGACTAGCCCTGAAAAGCAATGGGATAATTGAGGGTGGGATGTGAGGAAGCCCCTGGGGAGCAGCGCTCTGAGTAGGGGGGCGCAGGGGCTCATGGGAGCGAGCCCAGCTGGCGTTTGGTTGTGCTGTGACCATCACCAGCTCGGTTCTGACAGTGGGACTGGAGGACTCAGCAGAAAAGCCATGCCCAGCAGAGGATGCAGAGCTGTGCGTCAGAGTGCACCTACAATCCCTCACGCACATCTAGCTCCCGCGGACTGATCTGCAGGGCTACAGCTCCAGGAGATCTGGTTCTGTCAGACTGGGAGAGCAAGTGTCCCCAGTGTGAACCTGCCAAGGCATTTATTTGCACTGTTTATACAGCTTATGTTGATCCACTTCGGTCATGTTCGTTGTCCTTTGTCCTGCAGGCATCCGAGTGCTGGATGGGCCCCTGACCGATAGCATGGAGGCCATTGCCTTCAACAAGCACTATCAGATCAACGACATCTACAGCTGCAGGTGAGCCCCAAGGGGACCCTGAACCTGGCCCTGCCAACACCCAGCGAAAGGCCATGGGCCCCACTCTGCCTGGGGAAGGGGGTCACAGGTCATGACTGAATGTTCACGCCAGCTCCTCTCCTCCTGTGGCTCCAGCTAGCCTTGAGGGACCCAAACCAGTACTGCCGGTCCTGTGGGTCCTGTGAGCGTGCCTGGCAGTCAGGCAACCAAGCTGCGAGGTGGCAGTTCTGTCCCACAGTGGGAACACCCTGCCTGTTCCCCTGGGCTTGGCACCCACCTGTGCCCTGCTGTCAGGCTATCTCAGGGGCTCTGCACAGCTGCACCTCGAGGGGGTCTGCAGCCAGGCACGTAAGGTGCTGCTCTTTGTTACTGCTGTTAAGAGTAACAGTGGTATTGCTGTTACTGGAGAGCTGACCTGGGCTGTGTACAGCACCTATGGTTGCGAGGCCACCTTCTGAGGCCTGCTCCAGCATCTCCTACAGGCTGGCTGAGCTGGAGGGGCACTGTGCCCCCCACTGTGGTCAGGGAGCCCCAGCTGAGCCTTGTGACGGGGACCGGAATGTGTGAGAAGCTGGTTGTTCAATAAAAAATCAAACATTTCATCCACTGGAATCTGACCCAGGGGCACAGTGCAAACACGAGAGTGATATCCCAGCAGCAAGGGGCCAGCCTGCCAGATGGGAAAGTACAGCGCCCTCCGATCCCAGTCGTGGTGCTGGGAGTAGCTGGGGGGCTGCTCGTAGCTCACTGTGGTGGCAAACTGTAATGGGAGGAAGAATTGCTGTCTGTGACTCTTGGGGCGGTCTCTTCATGGTGTCTCTGTTTGCAGCTGGGGTCCAGATGACGATGGGAAAACTGTGGATGGCCCCCATCAACTGGGAAAGGTAAAAAACAGTCCCAGCAGCACGGGTCAACCCTGGGCTGGCCCTCCGGTGCTTGTCATTTCTCACCTGCCTGGACAGGCGAGGAGGGATGTTGCTGTGGCGCAGTGCACATTTGTTTGCTTCCCTCACTGCTAGCAGAGGTGTTGCATGTTACTGTGTGGTGGGGAGAGGTGACATTGCTGTGGGAGGGGAGCATTCCAGCAGTAGGAGATGAGCTTTCCGAGGAGAGGCTAGTTCCAGCAGGAAAATGCTCTTTCGCAACCCATGGTATTCTTCTGACAACTTTTGCAACCCAAGGGACCCTCTCTGCTTGGGGCACCGAGCACTCCCAGTGCTAAGGGTGGTTCTCAAGGCAGGGAGCATGCCTTCGAATGCTAGCAGTAAATAAGGGGCTGGGGCGATGGCTGCATTCACTGTCGGTGGGACTGCAGTGGGGGGAAGTGTTGGAGCGGAAGCTGCTCCTTCCTGGGCCTTTAAGGCATTCTTGTGGCACCCGTGCTGCAGAGCCACTGCAAAATGCAGCTGGCCTGCCCACACCTGGCTCCTGCTGCCCAGGTACGGCGGTGAGGGGTCACTGAGGGGGCCCCAAAACCAGCACTGCATTGCTCCTTGGATGTGGTTCTGCTTAATTACTATTTCACTCAGCAGCCTTCTGCTGTACTTTTCTAACCACAAGTTAGCAGTTACTGTGCTCTTCGGCGCAACGCTGACAGCTGAGCTATCAGTTCACAATGACAAACGGTTTCCAGTTCTGCAAGTTAGTTTGTTCTCTTCCTGCATGCAGAGACAGCTGTAACAAGTTCTGGGGCACAGAGCACAAGCAAAGCCCGCTTTACCACAGCGGAGCATCCGGAGGGCATTCTGGCCAATGCAGTATGTGCCTTCACCTGCCAAAGGGTGGGCAGAGGAGGAGGGTTGGTTCCCATCGGGACTGCTTTCTTGCTTGTCCATCAGAGGCATATCCTTTTTCTAGGCGGGCATGACTTCTGTGCAAGGTGTCAGCCTGGAAATGTGCTTCCCAAGTGGGGCTGGTGTAGTTGTGTATCTCAGCGAAGGCAAAGCCCAGGCATATGTGGGAGCTGGAGCCTCGCAAAAGGGCAGCAGCCCTGTGTGGGTAGTCTCTGTCAGCAGGAAAGCCTCGATGCTCCAGAAAAGCCAGCTCCAGAGTGAGCCCTGCTGAAGTTGGGCAGGCTCAGGCTGCTATGTTTCCTCTGGAGTTCAAATGCTGGTCAGTCTTTGTGCTGTGATTGCCTGGAAGGTTGTTTTTTCTTTGTTTATTTTTAACGCAGAATCCACTTAAAATCATAGTAAGCTGTAGATCGCCCGTTCCCAGAGGTTGGCCGCATCGCTGCCTTTGTAACACACTCATTCTGGAATCTCAGTGTCCGGTTGGGGCTCTAACAGACACCACTCTCTGACTCTGCTAGCTGGGTGAAATACGGCCCGGAGGGGTTGTGGCTGGCACCGCCATCACCCCAAGTACTTGGCAGGGCTAGTTGGTGAAACCTCAGAGCGTGGACTTTGGCTGCCAGATGGAGATGCCGGGACACAGCTTTCCAGCACATCCCGTGCCTGCGAGCAGTCTGCAGGGCAAATGCTTCCCCAGCTTGGGAGAGGTGCACGTGTCTGTCTGCACTGGGGTTAGCAGTGAGGTGTGCTGCAAGGTCCAGGAGAGCCCCGCACCCCCACAGCTTGCAGCCACATGTGCCAGCCATGGCAGCTGGCAGAAACCCTCTGGGGTCAGCAGGGAAGGGCCCAGGAAGGGCCTGCCTGCCTACGTGACCTGACCAGTGATGGTTCCTTCTCCGCAGGCTGCCCTGCAGCATGGCGTGATAGCGGGTCGCAGGGGCTTTGGGAGCATTTTCGTTGTGGCCAGTGGCAACGGTGGGCAACACAGTGACAACTGCAACTATGACGGTTACGCCAACTCCATCTACACTGTCACGATAGGTGAGTGCATGCGTCTTCTGTCTCATTTCTTCCCAGCATGGAAAGATGAGATCATCCCAAAAGCGCAAAACCTGCCCAGCTTGAAGCTGGCTGGATAGCGGGAATCCGTGGGAAACTCTGTCCTCTGGGAATGAACGTGGCAGTGTGTAGAGATGTTCTGGGCTTCAGCCCTCAAGCCTGCAGTTTTCTTTTGACCTACAGAGCAAGAGGAGGCCAAAGAAATTTCTGCCTGTGTTCAGGCCTCCATCGCTGGTGCTCTGACAGACACACTGCCACATTGAGGCAGTGACCTGAAAGGCAGCATTCCCATCATTGTGTGTTGGAAAAGAGATGTCTAATCTGCTTTCTCTATGGCAGAAGCTACATGAGGGCTAGAAGATCTGTGCAATACTAAGCAGTGAAAGGTCGTTTGTTGTGGTTGCCTTTCCTGTAGATCTTCCAGCCGTGAAAAATACAGGCTTGGCTTCAGTTTCCCGGCCCAGCTCCCAGCCTGTGAAAAAGCACAGCTAGCAGGAGAGGTTCTCCAAGGCTCGTCACCTTGCAATTTGAGCAGTTAAAGTGAAACAGGCTTCATACGGTTGATGCCTTTTGCTTTTTCCCAGGTGCGGTGGATGAGATGGGCTCCATGCCATTCTATGCCGAGGAGTGTGCCTCCATGCTAGCGGTGACCTTCAGTGGCGGGGACAAGATGATGAGGAGCATTGTGAGTACCACACAAGGCACATGTCTTGCCCCCATGCTCTGCTGGCCGCACTTGGCTGCGGGGCTGTAACAGCCCAGTGCGGGGAAGGAACAAGGATCCGTCCCTTCTGATTGCTATACTTCTGCCTTAGGCCAGTAGTTGGGTTCCTCTGTGAGGCAGGGAATGAATGTGTTTTTATCTAGGTCCAACATAAGCAGTGCTCTGAGAGGGAAGTTCCTATTTCTAGTTGTTCCCTGTGTCGTCACTGTCTGTCAGCCTGCAACTTGCAGTGTGGTGACCCTCTCTCCGCATGGGTGTTGGCAGGTACACCAAGCTCCTGGCCCCAAACATGGATGCTGTGTGTGTCATGTTTGTTGCCTCAAGTGCAGGCAGGATGTCAGACCTAAAGGGACAGTGACTGAGCTCCCTTATCTCCCTGCTCTGCACTACTGGGAACTGCAGGCAGACACCTTCTGGGACAGGGGCTGCTTGGGTGACCCTTAAGAAATTCCTCTGCATTGTGTCCCTGGGAATGTCATCTGGGGAGCCAGCAGAAGACAAGCTTTATCCCAGCTGCATGTGTGTCCCCTTTGTGCAGCGAGGAGGGAGCCTGGAGCGAGACTCCCATGCTGCTGCGAGTTTTCCTGAAGAGAAAGGGGCAGGGGCAGCTGCAGCTCAGCCTGCAGGGGCTGCAGCACACCCTGTCCAGCCAGCCCCACCTTCCTTCTGCTCCGAAGGGATGCAGGAGCATGGATGAGCACAGAGGGCTGGGAGCAGCATCAGGCTCTTTAAGCTACTTGGCCCCAGTTCTTTCTGAATTCTGGCACATGTGCCTCTCCCAGATGAATTTTTCAGAATATTTTTATCAGCTTTTCTTTTTTTTGCCAAAAAATGACTTCTTGTCAACAAAATGTCCTTTTTGCCCAAGCCAAGTGGCTGGGCCTGTTTTCCCCAGCCCCAGGCCTGACCCAGCATGTTCATCCCTCGGTCCTGGTGCACTTGGGGGGCTAGTCAGGCTAACCAGCCCATATGGCTGTGACCTGTTCCTGTCCTGCGGTGCCAGCGGGGACTGCAGAGCCCAGGCCACCCTGGGGCAGCTTGGGGTAAATGTCACTGGCTCCCAGGCCCAACTGTTAGGGTTGTCCCTGGCTCAGCAGGCACCAGGAGGGTCTCCTGTCAGGACGGGCAGCTCCCAAAGGCACTTTCCTGGCAAATCTGTTGACGCAGCAAAGTCCCAGGGCCAGATCAGCACCAGCAGTGTCTGCTGGGGGGTCTCAGGGCACCTGACAGACAAGGGATGGTGCCCAGGGTGCTCCTGTGAGCAGGGACATGCAGCTGTGGCTCTGCGCCTGCCAGAGAGGAGCTGAATCCAGGCTCGCCGAACAGGCTTCCCCACGTGCTGGGTAGACTGGGGGAACAGGGAGAGCTTGGGTTCCTCAGCCACCTGGTTGGGACTCAACAAGCTCCTTTTGCAGTCCAGAGCCAGGGCAGGAACCCGTGCCTAGCTAGAGCACAGTGTGATCTACTGTGAGCAATGACTTGGTTCGTGCAGCAGGGAAACTAAAACCCAGAATGGAGCTCATTTTTCCTTTCAGAAATAACTTAATTTGTCCCAGGCTAATTTGGAAACTACTGATGCTAGGAAAAAAGGGAATGGCAGCCAAGCAAGGGCTCTGCTGTGCTTTCATCAAGGGTTACAGAGTTTGGGGTTTATGTCCAGCTTCCCCCAAGCCTGCTGCAGGTGAGAGTGCTTCAAAGGTCTTGAACAGCCCTTCATTTCAAATACTGGCCTTACAGGACACTGACACAGGAGCTAACATTCCATCGGGGAGCCAGGATGAGATGCTGCGCATAGCCTAGGCATGGCATGTGCCAGGGAGCTGTCGTGTTTCTTTGCAGTACCACGATCGCTCCTTCAGCGAGCCAATGCCATGTTAAAACTTACAGGCCCCTTTCTCTGGAGGATAGTCTCCTCCTAAATGCCCTTTAACTGTGCTTCAGTGATCTCAGAGTTAACTTCTCAGCAGCCATTTGCTAATTTTTTTTTCTTCTACCAGACTATAAACTTTGTGTGGTTTCCTTAATGGGAAGAATTTAATACGGCTTCTGGCACTAGCTGCATTTCCTACTGAAAGTTTATGCTGCTCAGGGTGTTCTTTGTAGGACATGCAGCGTCCAGGCACAAGCTGGAGTTGTTAACAGCTGGCAGAATGTTACAGAGTCAAGCATAGAAGGGAACAAAACCTACAGCTTTTGGCAGTGCTGGCTGTCTCCCCATGGGGAGCACAGGGAGACATTCAGTTTGCAGTGAGGTGGCATAATTTGGGGACCCCCCCAATGCCTCCTTAGAGGCACTCTGCACAGTCCTGTATGATCCCTCTGTGGAGGCCTGCTTGTGCTGGAGTGATGCTGTGGTCAACAGTGAAGACAAGGAAGGCGCCAAACTGTAATTGCCCTGAGTTTCCCCCAAAGTTGCCTAGTTCAGGCCCAGTTCCGCTCTCTCTCCAAAGGAAACTAACTGCGTTCATTGCTTCGCAACTGGGATGCGTTGTCCCTGAAGCGAGGGTCTCCCAGGACTCTCTATGGTGAGCTTGAGGTGCCGATGAGTAGCGGCTGTCTCGAGCAGCAACAGCTCATTCGAATTGGTATTTTGGTCCTAAGGCAGCACGGCTCTGTACACATGTCCAGAGTCCCCTGGAGAACATTCACGGTGTTTGAGTGTTTGGAGGGGAGCGTGCCTCTCCCTGAACTGGTGCTGGTTTTCACTTGTGGGGAGCAGAGGTGTCACCTCCAAAGGCCCCAGGGATGTTGACTGAAATCGGAGGCTTCTTGCAAGAGCTGGTCCAGCCTCCATGGCTGAGCTGGCTGTGAGCAGGGGCGAGGGGAGCAGTGCCTGTGTGGGACCTTCCTGTGCCTTGGCTATTGCTCCTGCAGGCCAGAGCAACCATCCGTGGTCCAGAGCAGTGCAAAGCTGCCATTCCCTATCCTTAGCTAAACACTATGCAAACAGAGGCTGCAAAGGTGCTTTCCTGCCCTTACCCTGGGGAGAAGCTGCCTGAGCCACTTTGCTCAGCCCTGCACTGGACTGTTTGCATCCCAGCTCCCAGCACAGGGCTGTATCTCTTGGTTGGGGAACTGTGGCGTCCTTTCCACCTTGCACTGTTTTTTGCTGGGTACCCGTGTCCTGGCCAGGAATCGTCTGGGAAATGTTTCCAGGCTTTTCAGCAGCTAATCCCTGACCCTCTCCCCCTGCTGCTGCCCTGCTCTTGTTGTTGTTCTGGTCTTGGCTGAGGGAGAACGATGGGATCTCTGGCTGCCCCTCCTGTCTCCCAGCCTGACCTCAGCAACCACAGAGAGAAAGAAAGCTCATGTGCTGCAAATTCCTCCCTCCTGTCTGGGGGGAGGCTGCCTGTTGGGAAGAGATGGCTGGGAGACAGACAGATTAGATGTGGCTCATGCAGGCAGGGGGTTAAGGGCCACCGCCCTGTGTCTGCTCTGGAGGGGGAATCCTTGCGCATCCAGGGAGCTCAAGGCTGGGTTGGATGGGGCTTTGAGCAGCCTGGGCTAGTGAAAGGTGTCTGCCCATGGCAGGGAGCTTGGAACTAGATGAGTTAAGGTCCCTTCCAACCCAAACCATTTTACGATTCTATAACTTTCTCATTTTGTCTGAAAGCCTTGTACCGAGGGGGTCAGACTGTGGATGCTGGCTTTGGCATGCTGTACTGGGACTGGGTGCTGTCCCAGCTCACCTTTCCCTGCCTGTGTTTCTGCGCAGTCACAAGGAGGCAGGAGGAGGTGTCCCTGGGCGAGGGACCATGGACACTCAGCCACAGTCCCTCCTTTTCCTTCTGACATAGCACATCTCTTCGGAAGGGGTGTGAAGGTGCTGTGTGAGTCTCTGTGGTCCCCTTTAAAGGCTTCCATGTGCCCCAGCACAGTGCAGAGAAGGCCAGCACTTCAGCCCAACAGTGCACGCAGCAGTGCTCTCCCCTGGCAGGGCTGTCATGCTCTGATTCCTGCTCTATGCCAAACCTTGCACCCCTCTCCCTGCTCAAAGGCTTTCCCATCTGTTCACCCGGGGCAGGCCACGTTTAGACAGACATGCCTGGCTGGGCTGGCTGCCTGGCACAGCGGGGAAAGGCACTGCTGGCCCTACAAAGCACCCTTGTAATTGCCATAGCAGCAGTGCAGCAGGGGCTGTATTAGCTCCTCTCTCCCCCAGGATGGTCAGCTCAGCCTGGCCAAAGGCCTCCTGAGGTGGAGAAGGTTTTCGCTGTCCTCAGCAGATAATAATTGGGTGCCCCAGAAGGCCCTTGACGTGGGAGGAGAGGGCCGACTGGAGGGATCCAGACTGCAGGGGAGGAGAGCTGCTGACTCCATCTTTTCTCCCCTCTCGCTCCCAGTTTTCCAAGCGTCCCCTTCATGTGTCCAGTGAGCCCGGGGGGCATCTTTTCCTCCTCATCGGGCTTGTGGTAGAGCAGCAGCAATTACGTGAGCGTTGCTGATGGAAACACACCACCAGTAGATCAGCACTCGCAGGGCTGTCAAGAAAATGCACCAGCTTGTCGGCCACCCTGCATGCTGTTGGGGTGCTCGTGCAGTAAATGAGGACCCCGGCTTCCATGCAGGGTGCCTGGGCTGCCCTTGCTCGCAAGCTCTCTACCATCTGCTTTGCTCTCTGCCAGGAGCGTGGTTGCTGGCCCTCTTTCTGCCTGTTGTGTTTGAGCATTACTCATTTCTTAGCTGTGTCCAGGATGACGGTGGGGAGCCTCAGAGCCCCCATCTCCTGAGCTCTTTGCATAGTGTGGGGGGCACGCTATCCTGTGTCCCCAGGGCTTTTGCCGGCAGTTGTGTCACAGGCTAAACGTGCACTGCCGGTGGAGCTGGTGTCGTGAGGGCACAGCTTGGGGTCAGGACCGCGTGCTCGGTTGCTCGAGTACCAATCCCAGCCACCCCAGCATGGCAAACAGTGACCTGACAGGAAGTATCCTTTCTCTTTCTTGGAAGGTGACAACAGACTGGGATTTGCAGAAGGGCACAGGATGCACAGAGGGCCACACAGGGACGTCAGCTGCTGCCCCTCTTGCAGCAGGGATGATTGCGCTGATGCTACAGGTGCGGCCATGTCTCACCTGGCGAGACGTCCAGCACATCATTGTCTTCACCGCCACCAAAGTGAGTGGCTTTCCCTCCCTCCCTCCCTCTCTCCCTCTCTCCTTCTCTCTCTCCCTCCCTCTCTCCTTCTCTCCTGCCCTCCCTCTGCCCTGCAGCTGCCCTTCAGGGATGCTGCAGGATGACCGAGGTCCTGCTGTGCACACCCTTGTTTATGTCTGCCTGCCCCTCTATAAATCTCTCGGTTGTCTGGCTCCCAGCAAAGGGATTGCATTTTCCCCTCACCCCTGGTTCCTTCCAGGAATGTGGCTGAGGCATTTTCCTCTGTCATGATAATAAATGGGGTATCTGCTCCAGGAACGCCTCCATCTGCCAGCATACAGGTCTTCCAGGGGCTTGCCACACCTTGCCCACAGGCAGCCGGGACCATGTATGCGCATGTGGTACAGCTGGCCCAGCTGGAGGGCCAGCACGCATCTCTGCAGTGCCACCCCACCGTCTGTGCAGTGGGAAAACAAGGAGCTCTGCCTCTAGCCTTTCCTCAGGCTCTCCAGAGAGTCAGGCTCTTGGAAACAGACATAACACCAAGCTTGGCAGCAAACACGGCCCTTTCTTGTGCTCAGCCTCAACTCCAGTGCAGCTTCACTGCAGAGTGGGGACTGACTGGAGCTGCCCAATTCGGCTTAGGGACAGGGCTTCTTTCACACCCCTCTGGGGAGCGGGGGTCCATGTCCAACTAATGCCATACTCACTTTGGCACAGTGCTGTGTTTTTCATAGCTGGCAGCCAGCGTTGCTGGAGCACTACAACCTGATAAATGATGGGACCCAGATCTGTCCTGGCCCAGCTTTTGTTGATTTAAAGGACTTGGTTCCTTCTCCCCAAGGCTTCTGCCATCCGACAGGCTGGGACTTGGGTGGCAGGGAGCAGCTGGGATGTTTCAGAGCAGAGGCATTTGTGCCCTTTTGTGCTGCTTGATTTCGTTTCTGAGGAGCTGGGAAGCCTGTTTGTCCTGGGACTTGTTTCAAACAAAGGTCAACCTGTTTCTTTCTAATAAGGCCATGTGGGTTTGCTTCCCCACTGCTGCAGGATGTTTCTGAGTCTCCTTCCCTTAAGGCCTGGTTCCCTTTCCTCTGGGTTTGCCGGGCTGCCGGTGTCCCCCAAGGTAACGGGAGCGCCCTGTGTTTCTTTTCAGTATGAGGATCGCCATGCAAAGTGGGACATCAACCAAGCTGGCTTCAGCCATAGCCATCAGCATGGCTTTGGCTTGCTGAATGCCTGGAGGCTGGTGAATGCTGCCAAGGTAATTCCCCTCCCTGTCCCAGGTGTGCCCCACTGGCAGGTAGAGCCAACAAAGCCTGGTGGCAGGGACAGGTCCTGTATTGGCAATGCCGTGGGGTGACCCTGTTGCTGTTCAGGGCCAGCGCTTTGGCCATCATCCTGCCAGCCCTCGTTATAAGGCTGCTTTTGGTATGAAGTAATGAGACTTTCGGCAATGCCTGAAACCTGCCCCCAAGCTGCTGCTCTCTCAACACTATATATAGTCATGGGCAAGAGCCCTCACTGGTGGGAGATGACAGCTCTGATTCATGGCTTGGGGAGTTCCGTCAGCAGCCCCAACACCTTCCTCCCTATGCAGTGGGCTCCAGGGAGGGCGTCATGCCTCATCTCTTCCTCCCTGTGCCTGCAGTTGCATGGAGACTAGGGCATATCCATTTGGCACATGGTCCTCAGTCATGCATAGAGCACCATGCAGCTGTGCTAGGTCACTGCCAGTTGCCAGCTAATGCCCCCTGTTTCACAGGGGCTTTCAGGCTGCTCTCTTCCTGCAGGCCTTTGGGTTCTGCTATGTTTCATGCTCCACTGTGCCTGGGGTTGAAACGGAATGGCTTCAAGTAACGCTCAAAGCCGCTCAGGTGGTGGCAGAGATGAACCCAGAGCTGGGCAGTCCCAAACCCAGAGCTGGGCAGTCCAGAGTTTCGATCAGCCCCTCTAGCCTGCAGGCAGTCACTTTCCTTCCACTCCTAGGCATGCGTGCGGGCACTCCTCTCCAGCCCTGCAGCACTCATTTGCTGCAGCCTGCGTGTGCTGCCTGGGTTTGCATGCCCCGGAGCAGCGTCGGGAGAGGCCCCTTGGCCTCATGCATTAGATGTGCTACTGACAGGAGCAGCTTGCAACAGTGGTGGGAGATTGAGAGATGGATACGCAGGGAGGGTGCAACCTCATGCTGAATCCTCTCACCTTTCCCCTGACAGATCTGGGAGTCTGTCCCGTACCTTGCCTCATATGTGAGCCCTGCACTGAAGGAGGGCAGGAGCATCCCGTTACTCCCGCAGGAGCTGGAGGTCACCTGGAATGGTAAGAGCAGGTGTGCCACGTGAGAGCGTGTGCCACGTGAGAGCATGTGCTCGTACATGCCGAGGCCAGGGATGCAGCCTGCTCCTGCTGGCATGAGGCACAGCTGGGCATGCGGACAGCCTGGCAGGGCAAGCCCTGGGCTGCTCGAGGCCACGAAGGGGTTAAGCGTTGAGCTGCCTGGGCTTTTTCCTCTCTCTTCTCTTCCTGATGTCCTCCCTCCCCCAGGGGATCTGTGTCTGTCGATGTGGTCCCGTCCCCATAACTCCATCCCCTAGATTGATGTCTTTGAGGAGCCAGACAGGCATTAGCGAGCATGGCCAGGCTGGGCAGCAGCCAGACCTGCTCCTCTGGCTTTGACCATTTTAGGTAATGCTCCAGCTCCCGACTTGGCCAGCCTCTGTCCACATAAACAAGGCACTGCTCCGGCTGCTACCAGTGGGAAGGAGAGCTCAGCCCCAAGCCCTTCCTGGCCCTCTCAGCAGGGCCCGGCTCTCTGGCTGGGCACCGGTTCTTACACCGAGGCTGGGCCACCAGCCCCCTCCCTGTCCCACGGGGAATGCTGTCCCAGGGGGCCTGGCCCTGCACCCCTCGCTGCCCCAGCTGCAGCCTCTGCAGAGGTGCTGGGGGTTGGCAGTGCCCAGAGGCTGTTCCCCAGGACAGAGGACCCCTGGAAAGAGTCTGGAGCTCAGCAGGTGGGCACCCCCCTTGCAGGTGGTCCTGTCCCTCCCCTCGTTGCTGCAGGCTGAGGAGATGCTGGGCAGGTGCTGGGCACATGCTCTCCCTCTCTCCTGTCCCTACCTGGCTGGGCTGGTCTGGCTCTGCAGCACGCAGCTCCCTTGCAGGTACCAGCACTACAGAGCCCCAGAGGGGAAGAGGGGTGACACCCTGCTCCTTGGGCTGGCAGCAGGGTTAGTCCTGCTCTGCCTCTGAACAGAGGGTTGGGAGTGAAGCAGCTCCTTCTGCCCTAAAAGGAGTTGTGAGCTGAAAGCCAGGCAGCAAGCAGAGTTTGGAAGAGGCAAAAAAGAGGCGCTCTGGAGAAGTATTCGCAGAGGAATGTGTGGCAGAGAGGAATGTGTGGCTGGGGGGCACTACTGTCCCCAGGTAACACAGGCTGATGCCGAGTTAACCCTTTCCACAAGTGGCCCTGGGGTGCTGGGCCAGCTGGCCACCACAGGTAGGCTGCCTGGTCCTGGGGTGCGCCTCCCTCCCCTCTTAGAAGAGGCTGGGGAGCTCCCACCTGCCACTCAGCCAGGGCTGCCAGAAGGAGGCCAAGCCGTGGCCTGAAATCCGCTCTGAAGAGGACCAGGGTTTCCTGTGCTATAATTAGCAGTGCTGGGGCTGGGAGCATCTGTAGAGCCACTAATGGTTTGAGATGGGGTCTGGGAGCCTGGACACCAGGCTTCTCATCCCAGTCCTCTTTCCAAACCTGGCTCCTGTGTAACTGGGTTCAAAGCAGCCTCTGGGGCTGCCAAAAGCTGCCACAAATCCAGGGCAGGGAGGGTTTGATGAAGGACCAGGTATTATTTCATTGCAGTGGCTGAAGTGCTCTGGGTGGGCTCCTGAACCCACAAGCCATGAGTCAGGGCCGGGGGAGAGTTGGATGTCAGGGAGCCTGCAGGGCAGTGGCACATGTTGTGTAGGCAGCAGCTGGGCCCCGCTTGCAAAATGAGAATTCAGTTGCAGGCAAGAGGCTGCCAGTAAATGACAGGGCAGGGAGGCATGCCTGGGCCTCATCCTTGTGAGCAGAGGAAAGCGTGGGTTCCTCTTGTCTTCCTGCTCTGGGACATGCTGGGTGGTGCCCGGAAGGCAGCTTTCCCGCTGCTGCACAGTTGCCTTCCACCCTTCCTTCTTCACCACCTACTCCTCACCCCTTTCTCACCATCCTTTCCATCCTGCCTGGTCCCAGCTGAACTCAGGCAGGCAGGGGACAAAGGGCACAGCTGCGGGCAGAGGACAGCCACTACTGGGTGCCTTCTGCACCTCTGGTCCATGTCAAGCAGCCCAAGCACAACGTGGCATGCCTGGGAGGGAGTGTGCCAGGACACCTTTCCCTGTGCTAGCCAGGGAGGTTCACGGGTGGCTCCATTTGGACAGACAAGGAGACTCCTCACAGAGCATGGAGCAGGGCCAGGCTGCCAAGCGCAGCGCAGTTTCGTTGGCAGAGCCTCCCTGCGTGGGGTGTGGCTGCCCTGGCTCTGCCTCTTGCTGCGGGGGCACAGACACAGGGGGGCAGCTGGGAGGAGGCAGGGATGAGCACATGTGTCCTCTTGAGCACAGCTCCATCCTGGCCACCAGCCTCGGCAAACCCTGCCTTCCCTTTCCCAGTCACCACCGCCGACCTGGAGCTCTCCGGCATGAGAACCCTGGAGCACGTGGCAGTCACCGTCACCATAACCCACCCCCGCCGTGGCAACCTGGAGATCAGGCTCTTCTGCCCCAGCGGCATGATGTCCCTGATAGGGACCACCAGGAGCATGGACTCGTAAGCACTGAGGGGCTCAGGGTGTGGAGGTGCCTGCTGCAGGGCAGGACATCCAGCCCGGCTGGCCCCGAGCAGGAGAGCCAGGGCCCATGTCCAGCCTTGCGGCTGAGGTGGTTACCCTCTCATGGGTTATTTCTCCTCACCCTTTGGCAGGGACCCCAATGGCTTTGCTGACTGGACCTTCTCCACGGTCCGGTGTTGGGGCGAGGAAGCACAGGGCACATACAGACTGGTCATCAGGGACATTGGTGAGTCCTGCCCTCCAGAGGTCCTTCATGGGGCGGTGGCAGCAGCTCCGTGCCGTGGCCTGAGGAGCTGTCAGCTCAGCGCCTGGGTGGCCGCGGGTTATCTCTGCGCAGTGCCACCTGGCCAGGTGGGAGAGTTCCCCGCTGGACCAACCTGTTTCTTCCCCAGGAGATGAGAGCCTAAGGCCTGGGACCTTGAAGCAGTGGCAGCTGACCCTGTACGGCTCCTCCTGGTCCCCAGCAGAGATGAAGGAACGGCAGAGGTAGGACATCATAACCCCGTCTCAGTGGGGAGTCGGGAGATGGAGTGCTAAGGGATGTGATCAGAAGTCTCTGAGCAGGTCCTGCTTGGCTGGAGCAGTGTTGCTGTGGGGCACGTTGCAGGGCGAGGCTGCAGCCCGGCCGTTGGCCTCTGGCACAAGGTCCTGGGGCTGCCCACAGTGCACTTCACAGGGGAGCTGTGAGCTGTAGGAGAGAGCTCTGTTGGCCGAATCTGACCCAGGAGGGCAACCCTCAGCAGTGGAAGAGGCTCTCCGGACCCTTTGTGGGCATTTGCGCCCCTCCCTAGAGCAGCCCTGCCTGTGTGATCCTCACGGGGTGCCTCTGTCCCCCAGGCTGCTGGAGGAAGCCATGAGCGGGCAGTACCTGAGCAGCAACTTCTCCCTGCCCTGCCCTCCGGGGCTGGAGATCCCTGAGGAGCAGCACTACACAATCACAGCCAACACCCTCAAGGTGAGCCTGCCTGCGGGCCAGGGAGACTGCCAGCTGCCACCAAGTGGGGAGACCCCGTCCTCTGCAGGGGGGACTGGAGGAGTGGGAACCTGCCTTGCTGATCCTCCTGGTGCTGTGCCCTCTCTGCTGGGCAATGGGGCAGGGCTCCAGGGTGGTTGAGAGCTTTGTTTCTTAAAGGGTTTCCTCCTCTGTAGACCCTCCTGCTGTTGGGCTGCTTTGCCGTGTTCTGGACTTTCTACTACATGCTGGAGGTTTGCCTGACCAGGAACAGTGCGGGGCTTGACCTGACCTGCAACAGCTCCACCGCCTGCAAATGGTACCAGCAGGGAGGGAAGCACAGAGCCCTGGAGAGTGGCCTGGAGATGGAGTCTGTGCCGCTCTACCGGGAGAAGGACATTGAGGATGTCGAGATGGAGTGTGAGCACCCAGAGCCTGCCCAGGAGGGCGAGGGGGATGAGGGATCCTGGACCCCCACCCACCCCAGACTTCTCAGCAGCGGCAGAGCCGCCAGCTTTCATGAGGCGGCTGCCGCTGGAGTGGGGTACCTTGGCCGGGAGGCAACAGCCGAGCTCCTTTCGGAGAACAGGGAGTGCCAGACGTGCTAGCTGGGGCTGGGGGTTCAGGCTGCGTTCCTCCCTCTCGCTATGTCCTTCCCAAGCACAGGCAGTAGCGACTTCCTGAGCCACCAGGGACACTTGCCCTTGTGTCCTGCGGAAGGTGGTGTTGGAAGTGGCTCAGAAACAAGGACAAAGAGTGCTGGCAGTGGAAGGGAAGCTTCCCTTTCCCTCGCTCTGGAAAACAAAGCAAGCCTTAAACCCACACTGAACGGAGCCTGACCTGCAGTGACACTCAGGGCTTCCCTTTGTGCGTGGAGCAAGGCCTCGTGAAGATGCCTCCTGGGCGCATGGCGGCCATGGCGGGGCTCCGCACAGAGCCCCGTGCCTGCCACGGCCCCCACGGCCTTGCAGCACAGGGAAGAAATGTTGCTTTCTCTGTGATTTCTGCAGAGTGAGCCTGGAAAAGGTGGCAGGGCCCCTGGCAGCCGCCTCTGCAGGCAGGGACCCCACAACACTGTCATTTGCCTGCCCCACTGGGCTAGCAGCTGGCCAGTACCCACCAGTTATGCCCAGCTTCGAAGCGGGCAGCCATTTTGCCAATCTCCGACCCGCGCTTGCTCCCTGGCGCCTGTGCTCTGACCCCACCACCTTCTCCTCCCACCAGCATGCGAGCAGCCCTGTGGTCAGGGAGTCAGAAGGCAGCGGGGGTTTCTTGACCATCCTGCTCAGGGGGGCAGAATGGGGCTGTCCCTGCTGTGGTGGGCGCACAAGGTGGCAACACAAGCTTGCCGCAGGTATCGTGGCAGCATGAGCTCACTGTGGCCGCTTCCCCAAGCCTGCCTCCCTGCCGCTCGCTGGGGCTTTCATCGGTGCCCAGGAGGGACGAGGCTGTGGGTGATGCCGGGTTTGGGCCGGGCAGGGGAGGTTGAGTTGCTCTGGCAGTGGCTCATCTGCAAGCAGGGTTGGCTCGTTCGTGTGTCCTTGGGTTCATTGGTTTATTTTTTTAAAGCTGGGGTTTGTCTTTTAATCGGCAAAGCCCTTTTGTGTAGCTTTCCAAATAAAGTCTTAAAAAGCCTCCTCTCCCTCCTCCATCACTCCTCTGCCCTCCCAGCACTTTCTCGCTGTGGAAACATGAGTCACCCAGCACCTCCCAGCCCTGGGGCCCGGGGGGACGCAGTGCTGGGGTGCTGGGTCCGCTCGTGGCCCCTCACAGCCCTCGGCGCCTTCCTCCCTGGCAGTTGGGATAACCGGGGCTCCTCCAGGTAGGGGGAGAGCAGTTGGAAGGAGTGAGGAAGAAGGTGGGCGCTGGGGCTCAGGCAGGAGAGGGCAGAGCCACCCCACAGAGCTGTCCGAACCGGGCAGGGAGAGCCCGATCCCCAGCTCTGGTTTTCCCAGGTTGGGAGGTGGAAGCAGGAGCAAACGTGGCCCAGGCAACCTGAGCAGCTTTTACGGAGGGTGGCTTTGGCTTTCCCAGCACTGCCAGCCCAGGGACGATGGGGCAGGCGGGAGGAAACCTCGTCAGGCCGCACTAGATGAATAACCTTTTAATTTTGACAAAAAACAAAGTACAAAACCGAGGCCAATTTTCTTTTCTCCCCGTTCGCAAGGATCTCTGCGGTGGTGGCGCGGGGCTCGTGCGGAGCTGCAGGCAGGCAGGGTGGCTTCCCACCCACCGTCCCGGGGAGGGCGGCGGGGCACCCGTGGGTGCCGGCGAGCGCGGCAGGGACAGGACCAGCTGGCGGCAGGGGCTCACGGGGGTGCAGCGGGAGCGTGCGAAGCCGGAGGGGAGAGGCTGCCCGGGGCACAGCTGCCCCGAGGTCTCTGAGGCTGGGTGCATCGCTGCAGCTGGGCACGTGCTGCTGTTTGTTGCGCCGAAGGGTCGCTTAGGCTGGCTGGCGTTTTCTTGTCAATAAATACCAATCAGTGAGGGGCGGTGGCAGCCGCCGGTGTTCAGGCGGCTGTGGCGTGCTGGGCCGAGGGGAGCGAAGACAGAGGTCCCGGTTGGGGCTGCTCTCCCGGCGGCAGGAGGGCTGGGGGCGGCGAGGGGGGCTGCTTAGCTGATGATCTGCCGGGGCCGGCCATAGCTCATCCCTGCCTGTGATGCCCCCTTGTTGCTCCCCATCTGTAAGCCGATGACATTCTTGCCCTCCTTCAGCTGGCTCTCAGTGAACTCCCGCTTATGCTCCTGCGCTTTCCTGTGGGGTGTAGGGAGAGACCATGCGGGACCCACACCCCTCCCTGGGGCAGCCGGATCCTCATCCCCGGGGCACCCAGCAGCCCCCACTGCCCAGGGGTGGCCCAGCCACCCCCCCTTCCCAGCCAACAGCTCGGCATCCTGCATCCATGTGCTCCGGGGTGCTGTGGGGCAGTGGAAAGAGCCCGCTCCAGGCAGCCGCGGGGCAGGGGGGGTCCCCACGCCCGGGACCATGTTCCACTCATTTCATGAACCAGTTAGGGTCCCCATGCCCAGGACCACGTTCCACTCACTTACTTCATGAACCAGTTAGGGTCCCCATGGTAGTGCCCATCGTTCTTGGTGACTGCCAGGCTTCCCAGGGCCATCAGCGTCCTCTGCACTGCCGCCATGTCCTTGGCTGCCGAGGGATGGAGGGGCGTGAGGATGGGCATGGTGCGGCAGCCCTGCCCCCCACCCCCCAACCCCAGCTGCTCCCCACCCACCCACCCGCACCTTCAAAGAGGTCGACAGTCTGAAACACGTCCGTCTTGACCACGCCATAGTCCTCGGCTGCCTTGAGGAACTGGGCAATCTGCTCCATCTGCTTGAAGACCATGGTGGGGGGGGTGTCGGGGATCTTGACGGGTTTGGAGCCATCAGGGTAGAGGCTGTTTACCAGCCTGCTAAGGACCTGCCGGCAGAGGAGAGGCTGGGCTTGCCGCGCCACACATGCTGCCAGCTGCGAAGCTCCCCGCTGCCCACCCACCCAGCCCTGGAGCCAGCGGGCATAGTGGGTGCCCGGGCCTCCCCACTTACAATGCCGTTCTTCAGCCAGACCTGGAAGCCCAGGCGGCCCCGCTCGGGGCGACCCACTGCTGCCCCGCACTGTGCCACGATCCACTCCACCAGCCGGTCCTCCAGCTCATCGTCATACTTCTTCTCGATCTTGGACTGTACATCCCTGCTCATGCCATATGCCGGGCCCTTGTTTGCCATGTCTGCGGTGGCTGGGAGATCTGGTGGCGGGATGGGGACTGTCAGGCTCCGGAGATGCTGTCCCGCTGCCCAGGGACCCCGCGGCCACCCCAGCACCCTATCGCATCCACCGCCCACCTTGGTGCAGCAGGGACGTGCCCTCTTGGCTCTTCCCTTGCCACGCAACGGCCCTTCACCTCCATCCGGGTGCATCTGGAGGTGAGTGCACGGCCGTGACCCCCCCCAGCCCGGACAGATAGTTCCTGTCCCGGCAGAGGTGCCTTGTCCCTGCTCCCTGGCTTGGGCTGCACAGGAGAGCAGCCTCATCCCCGTCCCCTGCCTGCTCAGCCGTCTACTGGCTCTTGGCCGGCATGAACATCCCTGGCACGGCCATCCCTTCCAGCTGGAGCAGCCATGCTCCCCCCACGGGGGCTGCAGAGCAGAGGGGTCTGGGTGACAGCAGCAGGGCTGGGTGGCCATGGCACAGCACGGTGGCCATGCCATGCCTGTGGTGCCATGGGGTGGCCTCGACACGGTGGGTCCTGGTGCCGGGGAGGAGCATGGGTGAGGCAGGACTGCGGCGGGAGCCATGCCTGTGCCCTTGTAAGGGCATGCTGTGGGCAGAGATGGCAGGTAGCTGGCTGCAGGCAGGGATGCCAGGGAGGATGCCAGGAGTGAGAGGCGCTGGGAGCCAGCAGCTGAGCCCTTGGTGGAGCTGGCCTTGCACCTCCCCACACAGCTCCCTGCTTGGCCTTAAGCCACCAAGTGCCAGGGCTGTGCCCTCAAGGAGCCGTGTGCTTGGTCCCCGAGTCCACGCTCTGCCCCAGCCTGGCTCGCCCCGACCTCTGGGGCAGATACACCTGGCTTCTGCAGGTTGGGCTCCAAGACCTGGCACAGCTCGGTGCAGCAGAGGAAACTGACCCTGCTTGCTGCCGGCAACGCAGAGGCACCCCACGAGCCCCACGGGTGACGCAGGGGTAACCCACATGCCTCACAGGCAGCCTGTGCCCATCTCCCATCCCCGTCAAGGCATGGGGCAGAAAGGGGTGAGCAGTGGCTGGAGCCTCAGCTGCCCTGAGCCCCGCATGGCTGCTCCAGCCACCGCGGGGGCTGAGCCCAGCCGACCCACAGCCGCGCAGCCCTGATGGCAACACGGTCCTGAGGAGCAGGAGCAGCCCAGAACCCCGGGCAGTGTCCCCAGCCCGAGCCCCAGCTTCCCCTCCTGGGGAGCCCGACCCTCGTCCGGTGAGCAGTGTTGCAATCCAAGGAGCAACATCCCCATCCGGGGAGTGAAATCCTAATCGGAGGAGCAGAATCCCCATCCGGGGAGCAGGCTGGCAGTCCTGGGAGCAGCACTGCCATCCCAGGCACAGGGTCCCCATCCTGGGGAGCAACAGATCCATGCCAGGGGCTGGCGTCCCCACCCCGGGCACCCTCCCCACTGCCCCCCCCCCCGCCCCAGCAGGACTTACAAGTGGCTGCTCACAGAGGCGAAAGGTGATGCTCTTCGTGGGAGCCAGCGCACTGCACAGTTAGGAGGCTGACCCTGTGCTAAAAGGCCGGCGCTGGGACAGTGATGTAAGCGCTGCCCGGGGGCCAGGCCCCCCCCCCCCTCCTGGGGCACGCCAGCCTCGTAGCGCACCGTGACTCCAGCCCAGGCACCATATTTGGGGAAAGACTCCGAAAATCAGCGACTCGGGCCTGTGCCCGAGCATTCCCTGCGTGCCTCCGCCCCAGCGGGTTTGGGGGCAGGGAGGGAGCGGGGCCGGGGGGCTGATGGAGTAAGTCCTTTTATAGCCAAGCGCTCGCTCGGCCACAAGAGCTGCTGAGGGTTTCCGCCCTGACTTCATGGCTGGTTTCCCCGTGTGCTCACTGCCGGGGAGCTGGGGCAGCCGAGCAGGGCTTCCTGGGCACAGTGGCCTGGGTGGCCCTCGCAGCCCTCGGCATGCCCTGGTCAGGGCAGAGCAGCGAGGCTGCGGGCATCCCACAAGCATCATGCCTGGGCATCCCCCGAATTCGCTCTGACCCGGCCAGGTACAGCCTGCTCACAATGGGCCAGGGCACAGCGAGGCGTGCAGCAGCACTGGCACCAAGCTGGGATGCGAAGGGGAGCCCCAGCACCCTTGCTGCCCGTGAAGCGGGAATCTCCCTGCGCACCCCTAACCCACCCCCCACCAGGGCTGCCAGCCTTGCTGCTGCGGCACCACCGCACCCCTCGCAGCACAGGGGGTCTGCAGGGCAGGAGGGCAGCAGCAGCGCTGCCCAGCCCCTGTGCCATCTTCCCTCTCCCCAAGTCCTGGTGGGAAGGAGAAGCCGCCACCGCAGCAAAGTGTGGCTGACATCCGGCAGCAGGCCAGCAGGGCAGAGCCCACTGTCCCCCCTGGGGACCCTCAGGGACCCCCACTGCCCCCTGGGCTCCCACTGCCCAGGCAGGAGGCAGGCACTGGCAAAGTGCAGACACTTTAATGCGAGTCCCTTCCCAGCAGACCCATGTGTGGCGAGCAGGAGGCAGACTTGGAGCGGAGCGGTGATAGGGGGCACCCAGTGGCCCCCCCACCCTCCGGGGATGCTGAGGGAGACGCGAGCGGGGCCTTCCCAGCCACCGTGCTGGACACATGGCCCCTCCCCACCTCCCACCCATAGGACTCAGGCACTGAAGAGAGACCCCCCACCCATGTGCTCGGGGGGGGCCACGGGGCTGCTGGCACAGTACTTGCCCTGGCCCCCCCACACCACGGGCACACGGACCCAGAGCAGCACCTTTTCCAGTGTCACTTGGCACCGAGGACAGGTGCCCTGGCAGACCCCCTAGCCCCCTTTCCAGCTACAAGGAGCCCGTGGACAGGCATGCAACACCGGTGTGGGGGGACACCCGGCCGACGGGAAGGAGGCATGTCGGGACCCCAGGGCTGCGTGGGGAGGGGGACGGAGCAGCTGGCAGGACCCGCAGCATGAGCATCCCTCCCCGGGGGATGTGGCTGGGCGTTTGGCACAGGGCCGGGGCAGCGGGCAGCTGCGGGCCCCTAGAAGACGTAGATCTTGTCCCGCTGGACGCAGTCCAGGTCATCGTCCAGCGTCAGCAGCACCTGCGGAGCGAGGGGAGCAGGGCAGCAGTGAGCCGGGGCAGCCGGGGGCAGCAGGCAGCCATGCCAGTGGCACCCGGCACCTACCAGGAAGGAGCCGAACATGGCGATGGAGGAGAGGAAGTGCCAAATGTCGTGGTCGTCAAAGAAGTCAAGCAGGATGCAGTCGCGGTTGTGCTCCCGGGACTCAGCTGGCGTTTTCTGTCGGGGACAGGGCCAGCTGTCACCATGCTGGCCTGTGGCCACCCTGGCTCACCACCGTGCCACCCTCCCACTTACCTGCCACGTGCTGAGCCCCTGGAAGAAGAAGAAGAGGGCAAAGCCCCAGACCACTGAGGTGCCGATGATGCAGAGCAAGGGGATGAGCTTGATGCGCTCGCCACTGCGGAGCTGCAGGAGAGGCCCAGGTCGATGTGCAGGCAGGAGCTGGCAGGGGTGCCTGTCCCTGCCCAGCCCTCCCCACCGGGCAGGCAGTGCCCGTGCAGTCAGCTCGCACCTTCATGATGATGTAGAAGGCAAAGTAGAGGAGGAGGTTGCAGATGCCGATGGCCAGCAGGTAGGAAGCGAAGTCATTGGGGCGGACGAGGAGGCCATAGGCAGCGCTGAGGAGGCATGGGCAGGCAATGGGGTCGGTGCAGGCTGGGGGGGGTCCCCCCCCGCATCGTGCCCATGTGCCCTGGCATCCCCGAGGCACGCCGGCAGCCCCCAGGAGCTTGGGCAGCACATGGGGACACTGGGGCTGCCGCAGCTACAGAGAAGAGCTGCTGTGCTTGGCTCACAGCTGTCACGAGCTGGCTGTCCTCAGCCCAGCTGCAGCCGGAGAGGGGGGCCGTGCCATGGGAGCGGCAGCAGGGACAGGGAGTGCTGGGCTGGGAGAAGCAGCGTGGGGTCTGGCGCATGCCCTCTGCCGCACTTACAGCGACCAGTTGATGATGTTTCCCATCACCAGGAGCACCATTCGATCCTGCAAAAGGCGAGGGGGGACTGTGAGGGGTGGGTGGGAGGAGCTCTGCCAGGCCAGGTCTCCACTGAGCTGGGGACCCTGGTGCCACAAGCTGCAGTGCCAGCACTCACCACATACATGGGCCCGCTGCACTGCCGGACGCAGTCCGTGTACAGCACGTGCAGGATCCTACGCAGGATGCCCGAGTCTGCGGGGAGAGGAGAGGTTGCGCCGGGGGAGGTGTCTGCTGTGTTGCCCCCCCAACCCCCCCACTCGCGGTGGTGCCCCCCTGCCTCACCCAGCTTCCAGCGCCCCATGTAGTAGAGTTGGGTGCTCAGCAGCAGGGTGGCTACGATGTGGATGACGGAGAAGACAATCCAGAAGGCCGTGTTCCCCTTGCCGAAGACCTGCAGGGCAAGCAGGGGCGGCGGGCAGCGGGTGGGGGGACCAACCAACGGACACCCCCCCGCCACCAGCACCCCCAGTACTCACCACGCCAACAACAGAGAAGAATATGACAAGAGCCAGGCAGGCGTAGGCGCTGTAGGCGCTGGCATTGATGTCTGGGTGACGCTTCTGGTAGAGCTTCAGCATGCAGAGCCCCGCAATCATGTACATGAAGGAGGTGTCTGTGGGGCAGAGGAGCAGCGGTGAGCAGGGTGGCCCCAGCGCGGGTGACGGTGGGGGGCCAGGTGGGGGCACTCACCGAACTGGAAGTTGGTGTAGTTGGGGCAGACGTGGTAGCAAGCGCTGAGCAGCCCCTCCATCATCAGGGCGGTGCCCATGGCGTAGAAGAGCCCAAAGTGCTTGGGGATGCCACACTCCTGGGGGGTGGGAGGGGGGAAGGGGAAGCGAGGGGGCCCTGGGCAGCTGAGACTCCCCTGGCCATGCCGCCCCCCCTTACCAGGGCATGGGTGTCATTGCGCATGAGCGCCCGGTTGTAGTTGATCTCCCGCTGCAGGATGATGAGCAGGAAGAGCAAGCCCAGCAGGACGTAGCCCAGGTTGCTGAGGATGTTGTTGAAGGCGCTGCTGGGGACAGTCTGGATGTGGGTGCCGCGGACCCCTCTCCATCTTCGGGGCCCCACCGCCCTGCCTGACCCCCAGCCACCCACCGTTCCCCGCCCCAAACCCACCTGAGGTTCCCCAGTGGGTGGGCGCACAGAAAGTTGTAGTAGCAGATGTCCTGGTTGCCAGTGACGTTTACCACCTGCGGGCGGGCGGGCATGGTGAGCACGGCAGCGGCGGGGCCTGGGAACACAGGGGGACACCCAGGGACATCCCCGTGGTGGCTAGAGACTGCAGCCCCCCGGCCTCCTGGGAGCCCCAAGTGTTGCCATGGCCCCGCTTACCGTCTGGTAGGTGATGACGAGCTGGATGACGGGGAGGGCATAGAAGACAGCGATGGTGGCAATGTTCCTGGGAGAGGCAGGGGGGGTGTCATGGGTACCCCCGCCGCCTGCCCCAGGTTGGGACACGGCTCCCCCCCCCACTGCCCCCCACTCACCAGAAGTAGATCTGGTACTTCTTGCGCAGCACCCGCTTGTCCTTGCGGGCCAGGTCGGCCACGCAGAGGTATTGCTGGAAGGAGAGGCAGGTGGAGGGGCTCACCCTGGCTGGCTGGGAGCAGCTGGCGGGGGGGCGGGGGGCACGGGGCGGCAGACGCACCTTGGTGCGGATGACGTTCTTGTCGTAGTCGATGTCGGCCAGCGTGTCATAGTCGTCCTCCTCAACGGAGCTGAGCGAGTCCAGGCGTGGCCGGCCGGCCACGTTCGCCAGCGACCGCTCCCCTGCAGCTGAGTGGGGGCCATCAGCAGAGCCCACCCTGGCCGAGTCTCCCTCGGCGCCTGCCCCGCAGGACCCCAATCACCCCCAATTAACCGCTCGGCCACCTCCTTGCCAACTCACACCGGGGACGGGCTCAAGCTCCACGTGGACCCCTGTGCTGCCCCGGGGACGCACACTGGCTGTACCGGCGCGGGCGAGCATCACCCCGCGCCCTTGACCCCCAGGGCTCTGCCGGGCTGGGGACAGCCAGGGGCCAGGACGATGATGTCCTTCCCCTGCCCTGCAGCCCCTTGGGTGCTGTCCTGCCCATGGGAGGGGGCTGCCAGGCCACTCTGAGCAGGGGGAAGAGGGCGCAGAGGTGCTCAGCGCCTTGGGCACCAGCTTGGGGCAGGGCAGATTTTGGCTTGATTGGCCCGTCCCTGCCCAGTACCAGCATCTACCCATGGCAATGCTCAGCGGCCTCATCAGGGCGGAGGGCGTGCGCCGCTTGAACTGCTCCTGCCCTTCAAAGGAAAGCAAGAGTTATTGGAGCAGGAGCGGGACCAAGGCCTGGGGCGGGGGTCCCCCGGCATGCGTCCGCCCTGCTGGCGTTGACAGAGACCCTGCTGCGGGCTGGCACGGAGGGGCTGGCAACCCAGGGACCCTTCCCAAGAGATGGAGCACAGCTCCGTTGGGGCTGCTTGGCACTGCCCGGGCACGCTGGCTCTGCAGGGCTGCGGCCATGGCAGCCACCGCACCGCTCCCCTGGGACTCACCCACATAGCTGTAGGAGACTTCTGCTGAGCCCATGCTGTCCGTGATGCCCTCGGTGCTGCCAGAGGAGCCGTTCCCTGCAAGGACAGCCAGATGGGGTGGATGGCACGGCTGCCTGCCGACAGGCGGGGAGGTGAGGGATGGCACGTGGCACTCACCGAAGGAGCCATAACCGTAGCTGTCGTAGGGAGCATGGCCCAGGAAGGAGTCAGGGATGCTGCGGGCGTGCCCTGTGAGACAGGAGGGTCCCTGTCAGCCGCCGGCAGCCTCCCGTGGCACCTCTGGCCCAGGGCTGCCTGGCTGTTTGGCACAGAGCAGTGCCTGTGCAGGCACAGGAGCGAGCTCACAGGCGAGGACGGACCCAAGGCTGGCACCTACCCAGTAGAGATGCTGGGAGTCCCCAGAAAGCCGTGGAAAGGAAGAGACAGAGTTGGTGAGATGCCCAAGCCCCAGCGCAGCCCTGCCAGCCCCAGAGCCATGAAGCCTGAGCCCCAGGACATCCCTGTCCCCCCAACATCGGGATTTGTCCTGATGGGCACTGTCCCCTGTCCCCTGGGGAACAAGCAGGACTCAGGGGTATGGCGAGGATCTCCTGCAGAACCAAGGGCTTTGCCACAGCCTCGAGAGGGCAAAGTAACCAGGAAGCCCCCAGACAGGCACCCCCCCCGCTGTGTGCTGCTGCCACTGGCTGCAGCCTCCAGCCCCTCACCCGTGTCCAGGCTGGGCGAGTCCATGGCTGCCAGGAGCCCCTTCCTCTTCTGCTGCCTGCTGAGGGAAGCGTCTGTAAGCGGCGCCGTGCTGGCAGCTGGGGTGCGGGGGCCACAGCACGCCCGAGGACCCCCACTGTGCTGGGGACAGGATAGGGTGTTTGGAGGGGATGGGGTGGCCAGGGCAGCAATGCCCGGGAACTCACCGGCAGCTCTCCCAGCAGGCAATGAGCAGTGTGAGGACATAGAAGGAGAGGAAAATGCCCAGGCAGAAGAGCATGCTGCTGACATAGGCCTCCGCTGCGCAGAGTCGGGATGAGCCCTCAGGGAGAGCGGCACCCCTGGGGAGCTGCCACGGGACCCCCTGTGGAGCCCAGCACCCCCCAGCCCACCCCTCCCAGGCTTACAGGTTATGGCGGGTGACACCATCACCTCCAGCATCTTCTGCCGGTTGTGCTGATCCACGGGTTCATCTGGAAGAAGGCACGGGCCGGGGGCTCAGCCCTCTGCAGATGCTGCTCCCCAGCCTGCGACCCATGGCTTCCCGCAGCACCCTCCCCACCCCAGCATACCTGGTGAGGCATTTTTGGAGAGGGGGTAGTAGGGCAGAGCCCCCCCACACGCCTCATCCTCCGTCTTCACCACCACCACCACATAGAAGCTGTTGCTGGGGAAATCCTTCTTCTGCGGCGGCCATCCCGGGGAGGGGTGAGAGACAAGGGTCAGCAGAGCCCAACCGGGGTGTCTCCCACGCTGCACCATGCAGCCGGGGCTCCCTGGGGGGCTCAGGGCTGCCCCAGAGAGGTAACCTCTGCAAACTCTGCTATCCGGCACCACCCGCCAGTACCAGGCCAGGGCCGGGAGTGGGCCAGCGCCCACCTGCACTGTGATGGCCGCCTTCTTCGTCATAGTCTGGTACATCCCGATGAAGGCTACGTTGTTGTCCAAGTCATAGACGGGGCACTACGGGGGTGGAGAGGCCATCAGCCATGCTAGGCATCAGGTGTCACCCAGACGGGAGGCCTCGCCACCCAAACCTACCAGGATGTCCTGGATGGAGATGACAGAGCAGGGGAAGGCCATGGCCGAGGTCACCTTCACGATCACTGAGTCCACTCCCTCGGGGAACTCGTACTTGAAATACTGGGCAGGGGAAGAGCCTGTCACTGCCACGGTGGCCACGCTTTCCTCCCCAGGCACAGACCTCATCCCATGCTGTGCCGTGCCAGCTCCTCCTCACCTGAGGCTGGGCGGCCGTGGCATTGAAGCTGAACCTTTCATTCGTCCTGCAGAGAACATGGGCAAGATGACAGCTGGCGAGGGGAGCCCGCCGCCCCAGCAGGCAATGGGCAGCAGGCAGGGACGGGGACCGGGGCGCAGGGCTCCCCTCACTGCAGCACGAAGTTCTCCACGCGGGTGACACGCAGCTGGTAGGAGGCGTTGAGGGAGAGCGTGGAGACGTCAACGTAGAAGTGCTGGGTCTCCACCTCCGCCTTGGTCTGGGGCTGGCAGAGTGTGCGGCTCACCTCCTGGTACGCGTACTTCCGCTGGTACCTGGGCAGGCAGAGCGCCCACCGAGCTGTGCCGTGCCGTGCCGTGCCTGCCGGCCCCCCGGCACCCCTACCCACCCTCTGGTCCTCCCCTGTACTCACAGGCCCCGGAGGATGAGCGGCACCTGGAAGGAGACCACGGCCTCCTTCTGCCTCACCACGAAGAGGACAGGCAAATCCTTGTGGTCGGAGAGAACGTTCACCGACACCCGCACTCCCTCCGTCTGCAGGGAGAGCGGGAAGGCGAGGCGTTGGCCGGGCAGGTCCGGCCCCGGCGGGCTGGGCCCCGGCAGCTGGACTTTGCTCGGCCCTTGTGGTGGAGGACGTGTCCCCGCCGTCCGCCCCGAAGCCCCAGCTGCAGGGCGACCCCGGGGGAAGGGGAGCCCAGGGAGGCAGCGGGCCTCTCCGGCTGCTCCGCCGGCTCACCCGGTTCCGTCGGACGCTGTGGTTGAACGCATAGATGTTGATCAGGTCGGCGCCCACCCAGTCGGCGTAGGTGGTGTCGAAGAGGGCCTCCTTCTCTGGCACCCACCGGCGCCCGCTGGGCTGAGGCTGGGCCAGGCTGGGTGGCAGGGCCAGCAGCACCCATGCCAGCAGCACCCACGTCGGCAGCACCCACGTCGGCAGCACCCAGGCCACCCCGGAGCCCGGCATCCCGCCAGCATCCCTGGCCGTGCCGTGCCGTGCCGCGCCGTTCCCCTCCCAGGCCGGCCAAGGTCCGCCGGGGCGGGGCGGGACGGGACGGGATGGGATGGAACGGGTCGGGTCGGTCAGCCGGGGCGCGCCCGGGCACCCTGTCCCATGGCGACCCCCGGTGCCGGTGCCGGTGTCGGTGTCGGTACCCGGTCCTAGATCCCGGCCGTGCCGCCGCTGCCCGGTCTTGGATCCCGGCGGTGCCGCCGCTGCCTGCTGTCGGTACTTTCTATCTCCTCGGTCCGCAGGCAGCTGTAAACACGGGCCGGCGGTGACGTCACGCACCGTCACACGTTAAAGGGCCAGGCCGGGGAAGTGACGCAACGGTGGGCGGTGCCCGGGCGTCCTCTACCCCGGGCTGGGGGGAGCGGGCCCCTCGACAGCAGCAGCAGCAGCAGCAGTGTCCCGCCGGGGAACCCCCGCTCCATGGGGCACCCTGCCCCAGGGGGACCCAACAGGGGAAGCCCCTGCCCCGAATAGGACCCCACAGGGGAGCCCCCACCCCGAGCAGCCCCTCAGGTCGTGCAGGGGCTGCCCCAGTCCCTCGGGTGGGATAAGGACCCATCCCACCCGCCGAGCCCCCAGCTTGGGGAGGGGGCCGGGAGCGAGCAAGGTCCCCCCAGCCCCAGCGCAGCATTCGCCCCTGCAGCCAGCAGTGGCGGGAGGCGTCGACCACTGCCGGCGGCCTCGTTCATGGCATTCTTGCGCTCTGGCACGTGGCAGCACCTACCCGCCACCAACTGCGCCGCCGGTGACCCAAGCTGGCCCCGGCACCAACGGGCACCACAGGGATGCTGCCGACCCCCCAGCTCCCACCAGTGGGCCCGGACGGCTCGCTGCAGCCGCCTGGTCTGGATGGATGAGCTGCCGCAGTAACGGCAGGGGACACAACACAGGAGCTCCTCCCTGGCTGGGGTCCCATGCCAGTGATGCCAGGCAACTCTCCGGCCACCCGCTCCAGCCACTCGCCCAGTTGTCCGGCCACCAATGTCCTCAAGCGTGGGTGGCATGGCAAAATTCATTGCCAGGCAAGGCACCACGACCATATGGGTGCCTCTCCCCTTCCTGCGCTCCTCTCTGGCTTTCTGCACTGGGAGTCCTGCACCCTCCCCATACCTTTACGGCACCCTCTGTCACCAGGGGTTGCATTAATTCAAGGTAATTTGAAGTTTTTCCACTGCAGAAGTGGGAGCAATGCCACGCTGTGTTTTAGTGCACATCTCCTGCAAAGACCCCCCATGCCAGCTGCTGATGAGCTTCCCACATATAGATCCCCTTCTCAACAGGCTCCATGGCCAGCGTGTCATGCTTTATGTGCCTGTGATGGGGTTTCTGGGTTTTAACTGCTCCGCCGAAACAGCTCAGTCCCACGTAATGCCGCAGAAAGCTATTTTCTAGGCTCAAAGTGACAGCCAACACCCTGCTGCCGGTTTCCCTCTGCCCTCTGTGGGACAAACATAAAGAGACGAGAACTGCTGCTATTGTGCACTTTATTTCTATAGGTCCTCTTGGTGAGGATCCCAAAGCACTTTTCGGACAGTCTGCGTGTTGCTTCCAGGTTACGGGCGGTGACGCTGGCAGCTGATGGAACAACTTGCTCGGGGACAGATGGACGCCCATGCAGGAGCTGGAAGCAGAACTCCAACTGACTCCTAAACTGTTGCTCAAACTCGAGTCAAGCCTCTGCTGGGATGACTGTAAGCAGGATTGCATGGCGATGTGCATTCCCTGCTCATGTCAGAGCTATTAAAGAGAAATCGCTGTGTCATCAAAGACAAGCCGATGTCCCGTCAAGGGCCAAAGTACCAGTTACCTTCACCCATAGAACCTTGCTTACAGCTTTGGGTACAGGACCTGAGCTCCGCACAGTGCAAGGAGAGGAAAAACAAAGAAAAGCCCCACAGCTGAGTGGGGAAAAGAACAGAGAGTAAGTGAGGAGCTAGCTGAGTGTGACTCCCAAGCCCCCGGGGGAGGGAATGCTGTGAGTGCAGCCAAGAGGAGGTTGGTTTGGCAGCTCCGTGCGGGGAAGCACCTCCCCAGCCCACGCAGACACCAAACAGAACAAGTCACCAACACAGAGAGGGAGGAAAGGTGAGACGCGGGCGCCTAGGCGCACACACACACGCTGCAACATGGTGGGGTGAAACATTGACATTTATATTGAAATATGCACTAACAGAGTGAGCTCTACCAGCCGATGCATTTTTGCCAAAGCAGAATGACAATTTTTTTTGTTCCGGGGAAGGAAGGTTCGGGGCAGTAAGCGGTGAGAGGGCAGTACCTGCAGGCAGGCGGCGCAGAGGGAGGGCACGGCCTCCTTTCACGCACAGTATGGGCTTTCCTCCTCGCAGGTTCCATCCTGCGGTCATCCTCCCATCCCCCCTGCAAGTCACCAGAGAGTCTTTCTGTCCTTTCATATCTTTTGTTTTTTCTCTCTGCTGCGATAAACCTGCAACTGGCAACGCTCACACAGAGAAGATGGCCGGCTCCAGAACAGAGCTGTCAAATGTGGCCGGGTTGTTGGTGGCGGGAGAAGCCCCACAGGGCTGGCTCCTTCCCAGCCAACCCTTAACGACAGGGTTCCCACTGGCCAGCTGGGGGGAGGCCAGCCCCAACCCCAGGGGACATTGGTTACCCAGAGCCGGAACTGAAGCATTTCTACACCTCCTGCTACGAGGCGCTTGGTTTTTAGTATGAAACTGGCAAGGAGGGAGAACGCCAAAACCTCGCAGCTGCGAGCGGGGCAGCTTCTTACTAGGCAGTGATGAGCAGAGAGAAAGTCTGAGCGGAGGGGAAGCTGTCCTTGCTTTTGTTACGCAGTGCCAGCAGTCCCCGAGGGGGTTAGGGGAGCAGAGGAGGGCCATGAGCACTGAACCAAGCATAGAGCGCGGCACCTCAGCACGCCAATCCTAAGCAGAGTCAGCCCGAATCAACGCTGCCGAAGGCTCAGGAGCCTGCCAAACCTCCTGGTCCGCTCTGCACCGTGCCAAGAGGGGCTGACTCACAGCTAAGCACAGCCTCGGCCGCTGAGTTGAGAAGGCAGAGCTTTTTTCTGGAGAGTAAATTCCTGGTTAGCATCTCTCGAGCCAAAAGCAGTGACAGCAGGGAGGGAAGCAGGGATGATGAGATTAAACTAGCATGCTGCCTTTTCACACAAGCCTAGAAACCCGAAAAGCTCAGAGGGAGTGGAACGTGTTCTATCCCATCTCCCCAAGAGGTGTCTAGGGGGTGGGAGAAGCCTTTCCCCAGGAATTCTCCACTGCAGCATACTTGTAACACTTGATTTTCCCACTCTCCCTTGCCCCAGCTTCTCCAGCCAGCATCCTAGCGGCAGCACGAGCAACCCTCCCTTAAAGCCCGTCCTGCAAGGCAGCGGAGCTCCAGAGCAAGCCTCAGGGAGTAGTGCGTCCCTAGTTGGGTTCGTGGGGGCAGGACCGTACTCCCTCCTCTACCGCAGCACTCCGAAACTTCCTACTTCTGATCCTGGCAAGCGGAACGCTTCATCTTTCCTTCATCTGTGTGTAGATCACATATACTGGAAACTAAACACACACTATGCATGCAATCCAGGCAGAAATCCTGCTACGATCAAGTCTACAGGAAGAGGGGAATGTAGCGGGGACAGTAAAGTATTCCTTAATGCTAGGTTATAGACTGCATTCAACACCAGCACCCTTCATTATAAAAAAGGGCAGACAGACTATATACAGTACCTACATACTTTGTTGCAGTGGGGCACAGCAAACAGCCCGGACGCCTAAACACCCCTTGTTCGAAACACGGTATGAAGTGCCGTAGCTAAGAAGCTACCCGTTCCTCTCCGGTTTACCAGCCAGGACAAGTGCGCCTGACCACAAAGCCCGCTTAGGTGGGAAGAAGGGCAGAGAGCTGCACTGCCAGCTCTCAGCCAGCTACCAGGGCGTGAACCACGGCGAGGTCTGCACAGCACTCCTGTGCTCCGACTCCGGCAGGTAAGCCGAGGAGGAACAGACTTTCTTTAGAAGTGTTTTCTTTGCAAGTAGAGTTATCTATCCATCTAGGGCTCTGCCTTTTGGGCCCAAACCAGTTTCTTTCTGAACAAGAGAACCTTTCCCTTCTAAATGAAAGGCTGTTTTCCTACCATGGTTAGTAGACTACAACCGGCCCTTGTAACAAAAAAACCCAAACTAAACCCCTTCCTAGTTGCAGCCCCAGTAGGAGGGCACCTGCCCCTCTGGCTCCCTTGGCTAGAGGCGAGGAGCAGTGTCCAGGGCAGGAAAAGCTAAGCCTTGACTTCACTTTTTACTCTAAGAGGCCGTAGTTGCTCGAATAAAATGTTTATACATGTAAAACAGAAGCGATAAAGAAATATACACCTTGGAATCTGTAAAGCTTCAGACTGATTTAGGCCTCACAGATGGGCTATTCATATGGGCTTCCTTTAGGAAAAAAAGGAGGTAAAAGTCATACTTAAAAAAAAAAAAACCAAAGACCAAAAAAACCAAACCAGCCGAGAACAATGAACGGCACCACAAAGAGCCCTGTGGCACAGGCATCTCAGAGGAATGAAACGTTGGTTCTAGACTAGCAAGGAAGTGACTGCCTTGCGTGGCATTTACTGGGCAATTAAAATCCTAAACTGAGCAACTGTTAAAAGCCAGCGACATGACACACAGACAGGAGCAGAGAACAGGACAGCCAGCAGCACCAGAACAAGACTGTCCCCAGGGAAAGCTACATGGGAGGAGGAAAGGTGCCCCAGCTAGCAGGCATGGTGAAAGAAGCACAAAAACCAGCACCTGGGAGTGGTACAGGAGTTCAGTTGACCATTTGTTTCTGTACATTTCTGAATTCCAGTTTCATGCTGCTTCAGAAAGGAGTGAGAAAGCAACACGTGTCACTTAACCCCCCACACCCCAAAAAGAAAGAAACAATCCCCAAAACTTTCAGTGGTGGGACCGAGTTTGGAAAAATGCATCTGTTCTGGCTTTTGCAAGTGGAATGTGATTCTTGTTCACAGGCTAATACACAGAGCACAATCCCTATGGCCAGGACCGGTGAGGCAGGGGGTGTGCGCGGGCTGTCAGAGACAGGCTACGAGGGTTCTAGGACAACCACAGAGCAACAAGACATGAGAGGGGCACAGAGTGACAGTCCTGTTCTCAGTTTAAATGAGGAATGATTTAAAAGTAAAACTCTTCTTCAGCTAATTTCCTCCTGCAATAAAACCAACCAAGCCGGCCCTCATATGTACAAGACCAGTTAAACATTAGCCTTCCCCCTCAAAACACTAGGTACGAACATCCGGTAACATTCTACAATGGAAAGTGCTTTAAGAAAGAAGGATTCTGTAGTGCCAGTGACAGAACTGATCTGATGGGCTGGATGATGCTGTTAACGCTGACATCAGCTACTCAGGCCAGGGCAGCTCGTTTCTCCTCGGGGGTCTCCTCCAGCAGCTGCATGATAAGTTCATGGAGGGGTTTGCAGATCTTTGCATAGCCCCCTCCTGTCAGGTGCAGGAAATCAAACATGTCGTGGTACGAGATGGTGCCATCCGAGTGCACGAAGCCGACGTCCACGTCTAGAAGCTGGACGTTGGGCAGTTTGGGGAGCGAGGCTTTTAGCAGATGGTTCACCTTAGCATTCTTCTGCCGCAGCGGGTTTGGCTTCTCTCCACGAGGTAGCAGGCCCTGGCACAAGAAGGAGGCAAAAAAAGAGCTTCATATAACTGCGATGGCCTAACAATGCCTGCCTTCCCTTCCAATTCAGGTGGCCTTTCAAGACTTCGACATCTGTGTCAAGGGGAGCTCATCCCTTGAATCAGACCTTGTCTGTTCAGACCTAATCTGAAATGCAACTGAAGGCACCAGATGAGCTGTAAGCACAGCTGGCAAGGCATCTGCTTTCTTTTATCTTTTTTTTTTTTTTAAATGTATTACTTTGTGCTCTTTCTGTGTGCTTTCAGTGCTGTACTGAACACCATCACACAGCTTCTCAACAAGAGAGGCACCAGCTAAGCTGCCAAGGCAAGGAAAGCAACTAGGATTTCCAGTGCTGGCTCTGATCCGAGCACCTATGTTTCCCTCACAGGACTTCTTCACATCATTTCTAAGCGGGACAGCAATGCCGCTAACGGGAACAATCACAGCCACCTCTGGAGGGGCCAAAAGGATGACTTCTACAAAACCAGGTGAACAAGGGGAGACATGCAGAAAGCAGAAGCTAGATAAAGCACCTGCCTTCCCTACTAATGATCGGTAACTCCCAGTAGCGCAGAGGCATGGTACAGAGAACATGGGGCCTCCTCTGATCAGTTGGTTTTCCCAGTGCTCCAAGAAACATACCAGTACAATAACTTTGGCCTGTGGCTGCTGGCTGTTTATCAGGCGCACAATTGCCTCGATGCCACCTGCTACTTCTTCTGCTGTGTTTTCATGATTATTTGTTCCAACCCAAACAACAATGACCTACAGGGAGAAAAAAATGTTGGCAACTTTGTCACAACAAGTTGTAATAGGCTTGCTGACCCTGAAAACCCTCTGAACACATTACCTGCGACCAGCAAGCTATGTAAAAAGTCAGGCTTAAGGCTAAACTCAAGACTGCAAGAGGTCTTCAGCTGTCAGTTGTGCTGATTTCTGCAGAACGCCTTACAAGCTTCTGCTTTGGCCCTCAGGACAGATGAAGAACTGCCACTATGGAAGCTTTTCTGGACAGACTAAGAGACACCTGAGCCCACCCCATCTTGGCCAACGTACCTGCAGGAGCCTAAGCTGGTCAAAAAAGAGGGTAATGTAGAGTTATACAGTATAGTGTAAGCTCCTTCAGGGCAGGGACAACGGTACAGCTCCACTTTTTACTTGAAAAGACTGTAAGCTCGAGTACAAGCTCCACTGCCTCCCTCCCTGGGGTATGCGTGGCATAACAGCACCTTGGTGCGCTGTCCGCTGCTCTCAGTACAGCTGCTCGCAATTGGGCCGCAACTGTAGGTGCAGGCTGGGAAGCTGCTTTTCACCACACCTCCCAAAAAACCTTCGCTATCGCTTATCAAATACTTCTCCATCCCCTTCTAGAGGCCAAGAACACACCTCAGGCCTGAGGGACAGCCTGCAACTCCAAACTACACCTAGCTACAGTAAACCGTAGGCTGGATTGACGTTTTCGCTAGCACTGGGGGGTCACCTCTGTTTACTGGTGACGTCCTCTAATTGGCACATTCAGCAGCGTAAATCCCATCTGGGAGACGTGCACCTCTGTTCCCAAACACTTCTGGGTCAGCCACATGCGTTTCTACACCTGATGCACACTCAACCAACAGCTGCTTAAACTAAAAGCTATGCTAACAGCAACAGCTCACTCAGTTCTGCACTGCTTGAGCACTGAAGTCTCCTCTAAGTCAGTGCAGGGCTGCCAGATTTGGTTTTCTGCTTATACCTTCGGTTTAATGTTCTCTAGTTCACCGTTCTTCAGTCTCCATAGAACATGTCCCGTGGTGTCTCCGCCAATCCCAAAATTCAGTGCATGAAGTGGTGAGAAGAGCTCTCGCCATATCTGCAATCAGAAATCAATTTGCTATTTCAGAGCAGCATGCTGACGCTGAATGAAAGATACTACACGGACAGGTGATGTCTTCAAGGACACTAAAAGTAGCCAGGAGACTTCCTCTGAAAACTCCCTTCCACAAAGGGCATTTAAACACAGGACTGGGCTTTACTTGGAGGTCCCGAAGAGATGGAGCTGCTGATGTTCGAGCACTCAGTCCCGGCACAAAGGAAGGGGAAATTCCCTCGAGCAGCTATTTGCCCAACTCCTCAGAGACACAGAGAGTGCTGGATCTGTTGCAGAGCACCACGCCCTCAGCTTCCCTAAGTACAGGGCAGCTGAAGAAGGTGTCTATGACCTGAAGGAATCCTTTTCATCAACAGGGAGCAAAACTAGAAAAAAAGGAAGCAGCTCTCACAGAATACAGCTGCTCTGTCACCACCATGGCAGAGCAGCAGAACTCTGCTTTGCCCCAGTGGAGTTTGAGATGGAGAGAAAATGGAGAGAAAAGCCAGCGTGCTGATGCCTGTAGCACCCCAGGTGCTAAGGGGTTAAATGTGTTCTGCCCACGGAAGATACACCCACAGAGATGTTGAAGGAGGTTTGGAAATCGGGAGGCAGTCGGTAACGGCTTCAGAGAAAGACTGCGCGTGGCTTGGCAAGGTTTTGTACAAGCACTGGGAAGTTAAGGAAGTGTGGCAGAATAAACCGGAAGGGATGGCAGTAGAATTGGAACAGCAGAAATTTTCAGTGTTACACATCACCATCAGTTACCCAATTCAGGAGAGAACCGATCTAATCCCTATAACCCCACCATCCTCCTTTCTTTAACGTTACCTCATACTGCTGTAGCAACTGCACCATGGAGTCACCCACAAAGAGCACGTCGGGCTCCTTGTCTTTGCAGTCCAAGACAAACCTATTGTGCTGGTAAAAGAAAGTAGCAAGGTAAGCTCCACCTGACAGTTCCTTGTTGGCACGGCTGCTGCAGGACGGAAAGAGACGGTTGCCTGGCTGGTTTCCCCTGCTGCCGAACTGCGCCGTTCCCTCCAACACCCTTCTCTGTGTTAAGCCGTCAACCCCTGGACGCTCCTCCCAACTACCACAACCCCCACAACAGCCTCGGTTCCAGCAGGACCAGCATCACGTCTAACTCTACACACTACACACGCGTCAGCCATGAGCCTGTCAGACGCCAGCTAGATTCAGCGACTACCAAAGAGAGAAATGAACGGTTAGTTGCTGCAGCGAGTGTCCTCCGGCTCTTTCTCCCGGCTTAGGAGGAAGCGCTGCAGCAAGGGACAGGCACACCAGGCACTTGGCTGCTGCTAGTTTTAGCTTTGCCACTCCCTGGCGCAATGACACGCTGGAAAGCGCTGCTCCGCGCTCTGTTTGACAAAGGGGTTGGCGATTTCTGCCTGCTAAGGGGCTGACGGGGGTATTTTCTGAAACGGCTTTTGCAGGACAGCTTTTGGGTCATGCAATGAGGCTGCTTTTTGCCTTGATTTGTTATTACAAGACAAACATGTACGAGTGGCCAGCCAGCAGGGCTGCCACCCCCTCCACCGC
>JAVJGG010000082.1:7208464-7308016 GCA_035590195.1 Aviceda cuculoides
TTCCACGAGGGAACTGTCTTATTTTCTGTGGTTTGTCTTTGGGCAAGTTGGAGGGGTCAGCAGCACAAATTTTGTGCTGGAATTCTTTGAGGTGGGCGCTGTGGCACTTAAAACCAAGATAAAAGTCCAGCTGGTAGACTTTACTGGTAACTGGGCTTTGCTGCTCTGGAAGGAATTGGGCTTGATTTGGCACGCTTCAGTTGCTGAACGCGGGAGGCTCAAGAAGCCGTGACGACTTGCCTGGATTTCTCTCTCCTCGAATGCGAAGTGCTCTCAGCCCAGCGGGTGGAAAAGTCTTGGTGGCTGCTTGGTCCTGCTCTTCCCTACCTCCGACGTGCAGCAACAAGGCGCGTGGCTACAGGATGATCACAGATCACTTCCTCCAGTCAGCACACCGAGTGTGATAATCTCCAAGCAGGCTGTGTGCCGGTATGCTGTGATTCATCATCCTCATGTCAAATGGAAGTTGTTCGATACTGGTGCCGTATGTTTTGTGATGAGCCGTGCGAGGGTCACATGTGGTCACCTTGTTTTAGTCGTTTTCCTTTTCCATGTTTGTTGTCACTTCACCTGTCCTGCTTCTTATTTCTCTGGGCTGTAAGAAAGGCTGACGGTCATGGGTCGCTACTTCCTTGGGCATCTATTATACTGCTGCTCACGTGGCCTCTGTTCTCACCATTTGTCTGCTGCAGAAGAGATGTGTTTTAGTTCTCATTCAGTGGGGAGATTTAGTAGAAGACTAAAAGCTAGAAATGGACGTTGGCTAAGTATAGTTGCCATGGTGGGGATAAAAGGGAATATTTCTTGAAACCTCACAGAGGCATTACCTGTATCAACTGCAGGCTGAAGTACTGACATTATATGTTTCATGGCAACATTTTTCTTGCTGCAGCAAGTAACTTACGATTACCAAGAGATTAATGCAAGAGCATGATTAAATTTGAGACAAGGCTGCTTCTGGATGAGTCTTAACAATGCAAACAGGTAGAAGTGGGGCCAGGAGAGCCAGCTGACAGGGGCCGCCTTCCTGCAGGGGCAGGTTGAATGAATGGGCCTATGGTGCCTATCCTGCATTGAGGCTTTTCAGGCAGGGGGAGTAGTCTAAAAGAGCCAAGATAATTAGTACCTACTTCTCATCTGTGTTGCCATTAACTTAATTGGGGAATGAGGCGGGTACATCTTTTGTACCTCTCCAACCTGGACATCTCCTGTTCAGTATCCTTTCCTCCCAAGTGTTTTTTGTGCTGGAGCTTTGGGGCTGCTACACTGGGAGATGAGGCAAAGCTGTGGGAGCAAAATGAAGGCCAGCCAATAGGGTGATTGTATCTTTGGGCGGGTCACAGAAATTGCCCCAGTGGGGAAAAGTAGTTGCTGCTGATGGGAGCAGGAAGAGGAATGGCTGTGACGTAAGAAAGGATCGGTTTCTCTTTTCTTGGTAGACACCTTGCACAGGTTTTGTGAACGCTGTGGAGGCCTAATTAGGGTTCCTAAAGCCTGTATTCTCATTTGTGTTTGAAGGAGGAATTGCATTAGAAGGAAATAAGGAAATAGCAGTATGTTGCTGGGAGACTGGGCTCCTTGGCTATTAGGTATTTTCACAGAGAAGCAGCAGCTAAACTCCTTTTTCCCCGCGTGTTCTCTCACTGGGTCATGTGTCACCCTTGTGCAATTGCTATAGAAATCTGCTAGCCTGAGCAGCTCGCCCCTTCTTGCTCTTGTCAAGATGATTGCATAATGATGGTATGTTTTTCCCTCACGAAAACAAAGCTTTAGGACATTGCTCCAGTGTTGTCAGCTGAGTAGAGGTTATAGTTTGTAGTGGAAGTTCTCCCTGGCTGAAGAGATTCTTGTGTGAATAGTGACTTCGCCTTGTGAGTGTGATGGGCACTGTCGTCTGTTGGTCCCACTGTCATCCGCATGGCACAAGCAGGATGCTGCCTTCGGCTGAACGTACATGAGCAAGGGTTAAACTGACTCAAGTGTCTCCCTTTGGAGCTTGCGCGGGTTTAAGTAGAGCAATTTGGAAATTCTCTAGTTAAGCCATTGTAGTCATTACAGACAGGGCCTTTCTGCTGATCCCAGTCCAGGGGTTTAATATGCTGCATTAACGCTCAAATGAAGAAACCGCTGAAGGCTGATTCATTATTAGTCATTATATGTCTTTTTCTAGTAACTCTGACCCCAAGCCTCTATAGTTGAGGCTAAACCTCGCCCTCTCTGTTAAATGGCCATCAAAGGGGTTCCATAAAAAGGGAATTATGCGGCTTCAGCCAAGTTTCAAAGTAGTCGAATCATACTAACCCACACAAACAAACTCCCACACCCAGTGGAACTGACATGTTGTGCTCTAAAAATAGCATAGCGTTTGCCTGCGTCTGTGGGGGGAGCTGAGCGGAGCTTTGCTCTGCTCATCAGCAGCATTCAGAGGATGGACAGAAGGTCCTGGGGCAGCCCGAGCATCTGCCACTGAGGTGAATCTCACTGGGAGCCTGTGACTTTCCCATGAGGTTCAGTGGCATACCTTGCTGGACGTTACCTTGAAGTGTTTCATTCTTGTAGAGTGTGTCCTCTGATTACACTGAAACGTTGTTGTTGCTTGTGGTTGTCCCGGTGGCCTCCGCATCCAGTGTTGGGGACAATGACCAGCCTGGGCAGCTGCCGTTTGGGTATGGAGTTCTCATAACGTTGAAGAACCGTGGAAAAGATGTGGTCCTTGCATAGGACAGGTGTGTGCAGAGCGACTCCAGCCTCCCTCTGTGTGAGGTGTGGAACTTCACTGTGGGGCAGCGGGCTTAAGCCTGTAGTTTGTGGCTGTGGTAGCTTTGGTTATTGATATAACTTGGCTACCGTATGCAGGTGGCGGGAGTGCAGATACTCTTCCTGAAAGTGTTTTGGTCATTAAAGGTTCAAAAAGAAATCAGAGGTATAAATACAAATGTTGGTTTCGTGCCTCATAGCTGAGCTGCGTAAAGGCATTCACACTTGGTGTCATGCGGAGTGACTGTTGTGTGGGCAAGTTTGTGAAGTCTGTCATAGGGGAATGCTTTGCTGGGAGAACCTCCCCAAAGGAATCGGGGAGCTAGAGTTCCCAAGAATCCATATGAAGGAGCTGGCGGGCAGGCACCATGGGAGAATAAAGTGGGGAGGCGGATGTCCCTACAAAATACTCTTCTGGTGCGGTGGAAGGTGCAGCTGAAGTGGGATGTGTTTCACCTGGCTGTGGACATGAAAACCTGGGGTCGGTCAATGGGAGAAGGAGGCTTGTCAGGAGGGTGATTCAGCACACCCTAGAACAGGTCAGCTGAGCTGCGGAGTGAAACTGCCCATTTCTTTCCAGTGACTGGAGTGGGAGCCTGGCGTGCCTGACTTCCCAAAGCAAGGCAGCTGAATCCTTCCTCGGCCATCTAAATAGGGCCTGCTCACAGAAGCAATCTGTGTGCATTGAGTTGTTGTCTTGATTTGCAGATGGACAAAGTGACTGGCCTAAATTTTGGTATTGTGTAATGCAGAAGATGCCTGTGTAATTGACAGTCCAATTTAGTGTTTTCACCTTAGTGCACTATCTCCTCGGCATCTGCTACTTTCATGTATGGTTTGGCAATTGGAAGCTCTGCCTTCAACTTCTTAAAGTATCTGATGCAGTTACAGTACATTAATTATCGAGTTTTGAAGATCGTTTAGAAGAAAAGGAGTCTCTGCAGGGTATCAGCATGCGACTGCGGGCCTGGAGCTGTAGGCTAGAGTGGTTTGTCAGAGAGCCAGGCACAGGATGACTGTCAGAGCTCCATTAGGAGAATGCATGCCTTGGTGCTACTGGGAATAAAAGAGAATGTGGGGCTGCGGCAGCAGGTTAAAGTATTTCAATTAAAGTCTGGATTTGGAGGCTGCGTATGTCTGCTGCCTTTCAGCAAACAGATGGATGTTCCGTGTCTCTTTCCCATAACTTTTAAAATACTGTTAGTCCTATTGGAGGTAGTTTTGAACGAGACTGACCCAGTGAAGTGCTTTCAAGGACGAAAAGGTACACGTGGATTTCTGCGACAGAAGGGGAGACAAACCTTTTTTAAGGTTTTTCCTTAGCTGAACAAGTCTCTCCCAGCTTGTGCTTGCTCCTTGGCTGATGTGGACTTCCTGCTCTATTGCTTCCTGTGTAGCCTCTTCGCGTGCATAGAGTGTATGTGCAGAAATACGTGTGTAATGTGTATAGAGGCATAATAGTGATGGTTGTGCGAAAGAACCGTGGCCATTGCTCTGCGGGCACAGGGGGCCTTTTTAAGGCTCAGGGATCTACTGTTGTTTCATCTGAAGTGTTTCTGAATTTTTTTGCCTGCGTTCAGGCTCATCAGGTAGTTCCAGGTGTGTTTCTGGCCCCTCTCGGGGGACAGTGTCTTTGGAGCCCTAAGGCTTCTTGCTGACGGGCAAAGGCAGCTGCATTGAAGCTGATAAGGCTTCACCTAAAAACTAATTGTAGCATCTCACAACATCGAAGTCATCTTAGTGGAAGGAATAAGTTGACAAGCTATGTGTAATTGTGAGTGAAGTCTGATCAGATAACACGCTGAATTGTGGCTGTGAGCTGAATTTGAAGCCAGTTCCCGTCTGTGGGATGGAAGGATACGGTCTGTTGAGGTATCGTGCTGCTGTTGAAGGCTCTCAGGAATCTGGAGTGGTGTGGGTGCACAGGTTACCCTTGCTAGGGTGGTGTGTGTGCGTCCAAAAGGAGGTAGGCTTAGCTATTTAGATCTTCTGGGACATGGGCTGTGTTATAATGAAAGTGAAGAAATTAGGTGGAAAAATGTCTCTCACCATCTGTGCGTCTAAACTCACAAAGACGCTCGTCTGTGCTTTCCTTTAGCTAGCAATGCTTCCACTGTGTGTTTGTTCGCCTCTCCTCTTTGCTGTCTCTTCAGGAAAGCTTTCATGCATACCTTTGCCACGAGGCCTGGGATTGCTGCTGCCTTGTAGGTAGAACAGTCCGGGCAGTTGCCAGCTAAACTACCAAGCTACATTACCAGCCAGTCTGTCGGCTGTCTAAATCTTGAAATGTCTACTCTGAGTTTGTCGGCTACCTGATGTCTAACCTGGTCCATATTTACCTTTGCGCTGAAATAATCACTGCCATAGAAAGGTGTTTGCCTTTTGGTCAGTTACTGTGACAGTGTGACCTTGTATCTGCGCTTCCTAGATTTTAGTTGAAGCTCAGTAGCACTGGCAGCAACTGAAGATGAAAAGTATTTGTCGTTGTACTTAGTCTTTCCTCTCTAGATGTGCTTGTAGGAAATCCTTGGGCTATAATCTTGCAAGTGGCTCTGTCAAGGTTATCAGCTAAAGTGGAGTGCCACTGACGGATAGGGCTCCTGGCAGTATGCACAGCATCTCCCGGACGAGGCTGCTCCTGACTGCAGCTTAAGTGAACACTGCCTGCTTATGCTGGCCCTGCTGCTCGCCGGAGCCCTGCGGGCTGCTGCAGGGAATTGTTCAGGCCTCTCCACTGCCTCGGAACATGGAAAGGATAATGTGCCGCTTGATTTACGGTAGGTTTTCTCATTACCAGGTGGCCAGAAGACAATAGGGTTCTTTTGCGGGAAGCTGCTGTTGTATCTGGTATCTTCTGCATCCCTGAGGCTGGTAACAGCTGTAGCTGGTTTCAGAAGTTTTCGAGGTCCTAGGGCTTCCCCCCTGCTCCCCCCAGTAAGACTGATTATTATATAGCTTAGCTTATACTACTTTTTTTTTTTTTTTGCACGTGCAAATGTACCTTTAAAGAAATAGGATCGTTACCCAGTAGCCATTAAGGAATACATTCTTAGCTGTACAAAGCCTACCTATGTTCTTGCATCTCAAACATTTTGATGCAGTGAGATGGCTGTCAGTTATACAGCCACTGTTTGTTTTCAAGTGCAATCTCATTGGAAACCAATAAAAATAATTCTGTTTCATTCTGTCTGCAAGGGTTTTACTATTTGGCTTCTGCAGATACAGTTTTTCATCTGACCTGCTTTGAGCAGTGTAAGATAAAAAAACCCAAAGACTTTTCCTTTCTGCTGGTTGGTGCAGCTGTTTTATATTGGAAACAAAATACAGAGTTGGTGGAGGAGAAGGAAATCATGGTAGCTACATCCACTAGTTTGCTGCGGTGTGGGTGGTGTGTGCTCGCTGCCCTGGCAGGGTTGCAGGGGATATGCGTTTCCCACAGCAGCTGAGAGGCATGGGGAAACCTATGCTTAGTCAGAACAAAATACTAATATTTTTTCAGCCAGGTTGAGACTCCCATTACACAGTAAAAAGACAAGTGAAGACTGACTATAGGTATTTTCCCACTCAGTAGGCGCTTCTGCACTTTCTGAGTCATTTGCTAGAAAATGTGGGCCTTAATAGCTACTTTCCATTGTTTGTGTGTGTGCGTGCGGTTGGTCCCAGTTTGGTACCACGGATAGAACTGGATCATCGTTTTCACTTACCATGGAGACAGTCGGGTACGAAGTTAGTTCCTTCATGTGAGCTCAAAGGAAAATATGGTGGTTCAGGAACTGCAGTATGGGATTTGAGACTGTACCACCTCTTTTTAGGACAAGGATGGGATGCAGCCCCTAATTATGAGGGTCATTCAATTGTCTAGTTCCTTTTGATAAATTTTCAGAGACCTGGAAAACCCATGTGCTATCCTGTACTGGTGAGTTTCCTGGAGAAACACACCCCTTAGTCCATCTTCTTTGGTGACAGCGGTCACTCTTGCATGCTCTGCTCCGCATCCGATGACAGCAAGACAAGCAGTTCTGAAAAATGTTTCGGAAGATGTGCTGGTAGAGCCCATGGAACAACCTCAGGTTTGTACCAAGTATTGTCTTTGGGAAAACTTCAGCTGAGAATCTTAGAGCTGCTTGAGAACATAGGGAAACTAATCATCCTTTGTGTGCAAATACTGTTTGTTTTTTTTCTCGGGACACGAGGTTGGTGGGTGACTCTTGCAAGAGACTGTAGAAACGTAAGGGATTTACTGGCTGTACTTTGATGTCTCCAGGAGAATAGGGAAGCAGTTAATATTTCTTTGTAAAACATGTTGTGGGAAATGGCAGGCCTAAAATTCATGTTTGGTTTGAGGATGTCAACATGCTTTCCTCTGTGAGCAGAATTGCATATTCTGTGTTGCAGATCAAGGTTTAGAAAAATCCCATGTTGTTTCAGCAATCAGAGCCCTTGCGTCTTGCCAGTTGGTGCAGGAGTGGAAGCTGATGTGAAAGCATGTGTGACAGCAGGGACTTAGCACTCCAAGGTTGTCTGTCAGGTTGTCCTAAGGCTGGGATTATCCGTTGTTGCAATCAAAATCGTGACAGGCATGCATATTTCTCTTCTAGAGCAGCACTTTTGAATGATGATCAAATTTCTTGAATTTTTGTAGGGCTTGATGACGTGAGATAAACTTGTAGGATGCAAGATAAACTCTGCAAAAGTATATAAAATCTTGCATGTCCTGAGAAAACACAAATGGAGTACCTAAGCCATCCTGATGTGGATGAGGCAGGAGAGATTTAGTTGATAGAGATATAACTAAAGTTGCCTTGAAAAACGCTGTTGACAGAGTGACTGGGCAAGGACAGCACATAGCTGAATCCATTCTTCATTTGTGTGGCTGGTGGTGATGGGGTTCCTTGTTGCCGTACTGATGAGCAGCAAAGTGCAAAGCATCAATAGTTTGTAGTGCAGCAGGAAATTAGTGGGAAAATTAAATGTGTCAGAGCTTTCACCATGGCAACAAAGCCCAGCTTGCAGCACGGGGAGACAAAAGCAGGTCAGGTCTGCGCAGAGCAAGGTGAGAGCCTTCTCGAGGCTATATGCCTCTGCGTCTCCAGAACCTATCCCTTAATTCCTGGGCAAGAAAAGCTGCCTTTGGTGTAAAGGGCTGGTAAGGTGATGATGAACTTCAGGATTTGGCGTTGGGGATTGGAAGTGAGTTCTGCTGATCTCATTCTTGCTTCAGCAAAGTGTCCGACATGGTTTTTACAGGCTCCAGAGGATGGGAATGTTTTATAAATGCCAAACAGTCATTCATATTGTTTACCTTTCCTTGATAATTGTTTGTAAATAACAGAGAGTGGTTGTAAGACTACTTTGTATGACAGCGCCCAATTTAGTTGCTTAATTCTTGGCCTCTTTCTCTTGGATTTGTAAACAGTCCATGGGTTGCACTAGCACCCCATCACATTCTGATGGCATGCCATCAGTTTGTTCATCTGTCTTCTCATTCCCTGCATTGCAGCATTTTGTGCTCTTCAGTGAAGGCAGCAAGAAGAGGGTTGAGCGGCTCTGACGTCATCAGTGACACATGGAAGAGCTGTCTCTGCTTCTGTCCTCCCTGACAGTGTCTCTTGACACAACTTCTCCCCACGTGGTTTGGCCATCCCTAGCCAGGCCCCAGGTTGTGGTGGAATAAATGGCAGCGGGCTCCAAACGATGCTGCTGTGGTGCTGCTGCTCAGAAGTTATTTTCCGCATAACTGAGCAGAATATTAAAAGGTTTATGGTTTACAGTTACAGGCGTTGCTCTGGCTGGAGGAGCGTCGAAATTGATACGGCAGTTACTGCTGGGCTTGTCACGGGTTGTGACTCTCACATGCTTTGTGAGACAAAAGTGGAAGTTGCTGGAGGAGTGCCACCAGCGAGACGAGTGGGGCAGGCGCGGGCTTGCATCTGAGCCAGGTGCTGCTGCAGCTCTGGAGGAGCAGGGGACAAGATGCCGGGCAGACAGTCCTGCACCCGCCTGTCACGAGTCCTTCAGAGGGCGAACAAAGAAATTGCAGTCAGGCTGTTGGTTTGCAGAGCACAAATGTTAAAAGGAAAAAAAGCAACTTCAGAAGTGCAATGAGAGCAAGAATGTTTTATAAAATTTGCTTATTCCTGTTGTCTTCTCTTTGAATTTGTCCTCAAGGCAAGAACTGTGGCTGAAGTAGGGTTTGTCTCTCTATAGTGCTGCATTTTACCAGTCTGCTTTACATTTTTCTACTCTTTGGCCTCATAGCATTAGAATTGACTTAACTGTCTCATTGTAGATGAAAGATGTAGTCTTTCCTGGAACATCGTTTACGGTCACATTTAATAAATATATATGCCTGTACTTGGCCAAAAGCTTCTCTTACAGCGACAGCTTCGAGCCGTGTGAGGAGCGCTGCCTCGCGCTGTGCCCAGAGCAGCCTGGCCGTAATGGCGTGTCCTGCCGCGACGTGCAGCAGTGACCAGGTCTGGGCGTCTCAGCCCTTGGCGGGGAAATGCCGCTTCCTGGCAGATTTGCATCCCAAGCCCTAAGTCAGCAGTTTGGAGTTTTGTGTGGTAGGGTGCCCTGGCTTGTTTGAGTGAGTCATCATTCAAATAGTCACCAGAGCAAACGTGCTTGTCCAAACAAGAGGAGCTCCACAGAGGCACCCAAGCAGTGTCTTTTAAAGCCAGCTATGTGTCTCTCACTCAGGTAAACAGCAGAACGCTTTTTGTTTTACCACCTGTAGGTCTCCAAACTCGAAAACCTGACACATGAGTCTGGGTGATAAGACCGCCTTTCTTGCTGCCTGAAGCAAAACTTGCTTCCTGTCGTCTGAATTCAGATCCTATCAAGTTGGAGGGAAAAGTGATTTGTCCTGAGCAGATGTATTTTCTTTGCTGGGTCCCAGAACAAAGGCTGCTCTGCAGAGACTCTCCCATGGTGCTGCTTCCTTCGCACAGGTGGAAGCCTCAGCTGTGCCACCTGAGTTGTTTGTGGCAAAATTTAGTGCCTGGGATGCTCCAGTTGTTAATTAGACTAAGAAGATCAACTCTTGATTAAGATTGCGCTTTATTTTTTGCTAGGCTTTCTTTTCCTTTTGTTAAATGCATTTCAAGATCTTGAACGGCAATTTCAGTCTTATGTTTTTACCCTTTGGTTTCAGTCTCCTTTGCACAGAAAAGGGCGCAAGCGGCTCTGCAAGAATGGCGTGTTTTTAGGAGGCTTGTTTGTACTGAGCTGTGTCTTCAGTTTGGCGTTTTCTGACTCTCCTGCACTGCTAATTCATGGCTTGGGTAAGAACAGTTTATGATGTGTGACTTTAGTGAGTCACCTGATAAGAAGTCGGAGGCAGCTGTCAGCCGTGCCAACCTGCAGGCGTTCCAAGCCCCTGTTCACACCAGCATGCAATACACCTGGCCGAGGTTATCCCGAGCAAGGGCACCTCCGTTAAGCACCTGGCAAGGGCTCTAGTCTGTGAGCAGTCTTTCTGTTGCACGGGAGACCATGACACCTGTGCAGGGAAAGCACTCAAGTCTCAGCTGTGGTCTGCCTCCTGCCATGGTGTTACCCTGTTGTCTTTTATGGGATTCCTCCCCAAAAGGCCCTTCCAGGCTGTGGAGGAACTGACTGACGACCACCGCTTTTCTGGTTCTCTTGCTGTTGTTTCTTCGTTGACTGAGTAAGCCTTAACAAGCCGCCTGTCCTCTGGTTCCACCACTGAGTAGAAAGCGTTGTGGTGACACTGTTTTGGCTTTGGATGATGTTTTTCTCTGTCATGGGCTCCTCTGTCCTTGGGCTTCGTGCGTTTGTGTCTCTGGCTATTGCAGCATTCACCTTGGCAGTCGGAGGGCAGACACAGCATTAGGGCAGGTCCAGCCCAAGCACGGGGCTGCGTGCCTTGTTGGGTCTGCCTAGAGCCACTCTGAAAACTAAAGGTCGAGTGGGCTGCAGCTGTGTTGCTGGCGCAGTGACATGTGGGACCCGCAGGCAGCGGGGGCTATGTGGTTGCGTGGCTGATGGGAGGTCGTACAGCTCGTGAGAGGCCAGGAAGAGAATTCTGCCCTGCTTTTACGCCAAGGTGCGAATAAACTCTTGCTGGCAAGGTCCCGTTGCTCTGGCCCTGGCAGTAGAGCCTGGGTGTTGGTGACTGCCTGGCCCTTGGTGTGCACGGGCCTGTGCTGCATTTGACTGAGATCCGTGCCGCTTGAAAGTCAGAACAAGCGTGTTTGGACGCAGGCTGGGCCACCGTGGTAAAAAGTATCCCTCTGCAATGCAGTGTCCATTTCAGGTGACGTTCCCCTTTGAATCTGTGGTGTGACCTCTGCAGTTTTTGATACTGAGCTCGTGTTACGGGAATCCTTCTGTGGAGTTAATTTTCCTCATTGCTGGCAAATTGTGAGCCAAACATGCACACAGCTTAGTGTTACAACTTCCTATTGACAACGCTTTCAGAGTAGCTGTTGTTTATAAAGTGAGGGATTTCCAGCTTTGTTTTTCTGCTCTCTCCAGTGCAGAGTAAACTCTTGCAACTGAATCTCTCCATTTTCTGACTGCTTGGTAATAGTGTTTAATTCTGTTGCTGTTGGTTCAGACCCACAGGCTGAGGGGAAGACTGAGCTCTGTGTATTTTAAATGCTTCTAAACCTCTGTGGGGTGTAAGTCCTCTGAGGATGGATGGAATATGGGTGACAAAAGGTGAGTGAAGGGAAACACTGGGATCTCAGGCTAAACACTTACAGCTTGGCTCTGCGTGTGATAGTGGCGATAGTGGGAAGGTCTTGGCACAGACAGGCTCTGCTTGTATTCTAGCTGGAAGAGAAATGTAAATGGGATATGGGAACAAGAGGAAGAAAGGAACAAAAATAAGGATATCCTTGCTGTTTGGTCTGTGCGTGTTGTACTGCAGATTGTACGGCACAAACAGCGTGAGCAATGCCGTACTGCTGTCCTGTGTGCTCGCACTCATGTCTGGTTTCTTAATTCAGATGCTGCGAGAGCATTGCAAAAAGCTTTTGGGGGAATGAAGGACTTTGGGATCCATTTAGCTCCTATCAAGCTGATGTGTACAAAGTACCTTTTCATAATACTGTCAAGCCAGTTCTGTTTGGGTCAATGATGGTGAGGGCCTCTCTTCACATGGTTGGGCTTCATTCCAAAGTTTTCCAGTCTCTTGCACACATATGAGACTGTTTTAAAAAAATAAATCCCTGAGCCTCTCTTCTGGTGATACTACTCTGCTAGTAGTTTTTAGGAGTTACAGTTTAAGTAGTTTCCTAATTCTGTCCTCTCCTGTGATGTGTCTAAAAACGCCCCTAGAATTAATGCCAAACCCAGTGGTTGGAAGTCAGGTTGACTGACGCCTTCGGCAACCAGCTCAAGATCGGCAGGAGTAGATACAAGATACTTGGTTGCTGTTCAAGCTGATAGTGCCGGAGAAATATTTAGCACATAGGTGACACTTCTAATCTTTAAAGCACTTGATAAACATTGGCTAATCCCACAGTGCAGTTCTTGGTTGGCAACCTGTCTGTCTTCCCTGGACAGAACAAACAGCTGAAGGACTGTGTGAAGTTGCAGCACAAGGCTGTGATAGAGCTTGAATTTTAAATGATTTTTTTTTTTTAAATATAATTCAAGCAACTGGATCCACTCCTTCTGTAACCTGAAGCACGTGAACTGCATGCACTTCAGTCGTACCTGGAGTAGGGATTCCTGTCCTCATTCATGGGACGCTGGACCAAGCTGCGCAGCAGGGCAAGGGAGGATCAGGATAGCTATTTTTAATTCTGTGGGCACCCTTGCCCTCCGCTCCTTGTTAGCTCTTCCTCTGCCTTTCCCGAGGGCCCCCGACTTGGCTCTGGGGCCTTTGCCAGCTGCAAGGGTAACATTCGTTTCCCTGCTGCTTCTGGACAGCACATCTTTCCTCTTCAGCATACCCTGGGGTGTGATTGGGCAGAGGCGGACGAGGTGGTGTGTGTGTGCCATCCATGCACAAGAGTCACGAGTAGGTGGAGTGGGAGTCCTGAAAAGCAAACTAGCTATGGCAAGCAAAAGCCGCTGTCTTCCCAAGAGCGTAGAAGGCTCCCCCATCTGTGTGCCAGGGCCATTTGTTTCTCCACTTACGATTTTTAGTAGACCGCAGAGGGTTCAGTGGGATCGTCCCCCGTATTCTCTGGCTTGGCCCAACCTGCGGGAAGGGATGTGCTTCGGTGCCTTCATGGCCTGCAGGCCTGTCAGCACAGGCTTCTGATTAATACAGAACAAGCAAGACAGGAGGAAGAGCTTGTTAATAGAGACCATGGCAATAAAGGTGTGGGAACAGTGGAAGTGACCTAGGAATTGCAAGATCAGCCTGACTTTTCCAGTTTTCCTTTCTGGAGTTTCTGAGATGTGTGAAGATGAAGAAAAACAAACTGCTGAAGACAGCTCAGCCCCAGGAAACACGATCGGAAAGACAGTAGCTATACATGCAAATCTTCAGCTGTGTGGTCACTACTGGCTGATGGAGCAGAAGAAATTTGGAGCAGTGCAGGAGATCATAGGTTCTCACGATGTTAGTGTGAGTACAAAAGACCAACAAGATAACTGCAGACATCAGCAGTTTGTTTTCTAGGAGGCAGTTAGCTGCCAGCTTTTAAGTAACTCCTTAGAAGAAGGTGCCTAATGTGAGAGTGAACTCATTTGTTGGCATGTCCGCAAGTCAGACTTTTATCCACTGACTCCACAATGGATGCTTTCTAGGACCTTTGGAGTCAGACTGCCCCATGTGTCCATTCCTTCTCAGCGTTGGAAGGTTTCTGGTTGTCCTGGGCTGCACTTGTGACCACAAGACATGTTGAGAGTCTCGGCCTGAGATTTTGATTTAGTAAGAATTACAGCCAAAATTTCTGTAAGTCCTTACTCTGCAGCTGTAATCTATGTGCTTATACATTCGTCTAGGTTGGAATTTTGTCTTTCGGCAAGCTGCCCTGTGCACCTGTGATGCACTTGAGATCCACATTTGATAAAAAGCAAATTAGAAGTCAGAAGTCTAATTAGAAGTCGTTGGGGAAACATTCTGAAGCCACTATCACAGATTTGGAAAACTTGTCCTTCATTTTACATGTCTGTGGAACAGGCTTTCTCCTGTGAATCATTGTTGTACGCAGTGCAAAGGATGCATCAGTGCCTGAGATCACAGGAAACTTCTTTTTACACAGGTAGCAGCTACAAGCTGGGCTCAGCCATGGCAGTGTGCTCTGCTGTAGCTCTGGGAACAGTTGTAGAGGATTGCTGGTTTGGGGGCAGTTTGGATCTCTGCAGTGGGTTTTGGTTGCCTGCATCTCTTCGAATTGCCAACCGGCAAGGTCCAATAATTGTGTAGAAATGTTGCATTACTACTTCAAGGTGAACTTCATTCAGAAAATACCAATTTCCTTTTTGATCACCTTTCTTTCCTTCCCTGCATTTGGTAGTAAGAAATGGTAGTAAAAACACTAAAACCTGAATTTATTCCAAATCTTCCAAACTTGGGTATTTGGGGGCTTAAAGCTAACCTATCCTTACAGCACTGCTTCATTTTCATCTTCCTTTGCAAGAATCAAGATTCCTTGTGTGGTGTCAAACTTGCTTCTGTTTCAAAGGACTTGAACGATGAGGGTTACGTTTTGCAGAAGCCTGGTGTCAAGAATGTGTGTTGCAAGTGGAAGCAATTTTGAGTGTGTAGCTTCTAAGTATACTTGGAGTGAGGTGAGGTCAGTGTAACAGTTTGACTTCTGTCTAAAGTTTATGATTTTTTTTCATACTGATAGAATGTGTAGGTAAGGAGAGCTCTAGGGCAGCATTGTCAAACTGGTTGGTGTTCAGGTCTCGGAACTGATGATAACTTTTGTAGGTGAAATTTCATAAGCTCTTAGTTGAAACTGATGATTTCCAATAGCAGGCAACCTTGCTTGTACCTATACCACTCTCTCTGTATGCATGCTCCCTCCCTATGGCCTGTACTGTTTTGATGAAGGTGTTAATGGGTGACTTGCTGATGATCCCTGTAAGGTAGCAATGCTACATCCGATACCAGGCTGTGCAGTGGCCGTGAGGGACACAGTTAAACAGGATAGCTGGGAAGGTGCTTATTGCAGTGATGAATACTGTGTAAAGGCAGTGGCTTATAGCGGTAGGTGTCCAAGCTGATGAGCCTTGTGCTCAGTTTTTCCAGAGAGCCTCAGATTATCCGAAGAACTTACTGTTGCGTGGGAAATGATGTGCCTGTATAGCTGCTGTGTCTGAGGAGCCCAGCTGTCACGGCTGGCCAGGAAAAAAGATTCAGTTAGTGAGGTGGCTCTGTTTTGCCCTAATGCTTTGGATGGCAGTATTGTCCTGACAGTGGGAGCAGGGGGCAGAACGGAGCCTAGATGGAGAGGGTCTGTGTGTCTGCTGGTTTTCTGCTGATCCCACCTGAATATGAGGGCATGTTGAATTGCTGTTGATCTGCCACTTCTCTTTGTGGCTAGGTAATGACTTATTTTCAGTTAGGTTTCTTTGGTCTCTAATGTATAAAATTGTCCGCAGGTAGTGGAGCCATAGGCTTGAAAACATTGAGAGAGAAAACTACTTACTGTTTAATAAGCTCCTAAATCGCCAAGCTTTTTGTTGAATTCATCTTGCCGATTTTGTGTTATCTTAATTTCCTCCCTTTTAAGCTAGACTGAAGGAAATGTGCTGAAAAAATACCTCATCCTGATAGAATGAACAAATCTGGTGGCCAGCTCGGCAGATAATTTCATTAAAGTCGTAGCCATGGGGCATTTTGCTTAGTGGTAGCTTTGAGTGCTGACAGCACACTGCACAGTTAACTCTAAGATTGGTGGCTTTCTCCAAAGTGAATGGAGACCTGAGTGGTTCCAAATTTTGTCAGCCACTGAAATGGTCTCCTGTAGCTTGTAAAGCTGCATTGTCATTACCTTGTTTTTGGGTGATCATCAGTAAGATGCTCTAAAAACCCAGGTTACTGCTGCCTGGGCTGAAGCTGTGGAGGCAGCACCTCTGGGTTCATTGTGCTTGGATTGAAAAAGTAACTGGTGAAACCTTCTGCTGTGCTTTTGACACTGGGGGAAACAGCAAAGCAGCTGTGTAGGGTCTCTGAGTGTAGGAGTGTTTGTTAACTGCAAGGGTGGAAAAAGTGAAGGGTATCTTTGACTTCCAGATTTTTAGAGAGCAAAGTCAGTATTTCAGAAATTATTTGGAACTCTGAAGGTTAGACACTTGCCTTAAAAGTAGAGAAATAGCTGGCTTTTTGCCAAATGATTGAGCTGCAGGATGTGTGGAGGAAGTAAGCGTTTGATGGCAGAAACTTGAGCGATACCTGTGTACTTGTTGAACCCAGATCTCTGGTTCATGTTGAGATGCTTGTATTGGAGAGAGTTTAAATGGTGGTGCTAGGTGGATGGAGTTTCATCTTGCTCCAAATATTTTGGCTTAAATCTTAAAACTTCATACATAAGACTACTTCACAATGTACCTGTCTTTTCTCATTTGTTTATTTAAAAACTGGCTTTTAAGGATTTCCTCTCCTTTCTCAAGTCTACTTAAGCAAAATGCTGTTGTGTGGCTTTGATTTGCTATGAGGAGAAAAACTGAATTACTTCTGCTTTTAAACAGCTTGGCCCTTTTCTTCAGCATCTCACTCTCATGGGAGGAGCAAATCTATATGCAGGGCAGATGAGTGTGCTTTTGGAGTGTCTTCCAACTTGGAGCTTACATGTGGTTCATTAGCTGCACCTGAGGTCATCTGTCGTGGGTGAACACTGGTACCCCATAGGTGAGTGAAAGGGAGATGGGAAATTGCATTTACTGCGATATCAGAGATGAGCCATCTCCTTGAGCCTTGGGGCAACCATGACTCTGGCTTCTGAGAGTGCCTTAATCACTAAGCTACAGGCTAATAAGGGAGGGGATGCTCTACCTCTCATGTTGAAACTGGGGTACTGTGTAGGAAGGAACGTAAGATTTGTATCATCAAAGACTGAAAGCAAGAGGGAACATGATTTTGTAGCCTAGTGATGAGGGAACTCCCCTGGGAGGGGATGGGCATCAGCTTCTATCTGTGCTCCAGGGACTGTTTATGTATTTTGTGTTGAGAATTGCTGGATAAAGCACATCTCGAGCTGCAGTCTCACTTAGAAGCCAGTGAGTTTCTGAGGAATAATTGGAGGGTGTGCTGGGGTGGCTAACTAACTGTATTTCACCGCCATTGCGGCTTGCTGCACTTGACTCGTGTCTTCAAACCATCGTTTTTAGGACAGGGACCTTGGTTATTTATAGCTGGCTGCAAGCTGCTGAGTTACTATAGCTTAGTGAATTAATACCTCTCCACTGCAAGTATTAACCAACCACAGGAGTACTACCGGTCTTCTGCAAGGAAAGTACAACATGTTTGTTTGACCTCCTTCAGACAACCGACAGCGTAAAGACAATGTAGTGTGTTAGACAACTTTTACCAGAAGATGATGTAGTTACCAGGAGCTATGAGCTGATGAAGGACCGGGTTTGTTTAGATCTCATGATTAAGAACTTTCCTTTCACTTCTAACTTCCTACTTGGGTATCTAAATTGCTGAATGAGAGAGTAATATGAAAAACTAGCAAGGTAGGAAGCATTGTTTCCAGTAAAGCTTAAACCACAAGGAGTTTATCAGAATCTGGAAGGGGGGAGGATGGGGGGCAGATCCTGCTCTGTATTTATTAGTAAAGAAACTGAAAAGGGGAGGCACAGCTCAGGAGGCAGAACGTCTTTTATTTTTTTGGGGCATCAGTTTGTAAAACATGGTAAAAGGTAAGCCAGCTGATCCCTCAATGCGGTGTGTGGAACTAACTGCTTGCTTGCTATCAGGAGTAGAAGCTACAAGGGCGTTGTCGCATAAAACAAGCCTAGTCCTGTAACATTTTGTTTAGATGAAAGGTATAAAGAACATTCAGCAGTAACCTGCAGTTATTTAAAAGTGCTCAGTAACTTACTGAACCTTTTCTGTTCGGCTGCCTGGTCAGCCAGTTTGATTGGTAAGGTATGCTAAGACAAAGAATGATGCATTACCCTGATAGCAGTAGGATATATCACAGTAAAGGACCATGTCTATGGTTTTATGGGAAATGAGCTTTGTTTCTGAAATGTTGTTTTGCTGTCTGGCTTCGAGATGCATGCTTTCTGTGGAAGCAAGGGTGCAGCAGACTTTCTTGTGCAGAACCATCAGTCCCTGGTGCTGGCTGCTCGCCAGGCTGGTTGGTCCTTGCTTTTCACAGCAAGATCTCTTCTGATGGAGACTCTGATCTTTGGCAGATACTCTATAATTGGGTGTGAGCTGGCAATGCCAGCTTTAGCTAGACGACCAGCAGACTGTTGGACAGGGAAGTTGTTTTGATTAGATGCATCATCTTTGTCTGTGGAGGAATGAATGTTTTACTAGCAAACACCAGTCACCCATTGAGAAAACTATCGGCTCGTGTGAAAGAGGAAGGGTCTGAGCTTTATATAACCAGAGACTTCTCAGAAACAAGTTTTGCGGTGGAGCTAGAGGCTAATGACAGCAATATGTGTGCTGGCATTCAGTAATGAATCAGAGTATCTCTGCATTTATCCATACGCTCTCCTCGTTGCATTACTTTTCAACAAACCCAAATGCAATTGAGGAGGGGTTTTAGGAGGGTGTGTGGCATGGGAGAGATTCCAGCGTACCTCCTGTTGGGGTGAACTCGCTGCCTGTCTTCCAGACTTCCTGCAGAACGGTGATGCAGAGAGCTTGGCCTATGTAAGGAAGTGACCTGCTTGTGTGCTGTTACTTTGCAGATCATAAAATGCCATGGCTTCGTAAAATCAAGTTGTAACGGGTAACTCAAAAACTCATTATGTAACCCCCAGTAAAGAATGGGCCATATGTAGGATTGCTATGGTGCTTGATCTTTGTAAATTAATTTCCTTAAACAGCCACTGCAAAACCCCTGAGCTGTAACTGTATATCTGCACTTTTCAAGTGTAGCTTTAGAAGCCTAGGAAAGCATGCGTGTAATGCAGAATTCGTGTTATTTTCAACCAAGACTTGCATTGTTTTCTTTTTTTCTCTTTAGGTAAATAGCTACAGCACTGCAGTAGACCCTCTGTCAGCTCTTAGAGACAGGGAATTTTTTCTAATGCTTGCAAAAGTGTGTGAGTACCACCATTAGATGCGTGTCTTTGGATACAGTAAGAGTGGGGTACCGTTGAAAACCTGCCTCAGATATCATCAACTTCAAGACTAAGTGACTAGGAGGTGGCCCTACTGCACAAAGACTTTTTACATTTGGGGTGGTTAAGTCTTGCTTTATGCTTTTTATGACTCTTAACTGGTTGTTCTGTACTGCAGCTGATAAGTTATTGATGCTGTTCATCCTCCTTTCTCTACACCTCTGCAGTGATGTACAGCTGAAGCAGGGATGAGTAATGCTTTTTACAAAAGTATTACTCTAACCTTTTATGCTGGATGCGTAGATTGAACGTTTTAATCTCTCAATTTTCCATTGCATTGGGATGACTGTACATTCCTATCAAATGATTCATTTGATTAACATAACTTTTCTACAAACCAAAATATCTCTTCAGACCCTCAGAGCAAAAGGGATCTTAAGCACGAGCCCAGATGCATTGTTGAATGCTCTGTTTGTGTTTTCCACAGCTGAGTGCTGTGTACAAACAGACTGGAGTGTAAGGCTGTCCTTTTTTTCCCCCTACCAAGTGCACTTAGTTCCCTCACATTCCATTTCAGTGACGTTGGAAAACTTTTTTTCTTTCTTTTTCCCCAGAGGGACTAAGCAGAACTGTTTACCCTCAGCTAGGCAGCTTCCCCTCAGACAGATGAAAGCAAGACTTCTCAAGTACAATGAGATGAACATGAGAGGGGGAAGGAGAGGGGAGTGTGACCAGAGAGACTCAGAGTGGAAGCTGTGATGTTGGTCCTCACCTTACAAGGTGCTGCGCTGCCGTACGTTTTGCTTCGGCAGCTCTCTGGGTTTCCATGGGCTATGCTAAGCACACGGGCTGGTTTTGCATTTACCTGTGGGACCATGCTTGAGACTGTGTGTAACCACTTGTGCGAATTTGTGATCGAGTACATTTACTGCAGTTTGGGTTTGTCCCTTGGTAGCTGTTCTTTGGACAGTGTTGCAGCTTGCAAAATGTGCTGCCCAGGAATGAGGCATGTTCAGTACTAGCAGGCACAACTCAGTCTTACAGCTGCCCGTGTCAGAGCCTGGGTGGCAGTTGCATGACTGTGAGAGATGATTGTATCCTGGAAGGTTTGCTGGAAGATAATTCCAGGCTGTTCCTCAAGTCTTGCTAATGGCAGGGGCAGGTTTCTTGGTTGTTGTGAAACTGCACTCGATGTACACCATATCTTCTTAAAGAGTTGCTTGCCTGTCTTGCTTGTTAGCAGCTGCGTCTTCCTACTCATGGAGCACTATGCTAGCTCACTGTCTGGCTTGCAGTTGTTTCTATGCGCACCCCTTGTCTCTTGCCATTGTGATCTGTACACTGGAAAGCTGTGGTCCGTGGACTAGTTGTTCCTGAACAGTAAGCTGGAAAACAATTTCAGCTTGGCGGTGTTTAAATGTTCTGTGCCCATTGGTAGTTTTGAACTTGCCAGCCTGTGGCAGGTGTTGTGTATGCAGAGATGAGCATAGTTCGTATTCTGCTCTTCTGACGACATTTAATACCTTTATCTCCCCTGGCTCCAGTCACTGCCATGGCTGCAGCAGTTGAACACTCTTTGGCTACATCACTCCGGACAGCTGACCCTGAAGCTGTCTGTATTCACCTGTGTTAGGGTGTGAAACTGTTTCATTTAAACTTTAACGACTCTGAGTGTGATTTTTAAAATTTTAAGCATTTCCAAGTTGTTAACCCTGCTGGAATGATAGGTCTTTCTTTTGCAACTCCTTGGGATACACGAGCCATTTGTGTGATACGACGGTGCAGGTAATTACTTTATAGTCAGGTTTTATAGTTTGCCTTCTGAGCCTGATGGCTGTGTCTAAGTATGAAGGGAGGAATGTGATGCATAACAAGTGGAAGCTGTAGCTTGGGATAAACACGTTTTTGTAGAGCCTTTCTGATGGGAGTGACTTACTCCCTAGTAGGCTTGTGGTTTCTTTGGAAGGTGCTCGTACTGGCCCTAGCCCATAATAGTTATCTCCGATGTCACTGTTATTTATTCTCTAAGACTCTACCACATTCCATAAGCAGGGAAAAGTTCTTGTTTTCCCTGAGGCAACTGTTGCATTTAAGGAATTTTTGGTACGTGCTAGAATAGAAACTCATTTTCATTTTGTACCTGAATCATAGAAAGGCAAGCTAATGTAACCGAAGCTCATTTCTGGAGAGACAGGTAAAGTTCTCCTGCACCACACAAATCTCTGTGGCTGTGTCAGCTCTGCTTGACTCTTTCCTGTCTTTACTACCCCAACTCTCACAAAATTGTAACTGGCTAATAGGGAAAGCCCCTTTGATGAAGGTGCGATTCTGTGTGGCTTGGCTTTCTCCTCCCTGGTTGCAGGGGGGAAGTCTCAGGCTTTCTGCCTGCTCACGGGAAACGCTGTAAGGTGCCTTTCATGCAGGATAGCAGCATGGGTGTATTTTTGCTGACTGATTTGAGAGTGGTTAGCTTATGCTAATGGCTCTGGTTTAGATGCTCTGAACTAGAAGCTAAGTGGATGGCTAGCTGCATACTGCCTGGCTGCACTTCGGTTCGATAGCAGTAGGGTTGGGTGGCTTTGCTTCGGAAAAGGTTTCATGAGTTTTTCATGGCTGCTTCTGAGTCCAGTTGGCCTTGGTGAAGACGGAACGATTTTTGCTGAGGCAAGTAGATGTCACTTTTTGTACTCTTAGCTCTTTTTAGAGTGCAAGTAACCCTTCAAGGTGACGTTTCTAAACGTTGAGCCTTTGGAATAAAACAAAGCACAGTTGACTTGGTGATGAAGGGGAGGTTGTATTTCTGCTGAACATCACGGTTTGAAATACCCTTAAGCTTTACATACTCTTCCATCCACAAGGCAGACACTCAGGAAAAATGCCTACGTGTAAAGAGATTTTCCTGGAAAGATGATGGCACATGCTGTGGTTACAGAAGCAGCATCCCCTCACACCCGCTTGGCCTGAGCAGAAACAAGACTCTGCATGTCTGATACAAGCATGCACAAATGAGGCTGCTTGAGAGCAGGTCGGCTTCCTGGCCTGTGTGTTCCTGTTGCATATGCTTAAACAAGGTAAAAAGTGGTATTTAGGCACACACAGTGTTCTCCGCTTTCTTCTAGTGGCTGACATATTCCTGCATCCTGCTGCTGGGCTGAGTGGTGCTGGGATTGAATTGAAATAAGCCCAAGGTCTATTTTAGCACTATCTTTTGATCTTAGCTGGTTAGGATTTTGATGTCTGGTTTTAAATTTCCTTGGACACGTCTAGAGGATAAGAGATTAACTAGTCCACATGGAAATAAATTTGTTGGGATTTGTGGAGGTGGGGGGCTGGAGGGGTGAGAGTAGAGGGAGGAATAGCATCTTGCCTTGGAGGCTTCTTCACTATCCTGAATGTTTCTCAGGGTGTTCTCTTTCTTCCCAAGAAGAGGTATTGAAGCTGAAATGCAAATGCTCTGGGTTATCTGCTTTCCAGCATTGAGGGCAGCAATGATTGTTAGTGTTACCAGTCTTGCAGTTGGTAAATAAGCTTTTTTTGTCTTCATTTAAAGAGAGAAAAAATAATAATCGGCCTTGTGAGACAGTGCCTTTATTTTTTTGCTTGTGTAGTTTAAGTTAATAGAAATCTCATTTACCTCCTTTTGGTAATATATGTCCCTGGAGAGCAAGGTCATCACAAATGATACAAATGACTGAATAGAGGAGATGGGAAATGTGATCTGAAAGTCCTGCAGGCTCGCTCATCTTGCACTCTCCATGTGTCAAGGGAGACTGTGTTTACGTCATTGTGCCTTACATAAGGATCTATAATGTGATAGCTCCTGAGGTTGTGTGGGTCTTATGAGGCTCCTGTGTAATTGGTTCAGTATGTGCTCAGCAGAGAGCTACATAGCACTTATGTACGGCTCTGCAGCCGCATGGAAAGATATTCTATTATGGAACCTTTATGCAGTTCTAAGTTTCTTTTATTTTTCTTCTAATATCACCATTTTCTCTGGCGTTACAGCTGTTTCAGGCATCTTGGACTTTTAATGCATACTAGGTTAAATGCTGAAGAGGGAAAGAACACAGTTAGCTTGTGAATTAGCTACCTAAGGCAAAGCAGTCCATATTTAGGTAAAATGTTGTTATCAAGTGTGAATAAGCAAGATACTGTGTTTGGTTTGCTACGTTTTTTCCATGCTTTCTTGTATGGCTGCCATAAATATCTTGCCCGAGACTGGTAAATTGCTTGTTAAATCAACTTCCTACCTTTTTCGATCATGCACGTCAGAAACAGTGATGCATTTTGGAAATGCCTTGACCAGTGTGCGTATCACCAAATAAGCAGAATTACAAAACTAAGAGACTCAATGCAGAAGAACGTTGCTTAGCTATAGAATATGGCCTTGTAAATAAAACCAGATCTAACTAATTGTGTGAAGTCAAAAGTTTCTTAAAACCAGACCTGGTATCTGCTCCCGTCATTTCGTGATTGAGTTAAAGCTTTCCAAGTTGGTTAGAGCGGTGGAAAAAGAGAATTTCAGAAATTCTTTTCAGAAAGAGACGCCTCACAATGATGCTGATTGCTGCTCAGATCAGGTAGCGCTGGTGGTCCATGCTTAATTACTTGCAGGCCTTATGGCATACACTGTGTTTAGGTTACCTGAGCAACTGAGTGGTGCTTAGTCTTAAGTAAGCAGGATACTGTGCATGCTTTGCTGCAAATGCAGTTGTTTGGTGATCGTGTCCTAATAGTAGCCAGTGAGCAACAAGTAAGCTTGCGGCTGTTCAGCGGGCATTACTGTTCTTGACATTTATGTAGTGGTCTTGTGATATTCCAGGTTTAGAAGGCAAGCAGCTTGTTCTACTGGATGTGTCATTCGATATCCATACAGTACGAGCTCCTTCACTAAAATCCCCTCTGACTGTACAGCGCAAAGGGGTCGAGTACTTCAAAGCGTTAGAGCTCAAAGGCTAGGTAGCCTGTAAAAAACCTGCCAGTACACTGGCATTGTTTCTAGTAAGGATGGAGTGAGTTTGCTTCAGAATGGGGATCTTGTCCTCAGGTCGAGACTCCAGTAGTCCTTATGATAAGAAAGAATCACTTCAGAGCTTGCATCTGTACTCTTAATTTTGTTGTGCTTTATAGATGTGCAGGACTAGGAGAAAACTGCTTTCTAAGTGACATAGTGATGGATAAAGAACTTGGGTAGAACTGGCCTATATGGGCAAAGTTTTCTCCCGTGGAAGGTAGCTGACTGAGCCGTAGCCACGTAGGCGTGCCCAAATATTCTATAACATTCCCAGCTTTGGGAGGTGTTTGTCCTGCAGTTTACATTGCTCACACCAAAGTTTTTGGGTGTGATGCTGAGCATTTGTCGTTTCTAGATCTCTCAGTATGTGTGCAAAATAAAAGATAATCGCTCCTTGCTGTTGGAGTACTATTACCCAATCCCATCACTGTCCCAGAATCCATGTAGCTGACCTCCAGTCTCAGTCGATAGTATCGTATGTGCAGAAGAAAATTCGTATGCCTAAAAGCCCCTCCAGTGTGCTCAGCATCAACAGTTGCTGCACTTCTAAAATGGATCAACGTGAGCTAATCTCTAATCTGCTTTCTGCGTTGGTTCTTTATTAGGCAAAGTTCGGTCCAAAATGTAGGAGTAGCTGTGCTGCCTTAGACCGAGGCTTTGCTTCCCTTGGTGTGCTGTGCTTTTTTAAATTCCCCAAAAGACAGACTTTACCTACCTGACATCATCTGCCTTCCTGTCTGTGGCCAGGCCTTCGGTACCTCTGTTACACTGCAGCACTAGAAGTGACCATGGAAAGGTGGTTCCATCTTTCATGGTAGCTGGCATATATGAGGGGTACAGAGACTCTGCTGCTTCACAGATTAAATGCGAAAGCTGTTTATTTGCTTTCTCTTGCCCTCAGAATAATGCCTATGTGGGCATGATGCATAAAATGTGACACTGAATTCCTGAAACTGCTCTTTTTGCAGGCTGGTGAGGGAGCGATGTTATTTTTCTCTTGGATTCCAGGGTGACATGGGCTGTGCAAGTGCATTGTGAGAGGGACAGACAGGACATGCTCTGTGCAGTGGTCTTTGCTTGCACAAGGCAACTGGACAGACCGAGACCTTTATTTGAACAAGGTAGGGGTGATGGTGATCTGTTCCTGTTCCATATATAGTACCTTTCTGTGCTGCCACTTTCAGTTAAGAGTTCTTAAAAAAAAAAAAGCCTTGTAAGGAAAATCAGATCCTGACTTGACAGCCTTTCTGTCTAATCTTTGGTAAATGCAGATGTTCATCTTGGAACAATTTACTCCTGGTTGTGTGTAGGGCTACCAGAGTGACTGTTTATTCCCACATACAGAGCATGGTTTCAGAAGGTAATTTAAACAAATGGAGTGCCACTTCCAATTTTTCAGGCTTCTAGTTTAGGAGCCAAAAGTGTTCTCTTGGCTCCAGCTTGCCCACCCTGGCTGTATGGGTTCTCACACGGTCTGCCAAGTTTGTGGAGAACTATCTGTGGTCCCCTTCCCCTTCTGAGGAGACAAAAATCCCTCAGCCGAGAGTGGCTTGAGCTTTGTTTGGCCATGGAGCGAGGGCAGGGACGCACACGCATTGCGCCTCTGGGCAGCCCGAGGGAGCCAGCCTGTGAGTTGATAGGGAAAGCCCTGTTTGGGGGGTGTGCTGAGCTAACCTGCTTTGTCGGTGTTTCTGAAGTCACAGAGATTGTGCGAGCTTCTAGCTGTGCCTTCTGCTTTTGTCATGGCTTGTTGAGTTTGTTCTGAAATAGTAGTTCAGCTGTGTAAGGGTGTTAACAAATGCCATTACGTGCTAGGATGTGTTCTGCAGGGGGAAGCTTGGTGCTTCTTAGCACTGGACGTTGTCAAACAGGGTAGTGTTTCCTGGTGGTGCACTTCAGGAAGGGTAGTTTGTAACAGAAAATGTTCGGTAACAGAGAATGCCTGTTATTGACGTGGTGTATGGGCAGCAAGAATTTCTAGGAGATACACAGGCCTCTGTGTTTTGTGGCTGTTTGAACTGGAGAGTTACCTTAATATACAGTTCTTGTGAAAGTAAATATTGTCAGTCTACTGCAAGAAAAAAATCAAAATGTGTTGTCAGCTTCCTGGCGCAATTACTCCTGAACTGTTTGTTACAAGAAATAGGAAATACTGTGAAATGGAAAACCGCCGTATTTGGAGATTGCTACACGTATGTGTGTGTGGAAGGGGGCAATACTTAGAGAGAAACTGGTGCGCTGAGTCACCTCCCCAAAGAGGCACTGTACTTTCCTAGACGATTGCAATGATCCCATCTTTTCTTCCGTATTGTTGTTCTGCTCAATGAGTCCTCAAGTTGTAAGTTCCTCCTGTCTGACCATTGTGCTGTATACAGAAGGAGAAACGCAAATACTGTGAAGTCGTGTATTGCAGACTTGTTTTAAGGCCCCCAAACGAATCTGTAGATTGACTTTATTTGTTTGGGGTTTGTTTTCTTGCAGTTTCTGCACACATAAAAGAGGCTTTGTCCTATGTCCGCCCCGAATTTCACATGTACAAGGAGAGGCATTGAGTGAATTCCAGGCTGCGGCTTTGCTTCCACGTGCCCCTGCTGCATTTACCTGTATTTAGTGCATGTCTCTGACTCAGTGTTTACTCTTCAGTGTTTAAACATTCCCTAGAAATTAAATCTTTTAAGAACATTATTCTTTACACCAAGTGCTTGTAGAAGCCCAGTTGTGCAAAGCCTACGCTCATGTATTGGCTGCTGTCTTCCTCCCTCAGAACAGAATTTACAGTGGCAAAGCAAAGCAGCAGCCACAATTAGAATTTTGGTACTATGGTGCTGAAGTCTGCTTTCAAAATAGCAGTGTCTCTGTGCTCCAGAAATACTCCATTGTCCCTTGCTTTAAGTTTTCAGCTAGGGTGCAGCGATGGTTATTTGGCACGCACATGAGGACTGCATTGGTGCTGAGGGCAGAAACCTCAAGACTCTCTGGGTACCCGAGTCCTTGGTTGCTGCCAGTCTCCTGCTTTGTCAGCTGAAGCTGCTACGTTGTTGGAATAGAGTAATGTCTTTAATTTGCATAGATGGAGCGGCAGTGATAAGACTGTGACAACCATTGCTGCTTGTGACTTTTGGCTCTTTGCCACGAACTGTCACCAGCCCAGGGTTAATGGCTGTGTGTGATGTTTGGAAAGCAGTGGGTTGCTTGCGTGTTTAGCATGAAGCTCTGGAACTGTCCTGTCCTTACCTGAATCAACTCCTCTGAGAAGCTGTGTTGTGCTTCAGCTTGCACAGAAAGGTGAATCATGAACACGAGATCTGACTTCCTGGTTGCTGTGACGGTTTCGTTCTCTCTTACAAGAGTACAGGTGGTGGTGTTGCCTCTGGTTGCCAGTAAAACTGGAAATAAAATCTTCACTCTGTCCCTTACAATACCCCTTCATCAGGGCTCTTTCCTTTTTGCAGACGAAGGCTTACCTCCTTTGCTTCCTGAGCTGTTGGGAGGACTCCTCAGCTTATCCACCTTCAGAAGGGGAAAACTTGCATCTTAAGGGCTCTTACTGGCTGCATGAGCAGTGTGAGGAGGTGTAGTGTGTGGTAGGACTGTGAGGTCCTTGCGGACAGGAGACTTGCAGAAGTGCACTTCATCTCCAAGGTTCTTTCCTCTGCGATGAAGTAGCAATCAACATCTGGCACAGGTGGAAGCATGCCAACCCACATGGGAGCCAGTTTGCTTGGGTGGCTTCGGCAGTCTTTTCTCATTGCACAACAATTGTCCGTCTGGGTGCCCTTTTGCTCAGACCACACTGTACCATGCTTCCCTGAGAGACTGTTGCTGTATCGTGTTTTGGCTTTGAAGTCAGCTTTCAACTCCCGAGTATGCTATCTGTGGGTTTAAGTCATTTCTACCAATAAGAGAAATCAGGTACTATTGTTGGAAGTGGCTTGTAGGCTTCTTGAGTATTGTAATTCAGTTCTACGCTGAAGTGAAAGGTGATTCTGTATGTAAAAAGTTGGTCTGTGCAGTTACTGCTGTGGAAGGAGCTTTTGTCTTTGTTATGAAACAAATTTAAATTTTAAGCTAATCTTTCTGGGTTTGGGGGGAAAAGCAAGCTTCCTGAAGTTGAGAGGCAGGTACTGTTTCTAACATCACTGGCAACCCTTAGTGGAAATAACTGCAAGGGTGTTTGTCCTCAGCGAGCTGTGAGCTTCTCACTTGCTAAGAGCAAGGAAATTGCTGACTTGACTTAGGTATTCCCCCCTCACCCTTTGGAAATACCACTGCAGAACATGGGTTTATTTTAAGCCAAGCTTTATGATGGAACATAAGTTGCCAACCTTGCATCTTTCTTTTGTACTTTTATAAATTCTGCTGAAAGCAGAAGGGTGGAGGCAGCCAGTGATTTTCCCACCTTACAGGGGGTTTGGGGAAGATCAATAGGTTGGAAACGTCGAACAAGTTGAGCTTCAACTTTGCCATTCCTGTTGTGTCCAGAGAGGCTCTCCTTTTCAGCAGTGTCCCCGCAAAAGTCCCTTGCAGGGCAGGGTGACCAATGGTAACGGTCAAGTGAGATCCCAGCTAGGCAGTTCCCTGGATGTGCTGGTTTATGGAGATCTGTAGCACCATGCTGCCCACTCCCTTTCCGGCAGAGATGCTGCTGTGACCAGATTGAGGTTTTAAGGTCGTTAGTTTTAATATCTCTAGTAAATGTCTTTCTGAGTCAGTGCAAATAATGGGAAATAGATGGGGTGGGGGCACGGGGGAGGCAGCTTTCCTGAAATTTGTGGTGCTAACACTGGCACAATGTGGTTTGCTTCTATTGCAAAGAATGTGCAAGACTAGGGCGAGGAAGGGGCTACCCTGTGCTTGGATTTTTTTTATCTTGGTTGTTGAGGGTTAATGTGTTGAAGGCTACATTCCTTACAGTTTCACTTTTGGCTTCTCTTCCTAAAAAATTTCCACTTTGTTTCATAACAGTTTTGGAGTGAGGGGTGGTGATACTCTGGAACCTTTGCTGACTCTGAAAATGTTCTTTTGTGTAATCAGAGGGATGGAGGCAGCCACGGTTGTTTTCAGGCCCAGGGGAGCGTGGAAAAGATCTTCCTGACAGTAACATTAACCCGCCCTAGATCGGCTAATTGAGGGATTTTTAATTAACTGAAGGAGTGGAGATAGTAGGTAGAGGCAATGTTTTTGAGGAGAAAATTGCTTTCTTCTGTATTCTTCTAACTGCAAGGAAAATTCTGTCATTTTAGGGCTACAAATTTGTGTTGCATTGGTTTGATTGTTTCTATTATCTTTTGAGCCAAATGCAGACTAAAGTTACCAGGTTTTGCAGGCATGTAGCAAACATATTATTGATGGAGACCTCACTGAGAGGTGAACTACAGCCTTTCAAGAACTGTTCCGAGCAGGCAGTAGTTGAACTGCGTGCTAAGTGAATCCGCAGCAGAGATGCTGTGGTTGTCCATCCCTCGCTGCTGGCTTTGAGCCCAATTCAGAGACTCGCTTTGCACGAGTGAACATTTGCTGTTGCTTGGGTCTCCCCTCTGGAGGTGTGCAGATCTGGCACTGCCCTGAGATTTGAAACCAGTGTTCGTTAGTTGATACTGTATGTAGTGGTGCCTTACATGCGCACAAATACTGGGCTCTTTTGAGCATAACGATACATTGGCTTTGTACTGAAAGCACTTCAGGCATATCTGTTACAATTCTGCCTCACGAGCTGATAACCTGATCTGGAGTGTCTGTGCTAGGCTATGCTGCGATATGAGAAATTTTTCTGAGGTTCAGGCTTTAATTGGCTCAGATACTTCATCAATTCTTAAAGTCCAGCCTGTAGATGTTTGGGGATGGTTTTGGGGGGGTGAAGAGGATGAGTGGTCTGGAGAAAAAATGAGATCTAATGTCTGGCATAGAAGGTGAGAAATGCTTAGCCTTCATGGTGCTTTTTACCTTCAAATTGCTGTACCTTTCCCAGAGGTGGGCATCTTCTCTCGGCTGGTCTATGCTAGTTCAGTTGTGGCACTGGCACTCCACCACTGCCAGCATTTTTCACAAAGAAAAGGTCTGCTCCCAGAAGGAATGTTTATACGGGCAGGAGAAGTTGCCCAAATTAAAGCAGATGTTGAACAGGTTGGCTGCCACTGAGAATACATTAATCCTGATGGCTAGTACAGTCTTGCAAAGCAGCGGATATTCATCATAAATGCACATGTATACTGCCCTCAGCATTTAAAACACTGTCATGCTGAGAAGCCTGGGAGCCTACATCTCCAGATGTACCAAGTGGATGGTGTATTTCATGCTAAGCCGTAAGAAAGTGCCATTTACAAGACATCTTGTGATGGGGACACTGCTTATTTGTTCCCATAGAAACTGCCATCTAATCATGGCAAACTGTATAAAGGCTGTTGCTGGAAATGCAGCATCTAAAAATTTCTGAATACATCATCTAGCTCTGGCATTTTGCTTCATCCTTCACTTTCCCGTCAAAATCCTATTCTCTTCCTGCTCAGTATACTCCAGATCCTGTAGCATTAATGCATTTGCCGCCTTTAAAAGTAATGGCAGAAATAAAGGGTTTACTATCACCTTCTAGTTGTGATCTTGGAGGTACTGGGTGAGGCAGCAGTGTTTACTTACATACAGAAACTGAATGGGGAACAAGCTCATGCCCTGGAAGAGCCTCTCAGCCTACCCGTACCCCCGTAGAGTAATGAAGGGCGCGTGCAGTGTCAGCACGCTCTGCAGCAGGGCAGTCCGTCCGTCTCTGCACAGCCAGGCTGCAGGGCCGATGTGCTCTCCAGCATGCCTCCAGTCGCAGCTGTATTGCAGGTGCGGTTCCTGCAAACAGCATACTGTTGGTGCACACAGGAACGTTTTCTGTATCTGAAATCTTTAACTTCGATGGGTTGTACGCAAAACCTTGACATGCTGATAGCTAACGGCTGCCTCAGGACTTTGCCTATCAGATGAGGTTTTTTCATAGCTCTGATTTCATTGTCTTTCCAGTCATTTTGCAGCCTTTATAAACAGTGACGTGTATTTTTACTTGTGGAAGAAGTTGACAATTGCCAGGTGCCAGTTCCTCAGTGCAGAGCGTTCGGTGTTCTCACTGGCATCATGGGAGCAGAGCTAGCTGCAGACCGTTTGAGAAGTGCTCGTGATTCACTGGGGGGTACCCTGGGCACAAGACTTCAGTGTTTGGCAGTCACTGAGTTGTAGCAACGTTACAGCGTAACTCCCTTATCTGTAAGTGCATGCTGTAGCATTGGCTATTGCTTTTGGTTTATTTTGAATGTCCAAGTAGATTCACTTCGGTAGAGAAAAGACCTAACGCTTACAGGCTTAGGAAAATATCTGTGCAAGTTTGCATTTCATAGCCCAGAATACCATATTCCCAAACGGACTTGATGGCAATATGAAGTGGAATAGTGATTTGTTCCATCTTATCTGTTGCTTTTGATTTTCTCTGATACTGTGATCCCAATGTGATATTTAATGTTCTTACAGCCTTCTTTTTTAACCACGAGCTATTATGCTTCTGAACATAACTGCACATAATGTAACTCCATATTAAAAATATTATGAATGCTGGCATTGATGCAGAACCTGGCCTCCTCCCTGGAATGTGGGCATAATTCGGTGTAATAGCTCAGCATGGAGCCACCACCGCTTAGGCTGTGGCAAGGCAAAGGGACTGGGCCACTGAGGTTGAGCGAAAGGAATTGTTATATGGGATGACAGATTCCTCTGGAGGTTGTTGCTGTTTGCAGAAGGGAAGCCAAAACATCAGTGCTTAATATCTTCCAGAAGTCCTCTGCTTTAACCCTTAAGGAGCCTCAAGAAATAAATAGGAATCTGGTGCAAAGGCTCCCTGCGGCTCTGCTGCCCATCCTGGTGCAGTTATTTTTCCTGATTGCAATTTACGGCAATAGGATTTCTTGTGTTGTATGGGAGAGTGGTGAGCCAAACCAGAGATGTTCTTGCTGTGTATGTGTTGCTCTTGTTAAAAAGTAGCCAGCTACTCTTGACTTGTTGAGAGAGAGACCTGTTGCAGTGCACCAGTGCAGTGCTCAGTACATATTTCTGACATGGGCGAGGTTAAGGTTTTCCCTCTTGTCATTGGAGACCTCTTGATCCAAGTAGTGATCTTTGCATTATAACTATTGCTTAACAATATTCAAACACCAAAGTACAGTATGTTTCTTGACACTTCACTTCATGCACACCATCTACTAACTTTCCTTGCTTCTGAGCTTTGTTTTTTAATAATCCAATCCACTTGCATTCAAACCTAAGTCTAATTTTAAGCTGCATACCTGGAATGTACTGCTTTTCCTTGTCCCTTGCATTTTTAGGTCATGACTGAATGAGAGCAAAATATCAGTCCAGGGGAAATTTCAATAACACTTTTAAAACCTGCTTGCTCTAATATCCTAGCAGTTTTGTGAAGACTTTCTATTGCTATTTGAGATGGGTCTTTCCCTAAAAACCTGGAAGGTGGACTGCAAGTCTCATTCCTCATCTGCCCTCAAATGAGTTCTCTGCGTTGCAGCAAGTACAGCTTAGTTTTGCAGCAGGCAGACCCATGGCTGCTGCCGTACAGCATTCTTGGTGCATAGCCTGCTGTGACGGATTTCTTCCTGCATGAGACTACATTTCCAAAACTCTGCTGCTAAGCAACTCGGTCCAAGAGTCTAGTGTTGCTCTAACGCAGTGCCAGTGAGTAACAGTCTCGTATGATTTCCTCTAGCTCTGCTGGCTGCAGGCAAGAGCATTAGCAATGTAAGACACGGTCTCATTGGAGTACAGGTGATCTTGCAAGCAGGTCTTGACTCTGGCCCCTGAAATGAGCAGGATATATTGGTTGGTGTGCTTGCTGCTTCAACTGTTGCTTGGTTCTGGGCAAAGCAACAGTAAATCAGTTGCAGCTTAAGAGTTTGCACCTGTGCTCCTGCAAGGTGCTCTTTCTTTGGTGTGGTATGTGGTAATGAAGCTTTGCTGATTGGACACTGATGGGCTTTTTAGTTTTAGCAACATGGGCCCTTTGACAACCCCTCTAACTCTTAAACAGGCAATCTCAAGAGAGGTTAGGAGTGGCGTGTCTGAATGGTGGTCGGTTACAATGTACAATTAACATCTCCTGTCCCAATACTGACAAATGGGTATTAAAGGCGTTGGTAGGCTGAATCTTGTTTTTATTGAATGCTTAGCCTGCAGTGCAACCTTGAAGCTGACCGGCTGGGCTGGGGGCTGTGCTCTGTCCTCATCTGCCAGCTGGAGGTGGCTGTGAGGGGTGGGAGTGGAGGGGACAGAGGGAAGGGAAGGAGTAACTACGGAAGGAAGGTGTTCACATGTGGAAGTGCCCAAAAGAAACAGTTGATGGCGTTAGTCGTAGATGATCCAACACACTTCTCCATATGGATTTTATTTGCTTATTCCTTCACTGGGCTTTTCAGAGAGGCTGTGAGGTACACAACTTCGTGTTTGAAGAAAGACCGTACCAGCATTGAGTGGAAGCGTGGAAGTCGTGTCTTCAACCTAGTGCCAGTCAGTATCATGCTGATTGTAATTCCTGCAAGTCAGGGAGACCCCAGCACTTAATAACAGCAAGCTTTTCTCAGAAGTGGTCTAATTTTCCTGATATTGTTACAGCCTGCTGCATTATGTTGGATATCACTGTAGGTGTCTGACACGTGTCAGACTGATACTGTAAATGAATTCACTGTAGTCTCCTCCCCTCTCCTGTCTTTGCAAACAAAAGAACTATGGTAAACCCAGAGCATAAATGCCCTCTGAGGTTAACTGACGTGTCTTTGGTCTCACCTGGTTACAGTCAGGCATTTTGTAGTGGTCCGGGGGACTGTGCTGTCTGCTGAGCTGTAATGCAGCACTGGGATTTCTTTTAGTTGTTAGAAGCTGTGAAATATGGGGGAGGGGAAATCTAATGTACATTTGAGCTTGCTAAAAACTTTACATTAAATGCAAATCACAACGTGAAACACTTTGGCAGAGTCACGCATGCATTTTCTGGAAGAAACCTGGAACAACCACGGCAGTGTTGGGTGATGGCAGTGTCCTTTCTGATTAAGTTCCCCTCGGTGACCATGTGCCAGGGCATGGGATTGAACTCTGCTTGGGAAAGGCGTTTTGACTTTCTTCTCGGCAGTGGCTTTGCCTCTTCTTCTTGCCGGCTGTGTCTCCCAGGCAGACCAGCCTCCTGTGGGATCCTGCCCCATGGTGTCCTACCGCCTCTCCCCTTCCTTTCCCAATCTCCCCCTTGGATGCTCAGCTCTTGCCGTCTCTGCCGAGGTGTGGAGCAGAGCACATACGAGCTTCCTTGTGCTTCCCCTCCTACATGCAGCATGATCTGTGCAGCTCTGCATGTGTGGGAAATATGGCCAATAAAGGCGAGAACATCCTGCGTTGTCATCTCCTTTTCCTGGACTTTTCCTCCGTTCCCCTTGATGTAAAATGAGGTCAGTGCCACGTCCTGATGGCCAGCATTGCATAGACATGGCCCAACCTTGCCGATTCTGTGCTTTTGGACAACTGTTCATTTGCTTAACTACTTTATGGGTGGAGAGCGATTAAGAAACCAGTTTGAACGCAGTGTCCTGAGGTGGAGGGTAACCTGTATTGAAAGGGGACCAAGGTGCACAAGCGTCCTCCCGGCTTTTGATTCACCTCTTGGCTTTGCTTGTGCGCAGGTTGCTGGGAGGCCAAGCTGTAGCATAAGCAAGAGCCCGATCAGGCCTAAGCAGAAATGCTGCGTTCCCATCTGCTGGCCAGAGTGACTGGATATGAGCCTCTTCTACAGAATAGTCAAGCTTACGTGACTGGGATCTGCTTTTTCACATCGCATTTGACTAGTTAACTGGTTTGCATCAATTTAAATGTACCTCCATAAAGTTCTGCACTATTTTAACTAAGCTCATTCAAAAACTGGTTTTAATTAGCAAGTGCAGTCTTTGTGTAGTAAGTGCCAAGATTGCTTTTAATTTGCGTAGAACCCATGGAGGTAGCACTGCAGACTGTCAGCAGTTCATACGGCTGAACCACAGCACTGTTCATTGCTGAATTTTCCTTCCTTTCACTCCAGCAAACCCACACAGTACTTGCATTGCCTCGGCAGATCCCCCTGTAATTACTGTAGGGCCACTGCGAATGCTATGAGCAAAAGCTGCTTTCCCATTAAACGTCTGTATGATGTGTTTTACACCCACAACTCAGGTTAGATGTGACCAGATAGTGGCCTAATTTGCAACTTGAGTTTTGTGAACCGGTTACAGCCTGCGCTGGTTTGGGAGATCTCAGTCTCTGCTGTAGAAAGACTCTCATTAGATCAAAGGTCCTGAGGTGAAAACGATGTAGAGAAGTCAAGGAAGAGCTGTGTTGGGGGGTCCAACACCGGTGGGGAGAGGGGTCTTTACTTAGCTTTTACCTGAGCTGCTTTTCCTTAGGCTTAGGCTAACTATTAATACCAGTTCTTAGACATTCTGCATTTATAGTCAAGGTATGAAGGAGTTCAATTAAATCGCATAACCAGGCATTCAGTTCTTCGTGCCTGCTATCTGTGGATGGACATGTGGACATATTTAAGCATAGTAGTGCAGCCCATCACTGTAGGCTGCCATTTGTGGGTGTGGTTTGCTTTTTTCCCTTGACTAGGATAAATAAATAATTTTCCATACCACCTCTAATTCATGGTTCTGACTCCTGTGAAGTTCTTAGGCTTGCATCTGTTAAGCATTATAGTAATTTTATAAGGCTTCTGAACTAAAATTACTGGCACAGATGTCAGCTGAAGTTGTGGAACTGGAGAGTTTTTTTCTTCTTGTAACAGTGCTAAATGAAAAGATGGAGATGTCAGTCATAATGTAAACACGGTACAATGGGAACCTGCCAGAATTTGGTAGAGACAGGAATTGTGTGTATATACCATACTTTTGTTTGAATTGGTTAGGTGTGGCTACCTACAATCTGGTTTGCTAAGGCTTGCTCTGCCTTTGGCTCAATCCAGTGTAGTCTCTTGCTGTAGCTGAGGAAGAAAAGGCAGTAGTGGCCAGGACCAGGAGAGTCAGCATCTGACCAGAAGTTAGAAAAGATTCTGGAAATCTTGCCTTTAAGGAGGATAAAGACTGGAGGTAGATGTGATGTAGCTTAAGGGATTCCTGTGCTTAAGCTGTGGATGGCTGACCTCCTTGCTCATAGATTGGTCTTCCAAAGTTCTGATCAGCTTGAAGACCAGGTAACTAACTGAACTGCCATCAGGTTTTGTAGTATTATGTAGCAATACTGTACAACCTAGATGTGCTCTTCGCAACAAACCAGCAGCAGATGGCCGGGGCAGTTCTGAGCGAAGTACTGCAGCCTGTCCCTCTGCGCTGCCTCTTCCCAAGTCTTATGTTTGCAGTTTGAGGTGATGCTTTGTGGTGTGTCCCTGCTGCAAGCTGAAGAACTTGGGCTTGCAGCACCTCCGACTTGCAGAAGGAGCTTCTTCATGCACTGAAACAATTTGTTTATCTAATTGGCATCTCTGGTTACGTTTCCCTAGCCTTTCCCTGCAATCTTAATGCCCTTAATTCTGTTCAGCAAGCCTGTGATGTAGTTCATGTTAGCATGTTTGGCAGCCGGTGAAGGTAACTTAGAATCTCTCCATTGTTTCGGGCTGTTACCGTAGGTGATGAAATAATTAGGAGAAGCTCTACAGAACCACACTGTTGCTGACCTGTGATGCAAGGTAACTGTGACAAGCGGAGGAGAATACGGTTCCTGGAAGCCAGTTTTAGCAATGCGATCAAGCTTGCTTGTTGCTTGCAGAACATTGCTGTGGCTGAATGTGCAAGAGTATACCTGTCATCCCTTGCACCTTTCAGAATAGGAAAGGAAAGAATTTGCATTTGGGATTACATCACTGTTTGACACTGAAGTTCATGCTGTGAAGCAGTGTGTTTTGGGCGGGAGGCATTCACCTCTTGTATGTGTTTGATAGTTTCTTTTTGAAAAGAGAAGCTGCAGCTGCTAGCATAGTGTTAACACAAGACTGGAAAATGAGGAATTGGTATTTTGCTAGTCAGCACAGGTAAAGGCTGAGCTCCTAGGGATGCCGTAGATGAGTTTCTCCTGGCTGCGACAGTTACAACCACATTTGTAGGCTGTTGTGCATGCGCTGAAATGACGAGATTTTCTTAACTGGGTTTAGCTGGTATGCTGAGCTGTAGATGTGAATGTGAGGTTTGTGCTTCTGTCATTGAAATCCCAGTTCTGTTCCCCTGGGGACAAGGAAAGGTCATAGCAGAGTACACTGTTCACACAAGCAGGGTATTAACATTGCAGCAGGCCAAGAGGATTTGGACTTATTGACTTTTCTCAAAACACCATCAGTATTTTCTTCACCTTGTGCAAGACACAAGTCACTGCATTGATTCCGAAGAGGGATGTGGACAAGGTGATAACTTCCTTCCTGAGCAAATGCAACTTTTCTGTACGCATCTTGGTCCACAGTTTCCTGCTTTCAGTTGCTGCCAGTATTTGTGTTTGCGCCACCTCCAAAAGCCTCTGATTTTGCTGCAGAATGGCCTCGTTTTATCTGCCACATCACTTTTAGTTAGGTGGTTTCTGCTAGTTAGTTAATTCCGAGGAGGAGGAGATGCCTTTGTTTTGCCCGTGAGCTTGTCAAGAGAAGTCTCACCGGTTCAGCAACAAGCTATTGTCTGGATATCTAAAATGTCAGTTAGAGTGCATCTTTTTTTGTCGAGTGTTTTCTTATTACTATAAACTGTACAAATTGCTATTTGCATCTAGAGAGATCACTTTTAGTGACTGTAAGCACACAAGCAGACTTGTGATGACAGCTTGCCTGAAAAACACGTGCCTCTCCCATCCAACTGTCCATACGGAAACGCGGCGTTGCTGTAGAGTGACATCTATCAAACTGAGCTCCCAAAAAGGGACATGACCAGCAATAACCTAGAGTTCAAGTTTTGTTTTTATCACAGCTGTGTGTCCATATGCCACTTAAGTGCCTCCACATGTAGCTAATATGCATATCATCTTCTGTATATACTTGCTTGCTTATCTGGTCTGCAGAGCTCTTCTGACTATACAGCTCTAATGCAGGGATAAAGGCAGTGGCGGAGCCTGATCTATGGCATGGGATACGTGATGACACCGGAGTGTGTAGTGTGGTGCAGGTCAGCTGGAGAGAGTAAACAGCCAAGCTTCAGCCCCATGGTAGGTGCATTGCAGCCACTCCGTGCTCACCATCCCACTTGCAGCAAAGAGAAGGTATGGAGGATGCTGTATTTAACATCTAAATATGACCATACTCTAGAGGTTTCCTTGTGCTGTCAGCGCTGGGACCAGACTGCCATGCTTTGCAGTTTACATCCACTGCTGATGTCAGGTTTTTCACTTTTGAGGTTTCTTTGTTTTGTTTTGTTTTGTTTTGTTTTTCTTTTTTTCCCTCTGTCTTAATTCTGGTCTCTGCTACTGGAGTTCTGCTGAAGGTGCTGTGCGGCTTCGGTATCTGCTTACAGGAGTGATTTCTACCCATCCAGCAGCTGCTTAATCCGAACAGGCCATGTTCCCAAGCTTCCCAAGTTTTTCTGGCAGGCAGGAGCAGCTGGAAGGAGAAGTTCTTCTCTGTCCGTCCCTCTGACAGCTCATCTTGTCAGCCTAGTAAAACTGTAGCTCTAGCTGATCGAAAGGAGAGGGCTTCTTAGCTGACATAACTTGCAAACATAGAGGGAACCCAGGTGCCCGCCTTTGCATTTAGATTGGCCTTCTCCAGGTTTATTCATTCATTAGTCCGAAGATCCGCACTGGTGGCAGCGTTTCATTTATTTGTACTCTGCCATGTGCCCTCACAGAGAGAACAACACGGGAACCAAGTTGTATGGACAGGTTCATCTATAGCAGAATACAAGCAGTGAATGTTTATTGTGGGTTTTCCAGGAGGAATTTGGAGCAGGAGGACTCCTTGGAACAATTCTAGGAAATGTGGTTCTCCTAAATAAACATGTTGATTTTTTTCAATGCAGTCAATTTGTCGGTGCCATCTGTTGGCTCTTGTTACATTGAGGAGATCAATTGCTGACTTATGGGAACACTTACTGGCATAATTATACTTTTATAACAATTACTGATTAGACTGATCACATGGTCACATTCCGAAAGAAGTGGGTTTTTTCCTGATTTTTAACGTAGGCTGCTATAGAAACAACTGACCCAAAATGGAATAGGTGGTTTCTTTATGGAATGATCATCCATGCAGGAAATCTTAATTATAGTTTAATTATAGTTATAATTAGATCTAAGCAAATGTGTAGCATGAAGTAATAGGTGTTAGCCCAGGACAGGGTCTTTAGCTTTTTCCTTTGTTCACCGTGCAGAAGAAAAAGGAAACGTTCGCTGTTTCATGACTTCTTTCCACTGAAAACAGACGTTTTGCTCCTACCTTTTTTTCCCCTCTCATATACTTTCCAAGAAGTTGGAACAGTTAAAAGCACAATGGCTGTCCTCTGCCTGCCCCTGTGCCGCCCCCGTCCTCCTCCTGCCCATGCACCTGGACACCCAGCAATTTATTTCCCTTCTTGTTGACAGGGCAGTATTGATTCAAGGAAGTCCATATGAATATTAGCCACACTTAGCTGATAAACAGGATGTCTATATAATTTTAATTCCTGCAAGTAGGTATTCTCTCTTACACAGAGACTTGTGCCTCATTTAGGAGACTCTCACCCTTGGCATTGTCTTCTAGTTATGGTGGCTACCAGATTTTAAAATCTGGTCTCTCAATGCAAAATAGGAACTTATAATTTTGGGGTGCAGTGAAAGCAACTTGCTGGTTTGCCTTGAAATATAGTTTCTAGCCCTCTTGACTTCCCATTTGATGCAGGGGGACATGCTGATATTGGGGATAACTGCTTGTGACCGTTTGGCCTTCCAGAGTTTCAGTTCCTCTCCTTTAGTTCCCTAACCACCCCTTTTGCTTTCATGCTGTCGTGGTTTAGCCCCAGCCAGCAACTAAGCACCACGTGCCCCCCGCCAGTGGGATGGGGAGGAGAATCAAAAACAAGTAAAACTCGTGGGTTGAGGTAAGAACAGTTTAATAATTGAAATAAAATGAAAATAATAATAGTAATGAAAAGGAAGATAAAAAGAGAGTGAAATATAATCCAAGAAGGACAAGTGATGCACGATGCAGTTGCTCACCACTCACTGACTGATGCCCAGTTAGTTCCTGAGCGGTGATCCTCCTCCTAGGCCAACTCCCCCCAGTTTATATACGGGACATGACATCACATGGTATGGAATACTCCTTTGGCCAGTTAGGGTCAGCTGTCCTGGCTGTGTCCCCTCCCAACTTCTTGTGCCCCTCCAGCCTTCTTGCTGGCTGGGCGTGAAAGGCTGAAAAATCCTTGACTTAGTCTAAACACTACTTAGCAACAACTGAAACCATCAGTTTGTTATCAACATCCTTCTCATACTAAATCCAAAACACAACATTATACCAGCAACTAGGAAGAAAATGAACTCTATCCCAGCCAAAACCAGGACACGTGTTAATCTGTGGTTGAAATTTCCACTACTTCTCACAAGGCTTTTGCCTGGCATGCACACATACTCAGCACAGCTTTAGAATAAAAAAAAATACAGAGCAGTGTTCAGCTGAAGTGCACCAGAAGAAAAATCTGGAAATACAATGGATAAGCCTTATGGCCCTGGAGAGCAAGACCTCTGCAGCATCTTGCAGGCATCAGTTTGAACACCTTACCTTCTCCTTACCAGCTGTTGTTTTTAGCAGCTTACCATTTCTTCCAAATAACGATTTCTTCCTCAAATTACTGGTGTAAGTTTTACTTGGATTCAAGAAGGAAAAAATGAAATGTTTAGAAATGGAGGGAACACTTTGTTAATTGGTAGCAGCATGTATGTGACATGTATCCTACTGCCTGTAAGCTTCATTAACTTTTGATAAAAGCACAGTTAATTTTTCAGACTCCTTTTTTATGGGTATTTCATTGCTTAAGAAATTAGATCATGGTTTTCTTCCTCTTCTACTTGTAGCCAAATTTGTGCTTTATTTAATGACGTTTAGTCTTGCTTGCTCCTCTCTATTTTATCTGGTATTTGCAAGCATGAGGGAATGCACTTGATTTTGGGTTTGGGATTTTAGTGTTTCATGAGACTACCTGAAACTGATTCTTTTTGCATAAATAGTACAACAGAGTGCTAGTTCTAGTGGTGCCATAAATGTTAGTGTTCCCTTCGGTTGGAGCGGGAAGCCTTTTTGCCTGTACTTTCTTGATGCTTTCTCCTGGGGTGAGATGGTTTTGCGATGGCAGCAGCAAGTTACTGCTAGCAGGAAGAACTGCAACCAAAACCTTCAAACTTGTGTGCATAACCTGCATCAAGAGCTTGGACGATGGAGCAAAACCCAGGAGGAGGAGAAGGAGAAGTAGGAGGAGGGTGTGCAGTTGCAGGGGCTCTTTCCTGATTGGGAGGCTTAGGCAGGGAAGACTTTCCCAGCGTAAGGAAAGCATGCACTTAGCAGGGCAGAATCCATTCTGGTTGTTTCCCTGTGACCAAGTTTTAGATGAAGTCAGTCTGGCTGATGTGACCAGAGGACTTCAGCCAGTCTTTTTTCTGTTGAAATCCTGAATCATCTTTCAAGGGAAGGGAGAATATTAGCTAGCTGGGAAATGCAGGAATGGAGAAACCAACTTGGTCTGTTCTGGAAAGCCTTGAAACCACTCCTTCTGGAAAAAAAGCAATCCTCTGAAACAAACCAAAGAGGAAACCTCTGAAACAAACCAAGTAAAGTACCTCTGCAAAGCCCCAGGTGAAATGCAAGCCCCTCACCCCTGAAATTCCCTGTGCTTTCCCTTCTGTGGTGAGCATGGAGGAGTTGTCCTACTTCCACCCTTGCACGTTCGTGAGGAAGCTCTGAATTTCCCGAAACCGGAGCACAAGGTGGTTTCCCCAGGCTTTTTCAGGAGACTTTTACCTTTTATGTTACATCAGTTGCTGGAGGCATTTGAATGGAATGAAAAGATTTTGAAGAAACCTCCTCAGAAATGCCACGTCTCTCCTCCTTGTAACTTTTGAGGATGGGTTTAGGTTTGCTCAAGGGCCACCCATTTGGCCAATCTCAGTAAGATCTTCACAAGAAGACATCTTCTGGCTGGAGTTTGTGTTCCTTTGCTACTGATTCAGGTATTGTGTGTCTTGTGAGTGTGGAGTTTCAGGGCACCACATGTAAAGCCTGCAGCGTAGCAAGGTGACAAGTGTGGGGCAGGCAAGCAGGTGAGATGGCAGCCTGGTTCTCCCTGCCCCATGTTATCAGAGAGAAAAACAGAGTAATTCAGTTCTTCTGTTTTGTCTGGCCCTACTGACCATGGCATATTTAATCAGCTGCTCTACATACCTTCAACTTGGAGAAGAGTGTGAACTCAAGCCATATAATTAAGCTGGGAAATGAGATCTCCTTAGAGCAAATATAGAGCTGGGAAATGAGTAAGGAGTTTAGGAATACTCCAGATCTGTGGATTGTCATTTACATATTTGGGCCTGAAAATGACTCATGTCTCTTGGTAGACATCTTGGCTTCACTCTTTGAGGAAGCTTCCCTTAGCTTTATATATATATATATATATGTATGTATGTATATGTGTATATATGTATATGTGTATATATGTATATATGTTTAAATTTTATAAAAGCTCATTCTTGCAGGGAAAATGCTTTGTGAAAAGCATGTACTGAGTGGTTTCCAATCTCCCTCTGGCTCTCTTAACTTTTCCAGTCTGCTCCTGAGCATTGTCCTTGAAACTATGTGGCGCAGATCTACCAAAACCCTAGTTAATGAAACACGCGCTTGTCGCCTGTCTGCTGCTCAGCAGAGGATGAGCTGCAGCCCAGAATGCTGCCAGCCCAGTACAGGACAGCAGCGGCTCGTCACCCTGTTAATCACTGCCGGTTAGTGCTTGGCAGCCTCACAGAGCAGGATCCCATTCTGCCATTTCACCTTGTGTCTCGGCTCTAGCCCCATTCCTGCCAGCAGCTTCTAGTGCTGAGTGCCAGACCTGGCTGCCTTTCAGCTTCTGTTCTTGCTGTAGGAAGCATGCTCAGTGACTTGGAAGTCTGGAATTGTTCCTGTACTCTGAATTAAGGGTTTCAAATGAAAGAAACAGCTTATTGTACTTGGTGCCTTTTTGGGATTCTGCTGTGTTCTGCTTACATGCAGGGCATTTATTCCCCTGGCAGGGATTTTATCCTAAAATATGAAGCTTAATTTTCATGTGCTTCAGATTGTTCCCTTAAAGATTGTAAAAATCCTCTTTTGTTTATTTGTTTTTCTCCAAACAGCACCATGCCTGTTAGAGCATCGTTTAGCATTGCACTTGGGGTTTGGCATGAGAGGAGAAGTACATGTGTTTTCGATCGTGTGCCACTGTGGTTTTTCATCCATGGACATGGCACGCCTTTGTGTGTGGAGCACTTGTCCTCATCCCTAGCAAATGCTGGAGCCTGTTACAAGCTAAACATTTATGTAATTGGGCTTTGGGCTCCTGTGTCAAATCTTTCTGGTTGCGCATCATCAGCGTTTTTTACCGCAGTGCTGCTTTGCATGCCCTTCCCCATGTCTTTGCATGATTCTGCAGTCTTCCTTGACAGAAGTTTTGTAAATTATGCTTTAGCAAAGCAACCAGGAGAAGATTTCTAAAAGCGGTTCTTTTCCCAGGGAGAGTGCCATCTCGAAGCGAGAAAACCTGCTGGTGGATGTTAATTCAGCCCACAAATCTTGAACGAGGCTGGCACACTATAGCTGCTCGCTCGCACTGATGTTTCTTGGTGGGGAGGAAGGTACTTATTAACTCAAGGCTGAAATCTGATGTAGGAGCAGCAGAGCAAATGCTCCTCTGCCAGTAAGAGCAGCTTTTTCTCTCATCTGTTTGCTCTGGCAAGGTATCACACTGGTGGTTGCCTTTTCTCGCCTGCTAAACCTGGCCTTCCGGAAAAGATTCTTTTCCTTACTCTCTGTGTGTGGATGAAACAAATGACAGAGTGGACTTGAGGGGAGGTACTTTTTAGCACAGAAGTGTCTCCCCATTTGGAGTCTGTTGGCTTTACTGTCCATGCCCAAACAAGCTGGGAGTCGCCAGTGCTGGGGAAGGATGCTCGGAGAAGGTGGAGAGAAAAGAAGCAAGAGAGTCTTCAAGGCTGGAGAGCAGCTGACTGGAAGCAGTTAAACTTGTTTAAACTATGTTAGGGTAGCGTTGTAGAGCACTTCTGCCTTAAAATAGGTAAATAAATACCTCAATTGTTAGAAGCCTCAACGCCCCTGTTTCCATCCCTGCTCGTATTTGTCAGCCCTGTTACAGTGAGATGTTGTGTGCATAACACAATAGGGTCTGTTCCACTTGTGTCCGGATTTCAGTGCCTGAAAGCTGTTCCCCCGCTGAGTGGCTACCTGGCAACTTCTCCATCTGTCTCTCTGTTTTTATGCCAAAGCAGGGCAGCTCTCGGGCTGGTGTTTGGGCACAACCTCCAGCGGTAAGTTAATGCAACAGTGGCGAGGCTGAAGAGCGAAGCTGGGTGGTGAGATCTAGGAAACTGGTTCCTTTGAGCAAATGATAAATGTTCGGACTCGCTTGAAATATATACAGGAGTTCAGAAGTAACTTGCTTTTCAGCACAGTGTTGGGTGCCTCTGTGAACATGCTGTACTGCTGTAATGGGCAACAGCCTATAAATCCCACTGCCTTCTGCAATGCTGCTCTTAAGGAGGTACCCTCTGTAGGGAAAATACACTGAGGGTTAGGAAGCAAAGCTTCTTCCTGCCCGATTTGTGGCAAGCTGGCTGGATTCTGGGAGGCTGCTCAGATCCCAGGCCCTCTGAGGCAGGGACAACCTCTTCTGTTTTCATACAGTGTTCAGCATGGCAGGGTCTTATGTGCAGTATTCGTTTTTAAAAATGCTTTTCCTAATATGCATTTGGGTCAATAATCTCTCTTTTGTTTTTCCCTTCTGCTAGGTTGCTATAAAGATAATTGATAAGACACAGCTGGATGAAGAGAACCTGAAGAAGATATTTAGAGAAGTTCAGATCATGAAGATGCTTTGCCACCCACATATCATCAGGTTATACCAGGTAGGAGCACTCTGCAGTGGATTTTCCATCCCTCTGCACGATAGCTTTACGCTGACTGTATAGTAGTGCTTTCTCTAGGGTTATCCCTCCATTTCTCCTGTGTGAAATACGGGGAAAGTCCTTTATGTTTTCAAGGTCTCAGGGAACTTTGATCAGAGGGATGGGGGGAAAGTGTGGCTAATCCTTCTATTTTCTGGAGATCACACTTCCGCTGTGGGCTGGCCTCTTGCCATTTGTTTATGGCTATTGTGTGCTTTTCAGTTTCCAAGTTGAAACCGGATGCGGGCTCCCCTTCTCAATTTAAGGGAGAGAGAAAGTCTCACCCGCTAGCAGGACTGAAAATATGCGACTCCTTGGCTCTCCTCTCTCAGCCCAGTTGCCCTGTGGCCCCAAGGACCTGCTGAAAGGCCTTCCCACGAAGATCCCTGGAAGGTGATCAATAGCAGCAGACCTGCTTTTGAATATTGTTTGCAGACTTTCTCCAGCTTGTTTGGCATCTTTACTCTGCAAACTAAACCACCAGAGACAGAATCCATGTATGTTGCCTTTTACACACATGTTCGGTGGTGCCCCTCTGACTGCATGGTCAAATAGAACAGCAAGGAAGTTATAACAGGCTGGAGACAAGCAGGCAGCAGAGTGATGGGAGTGGAGGAACAAAGGGGACCAACACCTTGGTGAAATGTTAAAAGCTGTTTCAGAAGCTGTTGGACAGATGAAAGACTCCCGCCCTGGGCCTTTCTGATACAAGGGCTCAAGCAGTGACTTACAACCAAAGAGTGCTAAAAAGCTCTGTGCAAACTCTCCTCTCTGTTGCTTGCAGTCCCAGTTCTGGGGAGCTGTGGGACAGAGGCTCCTTCCCAGGATTGTGCCAGAGCTGACCACTGACTGCCAGGTTCACACAGAACTACCTGGCCCTTTGATGGAGCGGTGCACTTGCCAGAGGGCTCTCAGTCACAGGCTGTTTTGGGAATGGAGGGGACTTCCATCCAAGCTGTGGATGGAAGGTTAGCTCTTCTTTGGGCTGGTATGGAAAGTGGAGAAAGGGCTGTCCAAGGCCCTTCCTGGGGACAGTGTTCAGGTGCAAGAGAGACTAATTAAAGATGGGTGATCTCCTGTTTGTGGCAGGCATTGGAATGTGAAAAACTTGGAATCCTGGGGGAAATATGCTGGGGTTATTTCCTTTTGTAGTTTAATGTTCCTGTGTGCATTTTAAGGGAGAAGTTGTGGTAACCCACAATCGAAGTTGCCGTTCCCTACAACCAGCTTTTGTCTGTTCAAGCCCAGTCTGCTTCTCGTCTGTGCCTGATAGATAGGAGTATTTAGTGGGACTCCAAAGAGTTAAACCCGAGTAGAAGTGACAGAGGTTAATGTTTAGCTGTTTTGGCCAAACCTTCAAGTGTGAGATGCTTACAGCACACACTGCAGAATTGCGGCACTTTTAGGGTACTTAGGGAATGTTTGTTTGCAAACTGACTCCTTAAAGCTTTTCTTTTCTTTTTTTTTTTTTTTCTGAGCCAAACCCCCCTTTTTCAACCTGTTTTATTCCATCTAAAGTGTTTGATATGATACTGAACAGGGGACACTTGTGGCTCGGCTTTGCTAAGGTGAGAAAAGAGTACCCACCGTGGAGCATGTTACATCTGGCTGTTCTTTCTGGGTACTTTCAGTGGCATTTATTTTTCGATAAAAACTACTAAAACCTGGAGTTGGGAATTCAGAGCCTTTCACAGCTTTTCGTCAGGAATCTGACTTTAAAAATCACGTTTCCTTGAGCTTATAGAACTGAAAAGGTGTAAGTGAAAAAGGAGAAAGTGTCTATAATATAAGAGATTCTGTCTGGAAACAGAAACGTGCTTAAAAATATCTACCGAAGACTTCTCTGGACATGTAGTATGGCCTTTAAGTGGGAGCTGTACATCATGCCCTGTGACACTTGAGCAGAACTGAGGTTCATCTTAATTATACTCTTAACATTCAGCATAATAGTGATCCAGCTGTTAAAACAGCTGCCATTGTCTGGATCAGGCTTGCATTTTTTAAAAGAAGAAGTCTCTGTGTTTGAGTCCTAATTCTTAGTAAGAACAAGCAGTGTGGGGCTCCAAGTACCAAGCTTCTCTGTTGGGATGATAGTCCATTTTGTGTCAAAAGGTGAACTTTCACTTGTCTTTGAAACAGAGAAAAGCCAAAACGAAACCAAAATGTTTCCAGGCCTTTTCTAAACACCCTGGAGTATCCAAATGGACCTCTCAAACCTTGCACTGGAGGTTCAGCCCTGCAGTCCTGGAAGTGAAACATGGTGGTTTTTTCCATTGACAAAGCTGCAAAGCCTGCTAAATAAATGGCATCAAATTTTGGAGAATACCCCAAGTGTGTACTTTCCTGAAGGCAGGTCACAAAACCTAATCCAGCCACAAAACAGGCCTCGGAGCCACTGTTACCAAATCTGCAGGCAGGAGGGCATTATTTGCTGCTTTTTGTATGCTCAGTGCAATTGTGCGCCCTCACCCACCGTCTATTAAGCGTTAAAAATGTAGTTGAGGCCTGTCTTTAGCATATAGTGCCTTGCCCTATGCTTTTCTTCTCTTCTGTATCCTGATAGGGCCTTTCCTAGAAGTTGTTCAGGACTCTGAGGTAATTTTGGAGTATAGGTTTACTAAGGGTGATAGAACTGTGCTCAGAAAATCAGTCGTACGCTTCCAAGAGTCCTGTGCAGCGGCCTCACTGTGGCGCAGAGCGTGGCATTGCTCTCCATCAGCCCCTTGCTGCCTTTTGTCTGCCCTCTACAGAAATTGCATCTAATATATTCCCAGCCTTGCGTGTTGAACTGCCACGGCCCCAAAATCCTAACTGACTCTTAAAAAATGTCTGTTAATAACTGTGAAAAATGTGGTGTTACCTGGCTGAACTGTGCAGCCTCCCTAAAGCAAAGCCCACACTGTGGTTTACGTCTAATGGGTCTTGACTCATTTGAAAGTTGCTTATCGATTCAGCGAATATTCCTCCCTTTGGCAAAATTGCGTTGGTTATTTTAGTGCCTGCAATGGACTGATTAATTGAAAGGGTGAACTAAGTTTGGTTGTAGGAATCCTGAAAAGTCTCCCAGGCTGCTGGAATGAGACAAAACTGGGGAGCAAACGCTAACAGGAGAGTAAATAGAAGAGGAGGAAGGTGAAGTGTTGTATTTAGCTACAGATTTAGCATTTAAAACTTGCTGTTTGATTCTTACTTTCCCCAGTTCCTGTCCATTCCTTTGCATAGCTCTGTAAAGCCTGGGAAAGTAATATTTTTGATTCGATGAAAACAGTTACACGTGTTTGTAACTACAAAAAATTTATTCTTTCTATGTTTCTTTTTGCACATGGCAGTCTCCTTATCTGTCACTTTTCTGTCCTTGCATGCAGGTTATGGAGACGGAGAGAATGATTTATCTAGTGACAGAGTATGCTAGTGGAGGGGAAATATTTGGTAAGTATGTTTATTGCATTTTTTAATCAGATAATGCACTTGGTCAACTACAGTAAACTGAAAATAGCTGCCACACTCTCTTGTTTCAGTTGAGACATGCCCTTCAGCCTGAAAACTTTCCATTGACAAGGGGGGTAAAGAAAGAAATGCTACCAACTTGATGGAAAAATAACTTCCATAACCTCTGTTTCTTCTTTGGGTTTCATTGACAGGTGGTGCTGCTACTTTTTTTATGCTGACTTTGGGATTAAAGACATTGGAAATAGTAATCCAGTTGGATTTTAAAGTGTTGCTGAATACTTTGCTTCCCAGCAGGTTATTTGAAACTTGTTGACAATAGCGGAAATGTTGTTGGTTTTTGGTAGCTTTCAAAGAAACAGGCAGTCCTGCGGTTCTGTAGTATTTTGTTCTCAAAACCATGTATTTTCTTATCTTTTTCATATCTAATGTTATCTTAGCATGTATTAGTTACATCCATTTTAAACTCCATTGTCTGCTAAGAATGGTTTGGCTGAGCTGTCTTGACCACAGAAGCTATTCTTTAAAGGAAAAGAAGTATCTGTGCAGCACAATTGCAAGAACTGTTGACTGATTTATTAATTTGTTTTATTGCCATGACCAATAAGAAACTTGTAGAAATAGAGATTTACTTACACACTGGAATTTTGCACCAGGTGGCAGAGTTAGAATTTTGCAAGATTGGTTCTTTACTAACTTAGCCAATGTGAGCCTCAGAAAAGGGGGAAGATGCTTCGTGCTTGAAGTGAGCTGGCTTAAATCTTCTTCCAGGCAGTGTCCTTGTGAGGACAGTCACATACGGCCTGTCAGCTAAATGGCAATACTCTCCTTTTTGTCCTGTTAAGTCATTGCAGCAGATTCACTTTTGATGTCAGAGCCTCTCACTCTGCTGGAACTGTGGCTGAGTTGTAATAAAAGATGAAGCTCTTAGAGAAGCAAGACAAGCTCCAAATTAAGGAAAAGGAAAACAACTTGAACTGAAAAATGCTCGTTTCCGGTGAATATAATCTAATACCAGTTCCTCAGTACCTTCGTAGATGGCCTTCTTCCCGACATTGTCCTCGTCCTTTGGATTTCTTCTCTGGGAAGGTGACAGCTGAAGGAAGAAGCAAGTAGTAGCTGATGTTTGGAAAGTGTGGATTGCCTGGTGAAAAACCCGACTTCCTCCACCTGAGTCTTCCAGTTGTTTCCTCAAACATGAATCATGGCACTAGACACCCAGCGGTTCTGGAAGCTTGTGAAATTCGTCTTACCTTGTGTGGGAAGTCGTAATTGCAGCAAAATTACTTGAATGTGTATTAGAGTTCGCTTGTGTCTGGATCACTGCAGAAAAGTATAACTGACTTTTTGCTTTTTCTCCCTCTTCTGGTGAATTTGGCACAGATGGGCTCGCCTTTTTTTAAATCCAGAACTATGTGCAAGCTCGTATACAAACTTGGAATGAATTCTCTTAGCCTTCTACATGAGTTGAAGTGAAAATCTCGTTGCTTTCTGAAATATTTTATGCTATAGTAAATTCAGCTCAGTAGCATGGCTAATTTCCATTACACTGCCCAGCATTTTATCCTCATGGATAGCTGGGAGCAGCCAGTTATGTAAAAGCCATGATGTTTTTCCAGACCGAAGCCAGAGGTTGTACCCCCACTAACCGGTTTTGAGCATTTTCAGATGCTGCGCGAGGGCCTGTGCGCCCTCGGTATTAGAGCAGAGAGGGGGAAACTAAAGTCTCAGCTTTTTGTAATCAGAGTTTCCTGAGGAGCCACGAAGACTTTGTTCTAACAGCGGAAGCAATTTACAGGGAGGAAACAGCAACCTGTTTTGGGAAGGCTTCCTTGCAGTCATTAGCATCTCCAGTACTGAAGAATCTCACATCCTCATGTTGTTGAGAGAAAGTCTATCGCAGCGCAGGCTGGCTTCGCACCCACTCTGGCTTTTCTGTACTGTCGTGCAGCGGGTGGAAGCTGGGACTTACCTGTTACTAAGGATTAAACTTTGCCCACACATTGCTTCAACTCAATGCCCGTCCCTCTCATGGTAGGCTTGTTAGGGATTGCTGGACGTGCTGCTGGGATAGTCGTGTTAGGTGCATATGGACAGTGCAGTCACTGTGTCCTTTACTGGGCACTGGGGAATCCTCTATTAAACATGCCTGTGCTGAGTCTTTATCTCTTTTTCTTGTTTGTCTCCTAACACCTGCGTGACCTAGGTTTTGAAGTGTAGTGCTGAGCTGCCGAAGTGGGAGGCGCTGGCAGCCGCAGTTTTTTGGATGCTAAACGCTTGGTGTGAGGTTGAGTGCCTCATATAATCTGAGTTACAGTGTCACGCTTTTGTGAACAGCAAGTTTTTGTTAGAAGCAAATCTAAGTTGTTTCCCTTGGTGCTTTAAAAAGACTTTCACAGGCTTAAACTGTACCATACAACTGTAAATATTACATGGGCAGCAACATAGGTTGGAATTTTTAGCTGAAAGAATGGTAGTTTCTCTAAATGGCCATGGTTTAAGTCAGTGAGTGTTGAACGCTTGTCTGTCTTGTCCCTTGTTGGTCTGAAGTCTGCAGGCTGTTCTGGGTTAGCACCTGGGAGAGCTTTACAATCTGTTTATCTGAATTTACAGTAAAAGGGCTGATAGGTCCTTCAGTGGCCAAGCCATGCGTAAGTGTCTTTGATTCATCTGTTACTGGAAACGTTTTGATAATTCGCTTTGTTTGCATAGTGCTGCATGGGGATCAGGGGGAAGACTTGCTTTCGCTGTGGGCTTAAGCAGCACAATGTAAATTGTTATTTTTGTCCCTATGCATGTTTTGTGTGTGGTTGGGTTGCTGGTTTGACCAAATGTTTGCTCATTTGGTTTGAGCAAATGAATGTCTCCTTTTAAACATAGCGTGCTCTTTGTTCCAGGTCCCTCGAGTGTCCTTTTTTGAGGTCAAACAGAATACAGTCTAAAAGTCTGGTTTGATTTCAGCTGTTTACTATGAATACTGTAAATAATCTGCAGCCCTCATTGACAAGAATACGAATACTTGGTTGATTAACAAAAATTCTCAGAAAGCTTGACAAAATTCTCATTTGGTTAATGTGGTTAGCACATTTGCTGTCTCTGCCCTGTCTCCCCATCTTCTGCCTGCTTGTCCTGACCTTTCTATGCGTGAACTGGACAGAGGCATTAAACATGGTACCAGTCTTTAGAAGGTCAGGCTGCTTCTGAGATCACAAGGTCACCAAATACGCTGGAAATTTGACTTAATCCACCACATAGAGGAGATGTGACGCTTAAGCAGCATTTGCTTTTCAGACAGAAAGCAACTTAAAAGCACAAGGAGTCTGTCCAGAGGTGAAATGTGGAAACTTGTGTATCAGTCCTGTCTCTTAACCAGAAGATGCCTTTTCCTCAGAGTAGGATTTTACTGGGCTTTTTAATGCAGAGAGCAGCATCAGGTGCTTCATGTAAGTACAGAGGATAGTGACTGATGTTTTTAAGGGTTACAAAATGAAATCGTGCATTCCTTCCTCTCTGGAAAACACTCAAAGGAGCAACACCATACGCATCTTCAGCTCCCGCAGAGCATACAACCCAGCAGCGAGTCTGTGCTTCTGGACTCGGTGCACTCAAGAGCAGTGTGCTAGCTCCCAGCTGAACGTTCAGGTCATCTCTGTAACCTCTGTTGCATGAGAGGTTTATGCAGACTAAGCCTGCAATGGTTAATTTTGGCATACAGTTGCCCTTGGTGGTATGTGAAGTATTCTGTAGCTTCATTGTTTCTGTCCTTCCTCTGGAGCTTGTGCAGAAATGTCAGCGGTCTCCAAGTGCTGTGCCTACGTGCAGAGCTTGGGGACTGGCCTCTGCTCACATTTCTTCATGAAAAGTGAAGTTTCATGCCTAACCTAAGAAGATTTTTTTTGACAGCCTAAGCAGGACTGACTAATAAAAGGGGCAGCAGAGTTTTCTGCGTGAGCAGATGTCTGGCAGGGCAGCCCCTGAGAGCAAGACTCTGTGAGCTGTGCGGGACCCAATGGTGTGTGTCACTGTGCAGGGGGACAGGTGACCCTGGTCTGGGCAAAAATATATTAGGAGAGCCCTGTAGGAAGACGCCTGCTGCAGTAGGTGGATTTGATTTCTTGCCTGCGGGAGAATCTCTAAAATATTTTTTTAAATGTTGAGAGATTGGAGCCTTGCACTTTGTTTTACGACCGCTTGCTATATCGGCAGGCTCTGCTCCCAAATTCAAGTGGCATAAGAGACGTGAATGACCTTGACTTGTTTAGGAGCTGAGCTACTATCTGTTGATCAGTGGTAATGCTTAAATTGGAGCAGGCCCTTGCTTAACTCTGCTTGCCAGTCTCCCAACTCTTTAGAGTAAAGAATTTATGACCATGCAAATGACTTAATGAAATATGATGGGGCTATTTGAGATAGTAAATTTTGCTTTTCCTAGCAAGTGACTTGAAGGTCACACTGGAATTGGTATGGATTTCCTTCCCCAGCCCTGGCTCAGATTTGCTCATGGAATAAGTTCATCCAATGAATAAAACTTAATTGACAAGTTCTCTGAAAAACAACTTCACTCTGTTGCACAACACGAGTAGTCAAACGTAGAGAAGTAGGTTGCTGTGCAGTCAGAAGCCAGCAGAACTGCTTTGATGGATCTTGGTAATTAGTATTTACTGCAAGCCAATTATGTCACAGGTATTTTAATTAATAGGTGACTGGGAAAAAATACAACCACCTGATGAGAAACCTTCAGAAGTGATTTATTTTTATTATTTTCAAGAACAGATATCTCTGTCGAGCCTTCCAGTTTAATGGAGTTTATGGAGTGAAATGAATCATTTCAGCCTATTTTTGGCCAGGAGTCTTTTGAGGCCAACTCGATGGCCCAGCTGAGAAGTAATAACCTCTTGAAACGAGCAAGGAGATAATAAGCCCCTGGGGTTTGGATTGCTAGTGCCTCTGTTCACCCGCTCTGTGGCCTGCACTCGAGGGGAGAGGACTTGTGCAAACCTCTCCAAAGCCTCTCCCGCAAGTTGGGGAAACTCAGGAACCCTCCTGGTCCCACATGTAGTCAGGGATTGTGGTTGGTTACTGGGGGCTCTCCAGGATGCCTCTCAGGTTTCTCCCGGCTTTTTGTAGCACTGTCCTCAATTCCATAATCTTGCCAACTACTATTCCTACCCGTATCTCTTACCATGCCACATCAGTTTTAGCTAGATTTGCTTATTGGGTAGAGAGATATTAGGGAAGGGTAATAATTGTATTTCATTATTCAACTGCCGCTTACTTTGACTTTTACACTTTTCCTGGCAGAGTTTTGTTGCCAGTTCTGCTGATGCTTCAGGGGAGGGGGATGCTTTTTCTCCCATCTCTGCCATTTCTACTGCTGGTCTCCTGCCTGTCCATGCCCACTTGCAGGATGGTGTGATGAGTGGCTTCTGTAAGTCTAGTTTTAAGTGGATTCATTTAAGTTGGGTTGCTGCTGTATGTCTGCCTTTGTGATCTCTTAGAGAGACTGTCCCTGCCCGCACATGCAATGCTAGCTTCCAAGAAAAGCTGAGCTGGCAAAAAATACTACCTTTGAGGGAGAGTGTAGATTTTCAACAAAATATTTTAGAGTACTCAGGTTTCCATAGTAGAGGCAAGCTCCATTTTTACAATGAAATGCATTGTTGAATATTGCAAGTCTGTTTTTGCAGCAAAACAGTAGCAAGTATGCAGAGACTGCTTATGAGTGTAAGGAACCCCTGCATGTGTTTTGAAGTGTGTGCGATGACTCTCTTTTGTTGTATTGCAGAAGTAAAACTGTTCTTGAACTTGTACTTTAGTACTGACTTGTAGCATTTGTAAGGGGAGCCTGTGTGCTTCAGGAGTGTTCAGACTGGCTCACAGCCAAGGTGTACCTTGAGGAGTACCCTGTGTCCAGCCCGAGCAAGGAGAGTGTGGGTCAGAGGCAGATGTACAGCCGGCTGGAGTGGAGCTGGCATAAACTGCAGAGCACAACGGGGTTTCACTCCGATCTGGTCATGAGTGGCTTTCCCTCTGAAGAAGGCTGATACTTTCTGCAGCTGGTAGGTGTGTTGGCTAGAAAGCCGAAGTGTCTCTGTAACTAGCCAGGACTTCACTGGTTTCAGCAAGAGTTATCTTTGGTGAAGCTTGTTAGACCAAAGGCAAATTTGCTGTGAAAAACCAGAGGGAAAGAGGGATGGCATGTGGCCCTGAACCTGCACCTCTCACTGTCGAGGTAATATGGTATGAGAGAGGCTTGGTATTTGACTAACGGAAAAGGTTGAAAAAGTTTTATTTTGATTTTGAAAAAGATTTAAAAACCTTTACACTTTTCACAAAACAGTTCTGATTTTCCAGCCAGCCCCGTCAGCTGTCTTCTAAATAGAGGAAAGTTTGTAATTTTAAAGCCTTTCACTTGGAGACAGCCCAGGTAAGGGCTGGTGTGTTAGTGGTGTGCCAGAGTCCCTTCCCATGTAGCTTCAGTGGTGACCCCGTCTGGTGTTTGAGTCTGTAAAACACACTGGTGCCCACATTGTTCCCCATCTCCATCCTCTGCGTCGCTTGCGGCAAGCGTGCGAGAAGCCCCTGTCTGGGTTGCGCTCCCTGTGTGCATAACCACTTTGGTCTTCGCTTCATCCCTTACAGATCACTTGGTGGCCCATGGACGTATGGCTGAGAAGGAAGCCCGGAGAAAGTTCAAGCAAATAGTGGCTGCTGTCAACTTTTGTCACTGTCGTAATATAGTCCACAGAGATCTGAAGGCAGAAAATCTACTTCTGGATGCTAACCTTAACATCAAAATAGCAGGTGAGCTAAGACTAGCAGTGTGAGAGGAAGGCAGCTGCTTTCAGAAGTTAATAAATGTAGGCATTGGCTGCTTCCAGGTATTCAGAAAGAAGGAAACACAGTGCAGCTAAAGGAAGCTTTGGATTTCGGTGTGGCCTGCTGCCCAGAGCTGAAACTGCCAGGTTGTAGCCAGGAGATTTATATCTCCCTTCAAGAAGCGCAAAATAAAAGACGATGAAAAAAAAGCAGGTTTGGCTTCGGAGGCAGATATGCGGTTGTAGATACTTCAGTGTTCCAATATGCTGCATAGTGGGTGAGACTAATATTAAAAAATTGACCTTGCTTTGAGTCCTGCTGCCGGTTTAGGACTTCTTCGAAGCAAGTCAGACTGGGTGAGAGAGAAAGAATGGAAAAGGAGGGATGACAACATTTATGGTAGAGCAGTGAAGGAGAAACAGCACTCTTGGAATCATTTCATTGTGCTGTCTGACAGAGCAAGAGAAGTAGCCCCAGTGCTTTGGGTATTTTATTAGTTGCAGGGTGAGAAGCTGAAGTTACTAAATAAACAGGCCCTTACAGTCTGTTCCCAGTGTTTTGCTGGGCAGTGAGATTTTTTGCTAATAACTGCCCTTCCAGAGAGCTTGCACCTTGGATGGTTTCTAGACTGACCTAACACAGGCCTGCATGTCTGTGATCCTCTTGTACATGAGATTGAGCCTTGGCTGCTGAGCTCTGTAATGCACTGACTAGACTTGACTTTAGCTTTGTGGGATTATGTAGCAACTGATTGAAACAAGAGGATTTAATACTGCCCTGTTCATCTCATTTCATGGGCTTTTGAATTGGAAGAGCTCATACTTACTGTTTAATTCTACTAGAGCCTAATGCATAGCAGAGCATTTTTGGAAAGTACTTTGTTGCCCCCTCTCTTAATAGGCTTTGTTGGAGAGCTTGTTGGCTTTTACAAGGGTTTGTAACTTGATTTAAAAAAAGAAAAAGAAAAGTGCTCAGGGCTACAAAACTTTTCAGTCTGTGAGCAATTTTAATACTGGGAATTGGGGAATACTCTTCTAGCTTGATACCATCTTGGAGAGAGGAACCAGTCTTGTTCCTCATGTTACTGTTCTCTTATGTACCATCCGTAGGTGTTAGATTAGAGTTTAATATTTGATTTGTAGTAAAACGATTAGTAATTTCTTCTGTTTATCTTATCCTCACTTTGTGAGGAGGGAATGGGGAAGGAATAGAAAGGAGTGAAGGACTTCATGAAGCTTCCTCTGGACACTTAATGGTATGAACCCTGTCCTTCTTGGCACAAGGATGATAACCTGCTCTTTGCTGTTCTGGGAGCAGAAGATGAGCAAGAGACATGTTGCTGATGAAGTATAAGTGGTTTGTAGCATTCCCTATGTGTTAATCTAATCTGTGCTGCCTTGCGCTTTGCAGCGTTTTGTGGCCAACTGAAAGCCTGCTAGCTCACGCTTCCCAGGACTGCACTGTGTGCATTCACAAAGAGAAACATACTGATGGTGTGGGGAAAATGACTTGGTTTTGCCAGTCATACTCATTTCCTACTGAAGGAGGGCAGCAGCAAGCGCCTTTTGGTAGCTGCTGCAGTGGGCAGTGGAAGGAGTTGGTGGCAGGTAACGGAGCTCTGACAAGAAAGGCTGTTCAGGAGGTCTTTATGAGCAGCACTTTCTGGTATCTGTTTTATGCGAACAGATGCACTAATGATTTGAGGCCATCTTGTGTTCATGGGGTAAAATCTAATCTGTGTGTAGGGAGGAGGGTGCCTATCAAATAAAAAGAAAGTAAGAAGTTAAAAACTAACCCAGGTAGAAACTGGAATACGGCTGGATTTCCTACAGAAATGTCCACAGGAGCATGCTGACAAGCTCTGTGAAAGTCTGAAAATTGTAGAAACTTTTTTTTTTTTAATCTAAGGGAGTTGGAAACTATTTTCCTTCCAAATCTCTGCTCCTAGAATGGACTTTAGAAGATAGTTCCCACCCTGGTGGTAGTAGTGTTTTACTTGGCAAGAAGATGTGGTAGTGATTTGAAAAGTAGCCTGGAAAAGCTGATTTATGGTGTAGGATTTTCCAAGTATTAAGTTTTGTCCCTATAACTCATCAATTACAACTTGACACTGGTTCTTCCATTGTTTCAAGAGCAAAAAAAGAAGCAATAGCAGCTGATCTCTTTCACCCCAGACCTCCCAGAATAAACACTACAGAAATGCGCAAAGCCCTGTTACGCAGGGTGGAGGATCGGCTAAACCTTCACTGCCAAACCCATTAACGGTATCTAACTCAAACCTCTTCGATAATGCATTTAATGTCCAGCTGATGGAAGCTAGACGTATATCTCAAGTGTCTTCTGAAGGCTCTGCTCAGTAGGTCTGGTCGCTTTTTATCTGCCAAGTAGCAGCAACACAGACAGCCTGAAGGATGGATGCAGTGAGCCAGTGTGTCATCTCTAACACTCAGGACTGAGACTGGGACTAGAGCTTTGTGGTTCTTCTGGTACCCATACATGCAGCCTTTAGTAATGTGCATAATTCTGTCAGCTTTTGGAGTTTTGCAGACTCTCACTGGTGCAGGTTTTCTAGCACATTACTACTGACTTCCATTTGCAGCTTTGCATATCTTTCTTGGCATTAGTTAAGTAATTGACACAGCAAGATGTCAAAAGTCTCAAAGTTGGTTAATGTTGCTATTCTGACTCGATGGTGACTACAAGTGTGCTTTTGGGGTTTGGGTTCAGAGTTTTGGGGTTTTTTTTGATTGATTGCAACTATACTATTTTTCTGTAAACAGTAAGATAGATACAAACGCTCTTACCATCATGCTCATTTTTCCCATGGATGCTTTTTCTCCAGCGTACCTTCTCAAAGTCTGAGTCAGTAGCTTCTGGCACTATGTTCACTTGTGCTCCCAGTCAAAGGGTTCAGCCAGGAGTTGAGATTATTGCTAAATACCCAGGCCTTCCTGGGATATGGTTTCAGAGAGGAATCTGATCTATGCATCGCTTTGCATTCATTTGCAAGAGCCTGCTCGCTCTTTCACCTTCTGAGGATAAAAGTTCCTGTTGTGCAGATACTAAAGGCTCTTGCTCTGAGGAAACGTGAGGGACTGGGCCCACCTTTTAATAGCACAGAGATGTTTATTTTAAATATTTTTCCCTATATCACATCATTGTGAATTTTACCTTGCTCTTTAAAAATGCCCCTCTTACCTCTGCATCTGTTTGCAGAATGAGACCTAGTTGCTCCCTGGGGATTTGGATTTGTATGTCTGGGGTGAACTGGGGTGACTTGTCATAGTTTTTAAGAAAGTTTTTTTAAGTTGTAGTTTGGGTTTTTTGGTTTGGTTTAGATCTTGTTTTGTTGTTTTTGTTGCTTTGGGGTTTGCAAATCCCCCGCTGAACTTTCAGGGGGGCTTTTAAAAAGCCTGCTGTTTTCACCAGCCTTGACCTCAGTTGATGAAGCACAGGTGGGTTCTGGAAGCTGTTTCCAGCCTTTGAGCAGTGCTTCGTGTAAGATGGAGCCACCTGGCCCCAGCTCCCCACAGAGATGAGTAGCATGACTCAACTGGAGCCCGGAAAGTGCTGGGTAGAGCAGCAGCTCTCCACAGGGAGAGGTTTTTCATCCTGAAATCTTGGGCAGCCGAGGGGTGAGCGCAGGAGCTCCAGGACGTGCTGGGTGAACACCAACATGCTGGTGGCAGCATCTCTGCCCTTCTAGACTGGTCCTCTAAGGAGAGGCTCTGCGGGGCTGCTCGCTCTGCCCACCTCCTCTCCGCTGTCAAAAAGAGCTGTGAACCCATGGGCTAATTTCAACCTCATGTGGAAGAGGGGTAAAGTTTCTAAGACGGCCAATCTCCTGCAGCTCTTAAAAGCAGAGAAGGTTGCGGGAGGCAGCTGTTGCATGTCTGTTCAGAGGCAGCGGCGGCTGCCAGCTGGCATGGCAAGGCACAGCTCTGCCCTCGCTGCAGAATGCGCTGCTGCTTGCTCGCCGTTCCGCCATCGAACGGGGCTTGTTGGCATGACCGGATAGTGGGCCAGTGCAGCAGTGCAGGGAACACCTCGGTCTTCTGTGCAGAGCTGGAGCTGGTGCCAGGCTGCACGGAGCAGTGTTCGCTGCTTTGAAAATATGGTTTGTTCCCACAGTGCCGCAAAGCCCGCTCAAGTACATACAAGGATAAATAAAAGTAACTAAACCAGAATAATTTGCTCAATATATGTGAAGTACCAAAATTCCAGCGTGTTCTTGCACAGTCAGAAAGAGTTTACATCTAAACTTGACTACAAATGCTTTGTTGTGAGGAGATGGAAATACATTTAGTGCTCTAGTTTTTATTGCTTGCTCTGGTAGCTGTAATTCAGGCACTTGTTACACATCCTGCTTTAAACATGAGACAGAACAGCTCAAAACCTTGCAGAGGTGGAAAAGGCAATTGTGTGGCCATGTACTATTTCCCTGAAATAGTCCTCCAAAGGCTGACTGCTCTTGTATTTTGGAAGGTTAGATGAATTCATTTCCAACAGTAAAAACCCAAAGGGTGTTTAACTGCCTTGTTTTGATACTGTGATGCTTTTAAAGAACATTTATCATCTCTGTGCTCTGTTTTGAGGTAGGGTTTGAGCAGCATTGTTTGTACTACAGGTGTTTTCACAGGAACATGCCACGCTAGGTATTCTTTGCAAGCGTGAACCATCTCCACACTGAGAATTTTGCCCCCGCGAAGGGGTGGGAGGAGAGGAAGTTGGCTATACCCTCCTGGCGCTGAGCTAGCAGGAGTCGTGCTGACTGCGCCTGCTGTGCTGAGCTGTGCTAGGTGGTCTGCTGAGCTTTGCAGAAGCTGTTTGAAGGAGGAGAGGAAAGTCACCTGAAATTAGGTCATGGAAAATCGTGTAAGGAAAGCAGCAATGGCGAGCAGGAGCACAGACTCACCAGTTAGTGCATTGTCTGTGGAGCGCTCGTGGCATTTTCTGTGCCTTCTGCACAGAGGTGTTGGCTATCACTGGCCTCGCTGGTGGCTCGCTCTTGGAAGTTGGTGTGAAACTCTGGGCGCTGGTGTTAAGGGGCTTTTGTTTAGAAGATGACATCCATTTTCCTTTCTGCAGGGTAATATTGAATGTATTGGGGCAAACCTGTAGTTTTATATGATTTAGGAAAACAAGTATTTCTTGATGGCTAAAGAAGATGGCATGCCTAAGTCCTTACCTTTCAAAGCATGGGTAAAAGACTGTAAGGAGAGATAAGCAGATAAAAATGAAGATGAGTTTTCAAGATGAATATGTATTTATTTCAAGAAATGGGAAAAAAACTTCTGTGCTTTTGCATCTCAAGTATTCTTTACCATTTGTATACATGTAGTGAAGTATGTGTTTTCCATCCAATTCTCCTGGCACGACATGGGGATCTTGTGTTTCACTGATAGGTAGGCAGTCAGCTGTGCATTATTCCAGATACGCTGCAGTTCTGACCACTGACAGAGGGTCAAAATTAATCTTAAGCTCTTTATAAGAGATTTTCACTTTCCGCAGCTGTACTGCGTATTTTTGCCACGATGCTTTTTTGGTTTAGTCAGTTAGAATTTGCAAACTGAGTTCTGGCCCTCCTTGTTTTTTCCAGTGTTTCTCAACAAGCCTGCCATGAGGATCTGCTGCTGGTGCAAATGCCATGAAAAATGTCCTTGTTGCTGTGGGTCCCTGTCCATGTGCATTAATGTCACTCACCCTCCTGCTGGCACACTTCTAGCAGAAACACAGGCAGAGCAGTTTGCAGATAACCTTTGTGTCACTGCTCCTTCTGATGGAGCTTACTTCTAAGGGCACCACATTCACAGGACATGGGGACACCTCTTTCTGACTGTATATTTGCTTGTATTCAATGGACACGAAAAAGAAGGAAATTGTTAGTGAAGCTTCTTTCTTTTTATAAGAAAAAGCTCACTTCTCTTGAATCCTTTGGTTTCTTTACTTCTTCCAGTGCGAGTCCCAACTGTGTGCCAGAGGGTGGCAGGTTAATTAGCAGAGAATGCCATTAGTGCCCACGTAAGCTGATGGTTGACTGCCTGTAAGGTTAAGACCTTTCTTTTAATTTCTCTTTCAGCATTTATTATTTGCTGTTGGTGGATGATTTGACTTGGTTTGTAGAGCTGCCCACCATAACCAAAGTTTCCAGCTCACATAGCGCTTTCTGGAAAATCTAAGTTTCCCGTTCTTTTTCCCTTTGTCTGCATTTTGTCCTTGCTGGCAGCTGCCCTGGCCCTAATGAAGTTGAGAAACTTGACATTGGAGATGGAAATTCACACACAAGATTTATGTGGGATTTCTTGAATATAAGGTGGAAGCCTCATTCCAAACCATCCACCTGACTCGCAGCAACCCTAGTTGATCTGATGGCTCGTGTATTGACTCCAGCATGGAAATCACATGGGCAAAAAGAGAAGAGGAAACTTTTGAAAAGATCTTTGTGTTCTGCTAAGCAAAAGCAGTGTGGTTATGGTATGTGAAACAGGCCTAAGTCTTGGTATTGCAGCAGGTTGTTTAAATGGGGTGTGGTTTATACTGTACGAAGTGGACGTGCCGCTGTTAATACTTGGTCTTCTTTTGTCTCAGTACGGAGAGAAGTTTCACACTGTCCAGGTGGATTCAGCATTGCTCTTATTCTTCTTGCCTCTTTTGCGCTCTTGTTTCTCTGATGTCTGTTTGTCAGTTATCCGTTCTGGGATTGTATGTGACTTTACTAGACTTGGCAACTTACTTAAATACCATTTGCTTAGGACAGTTGGAGTGAATTGTATTCCTCTAATCAGTTCTCTTTGTTCTTTTAGATTTTGGGTTCAGTAACATCTTCACACCTGGTCAACTACTTAAAACGTGGTGTGGGAGTCCTCCCTATGCTGCTCCAGAGCTCTTTGAAGGAAAGGAATACGATGGGCCAAAGGTTGACATTTGGGTATGCGGTGAACCTCCTTCTCTCTTTGATCTGATTTTTGCTCTGTTTGTTTGGCTTTGGTTCCTGAATACTTGGTATGTGTCTTGGAGAAAAGCCCCTGACATGGGAAACAATGTTTTTTGAAGAAACGCTTACAGAATTTCGTTCTGGCTACTATGTCACATGTTTTCTTTATTGGGAGGTATGGTGCCAAAAATATTAGTTGCCCAGAAAAGCATTTTTAATTTAGTTTCCCAAAAATATGGTTTGCTTCACCACTGTTGAATGGCAGAGTACTTGCTGCAGTAGGGCTTGATCTGGCAGAGCTGAAAGAGGAAAGGTCAAGTTTTGCTCTATGAGGCTTTTGCAGGGAGCACATTAGCACAGAGACTTGGGACGGTCTCCTCTGTGGCACTAGCTGTGCAACGCAACGCCTGCTTTGCCCTGCAGCCCTGCCTTTCAGCAGCGGCTCGGTTGCCTGCTGTCCTGCCTCTCCTCCTCGCAGGGCTCCCCAAGCTCTGCCAGCCAAGCCGGATGAGAGCGAGGGACGGGTGGCATCGCTGGGTTTGAAACAGCCACGCTGTCCCAGCAGCGTTTGGTTGGCTGAAGCTGTCTGGTCTGGGCATGCAGGTTGGCCAGAGCCTCCTGCCGCAGTGGTGTGGGGCCGCCTGAGGCAGGCTGGGGATGTAGGCTTCTTCAACCATTGGCTTCTGAGGCTCCAAAGAAAGTCTAAATTAGGCTTGAAGTTTGCAGGAGGAATTATGCTGGCCTGGGACTGAGATGTCAGCAAGGTCCATGCCAATGGGATTTGCTTTTTCTTCTTTATTATTATTTTATTCTATTTAAACAACATTTACTGCAATTAACTGCAATGGTCTCTCCCTCTAACGTTGCTGACACAACCTTTGTTTTGGACGCAGAGTCTTGGCGTGGTGCTGTACGTGCTGGTCTGCGGCGCTCTGCCCTTCGATGGGAGTACGCTGCAGAACCTGCGGGCGAGGGTGCTCAGTGGGAAATTTCGCATTCCATTTTTCATGTCCACAGGTAAGGGGTGCGCACACCCCAGCACACCTGCAGTGCTGACCAGGTGCTGTTTGCGTCTCTGCTTACAGATTCTGTGGAGCACTTACATTATGGTATACCAGTTGATTGATGTGCCAGTCAAGTGGTATGCCAGGAAGCTTGTCCACTGGATGGTGGTTTGTAACATAAGCTAAAATGAGTTCCGAGTCTAGAATTTAGAAACCAAAATACTCTTATTTAAAATCTCAGCTTTCATGTATGTAACTGCAAACTATAGCAAAATGTCAGCAAAGATACACTCCTAAATTTTGGGATATGTGAAAGCTAAAAAAGGAAGAGTGATTTAGGAATATAGAGACTCTCACTGTACCTGTTTTTTAGACAAGAAGCTTTTTACAGCATTATGGCACGTGAGTTTCCAGCAATACCCCTATCAGAGATGAATATCTGTGTCCTGTTCTGCAAAAATGCTTCTGAATGCTTTAGTAATTTTGTTTTGGAAAAGTATGATTAATTCTCAGATAAAACCAACTTCATTTCAGAACGAGTCACATCTAGGTTCTTGATTGCCTGCTGTCAGATTAAGGAGTAATTTTGCATGGGCTGCATGGAGTTTCCCAGATGAATGCTTCCTTGCCTGCTGCCTTACTTGTGGAAGAGATTCTCTTCGAGCAGAAAATGCTTGCTAAAATGTGGTGCTTTTAAAGCAAGCTTAGATCCCACCCCAAATGGAGGAGAGCCTCAGCAGTCCCCCACGGTGACAGCATGTGTAATACAATGGAGGAATCATTCACAGTGAGCTGTTGCCGAGTGGGGAATGGTCAGGGGATACTTTGTCCTTCAACCCCCCAAAGCCAGTTGTGTCCCCTGGCCAGTGCCGGCAAAGCGAGGAGGGACAGGGTGACAGCGTGCCACCTAGGGGCTCTGGCAAACAGCACAGGGGCCTGGTGGCCTGGGTGGCTTGCTTCCTTCCTAGCCTGGGGAAATCAAATGTCTGCAGCAAAGCGGCACATGTGCAAAGTGCAAAAGGAGAAGCAGTACTTTTGCTGTGTATGACTTCCTGTGGAGAAGTGCGTTGCTTTGAAAGAAAAAAGTGCTTTTGCCCTTGCAGTGTGAGGCTGTCTCCTGCAGAAGTCGTGTCCCTCCCTGCAGGTTACCCAGCCTCTCTCTTCCCCTGCAGAATGTGAACATCTGATCCGCCACATGCTGGTCTTGGACCCAAGCAAGCGGCTTTCCATGGAGCAGATCTGCAAACACAAGTGGATGAAGCTTGGGGAGGCCGATGCGGAGTTTGACAGGGTGAGAAGCAGAAGCGAGCTGGTGTGCGAGTGGGGTCTGCTCAGTGCCTGCTAGGCTGCAAATGGGCTCCAGGCACATAGTGCTGCAATGTTCTTTTTGGCCATTTGAGACCTCTCGTTGGGAGTGCTGGTGTGCTGCCTTTCCACTTTCTGTCTCCTGGTCTTGCTTTCCACATCACTTCTCATCTGCATATATTTTTTATCTTTCCCTTTGGCACTGAGAGCTGAAGGGACTAGATTTCAAATTGGTGTGCCATCAGCCTTCAAAGCTCATGGCAGCTTGCAGCCAGAGCCTGGCGCATTGGTTCCGAAGAGCGCTATGACTCATCGGAGTGTCTTTGGGAATGTCAGCACTCAAGTCTGTGTCTGTGCTCTTACAGCTGATAGCGGAGTGTCAGCACCTGAAGACTGAGAGGCAGATGGAGCCGCTGAACGAGGACGTGCTGCTGGCAATGGCGGACATGGGGCTGGACAAGGAGCGCACAATTCAGGTGAGACACCACAGCTGACAGTCGTGTCCTGCCTATTCCTATTGGAGATCAAATGGCCATGTTTGTTGCTTATCGCCTCTGGTAACTGAGCGCCCTCAGCACAGTATGGACCATATTTTGTTGCTTGACAAAAGGCACTGACCGCTTTTTCCTTTTCCTCTTTTAGTCATTAAGAGCCGATGCTTATGATCACTACAGTGCAATCTACAGCCTGCTCTGTGACCGCCTGAAGAGACACAAGAATCTGCGCATTGCAGCATCTCCGAGTATACCACGGACCATGACCTTCCCCAACTCTGCTAACATCCAGGTAGATCCTGCTTGTGTAGTGTTCTTCCAGCCCTGCAAGGCCAGCCAGTCCCTTACCTGCTAAACTCAGACTTGCTTGTGGGTGTCCTCATCCTGGCAGGAGTGTCAAAATGTTCCTCGTCCAAGAACTTTGTGTGTATTTAGGGTGCCATAATCCTGAGATTAGGAACAGTTTGTTCATTGGCTATGGGTTTAGCGAATACCTTTCAGACAAAGTCTTGTGTTAGCTTAGTGACAGAGGAGAAGGCAATGTGAGGGTTACTGTTTGGGAGCTAGAGTTTACAGACCAGGACTCCTGTGCGATGCTTCTTCCTCAATTTATGCTGCTGTCCAAGAAATGAATATTTGCTTTAAGAGAGGCCAGGTCATGAGGGAAGCAGAAGAGATGCTGACCCTGCCTGAACAGAAGGGAGGAGGAGAAATGAGGTTACCCCTTGAGAATTAGGAATAAACTGATCTTTACTGGCTCCAGAGTAACCTCCCTGTTCCCAAGTGCTTAGGTCTGTGCACAGCGGTGTTTTTAAAGGGGTTGTATGAGATGCTAGCTTCATGCCTTCTGATTTTGATCTTACTGCTCTTGCAGACAGAACAGACAGGCAATACCATGAGCATCAATGTGCCACAAGTCCAGCTCATCAACCCCGAAAACCAAATTGTGGAGGTGAGGTACACCCCGTGATGGCCCCTGCAAGTTCTTTTCCGAGGCTTGCACCAAAGCCTTTTGCTTGACCCTCACATCGTGTTTCAACATCTCCAATGTTTTGCCTGCCCAGACTGACGGAACAATGAACTTGGACAGTGATGAAGGGGAAGAGCCATCACCTGAAGCTCTGGTCCGTTACCTCTCCATGAGAAGGCACACAGTTGGAGTAGCTGACCCACGGTTAGTATTGGACCCTAACTCCCTGAGGGAGGATTAAGGGAACCTGAAGATTTACTCCTAGCGCATGACTTTGGTCCTTCTGAGATGTCACAGATTTATTCATGTGCTGTATTGGCACATGAGAGGCTAATGCCTGAAGGGGACTTCTGGGCTCTGAGGTATATAAGATTTGATACATTTTGGACTGGCAATGGTCTCCAGTTTCTGGGCTGGCAAATATGCTTCATAGCGTGCCCCTCAGTCCCAGGTCTCTGCCTCGCTCCAGGCAGCCCAGGTGGTGATGAGTGCATGTATCTGTATCATAGCTGGTATCAAACCTTTGGTTTCCCACTCCTGCTGCGAGTGGCTTGGAGTTATTTCTGCAATCTTGATTTTTGCTAGACGGTGAAAGAAATTCAAGGTGTCTGTCGTGGTTTAACCCCAGCCAGCAACTAAGCACCACGCAGCCACTCACTCATTTCCCCCGGTTTATGTGACGTCCCATGGTATAGAATACCCCGTTGGCCAGTTTGGGTCAGCTGCCCTGGCTGTGTCCTGTGCCAGCTTCTTGTGCCCCTCCAGCTTTCTCACCAGCTGGGCTTGAGAAGCTGAAAAGTCCTTGATTTTAGACTAAACACTACTTAGCAAGAACTGAAAACATCAGTGTGTTATCAACATTCTTTGCATACTGAACTCAAAACACAGCACAGTACCAGCTACTGTGAGACAATTAACTCTATCCCAGCTGAAACCAGGACAGTGTCTCTTTAGCAAAAGTGTTCTTTTAAATGTCCTAGTCCCCTTGCGCAGCTTGGTTAGTATTTCAGCTGAGGATGAGATGCTTTCCTCTTCTTCCTGATCAGCTCTGTGTAAGTTCTAGTGGTGTTCACTGGTGTGCAAGCCAGTTTCTCACCTAAGGTGCACTGCTCTCATGTCCTAGGTAAAGTTTTTGTGATAAATGCAACTGAGGGTAATGCAAAGAGCTAGTTCTGGCAAATCTCAACTTGGAGGGGAAGAAGGAACAAATAAAAATTAAAGGGTGGCTTGACTACTCTCTGTGACCATTTTCTGGAGCAGTAAGAAGCCTTTTTGTGAAGGGAAGTGGAGTGCGCTGGGCCTATGGGTGGTGCTCTCCACATCATTGCTAATTCACCTGTCTGTAAATGTGATTGCACAGGACGGAAGTCATGGAAGATCTGCAGAAGCTCCTGCCTGGCTTCCCCCGTGTCACTCCTCAGGCTCCATTCCTGCAGGTGACCCCGAATGTGAACTTTATGCACAATGTGCTACCTAGGCAGAACCTGCAGCCCACGGGACAGCTGGAGTACAAGGTACTGACTGATGCGTGCGCTCCCTGCTGCAGTCTGTGCCCCACCAGCACGTGGGAGTGTGTTTGTGCTCACACTTGCTGTCTCTATCTGCCAGTTCCTTGGACTCCATAAGCTTCAAGGTTTACTCTCTTGCTGTCTCTTTAGGTATGATTCTAGTTGGTTACTTAGCCAAAGAATGAAAGAACACTGCAATATGAAATTAATTAATGGGCTGGGGAGAAATAGGACTGCGCTGCCTGGCTTTGGAGCTGCAGGTTGCAGCCTGCCTGGCAACTAAAGCAGAGTGCAGGGAAATGGAGAGTTAAACACCATTTTTCCACTGACATTGCCTCTTTCTGCCCCACATCAGCTCTGAGATGTTGATGATACTCCTTCATCTCTTCTGAAGCCCAGAAGGCTTGTTTTCTCTCATGCCAGTGTCTGGGTTTGTGACCTTAGGGCTCAGATACCTGAAGGATCCGGTATGGGGTTGATAACTGCACTGTCTGTGCTTCCCAGGAGCAGTCCCTGCTGCAGCCCCCCACCCTGCAGCTGCTGAATGGCATGGGCCCTCTGGGGCGGAGAGCATCAGATGGTGGAGCTAACATCCAGTTACATGCGCAGCAACTGCTGAAACGTCCTCGAGGTCCATCTCCACTCGTCACTATGACGCCAGTAAGTAGCAAAAGGAAAGAAGAGAATTGGTGGTGTGCTTATAAATATCTCCTCCCACAGGCAGAGGTGACTGCCTCCAGGTCACAGCAGACAGAGTAGTAGCTCAGTCTGTAGCGCTCTGGAAGCACTGCAGGGAGTGTGCCTGCTTGCTTCCAAACGTTCCTTCACTCTGGAGCAGCGGGGTGCTCTGTCCCTTTGTGGGAGAGCTGCTGTGCTCTCCTGTAGCTAGCAGCTGAGATGTCAATTCCAGAGAGGAATACCAAAGTATTTGTGAACTTTTTTTTAACAGTTGCTTTTATTCTCCTTTGCTGATCTAATAGAGAAAATTAAAATGCCCATCTTTGGCATTAATGCACATTCTTTCTTGATGCATCTGTAGCACCTGGTAGCACCAAAAGAAGCAGCAACCTTGTACAAGCAGTTTTGATTGGGGAGGGAATGTTGGAAGGGGTTCTTGGCTGGGTGGCCTTGGTGCTGCAGAGGAGCTGACATACATCCTTGTGAAAGCTTGTTTGGGAAGGTCAGGTGTCTGCTGTGCAGATGGGACCATGCCGACTGCTTTCTGGAATCCATGACTTCTCTCCGCAGGCTGTCCCAGCTGTCACCCCTGTGGATGAGGAGAGCTCCGATGGGGAGCCAGATCAGGAAGCTGTGCAGAGGTAACTCCCAGTCTGTTAACATTTGCCCTTACTACCTCCAAGAGGCTCACCCCGTGGGGTTCCACAGCTGAATTAAAACACGAGCAACCTCATCACAGGCAACAATGTTGATTACAGCGAAGGCTCAACATTTCTCTTGTTCTTGTGGGTGTTGATTACTGTAGGCAATTACTCCTCTGACACTACTAGGTGCTTACAAAGCTGGATTCCCCCTGAAATGGTTAGCTAATGGAGCAGTAGGTTCTCCAGAAACTCTGAAACTGCTAAATTCCTTTGCTTAGTGTTCACCAGCATGCAATCCACACTAACCTGCAAAATGAGTGCTAAGTGATTCACCCCTCCCTGCTGAATGATGGAGGTACAAAGATCTCATCTGTGGCCTTGGGTGTCAATGCAGCTTTTGTATCAAGACGTGCAGTAAACATTCAACTCTGATGCCTTAAACAAAGTGAGTTTGCTGGAAATGCGGGTACCTCTAGCTTCTAATTTTGGCACTAGGCCTTAAAATAGTCTACTCCAATAAGGAAAGGATTGTTAGATACCAGGCTGGAAACTTCTGTTCTCTTTGTCTGCTCCAAACACATACTAGGAAGCGGGTAGAAGATGCTTGTCATTTTCTCAATCCATGAAAACACTAACCATGTCCTTGCTAACATTTTCTTAGTAGCTTTTGCATAGTTTCTTCTCTGCTAACCAGCTGGTGCACTACATGTGGTGGATGTGGTTATGGAGTGCTCCTATTCTTACCTCAAGCTTGAAAAGTTTTCTGGATACCCCCCCAGTTTGTACAGGCCACCACCTCGAGTAAGGCAGCATTTCCTCAGGGCCTGTGCTCTGGAGAAGGATTCAAATTGCGGGTTAGTGCAGGCAGAGAAACACTGGGGGTGCAGGTGGAGGTCATACCCCAGAGCCTCTGCCAGCTCCTCTCCTCTCAGTGCTCCAGAGCGAAGTGGGGATTTGAACGGTGGGTGTGTGCAGTGGCAGATTGTGCAGAGTGTGTGCTGAGACTCCTTTTGCCTCCCTGAGCTTAGAAGAAAATCAAAGCTGGTACACGTGAAAGAACTCGCTTCCAGCCCTACCTTACAGTTGACGCAGAGCACATCTTGTTTTCTGCGTAGCCTTAGACTCTACTTCTTCACCACCCTCATCTTTGTGCTCACTCTCACGGTATTTTCCAGCTTCATGAGCTGCTGTTCATCCACTGAGCCATGATACTGGGAAGGTACATGCTCATGACCTGCCCCAGCTGCAAGGCAGCACAGAGAAAGAACGGATGCCAAGTCACAGTACTGAGCAGATGAAGAGTGTGCACCTCCAGGCACTGCAGGCTGTGTTTAGCCCCTGTTAAGCTGCTGTACCCTAACTGCGTGCTGTCCTCCCTAGTAGGGCTCAGGAACACAGGCTCTATATGTAGCTGTACACAGATGTGCTGCCTAGCTAGCTATTAAAAGTTGTAATTAAGGGCCCATAATGTCCACTGACAATGCCTCAGGTGGTAGACAGTCTTTCTGACTGTGCAGATTAGATAAATCTGACTCTTGGCAATGAGATGCCTGGACATCTTAACCAGGGTAGATTTTCACCTCTCCTATTCTAAAACCTAAGGTTTCAGCTGAGTCTCTAAAGCAGTAGCTCAGCTGGAAACATTTTGAAACCCACATGCAGTATTTTGTAGGTTGCAAGCCACTGAAATGTTCAGATCCCACTGAAAGACAAGTCTCCTTGGACCCATAGGTCACTTTGCTGCTCTCAACAGTGCTGCCTTTAGTCCTTTCATACCACATGTTCTTCTTCCACCAGATGGCCCAGAAGAAGCCCCATCCAGGTTGTGCGTTAACTTGCTCTCCACCCCCTTTATGTTGCAACATGTCAGTAGTCATCAGAGGAGAAGGGTAAATAGCATTAACATCAGGGACAGATGCAAATATTTAGCTTCTCAGAACACTGCTCCAAACACTCTGTGTGCAGCCACCAGTGAGCAGGTTTTGCCCTCCTTAATCTGACCCTGAAAACAGAGCATAGTCTTTTCTCTGTTCCAGGGAACAGTCACATCTCCTTTGAGCTTTGGGAAACTTTCTTCCACCTGAAACACTGTTACAGCTCATGATTGGATTGTTCCCTGGAGGTCTGAAATAAAATTATCTTAGCAAACCACAACTGTAAAGCTCTTTGGGAAACTTTCCCTGTCTGCATCAAATGATTCTTAAACAGCTAATGGCACAGACTTTGGCAAGTTACCACAATGCTAAGCACTCTTTATTCTGTTAACTTGCTGTCTTCTGCTTAAGTGGCTTCAGTGGCTAGCAAAAAAAGTCTGGCTTTGGAGAAGGCAACAACTTTATTGCCTGCTGCTCCTGTGCTTCACCAGTTGAAGTTGCAGGGAGCCTTAGCAGGGAAAAGAGTGAAGGTGAGAATTCCCTGTCAGTATCCCCAGTGTCGCTGGCCAAGTGATCTTTGTCACAGTTACCACAGCTGCCTTGTTGCTGCTGGTTCACAAGAGCAGAAATAGTTGAGTTCATAAGCGGGCGTCCATCCCATCCGGCCTTGAGTGGGTAAAGTGCTAGGCCCTGCGCTCGTCACAAGCTAGGGTGTCCTGGGTAGGCGCTTCGTTTGTTAGCTCTTCTGGCCCCGTGTCCCCAGCCGCTCTGAGCATCACTGCAGCCAGAAACTAGCAGTTCAGAGCTGTGCAGCCCTTCGTCACATCCTTGCCAAAGCAAAGGCTCCTAGTTTTGCCCTGCATGCTCCCCCAGTCTTCAGCAGGTTTTGCAGAAGAACTGCAGTCTCTCAGTTCCTGTTCAGAGGGTGCTTTAGTTTAACCTGCTGCCGACCAGGCTCTGATGTGAGAGGTGAGCTCAGCCTTAGCGCTGATGGCTCCGGCTCCGGAGGAAGGGACCCTCTCGATTCTCCATTTCCCTCGCTGGTTTTGCCCTGCACATCACCAGGTGATTCCTGACTCCCTGGAGCATGGAGCAGGGACTAGATGGCGCACACGGCCCGAGCTGGGCACCAGCCCTTCCTCAGGCGAGCCCCTTCTCCTCACGCTCCTCCGGCAGCCAGAGGCTCTACCCACCTGTAATCTCTGGCAGGGTGACCCTCATTGCGCCCTTCCCCTGCTGTGACAAGCTGGCCACTGCTCAAGGCTTGGCCCAGGGCAGGACTGAAGTTCAAAGGCCATCCTGCAAGGGTGCAGCTGAGCAGCAGCTCTGCTCTGCGCCCGTTCTCCGGCCAGCTCTCACTAGAATTATCTGTGACTCGTCTCTTGGCTCTGTGAATGCAGCAGACTTTCCCATGGCTCAGTGGGGCCTTGGGAGAGGAATGCAGACCTGCTGTAGCGGAGTGAATCCACGTTGAGGGCAGGTAGTCACCCGAGTATTCCCAAAGGGATATACCGGCCTTCCCCTTGAGATGAAATGTGGCTTTCCTGCTGGGAAGAGCAAATGGCTACTCGTTCCTTCTGAGGCTTGCAGTAGCACACAAGCAGCTGAAACTACACTTGTCCCCTAAACACTGGAGACCCAGTGACATGACGGGCATAGGCAATGTGTCCCTGGCGTGTTTCTCCCCAGTTGGTTCTGAGCACTGCAGCAAGCATTCTTCCTTCCCGTTTACTCTGGATTATCTAACGCTCCCTGTTTTTGGAGTACTCCCATCAGTCTCTTATAAAATGTGCTCCTGCTTGTTGCAGATACTTGGCAAATAGGTCAAAAAGGCACACTCTGGCAATGACCAACCCTACAGCTGAAATCCCTCCAGACTTGCAGAGGCAGCTAGGACAGCAGTCCTTCCGACCCCGGGCTTGGGCTCCACACCTGGTACCCGATCAGCACCGGTGAGTAATGGCACCGGCCGTTCGGGCAGCTTTGCGCCAGGAAACCTGCTCAGATGTCATCTGAAATGGAGCACTGAGGACATCCCGCTTGGCAGGGAGGGGTGAGGAGGAGGAACATCTCCAAACAGCAGACCCACAGAGCAGAGGGTGTCTTGACCACACTGGGGACACTGGAGTTCTGCGCAGGCACGGGCTCCGTGCCTGCAAATACAGGCAACACAGGCAGGAACCAGCTGGCTCTTCCCCTCCAGTCCCGTTTTTGGGGCTGGACATGATTTGCCAGAATGGCTGCCATCACATAAGGTTTGGGAATAAGCTATTCATTTTAGAGGAAAGCTTTTCTCTATTGTAATGGTATGTGTCAAGCTAACAGTAGATAGCAGATTTTCTACAGAACATTTTTGGAGGCAGATGCAGGCAAAAGCTGCACCAAGTGTCATCTGCAACCAGAGCTTAAAAATCTCACTGTTCTGCACCAGAGTTGTGTGTTTTGACTGCAAAGTCTCTTTGCAAAGCTCCTCAAGAGTCATTTTATTTCTGATCCGAACCCCTGCTGGGAATGATGTGGCAAAAGGAAGCTGGGGTGGGAAGAAAATCACAATGTCTGGGAAGGAGGGAACCGATGCAGATTTGGATCTAAACACACTCAAAATGTGTGAGTGGGGCACTCCTGATGGAGAGAGGTGTTAATTTGACATGCAGTCCTTCATTAGCAGCCGCAAACTGGAGATGCTAGTGCCACAGAGGGAGCTTAAAACCTGTGCTCTGAACCTCTCGGCACTGAGAGCGCAAAGCAGCTGCAAACTGCAGAGTTTGTTGCCTGTTGGGCTCGACTGTTGAGAAAGCAGTCACCTACCAGGCTAGGTTGGTGCTTGTGTTCAATCTTTCAGCCAGCTCACGCTGGCAAGCTTGACAAAGCGCTTTTTATTGTAGCCAGATACCTGCTGAGCTGAGCACTGATGTAATCAGCAGAGACAGGTGAACTCTGAGCAGACTGAGACAGTGCTAGTGCCACGCTGGAACTCCGGAAAACCAAGATAAGCACCTCTCTCCCCTGAAGTTACTCCCTCACAAAGGTGCTCAGGGGATGGGAAGAGCAGGAGGGGAAAGATTTCTAGGGTCACAGAAAAGCTTGATAGGAGGAGGAGTGCAGCTTGCAAAACAACCAGAATGTGCTGTGTCCTGCTTTAACAATTGCTTCAAATCGGAAAGGTAAGCTGGGTCACTCACGCACTGCAGGAATTGATTTTTTACAAGATTGTTAAAACACACTTGCCCTTAAATATGTTGGTGTCACCTCTGCCTCTTGGCTTTGGAGTCCTGAGGCTGTTTTGTTGCATCACGGACAGGGCATCTGCTCATTCCACCCTCAGTGTTGTTACATGCTATGAGCCTGCCTCATGTTTTACCTGGGAAATCACAGACACTTCATCTGACCATGGCCTAAACAGATTGCCCCATGTTGTGTCCAAGACACGTATGGTACAGAAACCATTAGCTGTCTTGTGTCATCACCTAGCTAGACCTCAGTTATTGAGTGGCAGGTGCGTTTTATTTTAGCACCTAATGTATTTTAAGCCATCTTCTCATGTAGCACCCAGTTTTGGTCATGATAACATAGTATCTGAAAGCAGAATTGAAGTACAGCGATTGTACAAGGCAGTACAGTTGTTCGGCCCTGGCCCCATGGGTTTGGGAACCTCAGCATAATTTTATCTGTGGATTCTGCTTTCCATCAGAAAGGAGATTAGGATAAGGATAATCCATGGGATGGCATCAAAAGGCAGGGGCACAGCTCTGTCCTTGGAAGAAAGTTGTGTGTAAGCTATAGAAACTGAAGTGCATCCCACTAAGGCAGACCAAGTGACACGAACTGAACCCAGCATGCTGGAAATGGTCCAGCATCAGTCACCTTCTGAGAAGGGGGGGCCTCTCCAGGAGAAATCGTATCACTTCGTGGAACAGGCTTCAGTAAAGACCTGCATTCAGAGTTGCCATGGCAGTAACTTGCCTGCAGTAATGTGGTTCAGGCCCACACCAGTGTGCAGCTAGATGGGCTCCTGTTGGGTTTAGTGCCAGGATGTCAGAGTGCTGTAAAGACCATGTCTCCATGACCTTCTCACAGACAAAGGCTGCTGTTGGAGCCTATACCGTTGTTTGCTGTGTTTTATAGATTGCATTTGCACAGAAACCATTAGGGCAGGCAGAGAAACCTGATCCAATTTGTTGTAAGGCACCTTGCAACATGTGTATGGAAGGTTAGCTTTGCTCATGATGATGCAGGTTGCACCAAATGGCAGGGCAGGAGCTTAGCGCTTGGCTTTGATAATGGGGAGCCCCAACTTGGGGAGAAAACAGCTCCTGAAAAAAATCTGGCTCCCTCTGATGGTGAAGAAGAAACCTCATTGTGAAGGGAAAGTGCTTGTAGTGCCTTGGACACAGTTGCCTTGATACTGGCTATGTCTGCTTTTCAAATGCACCAGTTCTGATTGCCCAGTGCTGAGCATCCAGGCAACTGGGAGACTCTGTATGTGAAGCGACAGCTTGGTTAATGCATTAGAAAGATATCCCCTACTGTGCAGAGTTACGTTCCTGCCCTCTCTTTTTAATTCAGTGCATCTCTAAGCATGGGTGCAAGCCCCGCTTCCTCCTCAGAGGCTGCAGAACACATCACGCTCCTTTCTCCATGTGCCACTCCTGTTTTCCAGAGGCATCAAATGTAGTCAGGAGCCCTGGGGAGCTGGAAGGCTCAGGAAGTGGCTACTGAAGAGGTGAATTTTAGATTTTTAGGATGCCAAATGGTTTCTGTAAACCTTTTCCCTGTAAGGGATAGATGCATCTGTTTGGATGGACAATGAGTTGCTGCCCACCTGGAATCTGGTTTGTGGCTGAGTAATCTCCAACCTTAAAACACATTTATCTGCCCAGGCATCAAGGATACTTGGTAATCCTGTTTCCTGTTCATGGTGTTATTTCTTGATCTAAAGCATGGTGAGTGCTTTGGGTGAGTGGGCAGGTAGAACTTGGCATGGCTGGTGTAAATTAAATGTCTCTGTACTGGAGTTTGGTTTTTAGCTGGCATCACTAACCCACTTCCCCATGTGTTCAGTTCTATTTACAAGGACTCAAATACTCTGCACCTCCCCACTGAACGCTTCTCCCCGGTTCGGCGCTTCTCAGATGGTGCTGCCAGCATCCAGGCTTTCAAAGCCCACCTGGAGAAGATGGGCAATAACAGTAGCATCAAACAGCTTCAGCAGGTAAAAGAGAGGGGTGGGGGTCCTCAAAAGAGCCTCTGCAAGGGCTTTTTATTGTCTCAGCCTTGCTGCTTCAGGAAGCAAAAGGTGAAATCTATATCACTAATGGCTGTGCACATGCAGTGGTGGCTTTCCAGCCAAGGAGCTGTTCCTCCTCTGTCCGTCTGCAGCAACCCTGCTGGGTATCCTCTAAACATATGTGCTGTTCACCTGTAGGGTGGGAACCCTGGGGGCTTCCACCCCCCTTTTTCTGGGGAGCAAACCACATGCTGTGCCTGCACATGGGCTGTTATGCCTGCCCTTGCGGGTCCCACCAGCACTGTCAGGCTGCGGCTGCTGCTCTCCTGCATTTCCTGCAGCAGCAAAGTTTTGGGGCTGTTCCAGGGTATCCTGGGAAAAGGGCAGCTCCTACGGCCAGAGTTTGGAGTGTATTGTATACATCTATTTCCTACGCAGCCAGCGCACATCTTATCAATAGCTTGAGCGGGATTTGGCCCCAGGACAGGACTTTCACCTTGCAACACAGTAGAAATGTGAGATGCTCTTTTCACCTTGAAGATATCATTACTAGAGCTTTGTGCTTGAGTTTTTAAGGGAAGGCAACAGTACCAGCTTGGTGTCATGTGCACCCGTTTCTTTTCTGTTGTCTGAGGTTTGAGGTAGCCATGTTATTACACACCTGATTATGTCAAATTAAGTGGATTAGGCTTTCTTTACTGGCTTTTTCAGATGGGTAGGCTTCAGAGAGTGTTTTTTTGCACAGCAACTGTGCCATGCCCAAAAAGGTCACTTACAGGGTGTGTTGGATTCGTTACAGGAGTGCGAGCAGCTTCAGAAGATGTACGGTGGGCACATGGACGAGAGGACGCTGGAAAAGACGCAGCAGCAGCACATGTTGTACCAGCAGGAGCAGCACCATCAGATTCTTCATCAGCAGATTCAGGTACTGAATGAGCCTGAGCCAGACCTTCTGAAGTCTTCCCTGTGTTTTCCTGCATTGCTGCAGATACGACTACTGAGCAGGTCCCGGTGGGATTGAGGAGGGTAGATTGCTCGGCTTGCTGTAAGCCTGAAGGACTTCAGTAGTGATGTTTGCACAGCTGCTGTGACAGCCAGAGCTGCAGTCAGGGACTGAGTATTTGGTGAATCTGGATATGTCCTACTTCACCAATCAGTGTTTTCTAAATTTACTAGTTGAGACATTATTGATTGCAAACACTTCTTGTTTTCTTCCGGTGCCTGCTTCAGGACTGTATCCGGCCACCCCAGCCATCTCCACCCTTGCAAGCTCCATGTGAAAACCAGCCAGCTCTGCTCACTCACCAGCTTCAGAGGTAAAGAAATGGCTCAAGTAATGCTCTGGGGAATGGGTTTTATTCTTACTCAACCCTGGGGATGAGCTTAACCCAGTTAGAGTCCAGGGCTGGGTTGGAAGTGTATAAAGTGAGAATGGCAGAGCCACTTCCCAGGTGAACGTGCCCAGTCCTTTTAGCTGGATTCTGTCGGAAAGACTTTTAGAAGCAGAGAAACATGATTCAAAGGCACAAACCTGCTTTGAGCAGATGATTGACAGTTCTGCCTTTTCACTGTCTTGAAAATGCATTACCTTCAGTAACCGGTTTCTCTCCTGCTTTCTACTTAGAGCTGCTGCTGGACGTCTCACACCTTTTCAGGCTTTTGGTTAGGTAGCTGTCCTTGGCTTCAGCACCCTGAGTTGTAGATAAGGCAGGCCGAATGATGGGCAAGGAGAAAGGGAGGTTTCTCACTGGCCCCAGCAAGTCAGGAGATGAGCTTGCAGTGTCCTCGTCCCCGGGTTTCTGTTGCAGCCACTGGGTTATGCTCACTATGTGTGTGACTGAGGCAAGTCAGGTGGCTCTCAGAAGAGAAGCTAAGCTCTAAAGAGCTTGGGATCCCAAACAAGGGCTTTATGGTGCTTATTGAAAACAAGGGAAGCACAGCATTTGACATCAGCTCTCACAGTTGGAAAGGCATCTTGATGAGGAGTGGGCATGATGAAAAGGTGCTTGTTTCCCTGTGTAGGTTACGGATTCAGCCATCCAGCCCGCCCCCGAACCACCCTAATAACCATCTCTTCAGGCAGCCAAACAGCAGCCCACCTCCTGTGAGCAGCAGTGTGCTCCAGCCCCATGGTAAGCGCTGACAATTTACTGAGCCATCTGCGCTCCTCTGGGCAGGCTGCTTGGCAGAACCATATGGTCCTATTAAACCTCTGGGGAAAAGAATGTGTGGGGGTGCCAGGGGCTTCGGTTCCACCCTGCAGCCTCATCCTTGCACCGTTTGCTGATGATGTAAAAGATTCTCCATCTGCAGCCTCATCCTTGCACCGTTTGCTGATGATGTAAAAGATTCTCCATCTGGCAGCAAGGGCTGGTGTTATCGAGAGCTTGCGAGGAGCTGCCAGCTGGAATGTGCTGTTGGGTTTCTTGTCATAAGATTCTTACTTATTGCTCCTGGGGGTGGGGAGGAAGGGCTGATATTCTTGGATTTATGCAAATCACTGTCAACTCTGCTTTGTTTCTCTTTCTGTGCAAGGGGCTCTAGCTGTGACCTTTGCAAGCTGGCGCAGCATGACAGAGCGGTTGGGAGTAGTGCTCCTCTCGCCACCCACAGACACATACTGGGACTCCCAGTGTGGCTCAGAGGAGCAGCAGCTCCCGCATGGGGCAGATCTCACTCCCAAGCCTTGCTGCAGGCTGACAGGGGTGCTGAGGGTCTTTGTTCCTTGTAGGTGCCGCCTCCCAGTCCCAGTTCCAAGGCATGCCGTCCCACAACACAATCTTCCCACAGTCTGGTAACTGTTCTCCTCCCCCAAACATGGGACTGACGTGCCTGGGCCTGCAGCAGCAGTCACAGCCTCAGCAGGTCACTATCCAAGTGCAGGAGCCCACCGACCTGGTCAGCAACAACCTCCTGCAAGGGGCCTCTGTGGCTGGGCAGGGCATGTCCTCCCATGCGCGGGGCATGCCCATCAGCCCCAGCGCCAACCAGATCCAGATGCAGCACCGTGCTAACCTGATGGCCTCCCTCACCTACGGCCACAGGCAGCTGTCCAAGCAGCTCAGTGCCGACAGCGCTGAGTCACACAGGTAAGGCCGCCGGCCTTCTCTGCACCGCTTCCCTGAGCTGGGAGCAGGGAGGAAGAAGAGGGGGTGGGTATCTCTCAGGCCAAGACGTGGTTTTCTCGCCAGCCCGGGGCTGTGCTGCACTGGTTTCAGGGAGCGAGCTGTCTCTCTGCCCCTGGGCAGCAGCTCCTGAGCCAGGTCAGAGCTCTGACAGTCTGCAGGGCTGCTGTATCGCATGGCTTAGGGAGGACTTCCTGCCCAGGAGCAGCTCTGTCTGCCTCCTGACCTGAGACAGCAGCCTGGCATGCCTGGCCAAGCCGGAGCTGCTGCAGTGCACACACTTGTTCTTTTCTGTTCTTTGCAGTCTGAACGTGAACAGGTATCCCCCCGCCAACTATGACCAGGTGCACTTACACCCCCACCTGTTCCCAGAGCAGCCTCACGTTTCCCCCAGCAACTACAGCCCATCGGGAGGAGTTGGGTTTCCTCCAGCTCAGCAAGCTCTGAAAGTCCCACAGCTTGACCAGTATCCCAGTTTCCCTCAAAACGCACATCAGCAACAGCAGCACTACACTGCATCGGCACTACAGCAAGCACTGTTGTCCCCAACGCCTCCCGACTACAGCCGACACCAGCAGGTACCGCACATCCTCCAGGGACTGCTTTCTCCCCGGCACTCACTCACGGGGCACACGGACATGCGGCTGCCCCAGGCAGAATTTGCACAGCTCATCAAACGGCGGCAACAACAGCAGCAGCAGCAAGAATTTCAAGAGTTGTTCAGGCATATGAGCCAAGGGGATGCTGGGAACATGGGCACCAGCGTGGGACAGAATCTGTCGGAGCGCCAGTCGTTGTCTTTGCCTTATCAGAGTGCTGACACATACCACCCACAGAACAGCCCCCAGCACCTCTTAAAAATCAGGGCACAAGAATGTATCCAGCAGGTACCTGCGTCAGTGCCACCGCACGGATATGTCCACCAGCCAGCCCTGTTCCATTCAGAGAGCATGGAGGAGGACTGCGGGTGCGAGGGTATCAGGGACAGCTTTCCAGACAGTAAGAGTTCAAACACATTGACCAAAGGTTGCCATGAGACCCCTCTGCTTGTAAATGCAGGAGGGCACGGGGACCCAGAATCTTTGCTAGGAACTGCTAATCACGTGCAGGAGTTGGGGACGCATCAATACAGACATCAGCCCGCTGCTGGATTCAGTAGGAATAAGGTGCCCAGCAGAGGTAAGTCTTCCTCTTGCTCGCATGGACAAAACACTCTTCTGTGCTGGCTGCGTGCCGCTTGCCTTCCTGCCGGAGGACACCGTCTCTACCCGGCACGGCAGGGGTTTCGTGACATATTTTGCATAGCATGGAATTACCTAGATTCTTTTTGGGTTTTTGGGGCCTTAAGTAAATTGCATGCATAGGCTCTCTCATCATTAACAGCATTAAATAAGAAGGGGACCCAATCGGCTGCTTCTCTTTGGAATTTGACCTACTTCCACAAGCAGGTGAAGACCAGGTCCCAGAGTACTGCCATGTTTTCAGGGATGCTGTGTACTGTTGATGTTTTTATTCTCATTGGTGATGTTCCCCATCCTGTGGAAACAACGGGCTAGAAACAGTTAAGTTGCTAGCGCAGCCCCAACTGCAGCGGTATGTCCCTTCTCTTCAGAACAGGCCCTTGAGTCCTGGCATTGCTAAAGCTTCCACAAACGCGCACAGTAAGAGTGGTGGTAAATGTCTTGTGGCTAGGGCCGCCTTGCAGGAGCTCCTCTGGTGCTTTGGGAAGCAGCAGCAAGACTCTAGCCCTGCTTGAACCAGAAGGGCTTGATTCTGAAGAAAGTGAGTTTAAACTTGAGTCTGAAGACCTTTTCTGCTAGTTGGAAGCAGTTGTGCCTTTGCTCCTTGGTGGCTGCATTGGCAGTGGTGCGCTGTAAGAGAAATTCCTGCCTGAGCTGTAATTACAGGCTGTCTCTCTATGAAAAACACACCATCTTACCCCCTTGCTAAAGGGCTTTGAAGAGAGGCTTTCCAGGCTGAGCCGGGTGGATCAGTATTCAGTGCAGAACTGAGTTGTGCTGGTCCGAAGCCATTGGCTTGCCCTTGGCACAGAGGACCCTACTGCGGAGGAGCAGTGTCCCGGGCACAGGAGGCACAGCTTTGTTTGGGGACACAGCATGGGTTTGTTGGGAAAGTACTGAGTTGGAACAGACTGGCTCGGAGGGCAGAGCGGGCACGCCAAGCCCTGACCCCCCAGAGCGTGGGCAGGGGGTAGGTACAAGGCATGGCTTTTCTGAAGTTTTCTTAAATTGTGGGTTACTGATGCATTTGCTCTCAGACCTCAATTCCCCTGACATGCTTGAAGAACAAAAGGGAAGAATCACTCCAGGTTAGGCAAAGTTTGGAAACTCTGGAGGTGTGTTTTGTACCAAATCAAGAGTTTGCATCTTAATATCGTAGACCGTTAGATGAACAACAAAATTTCATGAGGTCAGAAGCTAAATTTCTGCCCCCGTACTGATGGTGCTAGAACCAGTTACACAAGGGAAAAGGACTTTAGACTACAAGACTTTGTAAATGAGTAAAAGCAAGTAAATGTTTACAAATAGAATTGTGTAAGCCCTTCTGGCAGCGCTGTTTGGACGCTCACGGAGTAAACGATGTCCTGAGATACAACTGCTTGCACCGCTTTCCTCCTGGCTTCGATAACCCACTTGGAATCGGGCCTGTGCCGCTGTGGTTCCAGGCAGAGTTGACATCTAAGCAGCCTAGGTACCCTTTCCTACAATTAAATCCTATGAAACTCCAGCGGATGTGCCAGTAGCACACTGGCGCTTCACTCGCTCATGCGTAGTGTGGCCCCAGCATTCCCGAGTGTGCTGTGCAAGGCATGGAGGGCTGACCAGGGAGACTTGCCCCGGCCGAGCATAGCTCCTCTCCCTGAGCGCTGGTGCTGACGGGTGGGCTTTCTCAGCCACGTCCCTGGGTTTTACTGCTATTTTCCCTATACGGCATTACGAGGCCGCAGCCTCTCCTGGCGCAGGGGCAGGGGGTGGTATCTTCTCCTCTGCCCTGGCTCACCAAACGTATTTTCCCTAGGGTGGAGCATACCTTTGCAGTGGTTCGGGAGTATTTGTGCCTTCCGAGGGAGCATGTTGACCCTGATCAAAAGGCTCTGGCTTGTATGTTGAGCATCTGCTGGAGATGGCAGCCGGAGACTGTGAGAGCATTGACCAAATCTGTGTTTAGGATGTGACTAAACCGCCTTTGAACAGCTCTGCTCCAGTTTTGCTCCAACCTAGCCATCACAGGGCTGGGAATGCTGCCCGTGGGAAACCTGCCTCGCCTCGGCACTGAAGGAGCCGAGCTGGCGGCCGTGGCCCTGCCCGTGGTGCCAGCGTCACATGCTGCACTGACACAAAGGCTGCCTGGCACAGGAGCCCTGTCCCTTGTGGATGCAGGGATGAAAAGCTCTCCTGCTGTGGGTTCGGGCTGCTGGAGCAGGGTTGGAGCAAGGAAAGGAGTGTGAATGCAGGCTGTCTTGTCCCTCAGCCTGAGCTGCATCCCCAGAGGTGCTGTACTGGCAACGGGAAGTGTGCGGTTGTCTTTTGGGTCCAGGCTATTCCAGGCTGCGGGGTCTCGTCCCACCGTGCCTCATCACCTGCAGCGCAGGGGCTGGTGCCCAGGCTCGCCGCCGGGCCTGGCTACAGGAGCACTTCAGCACCAGGGCTGTTTGTGGAGCTGGAGAAGCGGGCTGCCGGCCCAAACAACCATTCCCACAGCTGGAGCAGTGTCCCAAGCAGTGTGTGGGTGGCACTGCTCCGCCAACATCTGTTACCTCATGTTTTCCTTCTCGCTTTTCCGGGAAAGCTGACTGTTAACCGCACGTAACCCCACGGTTGTGCAAAGGAAGGGGGAGGCTGGCTGCATCTCCGCCTGTCCCGGGACAGGGTTCCTGCGGGACTGCCATGTCTCTGAGGGAGGGAGGAAAGGCCTTGGGGGAGCAGGATGCTAGCCACGCTCATGTGCCTGGGAGCGGCGTGGAGAGCTCGGGTGGGAGACTGCGCCTGGGCCGGGGTGTCGTCTGGGTCCTGGTAACTTTACGGCCAGGTTTTGTTGGGGAGCATCTTTCTGGCATCTTGTGGTTGCAGGTCCAGCCAGGAAGCATGGTGTCCTGGCACAGCAGGAGATGGCTTCCTGCTGGCCAAAGTCCCGTGAAAGCCGATAGCTTTGGCTGGGGGATCTACCTGCAGCTGTGTCATTTCAGGGCAGCTCCCTGGTGCTCGTGGCCACGTCCACGTTTGTGCTCTGCGGGAGTGCTTCCTGAGAGTGAGCTGTTTACGTGCATGAGACCCAATGATAGGCTTCTCCATACCTCAGGACTTTATTCAAAACATCATGTACTTGATGATGAGAAGTTTTGCTTGATAGGAATGTAGCCTTTACCCCCAGTCATAAGAGTTTGCAGTGCAGATGGACTTTGCCAGGCAGAACACTCCTGTACTCCTACGGACAGATTGTAGGAGGGCAGGGAGAAGTCATGTGATAAAAGCAAATATCCTGGTCAACTCTTCCAGCGAGATTATGTTGCTTGCAATTGCCGAGGGGCCCTGCTAGAACATCCCATGTTGGAGGCTGGGGAGATGCTTCTCCCTCCGCTCTTGTGTAATGATGTGGGCAACGGCAGGGAGGAGGGTGGAGGGCGAGCTTGGGCTCGAGGAGAAGGCGGCAGTGCTGGGAGGCAGCCAGAAAGGGTCTGTACCCTGTGCTCCCCGGGGCTCCTGCCCCATCCCTCCAATTTCAGGATGCTTTTGTAGACCCCATCAGAGGCAGCTAGCATTGGGATCTTTCAGGATTTCAATGCTGGTGAGAGAAGCCTGCCCGAGTGCCATCCTGGGGTGGGGCCTGATGCTGCATGGCTTCAACAGGAGCAGCCGGGGGTCCCTTTCCGCCCAGCCAGTAGCACGCTGGTCCGCCAGCAATGAGTGCTTGCTCATGCCATCAGAGCTCAGACCCGCAGTTTTGCGGTGGCGCGCGTCACCAAGAGCTGCAGGTTCCTTGTTCTAATCTGTCGTTTTTCTGTCTTCTCTGACTTTCAAGAGTCCATCGTAGGGAACTGTATGGACAGGAGTTCCCCCAGCCAAGCGATGCAGGTGCCTGACCACAACGGACTGGGCTACCCTGCGCGACCTGCCTCCAGTGAGCACCCACGGCCCAGGACGCTGCAGAGACATCACACCATTCAGAACAGTGATGATGCCTACGTAGGTTTGAAGAGGCCTGTGCCCGGCGGGGCTTAAGGCAGTGCAGACTTCCTTGACGTGTGTGGGTTATGTATGAGGTGTCGCGTAGGTGAGGCAGCGCCCTGCTCTGCGGGGCTGCTGGGAATGAAAAGCCGTGAGGGTGCTTCAGTTAGTATGTCTTGTTTGCTTAACATGGAAAACAGCTTAGTAGAGACCTGTATGGACATGCTCCTCCTTCGCTCATGGTTTGCCCCAGGGCTGGCTGCTGTAGCCGTGGCATCTCTTCTTTTTCCTCCAAGGTCCTTCTGATGAAACAGGCTGGGCTGCCCCAGGCCTGGCTCTGGCCGCAGAGGGCTTTGCAGACATGCCAAGCCCGGCTTTTGGTTCCGCAGTGCTGCTGAACAAGCTGGCCCTGGCAGCCCAGACCTTGACTGAGAGCACAGAGCGGCTGCTCTGCTTTCCCTATGTTTCGGGCCACTGGGAACTGTCCTGCCCAAATCTTGATGTGCTCTTTGCCGCAGCTCCCTTCTGGTATAAATGAGAAGTGCACTTCCCTAGTTAGTTCAGTGTAGGTCTGGAAGCCACTTGGGCTGTCCAGTCTGTTCTTGGGTTGAGGGGACATCGGCTGCCCCTGAGCTGTACCTGGTGTGCAGTTTTTACTTAGAAGCCCTTGCTGAAGGCTTGCAGAAGCTCCCCAGGCAGCCTGTTGGAGAGCTGCAGGAGCAGCAGGGTGCCTCGTCCCGAGCCCCCTTTGACTTGTGTCCTGCTGTCTTCGCAGGTGCAGTTAGATAACTTGCCTGGAATGAGTTTAATGGCAGGAAAAGCACTAAGCTCTGCTCGGATGTCTGACGCCGTCCTCAGCCAGTCATCGCTGATGGCCAGTCAGCAGTTGCGCGACAGGGAGAACGAGGGTAAGGACCTGGCCGAGCCATGGCATGGAGGGTGAGGGGTGTTACTGGGGGTCTGGGTCAGGAACCGAGGGGACCAGTTTGCAATCTGCATGGCAGAGCCACCTCTCCTCCAAGTGCCTGCAGGGAGTGGGGGAGTGCGTGGGCTGTGGGGGAGTACATGCTGACGGAGGGCAACTCCTTGGGTGCTGCTCTCAGTTGGAGCCTGGGCTGGTGGGAGCAGTGATCTAGGCTTTCTGGAGATACACAGGGCAGCTCCACCTGTGGTGTGACCCTTCAGGCCCTGATGGCCTGCTGGGCTGATCCCTGTGCTGGAGCTGTAAGTCCTTAGTGCTCCTTGTGCAAACTCTGATGTTGTTCTTTCACCTTACAGAATGCGGGGAGAGTTTGGAAAGTCAAGAGCATCCCAACCTAGGTGATGGCAACCAGCATCTAAACACCTCCTGTTACCCCTCGACGTGTATTACAGACGTCCTCCTGAGCTACAAGCACCCGGAGGTGCCCTTTGGGATGGAGCAGGCAGGGGTGTAACCAGGAGGGAGTGAGTATTCAAGTGTCCTTCTCCTTCCAATGGCAGGCCTAGGGCCACCTCGATGGCAGACCGAGAGCCCTGTTGTCCTGGCTTGTGTCTGTGGCTCCCTCCTTGTCCCCTTGCTCCGAGGGGAGCAACCGGCAGCTCTGAGCTTCTGCACTGGTGGCTGTCTGCTGTCCCCCCTGTTTGTTCAGGGATAACACCCCTCCTTCCAGGCTGCTCTTCCAGGTCACAGCAGCATCGGCAGGGTCTTCATCCTGGGGCAAAGCTCGTGGGTCTGGTCTGGGAAGGTGGTGGAGGGCTGCAGAAGCCAAACTGCTGTCCTCTGGTGTCTCCTGACATCTCCGCTTCTCTCTCTTGCAGGTTTTATGTACAGCTTTGAAATGAAAAGGTCCATTTTAAACCAACAGTATCTAGCAGCATTGCGCCAAATTGCCGTAGTATTTCTGACTAACTGGAATACCATGGCCCCTTTCCTCATAATCAGTTCATCCAGAGTGTTGTTCCTTTTGGTTTCTTTATTTTTTGCCCTATTTGCCTGTAACTCCAGCCATCATAGAAATAACCAGAGAACCCGAGTCCTACATGTCGGCAGAGGATTCACGGCGCCTGAGCACTGAGTCTGGCTTGGAGGGCTGCTTCTGACCAGGGCCAGGTGGGCCCTGGGAGGCTGCTCTGGCCTGCCGCTGTCACCGCCACTGCCGCGCTCAGCACAGCACGCGGCCGGGACTGAGGCCTCCCTGGTGGGGCAGGGAGCAGGCTGGTGTGGAGCAGGGATCCGATCCCTGGAGGCCCTGTTGTCCTTCCACTCTTTTGAACCCTTTGCACTGGGGAGGGGCCCAGCCTGACATGAGCCCGGCAGCACTGGCAGGGGCGGGCGAGGACGGTGCCGGCCCGGCCATGGCCCTGCCCGTGTCCTGGCAGCAGATCACGTGTCCCGCTCTGGCAGGGACACCCACCCCTGGTGCAATATGCTGCTTGTCTCATCTTCGTCTGCTTTTGTCCCTTCTCTCCGTTTGTCAGCGTGCCGAAAGGATCACCTCTTCTCCGCCCCCTCTTCACCTTTTCTTTTCAAATCTGCATATGACTTGGGTTTTTCTTTCTTTTTCCTGGCTTAATGTAGGGAAGACAGGTTTTTCTTTGTTTTCTTAGCTTCTCCTCCTGATCCTGTAGGAATTGTTTTTTGGTAAATGTTGTTTTATTATTATTGTTATTAATAAAAGGCAAAAGGAATTTCTGTTTGAGAGAAATTTTTAACTAGATTCTGTTCTATATGAATTGTGACTTGCACCTTTTGTTCAAAGTATTTTATTTCTTTTAATGACATTGTACTTGTGACTGGTTTTCTTTCTCGTGCCAGTGGCGACAGTGGTATTCTCCTTTATACAGTTCAGACATGCTTAGATCTCTTCTTTGTCCTTCTTTCCATCGTTTCCTTGATGGATAGAGTGCGAAGCCCCCGCCAGCTGGGGCTCGTCAGCACTTAGTGTCATCATTGCCTTCGGGACGTTGCAAGCTACAGCTCAAATTCTTCTTACTGACACTTTTCGGAATAGTTTTTAAAAAAAGGAAAAAAATGACCCAGCCCGCCTGAATTTGCACAGAAGGAAGTGTGAAACCAGCACGGTGAAGGTGACTTTGCTATCCGTACCTGTGCCTCTTCCCGGCCTCCCCTTTCTCCCCTGCCCCAGGAAAGTAACGCTGTCCAGCTCTGCCATCCCGAAACTCAGAAAGGAGAGAAACTCGGTGGCTGCCGAGCAGCATCGCCCAGGACGGCACTTCTGCCAGTGTCCCAGTGCCGTGTCGCTTTGCTAGCTGGGCATGTTTCCGCAGCTGGCGCCGGCGGGCTCAGGGGGCCGTGGGGCACCAGGCGGGGCCTGCTGGGCTGAGCGGGAAGGTAGTGGGAAACACTGAAAGCCTTTTGCTCTGTACCTTTGGTTTGTTTTCCTTTTGTTTACATGACACTGTATTTCTGGGAGAGTCGACAGCCACCCTACAGCAAGCATCCGAAACAGCAGGGACTCGCTTAACCGTGCCATTTCGCAGTATCACACTTTTTTTATCATTGCTTTGTATTGTAGTAATCAATACGCGCAGTATATGTTGAATGTATATTAATATACTTTGCTATTATTTCTGTTTTTTGGAAATGTCAGAAGTATTTTTTCTTCCTCATTTATGTTGGACTAAAACAAAGAAGTTTCAGTAAATCTTCAGTCCATTTTTTTGTGGGTCACTTGCAACTAGTCAATTAGTTGGACAGTGGGATCATGACAAATAAAACCATGACGATGATCTTCCCTGGTCTCCTGTTTGCCTTGTTGCTCGACACCCGCCATGGAGGCGGAACAGCCTCGCACCTCGGTGGCTGGGGGCGAAAGCTCCAGGTGTGGCAGAGTGGCCATGCTCGTTCTGGAGCTGCTGTGTCCTCGATCTGTCCCCAAAGTCCTCACCTCCTCCTCGGAGGCATGGCCATCGGCTCCGGCAGCCCGCTTTGGTAGGGTTTCCCAAAGCCCCCGTCTGCTCTGCCTGGCCCCCACACAGTGGTAGAACCTCCAGCTCTGCAGCTTGGCCAAGTCTGACTCGTGGTGCAGAGGATGTGTGGGCAGCTGCGGTGGGATTCACTCACATCAGCCTCCACCAGGTTCCCGAGCTCCCAGCTGCGCTTGCCCAGGGAGCTGGAGCCCTTCACCAGCTCTGCCCACCCAGGTTTGACACCACTGGGTGTTGTTGTTCACCCAGCTCCTTCTTACCTGTTGCAAGGCTGGGATTGCCGCTGCTTTCTTCCCTGCCTGGTTTCTTGCCTCCGAGTGCCCAGCCTGAGCCCCGAGGGGCCCTGGGAGCCTGCCTGGGCTGGCTGTGGGTGCTGCGGAGCTCCCTGCCTGCCCGGCTCTATCCCTTCATGAGGATGCAGCTTTGAACCAGCTGTGTCAGCTGCATCCTTCCCCATCCCTCCATGGGCAGGGAAACATGGTGTTGCAGATCAAACCCGTGTTGTCAAGTGTGTCTTTCCAAGGCTGAGCTTTCCCAGGAGCAGGGCAGCTCTAGGGAGGAGAGGCGAGAGAAGGGGAGCTGTGCCTCCTGCATGCTGCAGCGCTGCAGGGGACGGGGTTGCTGATGCGGCGCCCAGCGAGCCAGCCTGGGCTTGGGGCCGCAGAGAGACGGGGCTGCTCTGAAGCAGGGAGCGTTGCTCCTCTGGAGCAGCAGGCAGCTTCCCCGTGGCATTAACCAGCCGCCCTGCAGTGCCGTCTGGGGGACATGGCCCCTTTCTCCCCTGTCCCCTCTTGTCAGGCTGGCGGCAGCGGCATGGGGCAGCACCTTGGTTTGTCTGCAGAGCGGCTTCAGGCCAAGCGGGGGGGTTGGTGTGGCCATGCTGGGGTGCTGGCTGTGGCCACGTTGGTGTCTGCTCCAGGCTGAGCCTTTGCTTTGCTGCCCAAGTCCCCAGGGAGGGCTGGTGGGAGCATGCATGGGAGTGCAGCTCCTGGGACCTCTGCGTGGGGGATGAGCCAGGAAAAGGGGGTGCTGTGAGCTGCGTGGGTCTCATCGGCCTGGGGAAGGACGGGGCAGAGACCCACAGTGGTGGCAAGCGGAGGACAAGGGGTCTGGATACAGCAAGCCAAATCTCTGTGGGTATAAGCCTGGTCCCCGGGCTGCCAGCCAACCCCTGGGGGCTGCCGAGAGGCCCCAGCGAGGCCGCAGTGGCACGCGGGACTCTGGGTCCCCAGGAGCGTAAACAGGTTCCTTGGCCGGCGAGGCGCGTCCCGCCGGGATCTCCTGTTTGCTCGCTGCTCCTGCCAAGCCAGCGCTCCTCAGCGCTGGCCCACGCGCGCGATCCTTGAACTCTACATGCCACAACGCCCGCGCCAGGGAGCGATTTCTTGGGCTGCAGCGCTGGCTTATCTCCGGTGGGAACTGCCCCCTCCTGCATAAATAGCAGCAGTGGGGAAGCGGCCGGCTCAGAAGGGACGACCGGCAGCACGGCAGCAGCAGGAGAGAGCTGGTAAGAGCCTGGGCTGCTCCAGGGGCTCCCGAGCCCTCACGGCACCGCAGGGGCCAGAGTCCCGCTGCTCCTGGGCACCCTGCATGCTGGGGTGGGGAGCTCAGTTCCCACCAGGGCTGGCTTTGCCCTGGGGTTCCCTGCACTCAAGTCTCTTACTCTGCCCCCCAGGTGCAGCGCCAAGATGAGAGCCGTGGTGGTGACCCTCGCCCTGCTCTGCCTGACGGGTAGGTCCAAACAGGGCCGGTGCCGGGGCTGGGGTGGGACAGAGCAGGACACGGCCGCCGAGCCTGATGCGAGCGCTGCTGGAAGCGCCCAGCTGCCAATGCGCTTAGGAAGTCAGGCTGCAGCCAAGCGGCTCCCCGGTCGCCTCCCGAACCAGGCAGGTCCCGGGGGCAGTGACAGGCAGAGCGGCGGGGCCAGAGCCGTCCCCGCCGCAGTCCCACTGGGCGGTCTGTCCTGAGCGCGCTGGGCTCTCTCTGCAGGCACCCAGGCCCGCTACTTCTGGCAGCGTGATGAAGCCCAGACGCCCCTGGATCGCCTCAGGGACATGGTGGAGGTGTACCTGGAGACGGTGAAGGGCAGCGGCAAGGATGCCATCGCCCAGTTTGAGTCCTCCACTGTGGGCAAACAGCTGGAGTAAGTTGGAGGGGTGTGTGGCAGCGGAGGGGGGTGTTGGCGGGGGGGGCCCCTGGCACCATGCGTGACCTCCCTCCACTTCCCATAGCCTGAAGCTGGCCGAAAATCTGGATATGCTGGGCGCAGCCGCCGCCAAGCTGCGGGAGGACATGGCCCCCTACTACAAGGAGGTGCGGGAGATGTGGCTGAAGGACACGGAGGCTCTGCGCCAGGAGCTGACCAAGGACCTGGAGGAGGTGAAGGAGAAGATCCGGCCCTTCCTCGACCAGTTCTCCGCCAAGTGGACGGAGGAGCTGGAGCAGTACCGCCAGCGCCTGGCGCCCGTGGCCCAGGAGCTGAAGGAGCTTACCAAGCAGAAGGTGGAGCTGATGCAGGAGAAGCTGACCCCGGTGGCCGAGGACGTGCGGGACCGCCTGCGCGAGCACGTGGAGGAGCTGCGCAAGAACCTGGCGCCCTACAGCAATGAGCTGCGGCAGAAGCTGAGCCAGAAGCTGGAGGAGATCCGGGAGAAGGGCATTCCCCAGGCTGACGAGTACCAGGCTAAGGTGGTGGAGCACCTCAGCAACTTGCGCGAGAAGGTGACGCCCCTGCTGCAGGAGTTCAAGGAGCGCCTCACCCCCTACGCCGAGAGCCTCAAGACCCGCCTCATCACCCTCCTGGACGATCTCCAGAAGAACGTGGCCTGAGCCGCCGGCCGGCACGGCCAGGGACTGACCCCGGCCCTGCTCCTGCAGCCACCCTGGGGCTGCTCCCTGCCCTGACCAGGGTGCCTCCCCCTAGTGGGACCTCTGGGGACGGGCTGCGGGAGCCCTGGGCCAGGCCAGCCCCGGGGCGTCCTCCTTGAGGACCCCCCTCCTCCCTTCCCGCCACCTCCCCTCCCCGAACCAGCGTCGGTCTCAGCTTTGCCTTCCTTTTGTCAAATAAACGTGACTTAAGTTATTGGAGCTCGCTCAGTCTTTGCAGTGGATGCTGGAGGGAGGCAGCCTGCAGTGCTGGGGGCGAGGGCTGCTCCGGGCAGGGGGTGCTGGGGGGACCCGGGGTCGGGGGGATGAAGCTAGCAGGGTGGGTGCCCTGGGCTCTCCCTGCCGCTGAGCCCAGCTCTGCCTCAGCTTGGCCCCAGACGAGACTCTCCCTGCTGGGCAAAGGGCTCTGCTGGGGCCGTGGAGCGCAGCAGGGGCTGGTTTTGCAGAAGCTGGATCCCCCCCAGCTTGCGAGAGCGGCACCCAGCTCCTGCAGCCCTGGGCACATGCGCGTGGGGCAGTGGCATGCCGTGCTCGCCCCGTGGTGAGGGGTCCCAGTACCATGGCACGGCCGTGTGCAGCCCCAGCAGGGGGGAACACCACCCCGGCACGGGCGTCTGTCCCAGCCCTTCCTCGCCCCGCGGTGCACACTTCTCGCTGTCCACCCCCTCGCCAGTGACGCCGCCACAGCCGTCTACTTCAGTGCTGCTTTATTGCAAGAACCGTAACAGTGGGTGGGGAGCTGAGGGGACCCCAGCCCAGCTGGCCCCCAGCCAGCCCCCAGTGGGGCTATGCGGCCAGCATCGGCTTCCAGAACACCAGCAGCTGCTCCTTCAGCCAGACTAGCCGCTGCTTCGCCAGGTCGGCGTTGTCCGCCAGCCATTGCCTGCAAGGGGAGGTGGCTCAGAGCAGGGCACCAGCCGGGCTCCCCCGTGGGCAGCGGGACGGCAGGGCCAGGTGCCCGGGCTGGTGGGGGAGGGGGGGGGCGCAGAAAGGGGGGGTACCTGGCTTGCTGAGCCACATCCGACTCCTGCACCATGCTGAAGGCGGTCTTGGCCATGGCTGTGGCTTTCTGGGCGTACTCCTGCACCTTCCTCACCAGCATCTCTGGCTCCCTGGGCATATCGGCCCCTGCAAGCACGAGCCTTGTGGGAGCGGAGGGACGGGGGCCATGGGTCCATGCCCCTCACCCGGTGCATGCACCTCAGCACCCTGAGCCCCATCCCCTTCCTCCTGCCGCAGCCCTCACCCGCCCCTTACTTGCTCCCACCGCCAGGACAGCCGTGCAGACGAGCGTGAGCAGGAGTGATGCCTTCATGGCTGGGGAGAGAGCAGAGCGTATGGTGCGGGGCGGCAGGCGGGGGCCCACGTGCCCACGGGGGTCCCAACTCCGTCCCCTTCCCGGTGCGACCCTCGCTGGGGGCTTTCCCACTCACCTACACCAGGCTCTGCTATGTGGGGGAAGCCCCGAGCTCCCACTTTATACCCTCCCCACAGGGGCCTCCGTGGGTGTTTGCGCAAAGGTCAGGGGCGGTGGGGCTGGCCAGGGAGGGGGCACGTTTGCCGAGACTGTTCCTGCTGCAGAGGGGCCTGCCTCCCAGCCAGGCGTTGGGAAATCTCCTGGGGACCAAGGCTGCAGGGGCTGGCCAGGGGCTCAGCACGCCTGTGCATGTGCATGCGCTTGCACGGGCACATGGGTGTGCACGCCGGTGTGCCTGCAGCCAGCCCAGTGCCCGCTGCGGGGTGCAGCACTGTGAGGACAGGCCTGGGGCTGGCATGGGCACGCACAGCATGAGGCTGACGTCCAGTGGCACCGGCCCCGGGTGGGATGCCACCGGGCTGGCTCTGCCCAGGGGTACCGTACGGCTGCCTCGGCTGGGGTGCCTCAGCCAGGGTGCCTCGGCCGTACCCTCTGGCCATGGGCCACCGCAAGGGCTCTTTGGACCTTGGCATCACCGGCACCCGGCTGATCCCTGCCCCTGCCAGGCATGCCCTTCGCCCCAGCCGTGACACGTCACCGCCAGTCTGCAGCCCGGAGCAAGTCCACCGGGCCATGGGCAGGCTGAGCCAGGGGCTGCATCCACGGGTCCCAGCTCCAGTCAAGGGCACGCCAGTGCCACGTGGGTGCAACATCCCGGCAGCTGTGGGGTCCTGGTCTTCCCCCGTGGCAGGGCTTCCTCCGTGAGCCCGCGCTCAGAGGGAGCAGTGCTATCCTGCAGTCTCATATGCATCCATTGCAGCATCCCCACCGCGAGCCCACGTCCTGCCCCACTGTGCATCCCGGGCACAGCGCAGCCAGCAGCAGGCCTGAGGGGTCCCCGTAGCATCCCCCAGACCCCGCGCCCTGCCACACCGCGCATCCCAGGTACCGCGCAGCCGGCACCGGTGGGGCCGTCGCTGCATTCCACAGAGCTGCGGAGCCAGGGGGTGCCCCCCACGGTGTGCTGTCCCCTCTGCCCCACAGTCCCTGACCCCCCCAGGGGATCAGCTTTGGGGTGCCCATGTGTACCCCCACACCCTCTCTGCCCTGGCCCCTGGCACCCCGCTGGGAGCTGACAGGGCTGCAGGTGATGTCAGGGCTGCACGCACGTCAGGCGCTTCCACGTTGCGACCTTGCTAAAGTCCAAGCCCGGGGACTGTGTCACAGGCCTGCGTGGAAGCTGCCGAGAGCGCTCAGGCTGCATAAATAGCGGCTGGGTGCTCGCTGCCACAGCAGGTACCCACACCCGGCGGCAGCACGGGTGAGTGGCAGCATCGAGGGGTGGGGAGAGCTGGTGGCTGCATCGCCTGTGGCGGTGGGGGGGAGGCAGCCGGGGGCTGGGGTGCTCCCTTCATCTCCACTCTGTGCTCCCACAGGCATCCCCCAGCAGTCAGGATGTCTCTGAAGGCGGCCGCCCTCATCCTGGTGCTCCTCATGGTCTCAGGTGAGGCAGTGTGTGGGTCCCCGGTGCTGGGAGGGTGGTCCTGGCCCGGGGTGGGGATGGGGACCTGATGCACCTGGGGGAGCTGCCGAGAGGGATTGTGCTGCCGCTGACCCCAGGATCTGCTTTGCAGGGGCACGGGCTGACGTCAAGCCGGACGAGGTGGCCAGTGTGCTCTGGAAGTACTTCACCGAGCTGGGCAACAATGCCAAGGAGACGGTGGACCAGCTGCAGCAAGCCGAAATCACCAAGCAGCTGAAGTGAGCAGAGCCGCGGGCTGTGGCGCTGGGTGGGGGACACGGTGGTGGCTGGGAGATGCCAGGCAGGGGAGGGGGCCGCGGGGATGCCAGGGTGCTGACATTCTCCCCTCATCTCCCCAGCACCCTGCTGGAGAGCAACTTGCAGAGCGTCAACTCGTATGCTGAGGATCTGCGGCGGCGGCTGGTGCCCTTTGCCACGGAGCTGCAGGCGCGGCTGGCGCAGGACTCGCAGCGGCTGAAGGAGCAGATCCGGCAGGAGCTGTCAGAGCTGCAGGCCAAGCTGGCGCCCTACGCCGACGAAGTGCACCAGCAGATCGGCACCAACATCCGCCAGCTGCAAGCCAAGATGAGCCCCTATGCCGAGGAGCTGCGCTCCCAGGTGGACCGTGGGGCTGGGGAGCTGCGGCAGGCACTGGAGCCCTACGCTGCTGAGCTGCGGGACCGGCTGCAGGACAACGCCGAGAACATCCAGGCCTCCCTCAGCCCCTATGCTGACCGGCTGCAGCAGCAGATCGATGGCGGGGTAGAGAGCCTGAAGGAGCGGCTGACTCCCCTGGCTGATGAGCTGAAGGCACAAGTGGGGCAGAGTGTGGAGGAGCTGCGGCAGGGGCTCAGCCCTTACACCCAGGAGGTGCAGGACAGCCTCAACCGGCAGTTGGAGAGCCTGACAGCGCAGATGGAGCGGGCGGTGGAGGAGCTGCGTGCCCGCCTGGCCGCCAGCTCAGAGGAGCTGCGTGCCCAGCTCAGCCCACTGGCCCAGGAGCTGCGGCAGGCAGCGGGCGGTGATGCCGAGAGCCTGCAGCAGCGGCTGGCCCCCCTGGCCCAGCAGCTGGATGAGCGCGTGGGGCAGACGCTGGAGGCTTTCCGGCAGCAGGCAGCCCCCTTCGGCGAGACCTTCGGGCGGCAGCTGGTGGAGCGGCTGGAGGCAATGCGGGGGAAGCTGGACTCAGGCACTGCTGGCGTGGAGGACCACCTGGAGCTGCTGGAGAAGGAGGTGCGGGAGAAGGTGGCCACCTTCCTCAGCACTGCCCAGCCAGCTGAGAACTGAGAACCCCCCACCGGTGCCGCAGGGAGGGGTCATGGGGTGGCCGTCCGGCTGTCCCCCCGCACCGCGAGCGTTCATGGCCGCTGCCCGCAGCGGAAATAAACTGCCACCTTGCCATGCATGTGCTGGTCTGTGTCCTTTGTTCGCTGCAACATCCCACCGTCCTGCCCCGGGACTGGCAACCTGGGGCGCCTGGCCCAGCTGCTCCGAGGGGAGAGCATCGCCCCCGGATTTGGGTTCCGGGGCACCCAGGAGAGGGAACAGAGGTGGGGCCAGGCGGGTGGGGAGGTCTCCGTCCCCAGCACAGGGCTGCAGGTGCTGCCTGGGGGCTGGAGGCGGTTGAAGTCAGGCAAGCCTGTCAGCCAGCGTGGGCTGGGGCCCCAGGATGTCACCACACCGGGGTGCCGCAGCAACTCAGTGGCACCCATGCGGCTCCATAGGGGCCAGAGTCCCGGCATATGGCCGAGCATCCCCACTGCGGCGGGGCTGGCTGCTGCCACGGGGGACGGGTCTCTGCGGACTGCGCGGGGTGGGCAATGGACACCTCGCTCCCCATCCCACAGCCCAGTGGGGACTGCGGCCAGACGCAGCGGGGCTCGGACAGGTAGGGAGTGGGCCCTTGTCCCCAGGAGCTTCCCAGCTCAGGGAGAAGAAAAGGGGACTGGAGCTATGGTCACAGCAAGGGCCCTGAGCCGCTCCACTGATGGGTGCCCCGTGAGGACCACTCCCACAGCCGGAGGGATTTCCCACATCAGCTGCAGTGGCTGTGGGATGGGAGTGCGGCTGGGGCTGCTCAGGGCAACCCCGCATGTCCGCACAGGCGAGGAAGCGGAGTGGACTTTGGTGCCAGAGGGAGCGTTGGCTTGGAGTTTCACCCTGGCGGTGCGCCAGACTTTGCCCTCCACGGCCAGGTGCCCACACCCCAGCCCCGCTGAGGAGACATTAGTCCCAGTGGGTCCCTGGTTGCTGGGTTGCTTCAGTGCAAACATTGCAGCGCTCTCCTGATTTAAAAGCCTGGTGTCAGCAGCCGGCACCCTTCACAGGGACGAGACCCGAGCTGAAAATGTTTTTTTTTTTTCTTTCCTGGGGGAAAGGCAACTTGCAAAGGAATCACTCCAAAACGCGGTGGGTTTGGTATGCCAGCGGGAAGTGGGGCCGTGCAGCTGGCAGTTTGTAAGCAGGCAGCCCATGCAGAAGGCATGCTCTCTTGCCCAGGCTGCAGACATGGCTGCTGTGCTTGCTTCACCCTTCCCTGGCACAGACGGAGCCGGGCTCGTCCTCCCGCGCCCACCCTGGCCCCATCCTGGGCGTCCTGGCTCCCTTTCCCCCCCGTCTGGGCTGCAAGCCCCTGCAACAGGAGCTGCCAGCTGGCGAGCTGCAGCCTGCATCCCTGTCCCTGTCCCGCTGCTCTGCATCCCCTCGCCACCCCGGCAGCTCCCAGCCACCATTTGCCCTGTGATGCAAAGGTTGGCTGTGAGGGCAGGATCAGCCTCGACCCCAGAAACCTGCAGAGCAAGCAGCAAGGGCTCCCTTATCACTGGGAAAACAAGGGCTGAGCCAGCGGGCCAGCGTTAGGCCAGCGTTCAGGCAGCTCCAGGGGCGAGATCTGTTCCCGGGGAGATGCTCGGGGCAGGGCAGGGCTGCACAGCCTCATAGCCCCGAGGGGGTTAAGGCTGCCTGCGGCCGCAGCAAGGTCAGGCCAGCCCGGGCAGTAGGATGGGAGCGGTGTGGGGCAGGTGAAGGGGCAGCCGGCGGTCAGATGACTGGTCCCCCACGTCACCTCTCAGGAACGTCCGCAGACCTCCACGTTGTGTTTACAGGGAGTGAGGTCCAAAAAGCCTACCCCTGCGGATGCGCCTTATTGCCCACACTCCTCTGCCTCCCGCCAAGCATATATAAAGGGAGCCACGGCCCCGTCCCTGCAGGGACGCGGGAGGTGATCTAGAGCCAGGTGAGGGGTGGGGAGCAGCCCTGCTGAGCCAGCACCAGCAGGGACACCTCGCGCCTGGTTTAGCTTTGCCCAGCTGGAGGAGCCAGGCATCATTCCACGTGCGTGCCGGTTGCGTGGTGGGGGACAATGGGAGCAAGGTCCTTGTGGAAAGCAGCCGGGGGGGGTGTGTGAAGTGCTAGGACCACCGACCCATGAGCGCTCTGAGAGAAGACCTGCACCACGGCATGAGCTAACACACTCCTCTTCTCTCTCTCCCCGCAGCACAGTGGCACGCCAGCCTGGCAGACCATGCCTCTGAAGGCAGTGTTTCTCCTCACCTTCCTGGCCACCTTACCAGGTGGGTGCCGAGCAGAGGAGCTCGCGTGGGGATGGCCAATGGTGGCAGGATGGGGCAGAGCTGGGATGTGGGCTGAGCAGGAGGGCAGACCCAGGGGTGGGCAGTGCCCCGGCCGCCCCGCTGACCACTGCCCTCCTGCCCACAGTGTCACCGGCCGAGCTGGCACGCCGTGGCTTCTGGGAGTACCTCAGCCAGCTGACGAGTGACAAGGACAGCCTGGAGCACGGCCAGAGCAGCAAGCTGGGCAGTGACATCACGTGAGTACGCCGCTCTGGGGGCTTGCCTCACAGAACCAGTCGTGGGCAACTGCCTGCAGTCCCTCTGCAAGCTCCCCCCAGGCTCCAGCAGCACACATTGGACCCCATTCCTCTTTCCCCGGGGACAGAAAAGCTCATGGGCACGGCCCTCGTGGCTGTCAACAGCTTTTATTACGGGTGCATTAGGGCACTGTGGAGGTGCTGCGCTATGTCAGGGGTGCTCGGTAACTACGCCTGCTGTCTCACGCAGAAACCTGAAGGAAAGCATTCAGGATGGGGTCAGCTACATGGGCAACTTCCTGGAGAAGCTGGCGCCGCTAAACAGGGGCCTCCAGCCCCGGCTCTACCATGACTCGGACAGCCTGCGGAAAGTCATCAGGAAAGAGCTGGAAAGCCTGAGGGTGAAACTGTCACCGTACGTGGACGATGTCCACCAGACAGTTGGCAAGCACCTGGAAGACCTCCGCTACCAGCTGCAGCCGTTCACGGAGGAGCTCCTGGACCAGGTGGCCCTGAAAGCCCGGGAGCTCCGGCGGCACCTGATGCCCAGCCGGGAGGCGGCGGCGCAGCTCCTGGAGGGTGCAGACGAGGTCCAGAAGTTCATGGCTCATTACGCTGACAAGATTGCCTTCCACACCGACCAGGTGAAGGACATCTTCCGCCCCTACGCGGACAGGCTGGTGACTGAGATCCACCGCAATGTGGAGGAGCTGCATAGAAATGTCGTTCCTCACAGCCAGACCAGCCCAGAGCAGCTCAACCAGTACATCCAGGAGCTCTCTGCCAAGCTGACCCAGAATGCAAGGGACCTCCACCAGAAGATCCAGAGGAACCTGGAGCAGCTAAAGGCGAAGCTGAGCCTCCGCTCCAGCAGCCTCCAGCAGCCACCAGCCCCAGGGGAGCTGGCCTGGGAGGTGCAGCAGCGGGTGGAGGAGTTCCGCAGGGACACCCACCTCCAGATCCAGGACTTCACCCGCGCCCTGGACCAGGAGACGGAGGAGATGAGGCGGAAGCTCTCCTCCCGGCCCCCCTATCCAGGGGATGGCCAGGAGGGCCCGCCCCCCGTGGAGGATCTGCACGCCCGCCTCGACGCCCTATGGAGGGACCTGGCCCGTAGCCTGGCCGAGAAGGGCGGCGAGGCCCGCTGACGGGGCCAGGCGTGGCCGGGCGGGGCGGGGTGGGGCGGGGTGGGGCCGGGCGGGGCCGGGCAGGTCAAGCTGAACCGCAATAAAAGACGCCGCCATCGCCGATCTGGCCGGCTTTCTGTGCTGCAGCCTTCACGTGACCGCCCCTTCTTCACGTGACCGCCCGGCGCGCAGGCGCGGCGGGGGGAGGCGGCGGCAACAACATGTCGGCGCTGGGGGCTGTGGCGGTGGATGCGGCGGCGGGGGGGCCCCTTTTCCGGCCCCTCAGCGCCGAGGACGGCGAGCAGCGGCCGGCTGAGATCGAGTCCCTGTGCATGAACTGCTTCCGCAACGTGAGGGGCGGGGGAGGGAAGCGGGCCGGGCCCAGGGGCCTGTGGGCGAGTGAGGGGAAGGAGCGGGTGGGGGAGGGGGGCAAGAGGGGGCAGGCAGGGCCTGTTGGCCGGTACGAGGCGGTTGGGTG
>JAVJGG010000082.1:7308116-7339267 GCA_035590195.1 Aviceda cuculoides
GGCAGGGCCTGTTGGCAGGTAAGAGGAGGTTGGGTGTTTTGGGGGGGGGGGGCGTGCAGGGCTCGGGGCCGGGGACCCGGCCGGGGGGGTCCTTGGCAGGAACACGGGGGTGGGGGGGAAACGGCGCCCTGAGGACTTGGGTTCCCACGAGGCCCCTCGCTGCTGCAGGGGGTGACGCGGCTCCTGCTCACCAGGATCCCCTTCTTCAAAGAGATCATCGTCAGCTCCTTTGCCTGCAACAGCTGCTCCTGGTCCAACACGGAGATCCAGTCTGCCGGCAGGATCCAGGAGCAGGGTGTGTGCTACACCCTGGCTGTCACCTCCCGTCAGGTGAGCTGGGGGGCCCCCTTTGTCTGTCCCCAGCTGTGGGGCTGGGCCCACCCCTGCACTGGGGTGGTGGGGAGCTGCTTCGCATCTTTGACCTCTCACAAGCTGACCTTGCTTGAGTAATAAAGCATTTTCTGTGGCGTTTGAGAAACAGTGTTTTTTGTTTAGAAGCTATTGTTTAAAGCCCCAAATGCGCGTGTTCCCAGTGCACCCCTGCACTAGTGGAGAAGTTGCTAAAGCTGACCTGGAGCTAATGCTGTCGCTTTGGTGGACGCTGCCTACCCCAGGGTGGTCCCGTAGCATGCGGGAGCAATCATCCCTGTTGGGGATCCTAATGCTGCTCCCTGACTGTTGCCTGCAGGACATGAACAGGGAGGTGGTGAAGACCGAATGTGCCACAGCTCGAATTCCAGAGCTGGACTTTGAGATCCCTGCCTTCACCCAGAAGGGAGGTGGGTACGTGGCCTGCACTCTGGTGGGTGTGCAGCAGGTGCTGGTTAGGGACCTGGCCTCCTGGCTGTTGGGTCAAATGAGCTTGATGGGGCCCATGTGTGGAGGCTGCTGCTGGGGATTGTATCAGCTGGTGGGGTGGGTAGCACCACTGTGAGCTTCTGTTCTCTTTCAAGTCCTTACCACCGTTGAGGGGATAATTGACAGAGCTGTTGGAGGCCTGGAGCAGGACCAGTCTGTCCGCAGGGTAAGATGCTGCAAAAGGGGAAGCACCTCAAGGACGCCTGCTTGGCAAATGCTTGCTTTGTTCGTCCCCTGCCTCTGGGCGTTGCATGCTGCTGATAGGAGCCTTAAGGGCTCTCTGATTTGTGCTGTTATCAGTGTTGTCTTCAGCTTCGGGCTGCCCCTGGCGTCTGTCTCCTACATGTCCTCTTTGGCAGGCAACAGACAAAGAGGTGGCGATTAAAATAGATGAGTTCATTGGTAAACTAAAGCAGCTGAAAGAAGTACATTCCTCCTTCACCTTTGTGAGTATGTGCAAGAGCGCAGCCCCTTTCAGTATGGGGGAAGCGCGGGGTGGCTTTTTAAGGCCTTGTTCTCCTGTTAGATCATAGACGATCCTTCAGGGAACAGCTTTGTGGAGAACCCTCATGCACCGCAGAAGGATGATGCTCTTGTGGTCACCCGCTACAGGAGGACTCCCCAGCAGGCTGCCATGCTGGGACTGGAGGTAATGGGGAGCTGCCACTGCTGCCAGTGGGCCTGTGCATGGTTTTGGCCTGGGGGAGCAGGGCTGGTCAGCCCCCTTGGTCTTTGGGAGACCCTGAATGAAGGAACAGAAGTTAATGCTGCTTCTGGTGTCCCCTCATGCAGGGAGAGGAGGCGGATGAGAAGGCAGCCAATTCTGCAGAGGATCTGAGGAATGAGGTGGGTGACTTTGCAGCGTGGTGGCAGCTGTGCCTGGGTGACTGGCACCCAGGATGGGCTTTCTGGGCTGGCTGGGACTGTCTGAGTCTCCTTTCTGTTCCTGTGACCCAGGTATTGCAGTTCAACACCAACTGCCCTGAGTGCAATGCTCCAGCTAAGACAAATATGAAGTTAGTGCGTATCCTTTGAGTGTGGGTGCAGGCTGGTGCCCTCTGCAGGAGCAAGAGCTGCTTTGTGTGTTGACTGGGGTCTCTTTCTGCTGTACCCATCAGGCATGCAGAAATCACTTCTTGTAGAGCCTGTCATGGTGCAAATCTGTCTGGGTGCCACTCACAGCTTGCTAGTGAGCTTCCGCAATACTTTGGGGAGGGCTGAGGCTGTGAAGAGGGCACAGGCTGCTGCTTTGAGGCTTTCCTTTCACTGACTTTTCCTTGACTGTCTGCTCCAGAAATCCCACACTTCAAGGAGGTGATTATCATGGCCACAAACTGCGACTCCTGTGGGCACAGGACAAATGAGGTGAGCTGGAAAAGTGACCCTTTTGCGTGGGGGGGAGCGGTGTTCTGTGCTTTTGTGGGTAGGTGTTTCTCAGAGTCCCTGGCCTCTGCTTCACGATGTGGCTGTTTGTGAAGCCAGGCTGGGAGTGGGGTTGGATTTACGGGCAACATCATGAGGCGTGTAGTGCTGGGTGTGGTAGAGCTCCCTTGCTTGCTTCTGGGTGGGGGCCAGACGCTATGTGAGCTGTGCGGAGGCTGGCTTGTGCAGCAAGGTCAGCCTGGGTCTGACTTGCCTTCCCAAACAAGTGAAGGGGGAGAATTTGGTCTTGAAGAGCTCCATTTGGTGCAAGTCAGCTGACTCCACACCTGCCGAAGTCCCCTGGGTTGAGGCACCATCCCTGGGTTTGGTGTGGCCTTGGAGCTGCCAGGGTAAACCCTCTTAAAGTGTTGTGGTGTAACTTAAATAAAAAAGGCTGTGGAGCTGACTGCTGGGTGTTCCTAGGTGAAGTCTGGTGGAGCAATTGAACCGCAAGGCACCAGGATTACCCTTCGGATTACAGACCCTTCCGACATGATGAGAGATGTCCTAAAGGTATGGTGCCTTTGAATACTTGCCCTGTTCTCCTGCAGCAGGTGCGTGGGGGGCCTGGCTGTCCCTCCATGGGGACTCAGGGGGTGCTCGCTCTTGCAGTCGGAGACGTGCAGTGTGGAGATCCCAGAGCTGGAGTTCGAGCTGGGGATGGGAGCTCTGGGGGGGAAATTCACCACACTGGAAGGGCTGCTGAAGGACATTGGAGAGCTGGTGAGTGATCCTGTGCTGCGGCCTGGTGGAGCTCAGACCCCTCTGTGTGACTTATTTGGCCTGGCTGTGGGGCTGGGTGTCTCACAGCTGTCTGAGTGAGGGGGGGGGTCTGCTCTTCCAGGTTGAGAGAAACCCATTCACCCTGGGGGACAGCTCTGCGCCCAGCAAAACAGAAAAGCTGCAGGAGTTCCTGGGGAAGCTGTGTGAGGTGAGTGCACTCTTAATTTTCAGTGCTCCACAATGTGGTTTTTCACCACTGTCACTGCAGCAAGGACGTATGTTTAACTGAACTCCTTGGTAAGTGTTGCCTTACTGTTTCTAGCTGTTCCATGCTTGCCTCACTTGTTTCCGCAAGCCATTGCTGTTTTTCAACTGAAGAGAGTGTTTGAACTGTCTGAAGTGTGCTGTGAATGTCTTGGTGCCAGAAGTGCTGAGGGATCAGAAAGAGCCTTCATGCCTGGCTGTGCTCTCTTTTTGCAGATCATAGAGGGGAAGGCAAAGGCTCACTTCATCATGGATGACCCTGCAGGCAACAGCTATCTTCAGGTACGGTGTTGTGCACTCAAAAGATGAATGCCTTGGAGTCTCCTGGGTGCTTTGGGTGGATTTTCTTCTTTTTTTCCCTGGTGTGTGTTGGCGGACAAGGTTCCCTTTGGGGCTCTGGTGTGGAGGGAGATGGGAGCAGTGTCTGCTTCCTGGGGTGAGGGGCTGGGCTGAGTCATGCTCTCTGTGGGGTGATGGACAAGTCTTTCCCTCGGTGGGGGGGTGAATCTTGTCCCAAGCCCCTTGCCATTGCTGGGGTGCTGCTGAAGAGTGCCAGTGACTGAGACTTGAAGAGGGGTGCAAAGGAGGCCTCTGTTTCACCCCGCAGAATGTCTATGCCCCGGAAGAGGACCCGGAGCTGAAAGTGGAGCGCTACGAGCGTACGTTTGAGCAGAACGAAGACCTGGGCTTGAACGACATGAAGACGGAGGGCTACGAGGTGGAGGGAGCCCCGGGCTGGTAGCTGGGTGCAGCCGGACCCCCTTTCAGCTTTTTCCCCAAACGGCTCAGGCGATGACCAGGACTTTTTCGGGGCTGGGGGCCCCTGTCGCCTTCCCCGGAGGCCTACTGCTGATGTGTGGGGTGGGAGGGGGGTCGCGTTGGGGTGCCCTGGGGGCTGTGACCCCCAAATAAAAGGTGTTCTGGAGGCACGGTGTGAGGCTGCTGCTGCTCGGCCCGGCCCCGCCCCCTCTCCCGGCCCCGCCCCCTCGCCCGCCGCTGCGTGTCCCTCCGCGCGCGCCGTCCCTTCCGGCTGGCGGTAAGATGGCGGCGCCGGGGATTTCCAAGGCCGAGTACCTGCGGCGCTACTTGAGCGGGCCGGCCGCCGCCGAAGCCGCCCAGCCCCGCCGCCGCCGCAAGAAGAAGCCGCCTGGCGGTGCCGGCAGAGGCGGGTGAGTTGCGGGAAGAAAGGGGAAGCCGCGGTCTGAGCCAGCCGTGGCCTTCTGCGGCAGGCTCGGCCCGGCCCGGCCCTCCCCGCTGCCCGTCTGTGCTGGCCTCGGGCGGGGAGCTCCCCGCGGCCCCGAGCCCCTTACTCTCGTCCCGTGGGGCAGGGATGCTCCTCGGGTCCCATCCCCAGCTGCGGGCCGGTTGGCAGCAGTCGGGCGGGGTCCGTTCCTTGGTGGTGGCCTGACGGCAGGGCCCCTCTCCTTGCTCCCAGGATGCGGATCGTGGACGACGATGTCGGCTGGAATAGCATTGCTGCTATCCAGGAGAAGGAGGAGGAGGACGACGATGAAGGGGACATGCCCGTGGTGAGTGGGGAATTAGGTCAAATGCAGTTTCACAAACTAAATCCGTTCTCACGGTCTGCCTCGTGTGTCTCTTAGGGCTTGGCAAGCGCTTCCCATTCTCTTTGCCTCCTCTTTGGGTAGGTTCTGCGGTAAAGAGGGGTGAGTTTTCCCTGGTCTAGGCACAAGGGGGTTGAATTAGTTCTTGCAGGTAAACGTAGTCTCTTCTTTACGTGTTTGCATTTTTGCAAGTGCTGAAGCCACATGGTAGGCCCAGCGCAGTGGTTCTCACGGCTTTCAAGCAGCCACTGGAGGCAAGGCAGAAGGTACCCATGTGATTGTTGGAGCCTGCTGACCGCTGTAGTGTGGCTTGTGGCACAGGCTGGAAATCTTGGCAGTGAAGAGATGAACAGTGAAGGCGATGGCTCTAGAAAGTTGTTTTTGAGATCTGCCTGTAGGAAGGCAGCTAAGTGATGGTCACGTGTCAGCTGCTAATCAGTGTAATTATGCCTAATCATTTGTGTTAGAGGGTAGAAATTTTCTTTCTTTCCTTCCTTCCTCCTTTCTTTCTTTCTTTCTTTCCTTTCTTCCTTCCTCCTTTCCTTTTTTTAAAGCCATGTTTTTTACTCTGGTGTTTTATTTTCAGGTGGCAGAATTTATTGATGAGCGTCCAGATGAAGTGAAGCTCATGGAGGAATTCCGAACAAATACAAAATGGAAACTTTTAGGCGGTGAGACCAGACCTTCCTATCCTCTCTCCTTGAATGTTTAAGTGCTCTAAGTAGTGACAGTGCAAGTTAAAAAGACTACTAGCTTTAAAAAAAAAAAAAAAAAATCCTTGAAATGCTGAAGAGATCATGAACTGTGGAGAACCATAACGATGGTGATTCTCTTGATTGTTTCTTCTTTAGACCAGAATGAAGACTCACAAAGTTCGGATATTTCAGTACCTGCCAAGTTTACTGCAAGGTATGGGGCTCCAACTAGAAACTCTTCTGTCGGTTAACTCTTGTTTTCTGCTATTGCCTGTCTTGTTCTGCAGTTTAAGTTCTTTGCTCTGAAATGTGAGAAGCGGCATACGTGGGGATTCCTTTTCCACTGTTGAATAACTTCTGCTGGGGTGGGGGGGCGGAACTGGCAGACAGCATGCTCTCTAGGTTTCTGCACAGTATGTGGAACAGCTGTCCCACAATTCTCTGACAGTGTCAGAGTAATCTGGGTGATGACTTGCTATAGATCTGGAATGCAGTGAGCATGGTGATGTTACAATATGCCTCTTTTCTGAAAGCACCTGTGGGGTGTTCCGTGGTTGCACAGCATCCAGGCTCTCAGAGCGTGATGGGGTGTTTCCTTGTGAGAAGACGATTATATAAGGGCACAAAATGGGTTTTGTAGCCTGAGCGTCGCAAGGGTCCCCAGAGACTTTAGAAGAGACTTTTAAAGAATCTTTAAAGAGACTTTAAAATTACAGCTTTCCTGTGATCCATGTTGCCTCGGAGGGTTTCTGGAATCTCCTTTGGGAAGTCTGCAGCTCAGTGATGCAGGTCACTACATGGAGGTGCAGAACCAAGTATGAATTTGCATTCAGAAAGCTGTTTTCGTCCTTGACCCCTACTGCTAGCTTTACAGGTCCTACTTGTGTTTTGCTTCCAGTCTGGAGATAGCAAAACAAAACAAAAATCTAACTCTCATTTTTCTCTTCTCCTTTCCTCCCAGGCAACAGCACCATGACTCCCCAGACAGCTTGCCACCAAGGAGACTGCAGCATGACTCGCCAGACAAATCACCTCCAGGGCAACAGCGCCATGACTCCCCAGATCTGTCCCCTCCCAGGCGAGAGAGAAACAATTCTGCCAACCTCTTGTCTCCCAGGCGACAGTGCCATGACTCCCTAGACCTCTCGCCACCAAGAAGGAAGCGCCACGACTCCCCAGACCTGTCACCTACCAGGCGACAGCACCATGACTCCCTAGACCTTCCACCGCTGAGAAGGAAGCCCAATGGCTCCCCGGACCCGTCGCCTCCCAGGCGACAGCGTCACGACTCCCCGGACCCGTCTCCTCCCAGGCGACAGCGTCACGACTCCCCGGACCCGTCTCCAAAGAGAGTCAGTTCAGCAATGGGGAAAAAGGGCTGCAAAACCACAGACAAGTCACAGTCAGCAGGAGTCCAAGGAGGGCAATCTCAGCTCAGGCACAGTGTCTCTGACAAGTCCTCATCACGTCAGAAGCGTCAGGCTACTCCAGATCTATCCCCTCCACGGAAGAAGAGGTACGATTCTGACCCAGATTTGTCACCGCCTCGGAGAAAGAGGACTGGGTCACCTAGTCTGAAAAAGCAGAGCCGAACAAAAGGTGAGTGTGCCTGAGAGTTTGTTCTGTCTGTCCTGTGCTTTGCTGGCTGCCCACTCCATGATCACATTTGCACGCTCCTGAGAGGTGAGTGGCATGGAGTTAGTAGTCTGCAAGCACGGAAGGGTAGCAGATAAGTTCTCATTTCTGTTGGTACAGCTAGTTCTTGTAATCCAATTTTTACATCAGCTGGACTAGAATTAACCTAGGAGTTAGCTGGCTAATGCTTAAACATGTCTGAAAGGAAAATAGAGGTTAAATCCTGTCTCTGGCAGTATGCATTCAAAAGGAAGAAAATTCACAGACTCTTGTCATATCATTGTCTTTCCTTACAGTTTGTCATCTCTTAGGTCTTGATTTTTCTAGAAGATGACCTTATGCACCCCCATGTTTAGTCCTTTTGTGGGACTAATTCTGTCTAAATCTGTGATTTTTAGTTAGTATGTCTTTACTGCAGGTGCTTCTCTGGCCATGAAAAAACTTAGGCAGGTGCCCTCGCCTCAGAGGTGCCCAAGGCATGACTCTCAGTCTCCATCTCCACGGAGGACTACCCGGAATGCCTCTGATGCAGACCACAGGCTAGGCCGTATATGCAGTGATTCCCCTAAGCATGGTCCTCTCAAACAGAATCAGAGCAAATCTTCAGACTCTGATTTATCTCCTCCACGACGGACTCTGCCAGCTGGCAAGGATCAGCATGGTTCAAGGAGTCCCCCTGACCTCTCACCTTGTCGCCACCGTGACACTAAGGGATCTCCCAAGAAGGTGAGTGGTTTATCTTTTCATTTAAGCTGTACATTACTTCCTGTTGATAGAAAACTGTAAAAGTGCAATGACTTACAAATTGTAGAGCAGAAATTTCATATACCTTACGCAGCTGTGCCAGGCCCTTTGCATGCAATAAGAGGCATGAGGTGGCTGTGAGAGAGGAGGTCTGCCTCAGTCCTCTCTGTTTCTGGAGGTCTGGGGAAGTTGTTCTCAAGGGTGCCAGCAAAGTGGCTTTGTAACATGACTGTCTCTGCTGATGTGTCTCTCTTGATTTTGGGTCTTCCCCTCGTTACGCCTCTGGATCACTGGACAGCTCTCAGCTAGCAGTAAACATGATTTTTGTTTGATTGGTAGGCAAACGTGATGTTATCTGGGGTCAAAGCTGGCTTGGTGTCAGCTGATGTGCTGCGGAGGGAACAGCAGGAGCTCAGGAGGCATGAGAGAAATAACAAGCACTTGGAAGGTAGGGGTGTAAAAACACTGCATGAGCACCAGCTCGCTTTCTGTTTCTCTGCATTCAGCTGTCTCCTGATGCTGTATCAGGCCCTGATGTTAGGGTGCTGAGGGAGAGCATCCCTGTGGAGCAGCATCTAGACATGCTGATGGATTCCTTGGGTAGGGTCACTGAGCCTCTGAAAGAAGAGGTTTATAAATGGTGATTTCAAAACGATGCCAGTAAGACTGTAGGGAGAGCAAGTGTATCCTTTTCTGTCTGCCCCATCTGCAAGTCTGAAGAAGCAGTCTGATACTCAAAAGAGCTCAGGGCACAAGCGTGTCTGTGTGGGGCAGCAGCTAAAAGCAAGAGCTGTGATCCTGCTTGGCTTTGGATGATAAGCTCTTTCAGAGGGTAGAACAAGTAAAAGGAAAAAAAAACATTGAAATGAGTCACAGTTAGTCATTGAATTGTCTGGAGACAGCAGAACATTCCCAAATGTATGACTTGAGGCATCTGTACCCTTCAGAGGAATCCCGACACTCTGAGACCATCTTCCGAGACAAGTCAGGCCGCAAGAGGGACCTTGTGCAGGAGCGGCTGGAGCAGAGACAGAAAGCTGAAGCAAAGTCCGAGAGAGATGAGCAATATGCCAAATGGGGAAAAGGGTAAGGTTCTCCAGAGCTCCCTAGCATGGTCTTTGGGCCTCATGCTACAGCTAAGGACTCAACACTCCCTGCTTTTAAGCCCACCATTGATACTGCCTCCAGTGGTGGTATTGGTGGCATGTCACTTCATTCTGAGTTTGAGCCTGGGACCAGGACAGCGTGTCCCCCACATGTCTTGGAGACCCCCTCCATTATTCCCTCTGTTGCTGGATGTACGTTGGGAATGCTTGTGCATGCAGTGGAAGTTCAGGACTGTGATTGGTCCTGCAAATTGTGCAAGTCACAGTAAATGATTGTATGGGTTTGAAGTGAAACTTTGTGGGGTTTTTCAGGCTAGCACAGGGGAGGCAACAGCAGCAGAATGTGGAAGATGCTATAAAAGAGATGCAGAAGCCATTGGCTCGTTATATTGATGACCAGGATCTGGATCGAATGCTGCGGGAACAAGAGAGAGAAGGAGACCCCATGGCTGACTTCATCAAAAAAAGGAAGGCCAAAGAGAACAAAGAAAAGAAAGGTTTGGATGTTCAGTTACACCAGTGTACAGTTTAGGGCTCTAGCAGCGTAGAAATGGAGGTGCTGTTAAAGCCTAAGAACTGCCAGAGCAGCTTAGTCCTAAAGGGCTCCTTGTCTGGAGTTTGTGTAGTAACAGTATTTGCTATTACTAGCTTGTTACCAGCAATGGTGACTATTGTTTGTTAGCTTAGAGAGCAGTATCCAGTGACTTAAGTGTTGGCAGACTCCAGCTTGGTTAAGTCTCTCTTTGGAAGTTTCCTCTGCGAGCTGTAGTTGGCTGTTAAGCAGCCTGTGTGCTATGCCTTTATAGAGCTCTTGGGTTGATGATGATGTGACCACATGATTACACCAAAGGAGTAAATGACTTTATTGCTCTTTCTCTTTCTAGAAAAACCTAGGTACAATGGACCAGCACCTCCACTCAACAGATTTAATATATGGCCTGGACATCGCTGGGATGGTGTGGACAGGTACATGTTCCTGATACAATGCTGTGTTTGAATAACAGTAAAAACGCATGAGCTTTTGCTTCAAAGAGTTCACAGTGTAAAGATTTCCAGGTATCAGGTGAATGAGATTGTTAGCATTAGTAAGGTTGAAAGTGTTAAGTTACCAGTGGGTGATGAATATGTGCTTGTTTGGGACAGAAGAGAGTAAGGCTGGTGCTGTCAGCAAGGGTGTGAATAGCTGCAGTGGTGCTAACTGTTGCTGACCACAGATTGAGGTGGAAACTGAGCCAGAGCAAAAGTAGTGGAAAACTCATCTCTAAAAAGTTTCATTGCTGCAGAAAAGCTTCTGTGCAGCAGCCCATGGTCTTGATATTGCTTTGTAGGTCCAACGGATTCGAGCAGCAGCGCTTTGCCAGGATCGCCAACAAGAAGGCAGTTCAGGAGCTTGCGTACAAGTGGAGCATTGAGGACATGTAGGCAAGATAAAGAACCGTGCAAAGCAGTGCTCCAGAAGTTCAGCTACTGCCAGAGCTGTGTGGAATGGCTCATTCTGCCTGGGCCAAGCCCTATTCTTGGTGTTCAGCATCCCAGCGGACCATCTTCTGAGAGGCAAGGCTGAATTTAGAGGAGAGCTGCCAAAAGAGGATTTTTCCGGCAGCCAAGAAGATGAGTGCAGAGAACTGCAGCGGTGTGACTTGGAGCAGGGCAGTGGCTGAGCGTGGTGAAGTGCGTTGTTCACTGCCTGCCAGACTACCTCAGCTCTCTGGCGCTCTCCCATAAGGTGCTGCAGACATTGGTTTCTGGTCCCTTTATTTGTCTTCTAACAAACCGTAGAAATTATATGCTTAATTGTTTTATGCCAAATGCTTTGTCCTCTGAGGGCAGTTCACAAGTCTTCAGCTGTCCTAAATCTCAGGTTTTTCTTCATGGTGGAAGTATGCTGAACGCTTGGTCCCTGGAGTTAACCTCATCCAGTAGGTCAGTCTGTTCCAGAACTCTGTTGCACTTCCAGTTGTGCTCAAGTTGTGCCAGGGAGCAGCTATACCCTTAAACTACTTAGTACTGTGTGGTTTGCCTCTGGGCTGATGTCACATCTGCCCCACGTCCTTCCCAGTGCACGCAAAGGGCTTCTGTTAAGTTAGTGTAGTTATCAGGCCCTCTAGTTCATGGAGTCACCAACTTGTAGTGAAGTCAGTAAAGCTCAGCTTCTCCTAGCCCTGTCTGAGCAGGAAGCTGCTTGCTGTGTAGCCCTCTGGCTCCCTCCTACAGGAGGTTCAGAGACCAACCTGCAGTGCTGCAGTCAGCAGCAAAATCTTAGGAGCCCCCACAACTCTTTGGGGCTCAATTTCTTATGGAAATAAACATGGAGGGCGTTTAAATTGCTTCCCCTGACTTATTTCGGACCCCCCCAGACTTCACACTGGACAGTGGTGCTGATAGCTTGGCGCTTCCCTCATGCTGCTGCCTGGGGGCTAGCTTCAGTGCAAAGCGTAACCCCTCTCTCATGGTAAGATTTGTCAGGCTTGGAGGTGGAGGCCAGGCAGAGAGCTTCCCTTAATCCTTGCTTGTGAGAAAGCACTTGTGGAAATAAATACTGTTGTTCTTGTTGATGTCCCAGGGAGTGTCTTAAATGCAGCCAGCAGTTTCCATGGAGATGCCTTGTTTTCAGCAGTGGTCAGGGGGCCAGACATCAGAACTGCTCTGTGCGGTGATTCTCAAGCACTAGGAGGGCTGTGGGTGCAAAGTGCAAGGACAAAGTCTTCTCTGGAGTGGGAGGGTCTCAGGACTTCCCTCCCTGTTTTTTTTATTCACTGTGTTAACATTTCTAGCAGTCCTGTAATCTGTGTGTACACTTGTAAATAATAGCTTTTTTTAACTTTATTTTGTGTGGTGGTGCTTTGTCCGAGGCAGGGAAAAGGAGGGTAAATAATTGTCAGGCTGCCGGTAAAAGAACTGAATATGTCTGCTGCAGCCACTGCTCTCTGTGGTTACCTCTGCCAAACAAATTGTGCTTTGCTAACGTCTTTATCAAAGTCTGCTGGGAACTATCCAGGCAGAAAGTGGGAACTTACTGGACCCTGGCTGTGCTGACAATCCCACCTGTATTTAGGGGTAGTCGGTTAAGCTTCACCGCATCCTTTGGGGACAGATACCCTCATGTTGCTGCTTGCAAGTGCATAAACCATGGACTGCTGCTCACAGCCAGTGACTGAGGCCGGGAGGGGAATGGAGAACGAGGCACCACTTGCAGATCTTGTGGGAGCGAGCTGTGTGTTTTTTTTTACTGTAATAGCCAAATTGAGGAAAACCACCCTGAGCAGGGCTCACTTCTTTTGTGGGCACAAAGGCAGTGTCGGGAAGGCTTTGTTTGCATGGGCCCTGTTGCAGTGGGTCAGGCAGGAGGATGGTTTGGGAGTGTGAGGCAATTGTGTAAGGCAGCAGTGAGAGGTCAGAGCTGCTTGCTGCAGCATACTGAAAACCTGCTCTTCAATCCTGCGTATTTTCTGGTTGTACTTTCCCCTTCTATCACTAAGGTCCTATTTTTTCCTCTTTTTTTTTTGTGTAACTTGAGGCAGCCACAGCCTTTAAGAGCGGAGTTACATTTGACAGACAGTCATTTTTGCTCTCGCTTATCTGAGTGCTTCTGGAGACATAAGAAGATGACTGTGGAATTACTGAATTCACCTTAGTGTGGAGGATTGTTGCCCTGGTTAGATGCTTGTGCCTTCCTGCTCACCCTGCTTGGGTGAGAGTGTGCTTCCCTTACAGAGCGACAGAAGATGGCAGCTGGCTAGCTCGTGTGACAGTTGGGACTATAACCTGCTACTTAGGAAGGCAAAGACATTTCAATGCTGGTACTAATACAAAATTATTTTAGTACCTGAAAACAGCATAAACTTCTGCTCTTGCAACTTACTTTGAAGGCTGTAGTTTTAAGATCTTAAGTAGAGGTACTACCATAGGAACCTCATATCAGTGCTCATTACAATGCTGAATTTATACAATGCATCTATTACTTGTTTGTTAACAGATATTTTCTTAAGGTATATATGTGCACAGTAGGAGCATGGGAGAGCTTAGATGATGCAGTTTTAACATCCTTCTATATTGTTGCTTTCGTGCAAATCAGCAAACATTAGGATGGCTGATCTAGACGCAATTGGACTAATAAAATGTGGGATCTAAAATGGCACTTAAGCTTCAGAGGGCACAGGAGAGCTGCCTCTTTCCCTCTGCTGATGGATCAAGTCTGCCTGCCAAGATGCTGGGAGCAGCATTAGCCTGAGAAGGACCTGCAGATGTGTTGGTGCCTTGCTGAGAGCCTGCTGATGCCAGTGTGGTCGAGGTGCTGCTGCTGCTGGAGAAACCAGTGTCTTGCTGGGGTCGGTATGTGCTGCGGGGAGTGCAGGATCCCCAGCTTGGCTTGCAAACCAAGTTATTTGAGGGAGCCCAAGCACTTGACGAGTGGTTTAAGTGCCAGCTGCCTGTGAGCCGGAGAGCCTGGTCCTGCCCTGGAGCAGGCTGTCTGGCAGTGGTGGCAGCTCGGTTTGGAGGAAGAGAACAGTAGAAAGTGGCTCCAAGAGAACATTAAGATGGGACAGTACAGAAGTGCTTTTCCCCTGTAGCTCTCAGTGGCTACAAAGCAGCAGCCAGGATGCAGCATTTGTCAGTACAGAGCAGCGCTGCTTGTGTCTCTTGTGAAAGAGGCCAGGACCTGACTTGTAGGATGTTCACTTCAAGTGCGACTCCTTGGCTACTATTCTGCGAAGCACATCAGAGTTTGGTGGCGAGAGGTGTGAAGCTGCCTGCAACTTGCTGAAGGCTCGCACATCAGGGGAAAGAACAAGAAGGTGGTGAGCGTGGGTGCTGTTGTTACCTGATCAGAAAGTAACTCCCAAAACACATGAAGTATGTTTAGAAAGGAGACACTGCATTATTCTGCACAGGGTGCAAGGTGGAAGATTGCCAAAAATCAAGCACACCTCCTGAGGTTTTCAGTTCATACTTATACACTGCAGTTAAAACACTGTGCCTATCTAATACATATGTTCTGCCTAACTATTGCATACTCATTACGTTGAACAAGCATGACCTGTTGTTCTCTTGAGCAGTCATTCTTGAGTCTTCTGTGCCTGCATGGGGGTCTCTGGTGGTCTTCGGTCGTTTAGGGAAGAATAACCCTACTCCTTTTGTCCTTTTATGGTTATGAGGACACCAGGGTCTTTGTTTCTCTTGCCAATCCCTCGTTGTGGAAGGAGGATGTATGTCCTTAATTAACAAGTCTGTGACTCTGAAATGTCTGTTATCTGGTGCCTTGACTATTATCCACACACTCCTTAAGCATCCTCTATTGTAAGCAGAATCTTAAGGTAGATAAGCTTTACCTTGAGTACACATAATCTAAATAGTCCTTGAAGAGCAAGCCTACCACACTTCTCTGTTTTAGGTTTGTTTTTTTTTTTTTTTTCTTTAAGCTATTTGTTAATCAGTCTTTTGAAGACTGGAGGCAAAGCTGTCTCCCTTTGCCTAGCCTCAGGATGCTGTGCAGTGCCTGGGGGACAGAGGGGTGCCCCCACTTTGCCCAGGCCTGGGCATGCATGACAGGGCTGCTCCAGAGGTGCCTGGTGCAGGGCATCTCAGGGCTGCACTCTGTCTCCCCTGGGTATGGACAAGGTCAGCCTGGGGTCTGAGCAAGCACCTGTCCCTCGCACCCTCCCCAATCCCATCCCCATGCATGTGTGCTGGCCGGGGAGCCGGCAGGTGGGTTTGTCCCAGTACCCTTGGTCTGCGTCCCCTATTGCTGCAGCTCTCCTGTCTCAGATGTGGCCGTGTCCAAGCAGTTCTGGCAGCAGAGCAGTTGGAGAATGCTGCAGGATCCTCTGGGATGAGAGGGGTGAGGGAGATAAAGCGAGTGACGCCAAGAAGTGGATCTCTTTATTAGTGTTTCTGGAAGGGCAGCAGCCCCTGTCTAGGCATTGAGTGGCAGCTTTGATTAGCTTTACCCCCCAAAAAAAATAATAAAAAAAAAATCCTAATTTAATTTAAAACACTTGTCATTCACAGTCATGGCAAACACTGAGCAGAGTAATTATTATGCAAATTAGGCAGATAGAAAAATGATTAATAATTGTGCAAATTAAAAATTATTGTAAACATCCTGTGACTAGTGATAAGTCTGGGAGGAGTGCATACGCAGGAGGCAGCGTTGCTCATTAGTGGGATTTAATTAGCAAATGATGCGAAGGAGCCGAGCAGTGTTTGGGGGGAGGTCAAGGGTCAGTGTGGGCTGTTGCGCTGTTGCCTGGTTTTGGACAATGGGAGATGCCACCTGGATGCTGCAGCTGCTGGCACCGAGTTTGAACTTTGAGTCCGGCTCCTGGCTTTAAACTGTGTTACTTTGTAGAGAAGTTGGTTTTGGAGCCAATTTCCTCATTTTTGGAGAAACCCTGCTGCTGGGGCGGCCATGTGCTCCTGCCGCTGTCTGCTTGTCCCTCCCAGTGCCCGGTGCAGCCGGCCATGTTGGCACCGGCATCCTGGCAGGCAGGGGCAGGGGTCACCCCTGACCAGCCCCCCAGATGGGCACTTGCTAACAAGTGGCAGAGCTTGTTCCCTCAATTAATGAGCTTATTTGTCTGGCATTTTGCTGCTAATTGCACAACATTATTTTTTCCCCCTGTTCAACTGTTTTACTTTTATACTTTTGACAGTGAGCATGATAATAATAATAATAGGCTTACACTGGCTAATAGGCTTACATTGTGCATTATTCGTGTCAAGGACAAGCAATTAAGCTTGGCCTCACACATAATAATTAGATTTTTGTTGATGAGCTCATCGGTAATGTGTTTAGTTATGATTTAAGAGCTTAATTCCTGGTGTGTGACACTGGCTGCTCCCCAGGACCCCTGCCCACTGGTGGGAGGCTTTGCCTGTGGTGGTGGGTGCTGGCGAGGCTGGCCAGGGAGACGACCCTTGGAGGGGGATGGTGAATGGCTGTCCTGCGGCTGTCCTGCTACGGCTGTTCTGGTGGGGATGAACGTGGCTTCTCCCACCTACCTGGCTCTCGGCTGTTTTTTTTTTTTAGTAGCTCCAGCAAAGTGGGTTCTGGCAAGTGACATGTTATTGTACCAGTTTCCTGCTGAGCTCTCCTATTATTTTTTAATTAAAAAGAGCCTGAGATTTGTCATTTTAATTTTTCTCTAACTGGCAGCAGCTCCAAGTTGCGGGTGCTTGGCAGAGCCCAATGGCTACGTAAATTGTCCTGGGCTTTCAGCGGGGAGCGTGGGGGGATGGTGCTGTGACAGGTTCCCCCCGGGTGCTGGTACTCCTGTTTCGGTTTTGGGGGAAAAGCACTTTCCCCCGTGCTTCTGTCCTGCAGCGGGGCTGGGAACAAAAATCCACGAGACTGACAGGTTAGTGATTGTATATGCATATGTGCACTTTTCCTAATTATGGAATAATTAGGGACATGCAGAGATAAAAATTACTAATAATATTTACTCAAGACTCTATTTTTTTAAATAAGCTCTCTTTCTCTCTTGCTCATTCGCCGAGTCTGGGTGGAAATAACTTTGTAGATCCCAGTTAATGAATATTTGTAAATGCAAGAACATTCGGCGCCGGAATATCCAGAGGGCATCCTCTCTGCCTTGTAATTTTTTTCACAAGATATTTAATATTTATGGTTCCACAGCCTAGTGAATAAAGAGCCACCCGCAAACCCCGAGGAGCTCAAGGGCTGGGGATATTTATGGTGCTTTCTCTTTTCCTTTTCAATTACAAAGACACCTCACATAATTAAGTGCTAATAACCTTGTTAATCTAAAATTGATACTCTTCCTCCTGGCCATCTTTTAATAGAATTAAAAACAGATTAATAATCAAAGGTAGGAGACATTGTATGCAATTAAGGAAGAGGGGGCTGCACTCTGGCCCATCCCTGGGGAAGATGCAGGAGCCGGTGCCAGGCTGGGATGGCCGCCCTGGCCGCCAGCAGCACCAGGGCTGGCGCAGGTAATACTAGGGTCGGGGCTCCCTAGCTGCCTGGGTGGGGAGGTGCATTTTCCCTCTGCTCTTTACACAGCTTAAATTTTTAAGACAAACAGCCGTGTAACACCATCTCCTAATGAAACTGTTTTATGTTAATTAATTATGTATCAAGGCTCATTTTCATGCGCAGCCCAGCTCCACTTCCCCTCCGCTGAGCCTTTGATCTGTCAAAGGCTAAACGGGAGATAAATAATCAAATTAAAAAGCAGCCTGTATGGAAATAAACACGTTTTAGATGTGTTATCTGGTGGTTAGAGCAAGGCACCGAGTAATCAGGCTTACGGTTTGGGCACCGCTCTGCTGCACGCATGGGGCATGGGAAGTTTCCCGTGCCTCAGTTTCCCCACAGTCCCCCAAGCCCTGCTGGTACTCTCTGGAGACAGCGCCGTGTCCCTGTGCACAGAGAGGGGTTGCGGGGGCAGCCCCTGCCTCCTGGAGAATGGCCGCTTATCCTCTCCAAGAGAAGGAGGCTGTGGAGGACTTGATCAGCACGATACTGATGAAAAATTAAGTCTGCAGCATTTCTTTCTTCCAGGCAATGAAAAATCCCCCAGCAGCTCTGGACCTCCACCCATCCATGCCCAGGGTAGTTGGGATGTCAGCAGTGGACATGGTTTTGGGATAATTTAACACAATCTCTAACAATTTGTTACACCTAAGCAGGGGCAGATGTGCATCCATATTCATTTTGGAGAAACTTCAGAAGTTACAACTTCAGCCAAGTCAGCCCGACACCACAGCCCTCCAGCCTGGGCTCCTGTTTAAGCGGAGGAGACAAGGATAGCGATGAGGACTTGTTCTCCATGGCCGCCCCCAGCCCGGTGCCCTTGGCAGCAGGGCCAGGGCTTTGGGGCCGAGGATTGCAGGACTGCGAGGAGCAAGGCTGACCTAGTGTCGCCGGGGAGAGTGGGAGCTGCTCCAGCTCCTAACAAGGTCTACTTTACAACCTCCCCCCTGTGTGCGGGCTTGTGTGTGCATCTGCATGCTTCAGGCCCCCTGCCTTGTCTCGCAGGCTGTAATTTTGGGGTGGTGCGAAGCCCATGGCTCCATCACTAGCAGCCTTGCCTGCTCTGGGAGATGCTGGCAGTGGGGGCCGAGAGCAGCGTGTGGCCAGGACCCTTTGCCTGCTTGGGGACCAGGCTGGTGCAGTGCTGTAAATCAGGTGTTGCTCTAACAGTAAACACCCTACAGCAGAAATTACAGATTATAATTGTGGAGTGCTTTATAGCCATAATAAAATTGTAGTGTTCTAGCCTGCATGTAATTACAGGCTAATAGATTTCTTCTTAAAGGGCTTAATGCAGAGAGGGGTCCTGGCTGCTGAGCACTGCGGGCACCCTGGGGCTGTGCCCACCCACTGCTTCTGTGGTGCCAGAGCTTCAGGTGGTGGGCATAGGGGCTCCCACCCCACTGTGGTCCCTACTGTGGCCCCAAGGGACCGCTTTCTGATGAGGATGTTGACTGGGGGCTGCGGAGAGCCCTGGGGAGCGGGTGCTGGCGGGAGGGACCCCCACTGCAGAGGGCAATTAGAGGCTCTTGGCTGCTGCTTACGCTGCAACCTTCCTCGTCCTGCTTAGCATAAATAGAGCAGAGCTCTTCGCCCCGGCCATGCTCCTCAGGTGCCTGTTGAGATCGCAGGGAGCATTATGCCTGGAGGTTATTCAGTTAGCAGGTTAGGAGGGACTTTATTATATAGCATCGCCTCCTCTTTGGGGTGTTTTGCTGGGTAATGGTGGTGGTGGTTTTCTCTCCAGGTGCACTGCAGCCCCAGCTCTGCTGTGAGCAGAGCTGGGCCAGTACTGTGCAGAGTGAGCAAGCGTGCTGTGCCGGGATGTTGGCGAAATCCAGCCTTGCTCAAGTGCCATGCCACGAGGGCTCCAGCCCAGAGGAGAAGAGCCCCGTCGCAGGCAGCAGGCAGAGGACAAGGGGACACTGCAGCCCTTTCTCAGCCGGTGCTGCTCCAGCGCTGGAGCTGACCAGCAGCGACCTTCACCAGTGCCACGGTTAGGCAGCAAGGAGGAGGGAGCTAGCCACGAGTGTGGAAGCGGCGTTGGGTGGCTCCAGCCTGGGCTCCTGCAGCACCCGGAGTCCTGCCTCTCACTAGGACAGTGGTGTTTGCCTGGGCTGACATGCTAGGGTGCCTTTGCAAAGCCAGCCCGGTGCGACTGGCCAGGGCTCTCGGCAAGGCCACGGCACTGAAGCCAGCCAGCCCTGGGCAACCTGACTTCCTCCGCTAACGCCATGCAAAGCCGTGGCTTCCGGCCCCACGCTGCTATCTCGCCCCGCTGCCAGAAGGTGAAACTGAGTACGGAGCAATCAAAGGGAGCGAGCAGAGAGTGTCGTCCCCTCCAGTCTTGCCCTGGGCCCTGCCTTTGGGCTTCTGAAGTCTTTGCTCCAGCAGTGTCAGTTCTCATTAATCCGCACATCAAAGCAGGAGCTGCCAAACATCCTAGAGAGATCACGCCAGCTTTCTAAGCGGTGTTGCAGGCAGGGGATGCGGAGGGGAAGCTGTGCAGGGAGGCTCTGAGCTGGGCTGCTCGGGGCAGAGCATCTGCTGTCATCCGCAGCGTGGTCCCCTGGGGCAGGCGGGAGCGGGGCTCTGGCTCTTCAGCCCTTGCACACGAAGCCCTGAGGGAGGCAGCCGACGGAGCTGTGAAGGGAGGGTGCGAGATGTCTCCTGGACAAGGGAATGCCCTTCTGCAGTGCGACGTCCCATGCACCACCTACGTGCAAGTAAGAACAATGGATTTTGCAAGAAAACACAAAAAAAGAAGAGGTGTTCCCGCGTGCTGGAGAGTTTGATTTGCCCCGCTGCAGTCCTCTCTGCTCTGCTGTCACTGCGAGACCGGGTTTCCCTGTTCTGCTCCACCGTGGCTCAGCATCCCTCCAGTGAGCTAATCAGGTCAATGCATTTTTAACACGGCATAGGAAATCTTTATATTTTTTGTCAGACTCATTCTTCTCCCCGGTCTCTCTGTAGGAGGCTGAATTATTTAATGCTGAATATCAAGCAGAGATGTTTTCCCTTTGCTGGGCTGCTGACTGTGCACTTTAGGGCTGGAAAGATTGGCAGATGGCTGCTCTCTGAGGTGGGTGGAGGGGGAACCCATCACACCGAGCAAATTACCCACTTAGAGCCAGATTTGTGGAAGAACTCAAGTCCCGCTTCCAGGCATCTAAATAAACGGGCCAGATTTGTCTAGGGGTGAGCACCCAGCACCTCTGCCGAGCTGCTGCCAGGATCACTGAGCACTCGCAAACCGACAGTTCCCTGCCTCTGTGTGCATCAAGCCCGTCTGCTGAAGTCTGGGTGTTTATTTCCATCCTGGGAAAGGGCTGGAAGAGCAGAGTGGGAGAGATCTGGCGATCCAGCAGCCTCGCCCCAGCAGCTCCCTGGTTTGTGCCTTTGGGGGGGCGATCGCGCGGGTCTGCTGGGGCCAGCGGTGCCCATGGCGGTGGGCAGGGGTGGCCCATAATTAGGTGAGGGTGAAAATATGTCGGCGGGGTGCAGGTCGTGTGTGGCGATTATCACACGCCAGGTGAATAAACACAAAGGGCTGGTTTGTGTATCGGGGTTTATCTTTTCCATTAATGGCTTTCTAAATTGGTGGCAGTGGAGCAAAAAACCCCAATCTGAACTCGGAGCATGCATGATTACTATTGTAATAACCTTGGCTAATAAGAATATGATGTGGTGTTAGGCTGGGAAAGAAAACACATTTCTCATTAGCTTTTTGATTAATTACTCCATATAATTTCCTAGGGGGACATGCCTGGGACTGATTGCTTTGCTTTTGACGCATGGAAGTGGTTTACCTTAACTTAATAATTTTCTCAGTGACATTTTAATGGCAGTCCTCAATTAATCTCCAGTTGGCCAGAGGCTGGGCTGGCTTGGCCTGCTCCCCTCGCTCTTCTGGGGGCTTCAGCCCACCCCCATTGCCCACCCTTCTGTGGAGCAGCGCAGGGCAGGGCAAAGGCAATTGATATTGCCGGCGCGAGCAGCGCTCCACCGGCAGCTGTTGGGGCAGGGCTGCCCTGCCGATGCTGCCCGGCCGAGGCACGGGGGGGGCACGAGGCTGGAGCATCTCTGTTGCGTGGGGCTGGAGCCCCTGGTCCTCCCCTGCCCCAGTGCTGCCGGGCTGCCGAGTGTTTCCAATACCTGGGAATGTGACAGCTGCGCAGCCACTTCCTTGCCTGGCAAGCACTGCCAGGGATCCAGCTGTTAGAAGGCATATGTTTACATGGCTTGGAAGCGACCAATTTCCTTCCTTGCATTATAAAATAAATATTTTACAGAAGCTTAGATATTCAAAGATCGTTTGATGTTGCCACATGGAGCGGTATCAAATGAGGGTGGGAAGGAGGGGAAGAAAGGAGAGGGTAGCAAGCGGAGATTCATTTGTTTCCCTTGCTGAAAATGGAATTATGCTGGATGTTTCTGCATCATAAAATTACCCTGAATGTTGATTTCTGCTTACTGTTTCAGGAGCAGGTGCTTGGCTTGCACCTCCACAGCACTGCAGCAGGCCATGTCCTGTGTGGCTGCAGGTGGCAGTGCCACACGTGGGAATGGTCCTGGCGGCACATCCTGCTCCCGGGACGTGCGTCCCACATCCCAGGTGCATCCATTTGCTGACGGCATCTCCACCTGCGTGGTGCGAACAAAAGCCCCCCAGCATTCTCCTGCTGAGCCCGTGCTTTTAGACCAGAATTAAAATGTTGGCAGGTCCATCCTAATTTCCGCTAAATAAAACGTCAGGGTCATTCCCCTTCTCGCCCTGCCAGCCTGACATTTCTGGGGATATTGTCTGAGCACCAATCGCCTGCTGCTGGAAGCTGTTTGTCACAGACCTTCTCTGCCTCTGCTCTTGCCTTGGCACTGCCCGGGACCTTCAGCCTGCTGCTTACCCCTGCCTGCTCCCGGGAGCTTGCAACAAATAAAAATAGGGCCTGGCATGTGCTAGCGCTCCTCACAGGAGTTTTTCTAGTGCAATGGCTCGAGCCAGAGTGAGATGTTGGCCCAGCAAAAGGGCAAAGATATGGAGAAGGACCTGCAAGTGGAAAAATCGCCCAGGGCTGATGACCGCTGGCATCTCCGCAGTACTTGGGCTGCTGTGGTGCAGGTGGTGGGGAGAGCGGAGGGAGGGGAGGTCACGGAGGAAGCAGACAGATTTTAAAAGCAATGGTTCATGGGGTGCAGCGCTGGGAACCAGGAGCAGCTCATGGCAGAGCCGACCTTCTCCGTCGCAGCCAGTCCCTTCCCGAGGCTTTTCCTGGGGCTGCGTTGGCGATGCTTAGCCCGTGCTCATGGTGCAGGGCAGCTGCCTGCTCTGCCCATGCCACGGCTGCAGGATGGAGGGACCGAAGTGGGTGGTGACAGGTCCCAGTCCCTAGGAGCAGGGATGCAGCCTCAGACTGGAGAGCAGAGGGAAGCCTCTAGCATGCATGCTCGTAGCCCGCTTGACAGCTCAATGTGAGCAGGATTTGCTCCGAGAGCCAGGCTGAGAGGCAGCGGGGAAGGCTGACGCGATCAGCTGAGCGTGTAGGGAGGATAGACGGGATTACCGCCTAGATCCTGCTCCTTCACACGCTCTGCAGCGGCAGCCGCCCCCTCCCACACAAGCACAATCCTGTGAGCAGCGGTCAATCCAGGGGACGAGGAGTAGCCCAAAAGGGGCTGCTGAAGGAGAGCAGGTGACAAGACGTCCCTGCAGAACAGGCAGGGGCTCTGTGTGGCGGGGCGGGCACGGCCGGGCAGCACCCCTTGGCATGCCAGCCCTGCAGCAGGTACTAACTGGGGCACCGGGAGGATAAGCGCTGGCAATATTTATGTTTCCATCCAAATGCACGGATCAAAGTCGACACGTTAATCTATTCAACAGCATCTCAAGGATTAAAAAGTTGCAGGCAAATCACAGTCCTAAAGTGGTAATGTATTTTTGCTTGTCAGTTGACAAATCATTTTACAAACCTCTTCTGCACCTTCCTGTGGTCCCTGGGTTTGTTGGTTCAGGATGTGCCAACTTTCAGTCCCCCCGTGTTTTGGTGGCTTGTGCTGTGCTTCTTCTTGGGGAAGGTGCGTTGGGAACACGTTCTCCCCACTGTACCCCTCGTGCTCGCTCGGAGCAGGGTTGGGCGGCAGGGTGTCGGGGCCGTTGGGTATTTATATTTTTCTTCCTGGCCCAATCAAGCGTTTCTGTTGCTTACATTTTATTCCTCTTTGCAGCGATAGCAGGGCCAGGGGCATGGCCGTCTCCAGCACACCGCGGTGGTCATGGCACGCTATCCCTGTGGAGTGGTGGCAGCCATGCGCGCTGGCTCGCTGAGACCGTAAGAGGGGCCGTGGTGCAATGGGGAACCCTCCATTGGCAAAGAGCCACCGAGGGAGGGGACACCACGGGGATGGGACTCGTTCGAGCACCTGATGGGTGACAGCCCTTCTCCCCCCGCTGGGGACGCAGCCTCTGCTGTCACCCTGCGCCTGCTCAGCGCTGCTCTGCCTTGCAATGACTTTTATTTACCGGCATGTTTATCTTTCAAACAAAGTAATTACTAATTAATTGGTGAGGAGCTTGCTTTCTAATCTCTCAGATCACGGGAGGGAAATCTGGCCATTTTTGTGGGCGCATGTGCATCTGGGGCGAGTGCTTCATGGCTGGACCATCCAGCTGCCTGCAAACAGCGAGCAGGTGCCCGGAGTGGGGAGCAGGGAATTGCCGATGGAGGATGGTGCCCTATCCTCCTGCCTATGTTCGCTAAAGCAGCGGCCTGTCTTAGCAGACGCTGGTGGGGGCCATGTGGTTTGCGGTTGGGAAATAATGCAGCAACGAGTGGCTTTGGGGGCTGTGGGAGGCCGGTGTGGATGGGCATCGCGGGGCGGGGGGGTGACAGCAGCTTGGCAGGAGCTTGCTTTTCCTCTCCCAATGGAGGGAACGCCGCTTTGCTCTGCCATAGCATTTCAGCTGGGTTTAGGGCTTGGCACAGCAAAGCTGCTGTTATCTCGGGTGGCCCGTCTGGATAAACACGGTGGCTTGTTGCTAAAGCCTCTGCCTGCTCAGCAGCCCTGCCGCTGCAGCAAACGCCGCTCCGCATAGCTGTGCCCCGCTGCTCCCACAACTTCATCCTTCCTGGGGCTCTGCTTGCAGCCGGCCACAGGCTCCAGTGCCGGGTGAAGGGAGCACCCACCCTGTGCCAGCTGCAGCCCTAAATCCTGTGGAGCAGCTGAGGGGTCCTGGCCAGGCACGGCTCCGAGCAGAGGGGTCCGGTGGGGAGACAGCACTTGATGCCAAGGGGTTTTCCTGCCTCGGCTTCTTTCTATTGTGATTGTTTTTCTCCTCTTTCTCTCTTCTGGCCAGTGCCAGGCGAGTTGATGAATTATTCCAATATATATTCTGTCTGGAAAGAAAACACATATCATATATATCTTTGACAAGTTATTATTCTTCCTTATCAGAATATGTGTGCATCCAGCCACGCCATAACTCACCCTTTGCTTGCTCCTGTAACCAGACAGGAGGAGCAGGGTGGCTTCTTACCAATCCTGCGTCTCCAGCACGGCCCTGGCTAGGGGTGATGCCCTGGCTGGGGTGCAATGGGGTTGGGGTGACAGGCAGCGGCCGGCCAGGGGGGGCTGCGTGCCTCTGCCACCTGCCAGCTGGGAAGGGGGTCTGGGAGGAGGCGAGAGCATCACGTCGAGCTAATTCGGCGCCTGCCTCACCCCCAGCTGATTGTTGCAAATTAAATTTCACGCCAATGAGCTGGAGGAGTCTGCGTGCAGTGCGGCAAAGGGGAGAAGAGGGCCGCATGGCGGAGGCAATCTACAGTGAGCGATTGCTGGCGCAGCCTCCCCACCCCGGCTCGGTGGGCACATGCGGTGCCTGGCCGTGCCCGTGTGCTTCCTGGGCACCCCAAGCCAGGCTCCGTCCACCTGCACTGGTCCTGAGCTCCTCTGCAGCAGGGCATGGGTGCTGCTGGGCCCTTCTGCCCCATGCCCCCATCCTGCCCCGTGCAGGGGGGATGCGCTGTGGGGTTGGGTGAAAACTGGTGCACAAATGAGAGAGAAAACGTTTCTGTTTTTTTTCTCCCCGTAATGACAGCCCTGGACTCTGAAATGAAGCACGGTGGGGGACCGGCTCTGCCTGGGCTTTAGGAGCAAGGAGAGACGTGCGCCACGGCACGGAGCCAGCCCCGGGAACGCTCGGGGTGCGGGATGGGCTCCCCTGAAGGTGGGAGGTGTGGGGGTCCCTGCCACACCGCGGCTGTGCCGGAACATGTGCGCGCAAGCTGTGCACGTGTGCGGGCACAGCTGTGAGCAGCGGGAGCGCTCCCTGTTTCTGCTGTAGTGCTTTTAATGTTTAACTTATTAAGATAATAGATGTTCCGTCTCCGTCGGTTTGAAACATGATCTAATAGGAATCTTATAAGAAAAGTTGCTAAGCAGCTAGGACATGATTTACTAATAGACTCTGAATGTGCTGTAACTGAGATGGAAATTAATTTAGTGATTAGGAGATTAATACATGGAGTCGAGCATATCCTTGCCTTTAAAGGCTGTGAGGAACTACTGGGATGAGGCACGCCGGTGATGCTTTCACGGAAGGTGTTAAAGGTGTTTCGTCTTGACACCTCCTTCCAGACTTCAGGGCGAGGCTGCAGGAGAGGCTTTTTTAGAGCACTGCCTGATTTTCCATTACATACTGTATCCTTCCCAGTGCACTCGTTGGCATTGTTTTGTTTTTGCAGACACCTGGGCCTGGTATTTGGGGAGAAAAATCCCAATCCACCCTCCCCGCCTCCAAAGTGCCTGAATCCAGGATAGAGGCAGCGCTGGGACCACGTACTGGGAGGGAAGTGCGCAGGGCTCACAGCCTGCCCCTTTTTATTTTTGTTGATTCTTTTTAGCAACAGCTGTGCATCCATATTTATTGAGGGGAAGAGAAGAAAAATGGACAGTAATCCCAGGAAAGTGGAACATCTTGTAATTATCCGGATAGCTCGGCTGGCGCGGGCGCGCACAGGCTCCCGAGAGCGCGGGCTGACCAGGAGTGCTGCTCTGATTTCCCAGCTCTGGGTCGTTGGGGAGGGCAGACAGGAGAGATCCGATGTTAAACACGCTCTGAACATTGCAGGGAGAAATGGAGCTGACGGACAGTTGCCTCTGCTGCTGAAAGGAGCGTAGCAGGGCGCTGATCGCCTCCTGCTCAGCGGCTTCGTGGCTGGGACGGGGTGAGAGCTGCCTGCTTCCCGCGGGGTCCCTGCCTCTGCCTGCTCCCCTCGCCCCGAGGCTGGCGGGAGAGGAGAGCAGGGGAAACGAAGCGATGTGCACCCCAAAGCCTCCTTGGGAAGGCGCAGGGGAGCCGAGGGCCTCGTGCTGCCCCAGCACACGGCAGCAGCAGCAGGCAGTGCTTGCCACTGCCATGGAAACAGGCGTGGGGACAGCAGGCAGGAGCGCAGTCTTTCCGCCGAGCCGTGGGAACGATGCCGCCATGCCCTGCGGTGAGACTCTCCGCTGTGGCCTCTGTCCCCACACTGGTGGCGGGTCAAAAAGCTGGGGTGGGAGTCAGGGAGCAGAAGAGACTGCTGTTAAAAAGCCAGACCCGCAGCGCCCAGAGCAGCAGGGAAGAGTGGGCAAGGCAGGCACAAGGAGGGAGATGCAAGTGGCCACTTTCTGTCCGTGGGGCTCTTTGCCAACCGGCAATGACACTCGCAGGCACTGGTGGGCCCCGGCGCAACGGGGTCCCGAGCACCGGGGAGCATGTGGGCATGGTGCGAAGGCACGAGGTTCCCCCGTGCCCTGGGTGCCCCAGGGGTGGGATGGGACCCGAGACACCGCCTGAGCCGGTGGCTCCTCTCCGCCTTCGGTCGTCAAGGGAGGTGGCATTTCCAGATGGAAAAACGTGATCTCTTAAAGATGCTGATAAGATTTCTGACAGAGGGCAGGAGTGTGAGATGAAGAGGAGTGTGTGCGTGCGTTTCTTCTCCCTTCTTTTTTTCTCTCCCCTAGCTATCTCCAGCACAGCCTTGCAAGAAGAAAAGCTTGTGGGCATCTGTGCTTCGCTTCTGCCTTCCCCAGGGGGCCATCAATATGCAGGGCCTGTTACCTGGGTAAAGGCCCGTTGCTGCCTCCGTACCGTCAAGGTTACAGCAGGAGCTCCTTTCTGCAGAGGACGGACCTCGAGCAAAGCAGGCAGCAGCAGGGATGCTTGGGCGGGATGCGCTGCCCTGGAAGAGGATGAGGATGAGGATGTGTTCCTCTTTGGCTAGGGTTGATGCTAGCGGCATTACGGGGTGCAGCTGGGCTCCAGGAGCTGCTCCCCAATCCGGGGTGCAGTTTTTCCCAGCAGGAGATCCACCATCCTGCCCTGAAGGGGGAGGAGGCGGTGTGAGCCAGGGCAGGTGGACAGGCAGCCCGGCCGAGGCTGGGGCCGGCGTACATCCCTGCTCCCTGCCACACCTGCGCCTCGTGCCAGGACGAAGGCAAATATTTGGAGAATGGCAGAGCCCGACTTGTGCAGCGTTTCAGTCGGAGTCAGCAGCCTTTCGGAGGCTGGGATTAATTTGAAGGAATTTACTGGTGGAGTTTGTGGCAGATACAACAGTTTGCTTATTTCACACTTGTATGGCCGCCTGCTACGAACTGTTTGTTCAGTTTCAAATTCTTTAATTAAAATCAACATAAAACAGATTGAAAACATCCCAAGAAGGGGATGCTTGATTTGCTGGAGGATATTGCAGCAGACGAGCCAAAGCGCTTAAAAGACGCTTGGGCATTGGGAAGCACCCGCGGGCAGGCGCTCGGTGCTGCAGGTCAGCTTGTGCCCTGGCCACCAGCCCGGCGCTGAGGGCGGGGTGCCCCAGGGCACCTTGGCTCATCGTCCTTCATTGCCAATGTGGCATTTCCAGGCACCTTTGCTTCTTTATTTGGATGCCCTTCCTGGCGCGTCCATCCTGGCACAGCCCGCCGAGCCCGGCAGTGCCCAGTGTGGCTCGGTGCAGGCGCAGTGCAGCGTCTCAGCCCTCAGCGGAGCTGATTAGAGGCCTCCTCCAACAAACATCAAAGCTTCGATTAACAGGGGCCGCTTGCGACCCTCTTGCAGAGCCCAGATAAGAACAGAAATTTCCCTTGGAAAATGGGTTTGTGTTCAGCTGCGTGTGCCGGGCGGTAAATGATCTGCTCTGTACAGTGCCGGAGAGGGGCCGGGGACAATTAGGGTGCTCATTGGGAACCGGTTATCTGAGGGAAACAGGCGCGCTGCTATTTAGCTGTCTAATATCCCAGTGGGAGGGGAAGCAGAATTAAAACCCGTCTCTTTTCAGAGCCATTTGAATCTGAAGGAGGATTCTCCCTTTATGCGGCGGCTTTTCATGTGAAGGGGCTTCTTCCTCTCTCCCAGTCCCTTATTTGCGTGTGGCTGCCTGCAACTGAGAAGGACAGAGAGGGGAAGGAGGGCTGGCGGGGTGCGGAGGGCTGGCTGGGTCTGGGCAGCAGTGTCTCCACCAAGGATGCAGGGATGCTTAGTGAAAGCTGACGAGCCTCTCCGCGTATTTGTGGCAGCGCCGGCGTCTCCCCCTCTGATGCAGGAGAAACAGTAACAGCCGCGCGGTGCTGAAAGTTAATATGGAGCCAGACGAGCGTTTTAATAACTGGAAAGGTTAAAAAACCCCTCTCAGGCTGCGCGCGGGCTCCTGCCAGCTCGCACTCCTGCGAGCCTGGGAGACCCAGAGTACCATGACTGTATTGATTCAATTATTCTCTACAATGTAATACTCTGCATTTGTGTGATAGCAACAAACAGAGTTGAAAGACATACAAAAATAAATGATCTGAAAGTTAATATGGCTGAATGAGCAGCTCTGAATAAGAGGAGAGCGCGCTTTGGTTTTACATTGTAAAATCAATAGCGTGCAGAACAATGTCCTAACTTCCTCCAGGGACCCAGAGAGGACCCGCCTGAATCGATCACTATGCAAATTAATTGAATTCATGAAACCCACATCGCTGGGTAATTGATGCTTCTTATAATTACCTCCGAGTTATGAGCTTTTAGGGGATTTCATTGATTCCTGCTCAGGGAGGGAGAGGGCGAGGGCAGGTTCCTGGAAGCGCCGACTCAGCACGGGAGGCGATGGCTGTGGCACCGGGGGCTCCCCAGGACTCTCGGGTGTGACGGCCGCTGCCCCCAGTATTTGTGGAGCCCAGACTCTGCCTTGCAGAGGGACGGGAAGGTGGCTTGGGTCACCGCCCTGCCCAGCCCAGGCAGCCCCTGTAAAAGCAGAGCTGCTCCCTGGCGCTTTGTGAAGGGGCGCCCAGCCCCGCCGAGCCTGGCTGCGCTCTTGCTGCAGCGCACCAGCCCCTCGGGCGACCACCGTCCCCCATCCCTGGGGACAAGAGGGGTGTGGGGGTGAGGGGGGGGTGTGCCATGGGGGGATGTGGCAGGGCTGGCCGTGGCAGGCGGCTGGTGCTGCACCCGGCTGACAAATCATGTAAGTGAACAGGTTTTATCAAAAGGGATAACAGGCTTACATAGCACATTATTTAAGAAAAAGGGACAGGCAATTGAGCTCTTCAGACTAATTAGATTAAGTTGATGAGCTCATCAGTAATGGGTGTAATTAAGATCAAGAGCTAATTGCGGGCTGTTTGATGCCCTACATTAACGGAGTTGTCCCTTGCAGAGCGTGGTGTGGTTGGGCTGCTGGGGCAGCGGCTGGGCTCCCTGGGCTCCTGCTCCATCCAGAGCTGAGAAGGGGATGTGTGGCTGTCCCCAAAGCTGCTCCTGGGTGCCAGGCAGGAGGTGATGCCACACCTGGAGCCGGTTCCCAGCGGTGTCTTCTCCCTGCTCTGCCTCGCTGTTGCCACTTGTGAAGGTAGAAACAGCTCTGCCTCAGCATGCAGCCTTCAATAGCCCAGACGGGCAAGGCCACCACTTGCACTCAAGATGTTCCGGAACTCACTGATTTTATTTTTTTTCAACATTCTTTTGAAAAAAGTCTACCCCAAGTGAGCATAGAGGAATGTGGACCTCTCCCAGAAGCGATGGAGGTATCTGACCAGGCGTCTGCTGTTTCCTAGCCTCCTCCATCCTCAGCCTCTCACCGGTGGTGACGGGGGAGCAGTGTGCATCAGAAGCTGGTGCATTGTGGCTGGGGCCCCTGGGAATTTTGCCATGAAAGGCTCCCTTGCTCAGTTTGTGGCCAGGCAGGAGACAATTTGGAGGTTTGTGCCAAATGGAACAAACAAAAAGCAAGTGGGCTTGCATGGGTGGAAAGTAAGACAAGGAGGAGTCAGCCCAGGTTCCAAGGGAACTGCAGAAGTTGCTTGTTCTGGAGAAATGGGGTGTGATGATGGTTAGGATTTATCAAAACAGATATAGCGCTTAACAAGATGGACAATTCTGGCTGCATCGTGGCGGCTGGACTGCCAGTGCAGCATCTTTACAGTTTTTATCCTTGCTCTCCCGTATTTCATATCTGATCTTTTTCCTTCTCTCCTGCATCAACGTCCCCTCTCCACTTCACTCCCTTTATTCTCCCACCTTGCTGCTTTCTTCTTCCGCCATCTCACCTGCCCAACCCTCTCACTTCCTCACCACCAAATGGGTTCTCTGCAGCACTGCTTTGTGCTCCTCCGGACCCTCTGTGGGCTCCATTCCTGGGCCCTCTGTCCATCTCTCCCTTGTAGAGCGCCGGCTTGGTGAAGGGGCTTGCACCCCTCTTCGCTGAGCCCCTCTGCGCTGCTGCCCGTCCCAGGTGCTCCTGGCACTGCGCTCCCTCCGCTTCAGGCTCCTTTCCTCTGTCTCCAAGGTTACATGAAATGCTTCCCACTCCTCTCCCCAGCTCCCGGTAGGATTTCCTGGCACTGCTCACCTTTCGGGTTTTGTTCTTCCTTGCCTTTCTCATGCCTTTTGGGTGGAGGGCTGCCCGCTGCAGCCTCCCCTTAGAGAGCATCCCTTGTGCCTGGTCAAAGGCAAGGCAGGAGTTGGCCTCGGCCTCTCTCCTGGGGACCCCCCCCGGTAACTCATGGCGCAGCAGCCATGGAACCACTCTGGGGCACCCTGGCCAGGCTGGCAGTTCTTGGGGAGACCCTGGGCTTTCGGTTGTTACAGCCTGAAAAGCAGCTGGGGGGGGGGGGGGGGGGGGGG
>JAVJGG010000082.1:7339277-7436499 GCA_035590195.1 Aviceda cuculoides
CCCCCCCCCGGAGAAAAACAAACCTGAAAACCCTTCCCAGATGTATGAGAAGCCTGAAATATCTTTGGCTTCTCTCTCTCCAATAACTGGAGGGGAATGTGAGCAGATGTTTATAGGTCACGCTCTGCCTTTTTTTTTCCTTTCTTCTTGACAAAAGGTTTATTTTTCTCTGGTTTATTTTGTTAATTGGGAGCTGCGTCGCAATATGCCCTTTCCATGCCAGGTGAGAGCAGCGGCTTGCTGTGGGGCGCAGCGCCGGCCACGCAAACCCTTGCTGGTGCCAGGGTGCCGGCAGCCCCCGACGCCGGAGGGGTCCTGCCTGGGAGCCGGCCATGGGGCTGCTCCCGGGACAGGGGGACGGCGCAAATGCAGGAGCAGCAAACCCCAGGCAGCGCTGGGACGCGATGCCCCGGCGGGGACCCCCTCGCAAAGTGGGGGCTGCGTGGGGCTGCCACGGGTGGGCGAGCCCCGGGCTGTCCCCGCGGTGGCGTGGACGGGAGATGGCAGTGCTGCACTGGCGCAGGGCCCCGCATCCCCAGCCGCCGCTCGCCCTGCGCCAGCGGTGGTGGCGAGCTGACAGGTCTCTGCAATTATTAATTGTTTCTAAGAAGAAGCCCACGGCTACTTGATGCCCCGCAGTAGCGGGGGGCCCCTGGGATGGCACCCCGGCTCCCACCGCGTCGGGACCGACAGCGTCTCCTGCACCCAGCCGGTGGCACAGCTGCAGCCGAGGAGCGAGACAGGGGTCCGAGAGCTGCCCGAGGCAGGGTGGGGAGGCCCCGTGGGTGCTCCGGCCCCCCTCTCCCTGCAGTGAGGGTGCTGGAAGCATTGACCCCATGGGCAGGACTCCCTGCACGGCCCACTGCTCTGTTGGTCCCCTAGGAGCTGCAGGAGTAGATGTCCCTGCAAAGTTCTTTTATCCCTTGAGAAATAAAGGCTCTTTCTGCATCCTCCCAGGTGTTCAATCCAGCCCCGCAGCAGGACGCGGCAGGTCGCCCTGGTCCCAAGCACGGTCCGAGTGCCCTTGGGGATCGCAGCATCCAGCCCAAAACACCCCCAGCGGGGAAGAGCCCGGTCCCGGCTCCGCTCCTGGGGGTAACGCCGGCTCTGTCCCCCCGGGGCCGCTGTCAAGGGAGAAGGGCAGAAGGGCTGGTCCTCAGGGGCCATGCTCATGAAAGAAAGATCTTTGAACAGGAGAGATTTCTCTCTCAAGGTTTTTCTTTTCCTAAAAGCTCTTTTGAAGGGGGGAGTTTGGAGTAGAGGAGAGTTTAGACAGAACTGATTCCCCTATCTCAGACAACCATGCTCGCCTTTCCCTGGCTGCAAATCAACAGGACATGTTCCAGGGAAAGATCAGCTCGAAAGAAATGGATTTTCCCCCTACTGTTTTGCCATTTTTGCTTGTATTTCTGAAAGTAGGAGTGATGGGTTGTGAACTTTAGGGAGTGATTTCTATTCTTCTCTCTCGTCTGACATGTGGGCAGAGGGACTGCGAGCCTCAGTAACGAGACAGGACTGCAACACCTCGGGGAAGATGCTGGGACGAAGGCAGCATCCTCCTGCCTCTGAAAGCATCTTCTTCAAGACTGGGGTAGGAAACTTTGTTCAGGGCAAGAGGTGGCTGCCAGGAAGGGGCAGGACTGGGGGGGCTGATCTCACCCGTCACCCTCACCGGGTGCCCAGCTTGGATGCTCCGTGTGGGCACGCAGCGCAGCTGCATAGCAGGTCTCGTCTGCTAATCACAGAGAGCAATAAACACAAAGCAATCCGAGTAATACAATGGCAGCATTTAATTAATACCAAATGACTCTGGAGCTCATACGGATTTCTACGAGATCCACATTAACGTGAGATAGTCTGATCATGAGTGATGTTAAGGTAACAAATGCTTAAGGGTCAGCACAGACAGACGTGGGCGGGTGGCTCTGCATCCTGCACCAGCCATCGCCAGGGACGGGGACGTCCCCATAGGCATGTTGGGACAGCATCTGCCATGGCCACCTCCCACGCGGGTGATGCCTGGGCGGGTTTCTGGCTCTTTCACCTCATCGGCCATCCCAGCACAGTTCATGGCCTGGGGCTTTTCTGGCAGGTCCTGGAGAAATGGAGATGAAGTTTCTGAGCTCCACCCAAAGTCAGCGTCCTCCATGCGAGTAAAGCCCCTCACCCCTGCCTCAGCCCCGCAGCCTTTTGAGTTTTGTATTAAACACTCATTACACCTTTGGTGTGACAAATGATTGAAAAGTGTAATTTGAAAGCTAAGCTCCACATCACACTCTTCCCTATTGTTTATTTGCCAGCTCTGAACGGGTTGGCTGCCAAGGAAAGTAATCAGAAGGTAATAGCCTGATATCGGATGAATCCCCAGAGCTGCCAGCAAGCTGGAAAACTACAACCTCGGTGCCGCCTGCAGTATTCATGAGCTGAAAATAATTGTGTAAAACAGCATAGCTGGGATCGAACTTGGGCTGACATTTTGCGTTGTAAGGCTCGCGTTTGGCGTGGTCTGATGTGGTTATTAGTAACTTGCTTGGGGGCAAGACAGCCAAAAGTGTCTCGGGGAGGGACATTGCGACTCGTTTGCCCATGTAGATGAGACAGTATCTTCCCAAAGCAAAGTACATGTCTTTATCGCCGTCCCCTCCCTCCCTGCGTTGCCTCTTGCTTCCCACTCTTGCTGCAATCCTTGCGAAGCGCTGATTTTATTGAGTGTGGCAAGTGGCGGTTCATTAAAAAGTGGGAGCAGATGGGGAAGGGATTGTAGAAGAAGATTAATGATGCGCGCCGACAACTAAATCGGCCCAGGTTTTGGAGTAAACGCAATCACGCTGGCTTCCTGGGAGCGGGTAATCCTCCTCTGTCAGCTCTGGTCTAGTTAGCCGGCCGCGCGGGGCTGGGGAGAGCTAACGAGAAGGGATGACATGGCTGCTACCTTCACTATGGAGCCTGATGGCAAGTGTGACGTGGCTGCTCTTGGCGGGGGACCTCGGCTCCGGTGCTGATGCTGGCAGGGAGCTGTGGACAAGGGCTGGGAGTTAGTGGGTGCCGTCCTCGGAGGCGGCAGGGCTGACGCCGGCTGACGAGGTCATCGCGGCCACTGCCCTGCCAGGGGAACAGCCGCGCCGATGGAGCAGCGGTCTCGCAGGGGCTTGCAGATGCAGTCGGCTCCATCTCCTTGCCAGGGCAGGATTTCTCCCTCCCTTCCTGCCAGCTCCGCTCAGCCTTGCTCGCCGCCCGCTGCTCCCAGCGGCAAGCCGAGCTTTGCACATTATCGCTGGCGGCACCGGTGCCTGGCTCTGGAAGCCAGCTGGCACTTGGGTGGGTGAAGGATGCCTGGGGCGAGACTCAGCCCGGCTGCCCCGCCACGGGCTGCCCGGGCGCTGCCACCCTGCCGGCACCCGTGGGATGCGCAGCCGTCCCGGCCGGCGGCACAGGGGGCCGGGCAGTGCGGCCACACCGCTTGCTTGGGAAAACAGAGATGTCAGGCCTGACACGGAGGAGTGGGGCTGCTCATTAAGCATGCTAAATTTCTGTCAGGAGCCTCTTTGCCCCACCGTGACAAAGTTCACCTTTCCCTACCTGCTTTGCTTGTCCCGGCCGGGCGTCTCCTTTCATTTTCTGACAGCACTGACCTATCCGCCAGGCTTTGCTGCGCGCTAATAGAAAGGCCATACACCAGTGAGCACCTCTGCCGCTGGATTTAAATACAGGGTACATTTGTCTTTCAGCAGGACGGCTGGTTCCTGCCAGCCTCCCCTCAGGAGGACAAGCCTTTCATTATTGATGTGACTGTAATTTTGCTGCAATTTACAGAAAAGTGCCCGACGCCTTGTTTAAGTGCCAGCAGGGAGTGGAGCGGGATGGGGCTCGTTTGCGCAGCGCGTCAAGCAGCGGCCGGGGAAGCTCCCGGGGGGCTGTCACACCTCGCTGGCACCCCAGGGGATGCTGCCCCTCGGGGGGCTGCAGAGCCGGAACCGGGTGGGACGATGTGGATCCATCTGGGCTGCCATCCCCGCTGACGGGACGCCATGGCTCAGGCGGGGGGGCCGTCGCCACTGCTGTCCCCCCCTTGTGCACCACCTCGGCCACCCGGCACAGGGGGCTGCTACCGGGGAGGGCCGCTGCCCAGCTGAGCCGCCGCCAAGGGCATAAATAATTTAATAAAGGAAGGTTTGAAATTATATCGTCCTAAATAATATAATAAACCCTAATTTACTCACATTTATCTCCTGGAGTTTTTTCTGAAAGCAGTAATCTTGCATCTTCTACAGTGATGGATTAGCAGGAAGGAAACTCCACTGGGGAATAAAAACCCACATCGTGTAGTTTTTGACATGTTATTATTCAGTTTTATCTCGGGTTGCTCATTCCTGGGCCATTACTCATGTTCACAGGGATTTTTCTCCCCCCTTATTTATTTATTTTTACTGTGACCAGAAGCAAAGATGATAGCAAATCACCCTGCTTCTCCCTCCTCCCTTTGGAGGGGTGGTGGGCACAGGGACCGCTGTGGCATGCCCGCGAAGAGTCTCCCATTGGCGCCCCATGCACGGGGGCACTCTGCAGAGACCGGGGAGGAGGCTGCCGCGCCGGGTACCGCTCGCCCGCCGCCGGCTCAGTTGCCCTCCCCAGCAGCGCTTTGGCCGTGGCTGAGCCCTGCTCCTCGGCCACGAGCAGGGAGGGATGTGACTTAATTAGCCCCAGAGTTTCTAATGGATCCGATCGATGGAACCGATTACAACTGTGAGGTCTCATTGGTTTCAAGGCACTCAATAAAATACATTACAGGGGGAGCCACTGCCCACGGTGAGCAGGGCAGCTTCGGCAGGGCAGGTGCTGCGGAGGGCAATGCTTCAGGAGCTGTTTGGGGCGGCACTCCTCTCCTTCGCTGCACGGGGCGGCTGCGATCGTTAATGTTGAGGACGTGGGAGTCCGCTGTCAGTAGCTTTAATTATTGCTAAAACTCTGTCTTCCTCGCTTATTAGCAGTTACGTGTGGCGGTACCTAGGACGCAGAGCCCCATAGTTTTCCCCTTGGAGGGAAGGATTTTTGGCTGCCTCACTTAAAGTCGCAAAGAGGTTATTAAATAACTGCAAATTACACAAGTAATGCCTGGGATGGTGGCTCTCTTATTTATTACTACTGCTTTATTTACTCCCAGGCTTGAAAGAAATGGTGGAAAATCAGGTGGCAGCCAGGGCCCGGTGCTGCCATGGCAGAGCTGCCATGGCATGGGGTCACCCCCGAGCTCAGCATTGGGCGCGGAGCATGTCAGACCAGCCCTTCCCAGTGGCATCTCCCGGCGAACCCGGTCCTCGCCGGCAGTGGCCAGCAGACCTCGGCTGCCCCCAGCTCCCTCTCCCCCCCCGGCTAACACTCCTGCCTGAGCAAGGCTCCTGGCAAGGCACAGACAAGCAGCAAGCACTTCCTCTGTGTACAAAATATAGAGCAGCTTTCTGTTTGTTTATGTTTACTATAAAATACGCCTGCTGCATATACATATATACGTGTCTGTGTGTGTATATATATATACATACACACATGCAGGCTGCACAGGGGATGGGCTGGGAAGTGTGCAGCTCTCAGTGGGGAGGGGCTGGCAGAGCATGAAACCCTGGAAGGCATCCAAAATAGACGAGTGAGAGTAAAAACAAGCCCCCTGGCTGATGGTGGGAGGCAGGACCGCTTGCATTTCTCCTCCAGCACCACCGGCCCGGCAGCCGAGGCAGCCCCACCGCGGCAGGTGCCGTCCCCGGGGCTCTGCTGGCTCCTCCTGCCCCCCCCAAATGTGTCCCTTATGTCAGTGGGAAAAATAAAGCACCCTATAACGCTGAGTTAGCGGGGCGTAGAGTGGCGTTCCGCTTCACTGAGGGGGAGTGCCGCCAAGCCTGTTGTCCTGCACCGCCTGGGTCCAGTCAGACCCAGCATATGCGGGGTTTGCTGCATCTGCACTTGGCGCCGTGAGCCTGGCTAGCCAGGCAACCTGCTCCCTGTTTGACTATCCCTCTCCAAATTTGCTTAGCTCAAGCTGGAGTCTGCAGTAAGCAAACGACTTGCTGTTTATACTCGGCGCTAATGAAGAGGCAGTGAACGCTGTCCATTAATAACTTTGAAGACGACGGTGTTTGCAGAGGGCCTGTGTACAGCATGTCGTGTTTACCGGGCAGTGCCCGCCCCGCCATTCATTTCCTAATGAGCAAGGGCTCTTCAGCTGTGCAGCATTTCGTTTCTTCCAGCGGGAACTCCTCTGTGCCAGGCAGGTGAGGCCACCATGCACCACAGGGATGGGGCAGCTCAGGGGAATCCCACTCGCTGCTTCATCCCAGCATGGGGAGGGCTTCTCCTATGCCAGGTTGCACTGCTGCCTTGTGCCCTGCCACCACCAGAAACCTGTGGCCAGGCTGATTTCCCCAAAGCTGGCCACCTGCCCTCACGGGGAGCACAAGGAAATCACGTTTATTTGCAAATAGGGATGTTATTGAGCCAAATGAGCGAGATTATTAGGGGCTCCTGGAACTGGCAGCGCAGGCTGTTTAATTAGAGCTCAGCCATAACACTCATCATTACCCTGTCGCTCCACTCTGATCTTGGGCTCCATACCCCCAGGCTTCCCTGCCACAAGGAGCGTGGCGAAGCTGGCTCTCTCCCCAGCCCCCTCATCAAATACCTGCTCAAGACTCTCAAGGTTAGCACGATGGGGGTCAGCCGCATTCAAACGTTGATTACAGAGTCGGTAGGAGCTGCTAAGATTTCTAATTAAGATTAAAGAATGCACACAGCTTATAAATGCTTCTTAGGAATGTATAATTTGATTAGCTTGTTTTCTCGCATCTCCGTTGCTCCCGAGTTGGCCCAGTCGGCCCCTTGCAGGGGGCTCCCGGCCGCAGCTTCCCCTCACCCCGTGGCCAGCTCTGGGGACACAGACTGGACGGCGGGTCCCAGTGCCGCCACCTCTCCAGCAGTGTCCCAGGCAGAAGTGGCCCTGCAAAGCCTCCCAAGGAATGTTTGGCACAGCAGGCAGGACAAGCGGAGTCCTGTGACAGTGCCATCCCGCTTTGGAGAAGGAGGCAGCACAATGAGCTCACAGCCCCTGGCCTGGCACTCGAAAGGGAGCTGCTCGGACTTGATTCCTGTGCCAGGAGGGCCGCCAGCAGGTACCAGTGTCCCCCGCCCTGCTGCCGGTCCTGGTCGCAGCCCGTCTGCTGGCGCAAGGCAAGCCCAGAGCCAGCAAGAGCTCTCCACCCTACGTACCTGAGCGGGGGGACAGCTGTGCATCAATATTTATTCGAAACTCCCAGGAAACCTGGATGAAGGGTAATTATCTCAGCTCAATCAACCTGGATTAGCATAATGTCGAGTCACCCATCAGACCGGGGGTTTGATTTCTGGGATCAAAGTGGCGCGCTGGAGCCACTGATTCAGCAGGGGCAGGGGAGGCAGGAGAAGAGCCCCATCCTCGGCTGCTTTCGTATTCCCATTGGTGCCAAGTTAACTTTTTCCTCCCAAACTTCCCAGGGGCATCACACGAAGTGGGTGCCCCAACCTGCTGAGTGCCCACCACAAACTCCTCACTGCGCAGGGTCGCTCCCCACGCAGCATCTAACCCTCAGCTCTGCTCCCCTTAATTAAGAACTAAATATAGATCTTAATTAAGGCACTGATGAATTTAATTTAGAGTGGCATTACTGCCTTAACTTCCAGAGCTTGACGCCTTGTTTGTATAATGTATAATATAAGCTAAATGAGTGCTTACTTGTTACCACCATAAATAATTCCCTCGCGAATCCCTTCAGATACATCTCAGACACTAATCCATCTCCTCCTACAGAATATTCACGGGCAGCAAGCCTCTTTCTTCTTACCCTGCAGGCTTGAACATAAAAACTCCAAGCAGCTTGCGAACTTCCCTCCCTATAAAATTAGCGGCCGGCAGGGAAGGAAAGGCGAGAGGCGGCGGCGCAGGGTGGGAGGGTCTGTAGTTTGGGTTAAACGCTGAGGTGACTGTCTCAGCCCTGACATCCCCTGCAAGGAGCCCAGGCTGAGGATGCCTTCCGTGGGGCACCATGTCCCGGCAGCAGGGCTGGGGTGAGCCCTTGTCTGTTCGCCTCAGCCTCACCTGGCTGGGAGATGTGGCTTGAGAGCATCCCTGGACCCCTTCACCCACCCACGCTCTTCTACCACATCCCTGCGTAGGTCCCCCACCGGCAGCTGAGTCCCACGGGCTCCCCGCTGCATGCTGCTGCCCTGCAGCTCCTGCCCTTCCCGGCCGCCGCAGGTCCATCCATCATCCCGGGCAGGCGGCCCTTTTTGTCAAAAAGCCATTTTGTCCAGAGCTAATGGAGTCAGGCCTTGGGATTGCCCAGCAATTGCCAAGCTGGCAGCAGGCTGCACGGGAGCGAGGGGGCCAGCGCCGGCAAGGGCAGCCGGTGCCACAGCACCGAGACTGTAGCCCAGGGGGTAGCCGGTCCTGCAGCCCTCGGCACGGTGCTGGTCCAGCCGCAGCCCTCGGCATGGCACTGGTGGAGGAGTGTGGCCAGGGGGTGTGGGAAGTGCGGTCAGCGTGGGAGCCGGAGCAGGGCGGGTCTGGCGGGGCGGTAGGGGGCACTGCCTGGGTGCCTGAATTAGAGCTGGTGGGAGGTCAGCTATCAAATGCAACAGGAGGTCAGATAGTCGGGAATCGGCTACGGACTTTGATTAAATAACATCCACCAATCAATTTCTTCTGCGGAGTAAGTACGGGGGAACAGGATTGGGAAGAGAAATAAAAAAGCCTACATTTGCTCTGCTCTCAGCTGCGAGCCACAGCTGCGTCTTGCTGGCTCAAAGGATTTCTGTTAAAGCTCCACCACTTTTATTCCTTAAACATATAGCAAAATAATCAATGGATTTTTTGATACAGCCTAAGCTGTGGGAACCTTTTCTTGGGAAGCAATGGCGAGTGGATACAGCTGGCATTAAGGTCTAAAAAGAAACATGCATGGAAAAAGCCACAGCTAAAATTCCCAGTGACCAGGGATTGAGCGGGCAGCCCGGTGCCTTTCCGAGAGAAACGCCTGGTGCTCAACCACGGCCTCCGAGAGCTGCGTGGCTGCAGCACCCTGGTGCGCCACTCACTGCTTGGTGGTTGCAGCCTAAACTCTCCTGCCCGTGAAGATGGGGGAGTTAAAACTCAACATCTCCATCCTCTCCCTGGGGATGGTGAGCGGGAGAGGTGGGCTGAGCCTCAGCGAGCGGCACCGGCCAGCGCGGGGATCGCTGCCCGCCCTGCGCGCTGGCTGCAATGCGTCCTTACGGATGAAAGCCAAGGACATGCTGCTGCCTGTCCCCAGCGTGCAGCCCGGGGATGGTGCAGGTGGGACTGCTTACGAGCCATCCTCTCCTCCAGGCTCCCAGCCCCGAGCAGGCTCTGGCGGCGCTGACAGATGGATACCTTCACTTTCCCAGCTCCCATGCCCATCGTTTTCTCACACCTCTAACACTGTGGGTCACAAGACTTCCCAGCAAATTTGGCCACTACTCTGCCTTTTATTAGGATAAGTGCCTTAAAAACAGATCCGAGGTTCCTCTAATTTACTCGTTCCTTAAAGGAAATTAGCCATTTGAGATCCCGCCTAATAAAATCAGCCTGATGACAAGCGCTTCGTTGCCATGTTGATGAGACGGCCATGCTGCTGGCACCTGAAGGCTGCCCTTGCCCTGCCCCTGCCCCAGCAAGTGCGGCCCCTCGGGCGGCCGGCCAGGGCGATGCTTGGGCGTGCGGCGTGGGCTTGCCGTTGCAGGGCTCTGTGTGGCCACCACGAACGTGCCGGCCGCTTCCCCCAGCGGATAAAAGGCAGGCAGGCAGAGCTCAGGGAAAGACCAAAGCCAGAGCCATGCCATCACCCTGCTAATCACCAGGGCTGTGCCCGCTGGGCTCTCAGCCTTGCCCTCTTCACCGGGCTGTCAGCATTTTCCCTATTCACCCTGGCAAGGATGTGACCAGTGGCTTCGGTGATAAAAGCCGGTTAACCCCATGCTCAGGGCACAGGGACATCCTTCCCTGGTGGGGTGAGGATGCGTTCCTCCCTGGCCCTCGGCAGGGCCCGCCGAGATGCTCTGCCTGCCCCGGGCAGGACTGCAGGTGCAGGCAGGTGCCGGACTGGTGCGGTGTGGGCTGGGCGGCACGCTCTGCCCTGTTCTGCTCCTGCCCAGCTCTGCCTGTCCGCTCCGTTTTCCTGCTCCCTACTGTCCTGGTACACATCATTTGCTCAGATAACAGATGACGTGTTTATCCCAAGGGATACAAGCCTGAATATTAGGATGTCAAAACCGGCTGCATTTGCAATACGTTACTGTCAAATGGAAAATAAAAAGGGAGTTGCAGTTATTTAATTTGGTGCCGGTGCAGGAAAGCATGAGCAGGGGGAAGCTGCAGCTGCTCACTGGGCAGCGGTGGGGCTGGGGTCCAGGCCCCCAGTCCCCAGCAAAGGCTGCCTGGGGCCTGGGGAGGGTCCAGGGCAGAGGTATCGCTACTGGGAGAGATGCCGCATCACTGCGTTGCTTTTCCTCCCCCCTCAAGCTAGTGCTTGAAACCAGGAAAAGCAGCCTTGTCTGTGGGCAGGTCGTGCGGGGCACATGGCAGTTCATTCATCCGTGCCAGGAAAATTTGTACTTTAAAAAATTTGCTGGGAAAAAAAAGGCTTTTTGAAGACAAACATCCTAGCTCCTTAGGGAGGGCTCTGAGTTTGCTGAATACCAATTAAAAATATAAAAGTGCTTTAAAAAAAATCTATAGAGCCAGCTTCTGAGATCAGGAGAGGGGGCTGGGGGACTGGGGGGGGGGGGGAAGATGGCACATCGTGTCCTTTGGCAATAACAAGTCGAGGGGAGGGAGGAGGAGAACTGAAGCAATATAGTACCGGTACCGTAGCAGTGCCTGCTGGACATCAAAGGCAGGTTATTTATACAGATGCCTCGGCCCTTTAGCTTGCAAGAGACAGGTATGTTTCTCCCAGACTGGAAAGCTGCCCCACTCCCAGAAATCAGTTCTTGGAGCAGGAAGGGAAAGAGCAACTTGCAATTACAGCCCAGCAAGGCTGTTGCTGAATAAACGTCATCCACCCTCACTGAGACCCTGATGGCTGGAGCATTGTGGCCCCCGCGAAGAGGGGCTCCTGTCTAAGGAATGAGGAGAAGGCACCAAGCCAGGCAGGATTCCTCCTTTCCGTGGACGGAGACCGAGGCAGCCCCTGTGAGCAGCGCTGACCCAGCGTGGGGCACGCAGCAGCTCCCGTTCCAGGCATGGGGTGGTGGGGGCTGGGGGGCAGTGGCAGTGCGTACCCGCTGAGGAGCCACGTCTGCCTCCTGTGCCGGTTACTCGGCACTAACGACACCATCTTCGCACTTCTGCAGGTGTTTGTGGTGTAAAAAACCATTTCTGCAAACGCTCATTGGAGTTGTGCCTTCCACAGCACTGACACTGCGGTGGGACTGGGGGTTTGGTGGCCGGGGAGAAGGGAGAAGGGAGAGATGGACCTTAGCAAGCGCCCGTGGGGTCTATAATCGACAAATCAATCAGTGCCTATGAAGCTGTCTTCTAAACAGCGGGTTTTCCCGCTGCAGGCAAAGCAAAGGGGAGAGCTACAGCATGTGAGCACCCGGCCGAAGGAGCGTCCCCTGCCAAGGCGAGGGGGGCTTGCAAGGCCTTTCCCATTGAGCAGCTGCGTACCCCAAGGGGTCGTTCCGTCGGTCCTCCTTGCCCAGCAAAACCTTCCTCCTGCAATAAGCTGCGGGTTGGGTCCGGAGGGGCTGCTGCCGCCCACGGAGCCGTGGGAATTCGGGCACAGCTGGGTGTGGGGAGGATGTCCACCTCCTGCCCGCATCTTGCCCCAGGAGAGCAGTTCAGCGTGTGCTTAATGGCCCTGCGTGCCCTTTGCCCCCCTCGGAGAACCCCCTGCCACCCCGGGCAAGCACTGCCTGCCTTGGGTGACCTTCACGCTGGGTGGCGGTGGGGTGGGGGGCCACTCAGCCTCTTTCGCCTCAGGGTGTGATGAGTGACGGCCTGCTGGTGGCAGGGATCAGGGCCTCCCTGCTGATGCTGAGATAATGCACTGGGTAATAGTGTTCGACATATTTCATTGAAATATAACAAAATATTTGCATAGCATTATTAGATAAATGGGAGCTGACTGGAGGCAGAGCTCATTTGGAAATACGATGTGAAAATTCATTTAAAATGAAAGAATATGGAAGCTTAAGTTTATGGTAATAGATTGATCGCAGAGAGTAGCTAATGACTCCCAACAAATATATCTCAGCTGCTGTATCCTTTTTCACTGCTTGGCTGCTGCCCTGTGCATGCCCGTGCAGCCGCCAGCTCCCGTAAGGAGGATGGGAATGCCTCCCTGCCCAGTGCTGCTGGCATTAGCAAAACCCACTTGATGCTGTAGGTGGTGTTAGCAAAGCCCCCATTTATGGGGGTGAACCAGAGCTGCGGCCACCAGCTGTGACCCTGCCTGGGAACGCCAGGAGCCCGCAGCTCACAGGGACCAGGCACGACGGAGCAGGAGGAGGAGGAGGGAAAAGGCTGCGTGACTCTGGGATAAATGCTTGGGTTTAATTTCCATCTCCCGATGCTAAAGCAGATTGAAATGAAGCAACTGAAAAGCTGCAGATGAGAGGTGGGGAAATTAATAATGTCATAGTAATAATAGTAATGAGTGGCTGTGCATGTGCTAATTAGTTTGGAGCCCTCTCTCCAACTTCGGTGTGCCTGTGCGTGCCAGTTTAATCAGCTCACCCACCAGCCGTGCGGTACGGAGAAGCTCTCAGGTGAGAGCAAACTCTGCTGCCCACCTGAGCTGGGTTCTGCTCATTAGCACCCAGGGCTGCTGCAGGGATAATTGGGCAAATCAAGAGCCTTCAAATAGAGGTAGCCCTGGCTGCGTAGTTTAGGGCTGTGAGACCCAGGCTGGGCAGGACTGGCTCGAGACAACGGGAGGAGATGCTTTCTGGCTGTGGAAACCCCAGGCAAGTTGCGTCCTAGCACTCGGGACTTTTGTAGAAAAAGAGAAATGTGCATTTTGTCAGTGGGGGTAGCAGACCCCTGAGTATGGGCAGCTCTTCTCTTTGCTGTGAAGTGTCCCTGTTGAGTTCTAAGTTGAGAAATACCCTGTGGTGTATCCATGCATTTAAACAGCCTTGGATGTGAAGAGGCTGCACCAGCTACTGCCTGCCTCAGTGTGTCAGGGGCTGGAGCAGTGGGGAGCTATGCACAGGTCTCCACTGTCTCCTGGGCATGTGCTGCTGTCCTGCAGTGGAGACAGCTTTGGGATGCTAGTGAGTATTAAGATGCTGAGAAACTTCCTAAAACTCTGGCAAAGTTGGTGGTTGGATGCTGCAAGAGGTTTCCAGGGAGCATGGGAGGAAAAAGAAGGGCTGTGTTGTGTGAGACCGAGGACAATGCAGGAAAGGTCTTTCCAGCCACCTGTGGCATGGATAAAGGGCACACACTGAATTTCTGGCTTTCAGCACTTTACTTGAGCTTCTCCTTTTAAGCTGTGGGTAGGTGTAGGAGGTGAAGCAGTATGGGAGGGAAGATGGAAGGAAGAGCAGATAAAAGAAAGGAGAAAATATGCCAAGCAAATAGGTAATTGCTCCCTCTGTATGTCTTTCCAGTCATTTGCTTGTCATTCCTCTCAAGGGTTTGGAGAGCAAAAAGCTTGTCTTTGGGGTGCTGGGTCACAAGCAGCTTTTGGGAAGACACTGGCCAAACCTATGCTGAAATGGGTTGCTGCAGGTGTCTGTTGCTAAAGAAAACCAGCTGATTAGAGATGTTGTGCTGGGTCCCAGCTGGTGCCAGTTGGCTCCTGCTTGGCAGGTTGGTGGCCCTGCCAAGTGAAGGGTGAGGGTGCCTGGTGGGACAAGGTGATCCTGGGGTCACTGCAGGGTTTTAGCACCTTTCCCAGCTGTGTGCTGGGGCTTTGGGCACCCCAGGACAGGCTGGAGGGGGTCAAGCTAACTCAATTCATTTTCTCTTTGTTTAAAACAAAGGCAGTCTATCTCTAAACTGTGTAAAGAGTCCAAGAGCAGCCTTTGCTTAAAGCTTTCTTCAGAAACCAGCTGTCCGTGGGTTTCTACAGGCAGTCTTAATCCTTGTATTTCCCTGGCAGGGATGGTGCTCAGGAGGTTAAAGAAAGAAAACTGCTGCTCACAGACTAGAGAGGTAGAGATTTTTCCACAAAAAAAATCACTTGTGAGAATAGCAGAAAGGAACCTTGCTGGCCTGCTGTGTGACAGTGGGCTCCATCCCTTGCTTGCTCACATGTTGGTGCCATTCCCATTAGTATTCGGGGCTGGTTGGAGAAGCCACTTAGGCCTGGAGACAGCTTTGCACAGACACAATTGAAATGTTTTTATAAATGACCAGCTGGGTTTGAGTGACATGCCCTTCTTAAGCTAAATAAAATTAAGGATAAACCTTCTAAAAAATACATGAGCTAAACATGCCTTCTACACTTCATTATGCAAATGCCTCTGCCTATTGCTGTGGCAATTAGCTGCCTCCTTCCAGGTGTGCGGTGGCTGTGCAGTGTGGGATGAGGTGAGGAAACCAGCCCTTCCTCCTCCTCTTCCTCATTAGGAACTAAAGATCAGCTAAGCCTGTGCCATGCTGGGAGCAAGGACAGATATGGGGACATGCAACTGCAATGCCTGTCAGACAGGCACCTTCAGTGCTGCTGGGGTAGCAGGAGATGCCTTCTCCTTGTCCCCAGGTCCCGCAGTGCAGCTGGGAAGAAAACATTAGTATTTGCAAATCCACAAAATTTGAGTCAAGTCTTGAAATGTTCTGGTGTAAATGTTCATCTTTAATTACAGCGAGTGCCGTGGTGTGCTCCAGAGTAGTGCATGGCCTGGCTTCAGGTAGCAAGCGTCTGTGGGAGGCAGCAAGCCGCAGCAAGGAAGTGGGCGAACCCTCTTTATTTCTCCATGAAAGAGAAATCCCTGATGGCACTGGGGGCTCTGACTGTGGATCCTGCAAGGCTTTTTGGCACTTCTCTCAGAAGCAGGTGCTTGGGGAGCAGCATGGGGGTCAGGAGCTGTGCTGGAGCTGGGTGGGAGGTCTGGAGTGTGCATTACCATTGTGGGTGGCGGCATGTTGGCGGGCAGGGGAGATGTCATGCCTCCTTCTCCAGCTGTGGCACTGCTTTGTGAGCTGCTGGGCTGCTGGTGTTTCCGCCACAATTTCTTCTTTAATTGCCTCTGTCCTTGTTAGCACATTCTCCCCTTCTTTGTGTTCCCCCTAATGAGTAACTCCTCGTTGATGTACAAGATGTAAGTATACAAGTTATTAATCTTCTGCCGAAGCAATTACATCAGCACGTGATCCCTCCCTGATGGTGAGCTTGTTCTGCCATTGCCCCTTATCAGGTTAGCAATTTTGGATCTGCATTAAGTGTTCAGAAATCAATTTTCAGCTTATTTTGTGCTGCAAAATTTGCCATGCTTGGATCTCTGATACTAATTGAACAAGAGCAATTGATGTTTTAGTAGTAATTACAGATGGTAATAATTACCAAATCTCCCTGTGGCCCTGTATGTTTGCTTTGGACTTGTCAAAATTGGAGGTGGGCAGAATCAATCTTAATAAAGTTGGTATTTTAAAGCCTCTTCCTGGTAATGGTTTCCCACAAGGTTGGTGATGGAGTGAGAGGCGAAGATGGGGAGAAGTTATCAAGCCTTGTAAAGGGCAGGGGCATTAACGGATGCTTCTTAATTAAAAAAAAAAAGAAAACAATTTTTACCCCAAATGAAACTTCTCATTGCTTTTTAATCACAGAACCCCTGTAAGGGGGTTTGGAAATCACAGGGAAGCGATGGCTGGCCCTGGCTGTAGGAATGCCTGTCCCAGCCCTTGCTGCTGGCCCATCCTCTTGCCAGCAGCCGGCAGGACCGATGCATTTGGCTAGGTGTCTGTTTAATTTACAGTGCTGCTTGACAGCCTTGCCAAGCCTCAGCAAGCCATGCTGATGGAAGAATTGCTGACCTATTTATCAGCACCTGCCTTACTGGCATTTTTCCCCTCTGAAGCCAAACTGGAGTACCTCCTTGGGACATGCAGGAGGTGAGTTGAGAAGGTCTTCTGTGGGGATGCAATATGGAGAAGAGGAAGAAATAGGGAGGAGAAGCTGCTGCATGGGAAGGCTGGTGGTGGCCCAGCTGCTTTCCAGGGTCTGTGCCCTGGGGTGGGTGGGCCCATGGGTGCAGAGATGCTCCTGCTGCTGGCCTGAAGGGGACTGTGCCGGGGCGGGCATCCCATGGCTTATGGCAGGGCTCCCAGCAGGCTCCTTCCCAGATTCACCGGTTTCTGTCTCTCTGCAAGGCAAATCCACTGCCTCTGCTGAAGTGGCTCCTGGCTGATATTTATACAGGTGAGAGCAGGATCAGGCCTGCTGAATTGCTGCCTCCCTGTCCCCATGGAAACTGATGTGGGATGCTGCGGAGCAGAGCTTGCAGCTCAAGCTCTGGAAGCTGGTCCTCATCCCCGGTCCCATGGCAGAAGAGCCCTTGAGTAGGGGAGGGGGGGAGGGCAAGCCTGATCTCTATTTTGTCTTAGGAGAGCGAGACCCTTCTCTTCAGGGGGAAAATGGAAATGTAATCAGATCAACTTGTATAGTGCAAATAGAAAATCAGTTTTAATAAAGCCAGAAGAAATGCAGAGCAGGCGCTTGTGATGGAAATTGTGTTAAATAGACACCTCTTTGAGGAAAAGCTGCTCCGGGGATGTGTATTGAGGGGGCGTGCAGCCCTGGGCTAGCTCCTGCTCTTTGCCCAGATTGTGGGTGGTGGCAGGAGCAGCCTTCGCAGGCGGGAATGGCTTCATGGGTTGGCATTTGTGCAGCTGCATCCTCCGTGGTGAGGTGGGGCAGGGCTGTGAGGCACTAGCCCCCCTGCACCCCCTCCTCAGAGGCTCCCCTGGCTCTTCGGTGGGGGAACGGCTCCCACTGGCTCTGCTTGTGGTGCTTAATTATAGCTCAGAGGAGGCACTTTGGCTTTATTGCTTTCATTTATTACAAAAAGAGCAGTGTCTGTTTTCTGAAGCAGCTATCTGGTCAAATCGTGGCTGATAAGCAATGCTGGTCTGTCTTTTTAAGACAGCCAAAATTTATCACTTTTTATTTATTTATTTTGTGAAGCTCTGGTGGTGGCAGCATATATTTTTCTTCAAGTGATGTTTTGAAAAAGGCTTTATTTTCCATTCAGCCCTAGGAAAAAAAATAACCAAAAACCCCAAAGAGGAAGGCAGCTCTGTATCGAACCCCACCGGAAGGTACAGGAGATAACTTTGGCTCCAGCGGTGCATTTGCTACCAGGCCCCTCAAATGCTGGTTGTGCTGCAGCAGTCGTCAATGACTCTTTATTTTCTAAATTAGCTCTTAAGCTGCACCAAGCTTTCATGGTGCAGGCCTGGTGGGGTGGGGGGGGTGGGGTGGGTGGTAGGGAGTGGGTGGGGTGGTGGTGGTGTGAAGGGAAGTGTTTTGCTTCCAGCAGCGGGGCAGAGCTGGTGTGCGGGATGAGTTTGCCCAGCTTGATGGGCTTTGCAGTGGATGCCGCTCCGTGCTGGGAGGTGGTGAAGCTGGGCTGCCTGCATGCTTCCTGGGCTTGGGGTGCAGGGGGCTGGGGCTCGCCTGGTCCCACTTGCTTGTGGGCTGCCCAGCAGCCCGGCCGCAGCAAGGCAGCGCCAGAGAAGGAGATGTAAGCTCCTAAGTGGGCCAGACAGCGTGGGAGAGACTTGCAAGTCTGTGCGTAGCATCACCAATGTCTTTAGAACTTTCCCCTTCCTAGCATGCGAAGCTCTGCTTATAGTAAAATCCTCGCAGCAAATGAAACAAAACAAGGAGGAAGTTAATGCATGAAACCTTTATTAGAGCCCTGAGGAACCTGGTCCCCTTAAGCTTCCCTTGATGAGATTACAGGAATGAGGTACCTTGCATCTGTTGGGCTGTATCAAATGGGATTCAAGCCTGTTTGGAGGCAGCTGGCTGCAGGTGCTGCAGAGGAGGCTGGTGGTGGGTGAGCTGTGTGAGGATGCCTGGACCCTGATGTCTTGGCCCTTGGGGAGGGCTGTGGCCCTGCAGTCGTGGCCTTGATTCTCTAAATCTCTGCCCATGATGGCCCCCTGAAAGGCCATTTGCAAGGTGTCCTGTGAGACTGGACCCAGGTGTCTGCTGTTCCTGCTCTAGAGCCACCTCTGGGATGCAGAGGCCAGAGCTGGTGTTCCCTGGGCATCCTTGGGCTGCTCCTTGCTCGGGCTGGCACTGAAGTGAACCCTAGCACAGCTGCCCTGGGAGGGGAGGCTGCTGTAGGGAGCCATGATCCCCAATTACTGCTGGGAACCAGTAGATTAAACTCCCCAGACCTCCTTTTTCCCCCCTGTGGTGCCTTTCCCCAGTGGGCGGAAGATGTTCTGGGGATAATAAAGGGCAGCGTTTCCCCTTTTCTACCAATCCTTCACTCAAAGGAAAGAGCCAGGTGTTTGGAGGGGAGGGAGGAGTTGAAAGGCACACAAAGCAAAGGCATGATCTATAATTGGCCAGCCATAATTTCGTAATTCATCTCTGTGAAACACAATGAAATTAAAAGAGTTTAGATTCCAAAGTGTAATGATCATCAATTAAATTCTGCTGGGGCTGAGCTTCCCTCTCATTTGAATTTTATTTTATTACTATTACTTCTCTGTGATTGCAAGAGGATGAAAACAAAAGCTGCTGCTGGAGGTTGTGGTGGGGGGAGCGGCTGGGGAGAATTAGAGATGGCAATTACTGCTTGGTGACAGAGAAAAGCGAGGGAAAGGAGGTTTTTCCTCTGCTGCACACCAGTCACAGGCAGGGGAATCCATCATCCTGAGCCTAATCAGTTAACGCTGATAAACTGCCAGCAATAACTGACAATTGAGCTGGGGTTTTTGGGCTCGGAGTTCATTCATTTGGAAAGTGCCATAACTAACCCATTAAAAGCAGAAAAGCACAAAAGCAAAGCCCTGGCCCCTTCCTGGGTGCCCTAATGAAGGCTGCTGTTGATTCTTTTAAGTGTGGATGATGATGTGTTTAGTGGCTATTGATGCCAGAGGTTTAGCCCAGGCTGGAAAAGCTGCTTGAGCTCGAAGCTTTGAAGAAAGGAGTTTGTGTTTATCCCTGACAGCTTTTGCCTTGGGTGCTGGCCCCTGCGGTAATCCTAGGGGGAGGTGGGGTGGTGGCCCCAGTGGATCAACGGCTGGGTCTGTGTGTGGCCCTGATGGGACTGGCCTTACTGGTGGGCTATGCGGTGGGTGCCTATAGGATCTGGCTCTTCAAGTACCGTGCGATGGAGGTGTACAATGCTGCTGCTATGACGGTTCCCTCTGGGGAATTGCCTCACTTATTGTGTCTCTGTTAAATTACTGATGCAAATGGAGTCAGGCTACGCTCATTCTTCTCACAAGCTCCCTCTCGAAAGGCAAAGCCTTGCTTAGGAGCATGGCTATGTTCAATGTGTATTCGCTTACCACTTGCAATGGTTAAACATATATCTGCAAACATGCAGCCAGAGCTGCTACTGAGAAACATAGGCTTGGTGAGATGCTGGCAGAAGCTGGACTGAAGCAGCTTCCCACCTCAGACCGCTCCTCTGCCTCACTTAACTTCTGGCATCGCCCGCAAAGCATGTGGTGACCAATTTGACTCCCAAGATGACAAATCACAGGAACTGAGCTCTGCAGGAAGCTCTGCGCAAAGGCTGGAGAACCCCGGGTTGGGGTGGGGGGCTGTCCAGGCTGATTCATTGCCCCAGGACCTGGGGTCACTTCCCAGCCACGTGGCCCCTAGGTCTGGCCTGGCTAGCTGGGCTTTTAGTGTGGTTTCTGTCATCATTTGAAGCTAAGTGGACAGAGGTGTCCAGATTTATTTACCCAGGGGACCTAGTCAGCCAGCTTCCCTTAGTTTAAAAGGAAGAGCTTTTTCCATAAATTATACAGCCAGGGAACAACTGTTCTGGTTGTCTGTGCCGCGTAACAAGGACTGGAGAAGATCCCTGACCTGCTTTTCCTTTAGCAAGGAGATTTCTTACCCAAACACCCCCTTGGGTTTACAACTTTCTGGGTGCCAAGACTCCTTTTGCTAAGTTCCCCGTGTTTAATTGTGCTCACTGTAAAGCCTGCACCTGATGTCTGGTCTTCGTTTGTCTGGCTCTTGTTTCCAGCCACTGGGTTTTTTCCACCTTTGTTGTTAGACTGAAGAGCCCTCTATTATACTTTTTTTGTGTGCTCTGTGTAGGTATTTAAAGACTTTGATCAAGTCACCTCATCACCTTCTCTTTGTTAATCTGGAGAGACTGAACTCCTTGAGACTTTTGCAATGAGGCAGGAATTGTGCCTCTGCTTCCCTCGGCTTCTTTGAAAATCCCAGCCAGAGAGTCGAAGGTTGGGCACCTGAAAACGAGAGGGTACCTGGAGAACTCGCCCCATTACGTCTCTGCTTCTCCCCCGCTTTTGCAGAGGGCTTTGACATTGCAGAGGGATTGTGCTAGTGAATCTGTTGGAAAGTTTCTCTTCGTGGTTTATTTTTTCTTTTTTCTCCTGTGATGGATAATAACTCCTTTTCAGAAGCAGATTTCACAGGGAAATGCTGCTTCTTCTCAGAGTCCTCCTCCCTGACTGCACTCTTTGCCCCGAGCCGGTGTCCCTGTGCTAGGGAGCTGCAGGGCATCCAGCTGGGGGAGATGGGGAATTGCTGCTTGCTTCTCCCACTGTCTTCCCTGCTACTGTCCCTGTTATTTATGTTTGGGAGGGTGGGAAGAGTGGCATCTGTGAGTTATTTTCCTGGAGAACTGAAAATTCACAACGTGTTCGGCTTTGAATGTTTTTGTGGATCAGTCAAGGAGGACTTACTTTAATTTAGACCCGGCAGACCCTTCTGCACAACATATTTGGGAGGTTGCACGAGCCAGTTCCAGGAAAGCCTCTTGGGAGCCCACTAAATCCTATCATCAAAGTTATTTAGTCTTTGCAGGAAACAGGACTGTGGAAAGATTAAATGATCCAGAAAGGATGTTTCACCTCGAAGGGGTCTCTTTTCCAGCCTGGCTCTGAATTTCAAACTCCTTGCTGTGCTATGGGCCCAGCTCAGTCTCTGAAGGACCAAAGTGCAATGTTTGATGGTTTTCAGGACCACAATTAGCTGGGTGCATAGCACGGATACCCCCAGCACGGCTAGGCACGAGGAGCAGCAGCATGGCAAGCTGGTGGGCTGTGGCAGCTCTTTCCATTGCAAATTCCCCTCGCCCCCCAAGCCCCCCTCACTTTGTAAAGGTACTGCAAGGGCAAACCTCCTCAGGGGTGCTGGCTGATACTCTGCCCCACATGGGGGCTGGCCAGCCTGGCAAGGAGCAAGCACCGAGAACCCCTGCAGATCTGGGCTCACCTGCCTTTACAGCCCCTGGTTCCAGTGAATGGGGATGAAGGTGTCCTCTCCCCCAGCTGCCCCAATGTAATGAGTTGTCAGGACCATGAGGATGGACGGGGCGCACTGGGTCCTGATGAGATGTTACAGCAACGATTCCATTTCATCTCGAATTTGACATTAAACTTTAATAGTCTCAAGGACAAGAAGCCAAGAGATATCAGATGTAATGAGATAAAGCAAAGTTTCTCTGACAGCAAATTTGATCACAAATGGGCTCTGAGATTGCTTCTTTGATATAAATGAAACATAATTCATCTTCCAGTGCCTTGAATGGGCTTTGAGGCCATGTATAATAACAGTGTCGCCATTGCCTAGCTCTGACAAGTGCCTGCGTGGCACCAGGAGAAAGGGCCCTGAGACCCCTCTCGCTCTCCTCTGTGGCCCTAGATGGGACATCAAAGGAGGCAGCCTGCTGCCAGGAGCTATGAAGCAGGCTGGCAGAGAGGGGCCACAGGCAGGGACAAGCAGCACTGCTCCACTCCTGTTGCACAGCTGGGGAGATACGCTTCCAGCCCTGGAAAGACAGGGCTGCTCACGCACAGCTGGGCTGTGCTCCTCATGTCCCTGTGGTCCTGTCCTGGAGGGCTCCAGCAGTGCCTGGAGCTGCTGAAGCCCCAGCCCTGCCCACCAAGGGAGCAAGCTGCGATGGTGCGGTTTGCAGGGCAAAGGGAGATGCAGGAGGCCCACGAGGGATCAGAGGGGTGCTGGGGACAGGGAGCAGCGCTAGTAGAAAGTCGTCTTTCCCACTGTGGTTGCTCAGGCTGCTGCAGCCGGACCAGGAGGCCACAAAGCCGTGGTCTGTGCTGGAGGGTTTGCTTCTCGTGTGGCTCTGCCGCTTTGCCATCGCAGAGGTGGCGATGCAAGCCCTCCTGTTTCGGGTGCTGCCTCCCTCTGTGGCTGGACAGTGCTGCTCTCTGGTTGATAACGTTGTCCTCCTTCACAGGGCCACTGGTGTTTGCAGACAGATAAATAGGCAAGCCACATTTCTCTTTAGTAGGAGTGGTGACTACTGGTTTTTGTGCTCTGGGGGTTTGTGTAAGTTTATTCTTGCCTATTAGAAGTCAATGGGCAAAGCCTTGGCTCCCACGTGTGTCACACTCCAGCCACCCTTCTGTCCGGAGGCTGCTGTATTTTGCTGTCCAAGTGGCAAGGAGAAGTGCAGCTGCTTGTCTGGAGGACCCAACCCCAGGGCTGTTAGTGAGGCATAACAAAGCACCACAGAAATGAAGCAAATACTTCTGAACAGCACAGAGACCGCAATAAGTTCACTTAGAGGTTCATTGAGCAATTTTGAGTAACAAAGCAATTTGGTAAAATCTATCCGATTGCAGTTAGCTGAGCAAAGTGCAGGGCCAAGCACATCGGGTAAATCATTTGTGACAAAGAGTCGGCCAAGCTGTGCTTGCGAAGATTAATTAGCTAGTGTTTGAAGAGATTGAAAAGGGGTGAAAGATTGCCCAATGCTATCAATTAGTCATGTGGAAAGTAGCACTGGTGAGGCAGGTGTGTGCATTACACCCAGCTCTGCAGATCACCATGAGTGTGTCCTCTGGCGCCGCTGAGCTTATGGGGAACTGGAGTCTGAAAATCCAATAGTGACCCCAAAAGTCTGCACTGCTTTTGTTTGGGCCAGGCCATACCCTCGATTCAGCAGGGTTTGGGTATGGGATGTGCCTCATCAGCTCTTGGAGGAGGGTTTGAGGAATGGGATCTGGCACAGAAAGGCAATGGCAAAGCAGGTAGTGCGCTACCAGTTCGCTGGGTGCTTTAAAGCTCTCTTGATGCATAAGAGTCAACAAATCCCTGGCTGGCAGAGGAGGGGTCTTCTACCAGCTGACAATGTTTGTCCTGACAGTGTTTCGTGCTGCAGAGCCAATCTGCCTGTGTGCCCAGCACCCACCGCGTGAGCACCGTGCTTGCTTGGCCTCCCACTGCCCTGGAGGAAGACCTTGGGGCCCATGGTGCTGCTGCTGTAATTATGGTGGACTCATTTTGCACCATTTTCTGATCTTGTTATTCTCTTTGTCATCAGGATTTGTTTAGCTCTGTGTTTGTCCTTCCCCTTTCATGTTACAAGTGTCTGGGAGAGGGTATGACAGCATCCTAATGGCCAGTGTGTTGGGTGAGATGTGGCAGTGCTCCCCAGCAGTGTGACCTTTCCTGGTGCTGCTTAGCAGGGCCTCAGTGGTGGCAGCAAGCGATGGGGCCAAGCTGGCTGAGTTTTGGGGGTCTGCAGGGCTCTCCTGGTGTTTTGCCTACAGATGTCTCTCTCGAGCAGCTCTGGGGTGCCCAGTGCCTGGCTCAAGGTACCAAGGCAGAGGGTATGGTGGCTGCCACTGCTGGAGCCCTTCCCCTGCACATGCAGCATGTCTGGTGACAAACACCATCAATCTGCTGGAGTGGGGGAAAGGCATCCTGCAAGGAGCCTAATGCTTGCTACCTTTTCTTAATTGGCGAGACAGGCTTGATTTGTTTGTTAATTAACAGACATGCATGTGATTATGTGTTTTGCTGCAGGTACGCTTTGAAGTGATGGAGCCCTGGGAAAAGGCTGAGGGGTGGGGGGCAGCCGGGCATCTGCATGGGAACTGGTGTTGTGGGGCATCAGGAGCTGGACGGAGAGGCAGAATTTTGGCTGCAAGCATCCCCCTGGTCCTCCCTGGGCAGTGTGACGGAGGGAAAAGCTGTCCCTCCTCTTGCCGCCTAACAACAGACACAGGAAATCAGGGAGCTGGGAGAGATGCACCCCTTTCCAGAGCACCTTTATTAACATCAGTACATTTAGTTGAGTGACGCAATTTTCTGTGTGCCTTGGAAAGGGTTGGTGTGCCTGTGGCCTTATGCTTGGAGCAGATGAGAGGTTAAAGTGGCAGAGAAAAGGCAGCTGCCGCCTTGAATAATCTTGGGGAGTGGCTGCGAGGTCAGCTCAGGCTGGGGGACTGGGCATTAACCTACCTAGGCATGTGATTGAGCATGCAGTGCTGGTAAGGAGCTTGGCAGCATTGGGGCATGGGGCAGGCAGGGAGCCCTGATTTGGACTGTGAAGAGGCACAGGCAGTGGGACGGCCTCCAGGGCCCTGCCTTGCCCTCTTGGGCAGAGCATGGGCATGGACGGGTGCCACAGTGCAGATGGCAATGATGGCGTGGTGCCCCGGCACCATTGCCTCAGGGCTGCTGGGGTCGCATCTCGCTCCCTCTGGCTCAGCAGTGCTCCTTGTCCCCATGCCTGCAAGTGTGGGGTGCAGGGGAGGATGAGGAGGGCTTTTAGTTGCTCTTGTGGATATGCTAAGTGTCTGGGGGGAAACGAACAGGAGTTTTTTGCGTGATAAAGAAGCCTGGAAATCAAGGATGGCAGCTGCTTCATTTCCTGTTTTTTTTTAAGAAATTTTTATTATCATTAAATTGCTTCCAGTGACCTGTAATATTTTTTTACCGTGGCAATTACAGCTCTTGGAGGATTACACTGCATGTGCACGCACAACCTGTTAACTTCATCTAAAGGGCAGAGCCGAAGCTCCCCAGTGCAAAGGGAGCTGGTGCCTCTCTCCCCCCACCCTATTTAGTCTAATGAGGCTCCCGTGTGCTGTAGAAGCAGGATGGGTGTTAGCTGGCTTTGATGGCAGGGAAGCAATGCTGGCACACAGAGGGGCAAACCTGGGCTCAGGGCAGGCTGGGGGATGCCCTCCCAATAGTTGGGTCCCACACAGTGCTGCTGTCTTGGCTGCTGGCATGCCAGTTGTGCTTGCCAGAGCAGGAATTGGGGACACTTCTGTGATTTTCTATTTTTAAACATTCAGTTCTGTGTTTTCAGGGACCAGCATGCCATTTGCTGGTCTGGGACATGTAGGCTAACTGTGCTCCACTAAAACAGCCTATCTTCTGGCCGTGATTCCCTGGAGGCTTCTGGAGTTGCCCCCAGCAAAGCCAGGAAGATGGGGCTGGTGTGTTCAGCGTGTTCCCCTTGTTCCCCTTCCTGGGCTTGGAGAACAGCACCGGTGTTTTCCAGCGATGCTCTGCAGCAAGAGATTTTTCATTCCCTTTGTGCCCCCCATGTGTCGCATCGAGCTGAAGTGTGAGGGGTTGCTGATGGGGTCCTTCCTGCCTGAAACTCCTGGTGAATATGAAAAGTCGAATTGATTCCCTCTAATAAATGAAGCAGTTGGATGTCTCATTTGTAACTTGACATCCACGCCAGCGCTTCAGCTGCTGCTTCTCACCCCTGGCTGGGAGATGCACTTATTAAGATGGCATTCTGCAAAGCTATTGCCATTTACCAGGAGCCAATCTATCTGCAATTCGCTTTGGGTCGGGAAGAAGCTGCTGGTGGGGGCAGAGCAGGCTGGGGTGGGAGAGGGGTCTGGGTGGCTTTGGATGTCTACTTTCTGCCAATAGATCACCGTCTTGTTCACCGTTGGTCACCGAAGGAGATAGCTTGCTAACCTGGCAGCGACTCTGTGTTGCTCGTGCTGTCTGGCAGGTGGTGCGGCGCAGTCTGCGTGCATTGGGGCTGGCTGGTGCTTGGTGAGGGATGTCTGGGAGTGAGGACTGGGGGGAGTTGCAAGGCTGTGTGGCTACCGTACACGCTGCAGTGGCAATTTGTCAGGTGTTCCCTTGGTGCCCATCTCTGATGGTTTCTTCGTTCCCTGCAAAGGCAATGATGGAAGTCACAAATTCTGCCCTTCAGAGGGGAGCAGGGGACGTGGCGGGGATAGCGCTTTGGTGCAGCGCTGTTATTCTGGGAGGGCCTCGCGATGAAAGCACTTTTGCCTGCTTCCCTTCCCCTCCCCTCCACTTTCTGCTGTGGTTCCTCCACAGGACTAAAACCAATCATGATAAATCAGAAACCCTCCCTTGGTCTCGGTGAGGTGCTGAGAACTCGGGATAAGAGTTTATCCATCCTAAATAATAATGCACTGGAGCTGGCAGCTCCCTGCTGACTCTATTTGCATAATGCTAAAAATCAATGACCCAGGTGACTCTTTGATGCGTGGAGAAGAGAGTCCAGAGGACTCGGTGCCGGACTATCCAGGGACATGCAGGATGCTGGAAGCTGTTAACAGTGAGGATGTAGTCACAGGCTAGCCATGCCCTGGATTTCACACCGATCTAACAAAGGGAGCTAGTTGCTGTGAGCACAGAGCCTGGGCTGATTAAATCTTTGTTTAAGAGCTCCAGAGCTCCATTACCTACATCAGGAGGGAGTTAATTAAACAAGGAAGGTGGGAGGTGGCAGCCAATGAGGCTGAGGGCATATCCACAGAGGCACAGCTCCTTTGTGGTGCCAGCCACCGCTCGCATGTTGTTCCTCTGGACAGTATGCCAGGCAAGAGCGAGTCTTCAGCAAAGCCCAGCTGCTCATGTTGGTGCCGGTGCTTTCTGGGACAGGGGCAGCTGGAAAATTCCGGTGTGGAATTCCTGCTGCCTTCTCTCCAGCCCCTGCTTTTCCTTCCTGGAAATCTCCAGAAAATGACATTTTTCCTGGGTGCTCCTCGCTCTGTCCCTGGCCCCCATTTGTGCTGTTGAAGCCAGTGAGTGGTGCTCAGCTGAGGCAGAGCTGCCAGACCCTGGGCTCTGGTAGCTCCTCATTGCCTGTTAGTGCAATTGCTCCCAGAACTGCCCCAGTGCAAACGAAGTGGCAACTGGGCTCAGAGCTGATGTCCTCCTGGCCATGCCAGTGCATTTGGACACATGCTGGCGCAGGCACCAGCATGTTCACTTCCTAGCTGCCAAGCGCTTTTGCTGACGAGGGGGATTTCAATGGGCACCTTGTTCATTTAGCAGGGCAGGGGGGAAATCAGAAGAGTTCCCCTCCAAGGCTGGTGCAGCAACTGTCTCTCCAGGCCCCCTATTTGTTATTTGGATATCAGGCTGCCTGTAATCGGTTTCCACTTCCATTAGGCGCATCCCTGTCAGGAGCTGGAGGCTTGGTGGCAGCCACCCTGCTGCTTCCATTTGGCTGTATGAGGCAATAGATTAGATTCCTGTTTGCTTCAGGGAAGATCCCTAGTGATATCAATTAGATATGTCAGAGGGACCCAGGGGAATATTTCTTCCTTTATTTATTTATCGGAGTCAAAGACATCGCAGGCTATCATGGCGAGACGCATAATGTCTCCTTTCTCCACTCACACTTACTCTCTTTCTTTTTATGGCTTGTAATAAAGCATGGCAAAGGTCATCTCCGGGAGGAGAGAGGCTGTTGCTGGGCCACTACCCAGCTGTGTTGGATGGAGCACCCTTGCTTGCAGACCCAGGTGTGTGCTCGCCCTGTCTGAGCCGGGACACAGATGAACTACCATGTCACCTCTGCTCATGCTTGACATCTCCGAGAGCCTCGTATTTTGTTGCCTACATGCAGCTGCCCTGCACCACACTGGCTCCCCAGCCCGGCTGCTGGCTCAGTGCATCCTGGCCGGCACCGGCCCTGGCACGTAGTGGAGCAGGAGGCACCGCTGGGCAGCCCCAGCTCTGGCAGGTCCTGAGCACTGCTGGCTCCTGCTGCAGGTGCCACCGAGAGGCACTGGAGCAAATCTAATGAGATAGGCAAGAAAGTGGTGCAAATAATTTAAATCTGTCAGTGTTGGAGACAGTGAGAGGTGAGAATGATGAAAGAAGTCCCAATGATGCCTGATGTCCTAGATATATCAGCTGGAGCAGGTGCTTCATTACAGTGCTGTGGGCCCTGGCCAGGCACAGGGAAGGGGAAATGATGGTTAATGATCTCTCATTCCTCCTGGCACAGGAGGCAGCCTGGCCAAGTCCCTCCTCTCCTGGAGGGAGCTGGGGGATTCGCAAAATGAGGATGGGTGAAAGAGAAAGAAGAGAAACTTCTTTCTGAAGTTTGGCTGGCCTGAACTTGCTGTTTGCCCTTGCTGTTCCCAGGCAGGGATGCCCACCACTAGGAAGGCAGTGCGGAGCCATGGCAGGCGGCATGGGAACGAGGGCTGTGCAGAGCATCGCTCTGTGCCTGGACGGGCCAGTGCACCCACTGAGGCCGTTTGTGGGGCAGCTGGCTGTGTGCCAAAATGTCATGACATTCTGCGAAAGGCACGGTCTTCCTGGTTTTGATGCAGCTGGTAAATCTTGCTTCGTGTTAGCTCTATGTCCCTCTGAGTTAAGTTGGCCTCGTCCATCCTGCAGGCAGCCTGCTTGCTTTCCAGGGCCTGTTAATCTGGTTTGTATAAAATACTGTTGGCTCCTGTCATCAACTGTCTCCTACTCCCTCCGAGGTCAAGTGCAGACCTCCCATCCATTTCAATGAGAAGGGCAGGCCATAAAACATGCTTTATGAGCATTAGCTAATGAATCCCTCCCGTGAGGCGTGCACTATGTGGTGAGGTGGTTGGGAACAGTTCCTTTTTAGCCCCCTTGAGTGCATTTCCTTGGTCTTTTGGGGGGCGTTGCTGCAAAGCCGCGAGATGTTTTTAGAAGAGGGACTAAGGTGATGTGTGGACCACTGCCTTACTTACCATTTACCTCTTGCTGGGCTCCCTTGTGCAGGAGCCTCTGGATGATCCTGTGTCACCCCTGCTGCCCACCAGAATGTGGTGGTCCTGCCCCTTGTCACACACCCCCCCACCCCCCTGTAGCCTGGCTCCCAGCTCACTGTGGAGGGTTTGCTTGTCACTAATCAGGGAACAACTCCCTGAACACTGAACTTGGGAGCTAGAGAGCTGCCCAGCTCGCAGGCGCCTGTTATTAATGCGCCGGTTTACTCTGGCTCCTGTGCTGGGAGTGAGTCCCATTTGAATGTTAATGCCTCTAAGATGAAACCTGGCTGATTAAATTTTAGACTTGCAAATGGGTTTGGTAAATAGATGTTAGGAAAGGCGGGACAGAGACTGCCTGCCTTGATAGCAGATACAGTAAATAGCAGCACTTTGTGATTAGGTGAGAGATTCACTCTCAGAAAATGGGAGTCTCAAGGGGCTGTTTTCTGGTGAGAAATCCTTTAAGTAAATAAATTTATGGCAGTTTTTCTTTGCCTGAACAAAAAAAAAAAAAAAAGACCCTTGGCTGCTTCTTCCAGGCTGTCTGCAGGCAGCCGAATGGCAAATAAATAAGCAGCCAGGTTGGGCGGGATCCCTGCTTAGGTGTCGGGGCAAGGAAGTGGGTGCTTGCATCCCACCCCAGCAGCATCCTGGAGGGCAGCGGGACGATGAGCCATGATGCTCATGGCCTCTTATACAGTGTGTGGCAGGGAGGAGGGTTTTGTGGGAAATGCCTTTGAGGTGGGTTCCTGGTGCTGCTGCAGACCCCGTGCACAGCGGGAGGTATCGCTGAAGGCTCACTGAAACCTCTGATAAACGCAACCCCTGTGGGGGCTGAGCCGGGTGGGATGGCAGTGCCCAGTGGATGCTGCTGCAGTGAATGCAAGAGCAATGGTAATGGGCAGGCAGGAAGGGATGGAGCCTCGCTGCTCTTGGGGAAGCACTTGAGCATCAACTGTTCCTGTTGGCATGTGGGAAAGCAAAGGTGGGGAGCAGAGCTACAGCTGGAAGAGAGATCCTTCCCTCCTGCTGGGCCCCAGCAGCAGCCTTCGTCTCAGTTGCAGTTGGGTTATTCCTGCTTAGCACACAGGTTGATTTTATTTTCCCCATGAAAAAGAAAGCCTGTGTTTGAAATGCCTTTAAAAATGCAGATAGCAGGGCAAACTGTGTCGACCTCTGTGTATAATATAGAGGGAGACTTTAATAATAGCATTGCATTCATTCTTATCTGAAGCTATATGAAATATTGAGAAGAAAGCAGAAAATATTGTTGAAGCTGGAGCCTGGATATAGCACATATTAAACCATTTGTCTTTTGCTCCCCTGCTGAGCTCAAGCATACAGGGATGCTCCAGCCTCAAAATGTGGGGAGAAACCTAGTGCAGGCAGGCAAAGTCCAACAGGAAGGGGCTGCTGGGCAGTGGACAGATGCTTTCCTTCCAGCTGCTTCCCGCTGTGGCAGAGTCTTCCCAACCTGGTGCGATTTTCAGGGCAAATTGTCTTTCCTAACTGTAGCTGGCTGGGATGCTGCTCTCGGTCCGTCGCTTGGCATCTCTGCCCTGTAGCCTGTCTGGCCATCGGCTCTCAAGGGAGAGCATGGCTGTGCACCCTGTCCTGTTGCTGTGCTGAGCCTCTCCTGGGACTGGGTGCCAGGACTTCATGTCCATGGCCTGCCCTTCTGCTGGGGGAGCTGGGGCTGGTGAATGTCCATTGAGAGTTATGCTTCCTATTTACCCGCCTGAAATCTCCATTGCTTTTCTTGTTCCGTATATTGGAACATATATCATCTGTTCATTAAAGCATAATCTCCAAATTATACCGGCTCTGAGCAAACAAGGTTACACTAGCTGCTCGCATTAGCAAGGATCAATACCGCACTGTGCCCGCTGCAGCTATTTGGGAGGAGCTGGTGCTAAAGCCTCATTTCTTCAAGGCAGACAGAGGGATGCCCTGCCTGCAGGAGGGGGTAGCACCAGGAGCGCTGGATTTTCAGCCAGTGAATGAGGCAGAAGCATGTTGAGATGGGGCTGGCTTGCCTGGTGCTGGACATGTGTAGAGCACCTGCGTGTCACTTGATGTGGGAGGGTTATTGGATGGATGGATGAATGCAGATGCCTGGCAAAGGTCCCTGGAGGAAGGAATTGAATCAGTGGGAGATAATCTTTCAAGTGGCGAGTAAAAACAAAATGGAAGAAAAATTAAAAACTTGCCCCAGGCAAACCAACCAATTGAGGTTTCTGATGGACAGAGTGGCCCATGGATTAGGAGCAGTGTTCCTCAGGACCATAGAGACTCCTTTCCCACTGGGAACTGGAGCAGAGCCCATACCATAGTGGGCACGTTAATGTGTGCTGTGTTTGCCAGCAGCAGAGGTCGGTGTTTTGGGTAGCCTGGCTGGTTGCCAGGCTCCGTAGTGGGTTAATGCCTGTCTTCTCCAATGTGTGGGACTTGGCTGACTCCTGGGAATGCTCCCGTTAACAGCAGCGGACATGGCTGGGCTTGCACCCAAGTATGTCCCTAAGCCTCTGTCAAAAGGTATGGGCTTCAGAAATGAATGGGAAACAGAGGGACCTCCTTCAGCCTCTTACCTGGTAGGGCATTGATTTCAGGGGCTTTGGGGAAGTTTGGTTTACTTCCCTTCTAAAAAAAGATACTGTGGTTCAGTGCTGGTGCAGTTGGGTGCTCAGTTTCGCAGCCCTCTCTCTGGGGCTGGCTCCATGTTGCGTACTTGCGGTCCTCTATAAAACCCCGTGTGCTCATGAGACACGGGGTGCATGGTGTGTTCCTGGGGTGCCGGCTCCCCTGGCCGAGGTGGGCAGCGGGGCTGGGTGCTGCAGGCAGCGTGCTGCCTGCCACCGGTGGCACAGCAGGCGCTGTCATTGAGAGACATTACTGCAGTACCCCGACCACGATCCTCATGGGCATGGTAGCCGGTTTTGATTTGACAGGCTTCATGGGAAAGTATTTTAAATAATACATGAAGTTTCCGTGCAGTTCAAGGCTTGTGTGCTCGTTTAACAGCAGCTGCGATGTGTTATTGTCTGATAAACATGCTTGTTATATATTATGTATATCGCATCCTGATGCCAGATTCTTAGGGAGGTTTCTCTGGTCACACAGCTGGGCTGTTTGCCGTGCATGTGGATGAGGTTGCGTTAGCATCCCCGATGTAAACACTGCCAGTAAGCTCCGTGCAAAGCAGTGCTGCGATGTAGTGGAAAGGAGAGTCTAATCGCTACATCTAATTACTGAGAAGGGGAAATCGATACGGAGGATTTCTAAGTGTCTTAACATATCCTAAATTCCCTCCCTTTCATGGTGCTGCTTGCTAGCTTCAGTGTTGCTCTGCAGCGTAAGGGAGATCAGGCTTCAGGGGCTCGACGGGTGGGGGAGAGCGGGATGCGGAAGAAAGAACGAAGGGCTCTTTGGCTGCCTCCGAGCCACGGGCAGTGCCGTTGGCAAGGGAGGGAGCAGGCACCACGGCCTGGTTAACTCTGGCCAGAGGACATCTGGACCTCTGCTTTCCAGTGATGAAACTTTCAGCCTGGTGCCCTGGCTCCTTCGGCGGGAGTCATGAAGCTCTTACCTAAAGAGGGGATGGGCTGGGGGAGCCAGCCTGCACAGCTGAGCCTGTAGTGCTTGCTAACTGGGAAGGCGCAATACGAATGTGCGGGAGCTGCTGCATGAGTCCTGGACAGAGCTCTCACATGTGTGCTTGGAGGGGGAACCATGGTTTTTCAAAGGCACTGAGAAACTTGGATTTCAGGCAGATAGAAAGAGGGAACTAATTAAAAATGAACAAGTGTGCAAGTTTGTCCTTTTTTTTTTTTTTAAAGGTTATATGTATTCTGTGAATGATGCCTGCCAGCTTCAGGCAGGGGAGTTGGGGGTTTGGGACAGAAAATAGTGGGGGTGATTTGCTGTGAGGAGCATGAGCTGTGCTCAGCCCTGGCTTCCCACTGCTGCTGCCTGCCACAGGTGTAGGAGCACTGGGACAGTGGTTGGAAAGTCTCCCTGACCTTTCGGGGGGGATCAGCTCGCAGCGTGAAGCATGGAATCTGCTTATCCTGGGGGGCTGGCTGGCTCTGCCTGCAGCAGCATGACCATTGCACGCTGCCTGTGCTGCTGCTGCCCGAACTCCTGTGCTGGGGACAAAAGGGCACCTGTCCAGCGGCAGCAGGGATGGGGACAAGGAGGAGGAAAGTGTTTTGGGTTTGTTTGCCTCTCAGGCTTTTCAGAACTTGGGAGCAAACATTTCCTACACAATCGATAGTGGCTATTGAAGGCTGAGATTTAATCTCCCTTTTATTCACATGCTGATGAGGTCCTCAGCAGCCCTTTCCAGGAGCTGCTGGTGGAGCTTCTCCAACCCCTTCCTCAGCTGAGAAAAGCCTTGTAAAGGCTACAAGTGGCCTTGGCTGCCTCCTTGCCCAGCCACCAAATCCTTGGGACTGAGAGCAGGGGGTCAGTGCCTCCTGTCTGCTGATCCCCATCGCTTCAGACTTGCATGTCTTCTGTGAGCAGTGCATTTCTGTACTTTGGAGAAGAAAGCCTGCTGCTTAATGAGAGACAACCACTGGCTCTTGCCTTGCTAGGCAGCTAATTGAGGTGTGCTAGCTGCTCTCCTGTTAGGCAATCACCAGGAGTTTGTCTAAAGCAATTGCTGAGCACCTGCTGGATCAAAGGGCCTGGGCTCTTCAGCCTGCCAGTGCCCTCGCTGCTGACAGTGCTTTCCTCCTGCTTCCCTGAGTGACTGGTTGACAAAATAAATCTGTGGGAGAAGGAGCTGGTTCTGATCTGCTGTCATCTTCCCCAAATGCTCCTGATGCATTTTCTTTCCTCATTATGTGCGAGATGTCAAGTCCTCACCTGCGAGAGTGCAACTCGACAGCTCTCCTACATGCCAGCCTCCCCCTGAAAGTCTTCAATCTCCCACAGCAGCCAGATGACAGGGTCCTCACAGGGGTGGCTGCCTCGGGGGGACCTGCTACCCACCTTCCCAGTGGCTCTGCCTCCTGGCCTGGCACCCTTTGGGGCCATTTCCATCCTGTGCCATGCGCCTCTGTCCCCTGGCCTCAATGGGGAGGTCCCTTTGGCCAGAAACCGGGTTGTCCGCTTACTCATCCTCCTCCGAGGCTGGGCTTCCTGGGGTCTGCACCACTTTGGACCCTCCCATGGGTCACGAGCAGCTCTGAGTGTGTACTGGCACATGTGGGTGCAGCCCTGACCCTGGGAATGCTTTCCCAGCTGCCGTGCGCTGCAGGGCCAGGAGCCCAGACTTGCTGTGTGGAAGGAGTGGGGGCTTGGGGAAGGGTGGCTGAGCTGATTCACCTCCAGCATGCCTTTGTGGAGGAGAAGGAGCAATTAGCAGCCTGATAGCAAGATTAATAGCAGATGCTCATAATTAACTCACTACGCATGTAAGCAGCTATTGTCTCCATTTTATCCTGTGCAGATTGATATTCAGGAGTGACTCATTATATAGACAGAACCTATTTTGCCTGCAGAGCGCAGCCACCAGAATGGAAATTGCAATTAGAGTTGGCTGCATCCCTGCCAAAGGAATTGAGAGGAGAAGGCGCTGGGGTGGGACAGGCACCCCTTGCCTGCTGGGAGTGCTGCCGTGGGGGGCTGCCATCAGTCCCCCCTCGCAGCCCTGAGCAGCATCCAGGGCTGGGTGCTCCCCCTGTGCAAAGTGCAAGGTTTATTACTGCAGAGCTGCTGCTGGGCTGTCCCCAGCCTGCTTTTGAAAAGCAGAGTTGAAAAATGGCTGGAAAAACTGGAGAGTGGCCAAAAACTGCAGAGAGTTGCAAAGAGAAGCAGAACAAAGCGAGGTCAAACACTGCAGCTCTCTCCAGCCACAAAAGCCTTGTTTCTCGCCTATAAATGCTTTCTGGGCCAGCCCTTCCCTTGCTGGTGCGATCGGTACCCTGTGCCGACGCAGACTAGGGACCTGGCTGTTTGTGCCCCTCCTGTGTGGGGCTTTGGGTGGCTGTTAAAGGGTGCAGCGGCTGTGCCTGCCACCTGACAGATGCAAGTACAGCTTCCCCATGCTTGGCGCAGGTTTCAGAGGGAGGAGCAGAGCTGGGTGCACCGGGGTACATCGTCTGTCCCCGCTGGGTGTGTGGCAGGGGTCCCTGCCACAGCTGGGTAGCCTGCACATTGATCCTGCCAGTGCCCTTCAGTACCTCTCCTGCGGCTCAAGAAAAACCCAGCTAGCATGCTGGCGCTCATCTTGAGGCATGTATTGATCTGAGGAAACTCATCGAGTCCTCGTGAGGGCTGAGAGGGAACTGGCCCGTTGTGTCGTCAAGAGCCAGGGCTGTGAGCTTTTGGAGAGCGAGATGTGGGCTGTGTGAAGGTGTGTCTATCATAGTGGTGTCTGCTCATGGCTACTGAGCTGCAGGGGCTCAGTGGACCCGACTTCTTTGGACATCCTGGTAACCACCTGTGTCAATTCACTTTCCTGGAACAGCTTCTCTAAGGATGACCCTCCCTGGGGAGAGAGAGGCAGGCATAAAGCTGCTGCTGTAGTCTATCTTTTGTTTTGTTTTTTTCCTCCCTGCTCACCATCTCTTAAAAGCCCTTCATGCAAGATTGAGTCAGGAAAGGTTTGTTTGTATAACCTGATAAAGTATTTTCACACTGCAAAGGCACGAGCCGCCGAGGCTGGCGGCAGCACAGTTTCTTTGGCCTGGCTGTGCAGTGTCGGAGGGCACCTGGGGGAAGAGATGGGGGTCCTGCACATGGAGCCTCAGTGGGGTACCTGGAAGTGCATTGTTATAGAGCAGCCACCAATGCAACCGCTTAATAGCCTTTCGGAGACATACTGGGCTCTCTTAAACCCATTGCTTGCATCCAAGAGCAACTGGGCATTGCCAGAGGGGTGCAATGGAGCCAGAGGGATGGATCCGGGCCCTTGGCTAGTCCAAGGAGCAGTGCAGCCCTGTGCAGCAGAGCCCACGGCAGCCCTAATATCTGATGTGTCTCCTCATGTGCCAGGCTTCATTCGTTACCTGTCACCTAGATGAAAGGAGGAGTTGTGCACTGCTGGGTGCTCCTGCCTAAGGAGCCTCCGTGGCAGTGCAGTAGGGTGAACGGCAGTGTGCTGCGAAGGGACTGAGTACCAGCGGTACTGCTGTGGGGAAGGGGAACCCCTGTTCCCCGGTTGTGCTGTCTCGCTGCAGTCAAGTTGGGAGATTTCATTGTGGATCTCGTGGTATTCAGTGTATTTCTAATGGTTCAGATCCAATATTAAATAAACTGGAAGGGAGCCTTTCTGGCAGAAAAGCCTGAGAAACTAGCCTCTGGAGAATCCTAGACCAGAAGCCAGTGGGAAAACCTCCTGAAACGTGGCAGCTTGGCAACCCTTGTAATGCCATGCTGGGACAATGTTTTCCCTTTTTTTTCTCCTCTTTGCTGAATTTCTTTGCTCTCGCTTGTCAAGCAGCAGGATTAAACAGAATCAGCCTGGAAAAGAAACTCTCTAAAGAAAATGCATGACTAATGAGAAAACCACAGCACAGGTACCTCTGTTATAGCCTTGGCTGGCTTGAGCGAGTGCCCTGGGGCTCCCCTCCCGCATCCTGCAGGAGGCTGTTCCAGTGAAGGCTGCTGTTCTGCTGCACCACAACGCCTGGTACAACACCCATTAAATCTGATGACAGCACACTGATAGCGAAATAAAGTTAAACAACTGTTCCTTATCCATTTGCTCACAGGGCCTCGCCAACGGGCGCTAAACGGAGGGGCAAAGCTCAGACCCCTGCCTCTGGCTAGGGCTTTACCATCACTGAGGGGTAGAGCTTGGTAGGGCTGCACCTCTCCTGTGCAAGCGAATGCTGCCCGCTGACACACTGCAATTCTGCAAAATATTTAAGTACATGTTTAACTTTTATAAACCCATGTTTAATACATTTCCAATTAACCAAAGTACTCAAAACTGCGCCAGAATTTAAGCAAGCGGATAATTGCGTTCTGGGACTGGTGGTGCAGTCAGGTCCGGGTCCATAGCTAATGGTGCTGGGAGGATCTGGGAGAGTGGCTGTCCTTCCCTGTGCCATGAATCGTGTGGGCTTCATTAGCTGCCTGCACAGCCTGAATGGAGAGGGCCACTTCTGCCGCAGAAACCTTTGCAGGGAAAGACTTTTATTGCTGCTCAGATGGCTGTGACATGCTGTGAGGATGCTGATAGCGGTAACGTTTCTGTGGGTGCTTATTTTTGTATGTGTGGGGCAGTTGGTAATGATGGGGTTCAAGGGATTCTCTCTTCAGAGAGCCACCTCCTGCTGTACCCTGCACAAAGCAGGGTCAGGCCATACCCTGGGGGCTGGATGCAGATGGAAAGCACTGCAACCTGCAAGCAGCAGGGGCAAGGCATGGGGATGAGCCAGAGGGACACAGCGCGCAGCAGAAGATGGAATTACGTAGCACTGCCTGCTAACAAATTATCCCATTTGCGTAATTCCTGTGCCCTGAGCAGCCTTGCAGTCTGATCTCCTCTGAAACTCCAGCAAGAAGCAAACATTTTTGTCTAATATAATCTGCAGGTGTAATCAGCCAGTCACGATTGCCATCTGGGCTCTGTGCATTCATGCAGACCTGTGCCCAGGCAGGGTGCTGTCGGAGCTAGGAGGGGTGCAGGGCTTGCATCCCTTGCTTGGGGGGGATCGCTGTCACAACCTCTTGCGTGTTGGTGGTGGGGAACTGCTTCATCTCCTTCCTGCTGGAAAGGGTTTCCTCACTGGGGATGCTGCAGGTCCCTGCTCTGTGCAGCAGGTCCTCTTCCTGGGCTAATGGTGCCCTGTGGCTTTGGGTGGGTGCAGCAATGCTCCCGCCATCCCTCTCCTCTGCTTTGCACCTGGGGGAGAGGCTTCTGTCCCAGTACTGTGGCTTCAGCCTCGGCAGGGTGGTGGGCAGGCAGTGGGCTGCCCTTGTCAGGGAGGAGAGTGGGTGTGGATCCACAGCTGCTTATTTCCATGAGTGATTGCTCCGGCACGGGCTGGGGGTGCCGGGCTGGCAGCAAAGAAGGGCACTCTTTGGAGCCTCCAGCTCTTTGCTCCTGCATCTTCTCACTGGCTCGTGTTGCCTCCTAACAGACCGTGAAGGCGCAGGCATATGGTAATGCATATTTAACTGATATTTACATTCAACATTGTCTCTCTGTAGCTCTGTTTTCCTTCCCAAATGCTCTAATTCCTCCAGGCTCCCAGCTGGTGCAGCTGGGGAGGCGCGGGAGGGAGGTGGGTGCTGTTGGCAGGGCTCGGGGGGGCTGCGTGGGGATGGTGCTGCCCATGTGCTCCTGCTCAGCACCCCCTTCACTAGTGCAAAGGGAGTGTGTGGGGGCAGCTTCCTCAAATGGGAGCTGAAATGCAGAGACCTGCCCACTCTGGGTGCTTGCTCCTAGGCTGGGGGCTCTCTGAAGATAAAGCAAACTATCCACAAAGCCACTTTGAGGAGTAAAATACTTGGTGTTTTCAGGAAAGGAAGGTGCATGAGAGGGTGGTGTTGGGGTCTGCAAAGCGCCAAGGTGTGATGCTCCCGGCATGCTGCCCCAGCCGGGCTTCCCTCTGGGCTCCCACCTGCCCCTGCTCCCCTGCCCTGGGGGTGAGCATCCCCTTCTGGCAGCAGTCCTCTGCTTGGGAGAGCAAATTGCACGGGGAAGGGCCTTTGCCGGGGCTGGGCCTGGTGCAATGTTCCTTGTCAGCTCTTACTGATGGCTGAGAAATGTGAAAACCAATTAGGAACAGAGGGGAACAGTTAAGGCAAAAAACCAAATAGCTCCTGTTCCAATTGACTCTGCTCCTTAATCCTGGTGCTCGGGAGCTATCGTTATTCCAAACATACCGGCATAATAATTAAACATAATTACTTGTAGGTTCTGGGCCGGTGACTATCTATACCTAATGCTCCTAATGAAATTTCTGTTAAGAAACACAGCTACTGCTTAATAAATAATAACAATACATCACTGTCTAGGCATCGGAAGGGCCCCGGTGTGGTTGGGGCACCTGGCAGGGAGGGAGCTGGGAGCAGGGGTTGCAGGGAGTAGTGTGCCCCGAGAGCATCCCCAGTCCTGTCCTTGTGCTGTCCTGTGCCCCTTCAAGTGCTGCTGTGGTGTTTTGCGCTGGGGGCGGGGGGGTGTAAGAGCCTCCAAATATTCTCACAGAGCCTGACTCCCACATCCCCACCTGCCCTTGGCCTCCCTCCTGTCCTTAAAACGCAGCCTGGGGCCACCTGTGAAATGTGCCTCAGGGTCTTCAGTCTCTCTGTAACAGTTTTAAAAAGCAAATGATTATTTCATCCTTATTTCAAATGAGGATGTTGTTGGAGTTCCAGAGAGAAAAATCACCTGTTTAGCTCAGAACCTTTTCCTTGAGAATTAATCCTAATTTAGGATCCAATTATAAACGTGGAGGGTGATATAATGGCCTGAAACATTAGTCAAGGCAAATTCCATAATTAATGACTACTAATATGAAACAGTTTGAAAATGAGGATACATTTTGTTTTTAAATCCTACCTCCTCCCCCTCCTCTGAGAAATCTGCCAGCTTTGGGAGCACTTCAAGAGAACAAAGACCCTTTGAAAGCTCCTTTCCCCCCCACTTTCAATGCTTATCTGAAAGGACATCTTTTTTCCCCTTAGTTGCTGTAATCATAAAAGCCCAGGTGACAAACTGCTTCATACCAGGCATCCTCGATTTGAAGTTGGGGGTTTTATAAATATATATATATATATATGCGTGTGTGTCTGTGTATAAGAAAAGGCAGCAGCAGCATTGAAGTTCCGTGCCAGCAGATGATTCCTATCGGCTCACTGGGGGGAAAAAAAAAAAGCCAACAAACTTTAAGGAAGGGACAACTTTCATCTCTGTCTCCCCCGGGGTGGCGATGCCGAGTGCTGTGTGTGGTGCTGCGGTGTTCCCGGCTTGGTGGGGGGGGCACGGTGGCTTTGAAGGGTGTTGGGCTGGCCCAGCTCCAGGGCAGGCTTTTTCATGCGGGGACAGCTGTGATCCTCTTAGTGGTTGCAGGGCTGCCGGGTTTAAGGGACGTGTTATTACCTCCTCGGCCGCCAGCAACGCTTTGCAAATGCACCACGGGCGAGTTTTTCTGGGCTTGTAAATACTTTCATCTCTGTGTTGTGCTTTCTGTTACTGCAGGAAAGAAAGATAACTTTTAATGTTATGGCTCAAAGTTGCCCCAGCATAATGTCATTGGGCAGCTGAGGGAAATGACTGAGCTTTCATTAGCAATATGCTGATTTTTCACCCTGTCCAGGTCACTCTGATGGTGTGGTTGTGCTTGGCATTTGCTTGGCTCAGAGCATTTACTGTCCCTCTGGTCCACAATTGCACATAGATGAGGGCTGCAAAACCCTGTGTGCAACGTTGCTCAGAGCTCCAGGCGTGTCCCCATCGTGGACATGCCAGCCCATAGCACTGAAGCAAAATACCTGTAAAAGACATTTGCTTCGTGGAACTGGATGATGGACCTGCAATCCACATGCTTCAGGGAAAAGGAGGATCCCCACCTGGGGATCGCAGCCCGGCTGCGTGAACTCCTGCCCTGCAACGTGAATACAAAGTGACTTCATAAAGATCAAACTAGGCTCAGAAGCCTGAGGTTGCAGCTTCTGCTGGAGACTCTTCCATCTCCTCGCTTGCGTTTCGGGTGGGACACTCGGGTGTCACTGCGCTGGGTGAGTGGCCAGCATCCTTCCAGGACCAGGCAGCCCACTGGACGGGGGGCGGCCGGCACCAGCCTGGTCTCAGCGATGTCTTGGCACGGCTCTGGTTTCCAAGGTGACTATCTCCTTCCCCAGCCTTTGAACTCCAAGGTGATTTCTTGTCTCTGAACACCACGGTGGGTCCGCCGGTGTTTCTCCACACCGTGCCGAGATGGCTTTGCTGCCCGGAATGCGTTTCGCAGTCTGATCAACAAAGTGTTTTGGTCAGATAAGGCCGACTTGGATTGTCACAGGCTTAAATAAATAAATATCTGTCTCTCCGTAACAAACGTGCTCAGCAGCGTTGAGAAAGCTCCTGGTTTTTTTTCTGCCTGGTGTTTTCCTTCTCCAGCTCAGCCCCAGGTGGGCAGAGATGAGAGTGAAATCCAGTAAAGCCCCTCGGTGAGTCGGGGGCATGGGAAACGGATAGGGGAGCTCTTGGCAGCGATGGTCGGGTCAGAAAGGCAATGGACTTACCTGGATTATCAAGTTGAATACCCTGGAGTCTCGGAGGGTCAATGGGCTGGGGGGAACCTATTGCAGGACCGGGGGGTGCAGAGTCAGAGCTCTGCTTTCCCTTGCTGCGGGGCTCACAGTCATTTTCCCGCATAGATTTTTATCTGCAGTCTTTTGTGAATGATAGAAAGCAAAGGAAAAAGAAAAAAAGAAAAATTGGAGGGGGTTGAAAGTCACCCTTTGAGGACAATTTCATTGTTGCAGGCTTTACAATCTGAGTGGCTGAATCTACTCACAATTCAGTGCCAAGCAAATACCCAAACCGCACAAGCTCTCACAGCTTTGATCCCAAAATGTAGGCATGCCACTCAGCAGGCAGAATGATGCGTGCCTGGCCCACTGTATCAGTTATCCCCAGGGCTGTTTCCGCAGCCCTCGGATACTTTGCATGGCTATTTCAGGCTCGTTCGCTGCTGTGCCTCTTCCCTCTGCTGCTGCTGCAGGTGGCTGCAGCTGGGTGCCCCGGGGGGTGCAGCTGATGCAGGTGGGTGCTGTGGGGCTGCTTGGCTCCCGCAGCCACAGCGGGAGTGACAGCAACTTGCACCACATTTTCATGGTCTCTTCCATCTCACCACTTTGTGTGGTGGGTCTGCCTGGGTTGATAAAAGAATGTACTGCTCCCGAGTAGTAGGAGCCTGCCTGGAGGGGCGTGGGTGTTACCGCACATAGTTCAGCAGTCTCTGACCAAGGGGGTTGACTTTCTTTGTTCTAGGACAGGTCTTGGAGTTCTTTTAACTTCTCTGTCTGTCTTTTTGCGTCTCTCTGTCTAGACTTTTGTAATTTGCTCACTCCCAAGGCATGTGAATGCTCACAATGAGTATCTGCCTGCACCATCGGTCTCTGTCCTCCCTCAGGTTGGTGGACGCGATGCATCTCCCCAAAAAAGCCCTGTGGAAGAAGCTCTGTCCGCCTTGCAGGACCTGCGTGAGTCCTGCTGAGTGAGAAGGGGCCAGGGAAGTTCCGCCATGTAGCACCCTCCATCCTCTGCCATGAAAACCCCTTCCTAGGGGTTAATTCAGCCTTAATCTTGGGCTCAGTGAGTCAGGGGTCGGCACTCCTCTGCGAGGCAGGACAAGATAATCTGCTTATCTTTGAGTCCATCGCACTGTTGCAGCCCTTTCTGCCTGTGGTGAATTAGTGCCACGCTATTAGGGATTACGCTCCCCCCAACCCTGATCTCCCATAAATCTCTCGAGCTTTGGTGCCTGAGCGATGTGCTGTGGGGAAACTGTGCCAAATGCTAATAGTGCTGGACCATAAATCCCTCCTCTTGCACTTAAAAACCAGTAATTTCTTTCCCCCCTGGGCAGCAGCATGTGCTGTCCTGGGGATATTTGTCAATACCAACCGTGTTGGCAGAGGTGAGATGCTGCCTGCCCTGGGAAGGGACCTGCCAGCAGCCCTTTCCAGCTGGAGCTCCCCGTGGCTGGGAAAACTGCTGTTCCGTGCTGTCCCTCGCTCTCTGTGTTCAGCAAAGGAGGACAAGGACACCCACTGTGGCATGGGCACCTTCCAAACTGTCCATCTCCAATGGGATCCTGCTGGCTGCCAGCAGGCATGGCTGCAGTGCAAGGGCTTATAGAGCCTGCCCACACCTGATTGTATCAAAATGCCCAGATCTGCTCCCCTGAGGTTTGCAGCCCTCCCCTGCACAAAGCGAGGTTCAGTCCCACCTGCTTTTGCCTGGCAGCTCACATGGCCCGAGCCTTCCCCATAGGCCCCCGCTGAGCCCAGTGTGCAGCACCGCATGGCGCTGGAGCGTGCCACACGCAGAGAGGAGCTTCTGGCTCAGGCTCTGCAATGTCAAGAGCTTCAGCTAATCCAACAAAGCATCCAAACGCATTGCCCGAGGTGCCAGCCAGCACCATGCTGCAGATCTGCAATTTAATCTTCGTGCTTCTGATGGTTCTAGCCTCAACAAAACGCGTGCTGAAAGAACAGGTCTTTGTGAGGATGCTCAGAAAAACCTACTCGGCAGCTGCGTGGAGCTTGGGGCAGGAAAATGGCAAAAGGAGGAGAGGGCACTGGCTGGAGCAGCACCGGGTGGGGAGGCAGGGTGCAGGCAGTGCTGCTGGTGTGGGGCACTGGGCAGGCAGGGGATGCAGTGGCAGGTGAAGCCTCCCGTGCCGCAGGGAAGGCTGGTAGCGCGGCAGTGATTGCTGCGTGTGTCAAGGTTTCTCCTTCTTCCTCTGTGATGTCTCTTTTGTGCAAGCGGGTTCCAAAGACGGCGCCGCTTCTTCCCCTTCTTTAGGAAGGTTTATATGAAACTTTAATTATAGTAGCACTGTTTAGAAAGATCATTAGAAAGGATCATTATGTCTCCTGAACAAACAGCAGTCACAAGCGCAATGCAAGCGCACTGTGAAATATCAGGGTGACAGAATACTCCCGGCACTGTCTGTGGTGTGTCAGCTCACCCAGCGCCATGTAACACCTCAATTTGTAAGGAAGATCGCGTGCCATGCCCTATGATAAATGCTTAAATGAGGTGTTCAGATGAGTCAGACATCAAGGAAGGAACTGATTTATCCTTCTGTGGCAAAACATCCCAGCGCACCTGCTGATAATCCTACAGATGACAAACCCCAGTTTCCCAGCGAGCATCACTCTGCTCTGCTCCAGGGGCACCGGAGGGGACGAAGGAGTGGATGTGCCGGTGTCTGACTTCAATTCCCGTTTCAGGACAAGAAGCAAATGCTTTCAGGGACTGGTTTTTGGTGGGTTCTCAAACACAGGTTGCCTGTCTCCCATCTTTCCCCCTGGAGTGCAGGCTGACATCGCTGTGCAGGGGAGCACCTGGCTTTTGCACGGTGCTTCTCCCTGCAGAGCTGCGCTTGCTTTGCAAAGGAGGATTTTACATGTGAGGAGACCAAGGGACAAGGTGGGGAGCAACTGGCCCAAGGTGACTCGGGGAGCCGGTGGCAGCAGGAGCTGTTTCTGTCTCTCCTGGAGGCTCTTGCACGGTCGGTGCCTGGGCAGTGGTGCGGTGAGCCCCGGCGGGGCTGGCAGTGGGCACGGCGGCACGATGCAGCGAGCGGCGTTTGAGGATGATATGGCAAGTAATCGCTGAAAAGAGGAGAATAAATCTCCAGCGTTAGGGATGGATGTACAGTGCCGTAAAGCAAAGAACCAATATAACAGTCTACCTAACACCATTAGTCTGGGACCGAGGCACTTGATATAGAACGAGAGATGGCATGAGCCAACAGGTCTCTCATTTTTTTTTTCCTTGCATTTAATACAGCGCTCTGGATGCTGCTTTCTATGCTCAATGTGTTTTATTGTTTCGCTCACCCTGAAAGAGGAACTGCTGGCGCTTTGATAAATGGATGGAAATGTTGGGCTGGTTGTTGCTGTGGCTTCCTTGGGTGGTCTGACCCAGCAGAGCCTGTCCCTGTGCAGGAGGGATGCGGGATGGGGTCCCTGGGTCTTCCCGGAGCAAGGCTGGGAGGTGGCCGGCCCCTGCCCGGCCCCTCTGCAGGACTGACCCATCACCACCCAGCAGCTGAGCATGGCTTTCCTGCCTGGCCCCTTCCTCCTGCTCCTCTGCCTGGGGCTCGCCTGGGCTCCCCAGCCACTGTGGCATGGCACCCAGCAGGCGAGGCAAATGCTGGTCGGGACGGCATGCGGAGCCCATCCCGGCATCCCCGCTGGAGACTTAATTCAGTTACTGATTTTACAGATGAAAGGGAGCTGGGGGAACGAGGAGGGGACATGCGTAGCAGAAAGCATCTGCCACAGCATCCGCTTCCCCGGAAGCCGCATGGAGCCCCGATTGCCTGCCTTTGATGTTGGCGGCCAGGGCTGGATCTGTCCAGGTTCCCCCGACTGGATCTCCCTGTTAGCGCCCTGTCCCTCCAAAAGTTGCCTGATGGGCGCTGCTGGATGCCAAAAGGATGGTGAACGGTCCTGGGGCACCCCCGGGCTCTCCTCTCGCCCGGCTTGGTGGTGGGGGACCTTGTCCCTGGGGTGCACCTGGGCTTGGCCAGAGGTTTGGTGTCATAGTAGCACGGAGCCAGCTGGAACGGGAAGGTTTGCAGAAGTGGCTGAACAAGCCCCGTAAGAACGAGCTGGGGAAGGAGCTACTGACTGAGCAGGCAGTTTTGGAAGACAAATGTAATCTGCAGATCTGAATACCCACAGGTGAAATAGGAGGGAAGATAAAAGGAGCAAAAAGTCAGGGAATCCAAGCAGTGCCGGCTGCACTTCAAAGGGGGAAGGGAGCTGGCTTATAGATTTACCGCCAGTTGCGGCTGTGCCGGCACAGAGCAGAGAGCCAGCATGGGAGATAGCTGGGGATGGAGAGGAAAGGGAATTTTAAAAGCAGAATTTCTGACGCCTGTTTCCCCCTGGGTGAAATTATACAGAGAAATATTCTGGCAAAATACGAAAGGGACCGAGATGAAAGCACAGCCCAGAATATACATTGCAAATGACATCTGTCCAGGAGGGACAGCAGAGCTCACTCCGAAACGGGGCCGTATGCTGTCTGGGGGTCCAAAGCCCAGATTTCCAGCACTGGTTTCTTGGCTGGAGATGCAGGGGGACAGGCTGGGCATCACCTGCACGGGAGAGCCGATAACTGCCTGTTAGACCCCCCAGCTTCTCTTGGCGCTCCGATTGAGTGGTATCGATTAGACCTGGGCAAACAGCACAAAAATGATCTGGGCCTGCTCGTGTGAATCCGTGGGTGCAGGAGGATTTGCTGATCTAGGGCTGGCTGGGAAATGATGCAGTGCCAGTGAAACGAACTCTCCCCAGAGTGGGTGCCTGGTGCCCGGCTGCGAGGGGCACGTGCTGTGCAGGGACAGGCGATGCTCCCCGGCTGAGGGGGGAGGCAGGAGAGCAGGGCAGCGCTGCCTGCGCTTGCTTCCTGTGTGCCGCAGGGCCGGGGACCTGCCCGAGGGGTGCGTGCTTAGGCAAGGGAGGGCTTTGCATGGAGAAGCCAGGAGCGGGTGGAGAGCGAAAGCACCCCAGCGGCTTGGGAAAGGTTGCCTTTGCTTGTGGCTGGAAGTGCTGGGCAATAATAATCAAGAGTTATCGCTCGGCAATCACCATAGCAACATCAAAACACAAGTGGGAGAGAGATGCTTTCCTATCCAGCCAGGAGGGTGGCTGCCCGCCCGCTCGCCCAGGGGGCTACCCATGTCTCCTCCCTGTAGCCGCTCAACCCAAACCAGGAGAAGGCAGAGCCTGGCGGGAATGAAAGCTGGGTTTAAATGGTGAAGGAAGGAGCTCTTCCAGCTGCCACTGGGCCCTGTCTCGCTGCAGAAATATCAGAGATAAAGGTGACTCCCCGCGCGGCTGGATCCGTGACACTCACTTCCATCCCCATTGGACGGTGCTGGCTGCTCAACTCAGCTGTTCTTTGGGACACGGCTGTCCCTCTCCACCTCCTTTCTGGTTGCCAGCCAATGGCTGGGCGCAAACAGTGCATGGAAAGAAGAAAAAGCCATGTTTTATGCACTGGCTAAAGCCATGGGTCACTGGTGTTCGTGGCTCCTTGTGTTGCTCGAGGGACACAGGCTCCTCCGCGACAGCGGCACTTCCCTGCTGCCGCTGAGCAGCTCTGAAATGAGGAGCACTTGCCTTGTTGGTGCTAGCTCCAGCCACGTCTCTCCTGCTAGAGCTGCTAAGCCTCCATAAATATGCTTTTAAAAATCAAGCAGTGTTTGTTTAGCATAAACTAACTCCCCTACTAAATCGATGCCGAAGCAGAGCGCGGCACATGGCCCAGAGACATAACTCAGGGGCTGCCTGGTGCAGTCTCTACCGAGCTGGGGAGGGCATCCATCCTCCAGAGCGCCAGGGCAGGGCTGGCATGGTCCCAGCTGCTCCCTTTGGGCTTGGCTACAGGATGATTACAGCGTAGGGCTGGGAGAAGCTCCCCGGGGCTATGGTCCCACCAAGGGGCTGCCCCAGGGGATGCACTGGGAGCGGGATGTGTGCCGTGAACAGGTCTCTGCTGGCAGGAAGGTGGTGACCGACCCCCCCCAAAACCAGTAGGGACCACTGGGGATGCTGACCCAGGCATAGATGGAAAATCTTATGCCTCGTGTAGGGTGCAGAGCATCAGCTGGGCCAGTGGAGTGTCCCCTGGTAAACAGTCGGGGCCCTTTGTGTGCTTATCTTGCTGGGAGATGTCTCACTGCATAGCCCCCAGACCTGGGTGGGGTGAGGTGGGGGGGGTCTCAGCCTCCTGTGGGGCTGCCTGGTGAGAGCAGCTCTGCTCTGTGGAGCCTGGTGGTCTCTGATGGTGCATTAATAGTGGCTATTAAGGCCTGAATTTCCTCTCACTTGTGTTGGTGTTTGTGCATCAGTGTCAGCTTGCTGACTCCTGACCTACGCTGGTGTGGGGCACAAAGCCAGCCCAGCCCTTCATGCATCTGTACTCCAGTTCTGGGTGCGGGGACAGATGCTCTTGCTGGGGGGAGTATATCTGCTGTGGCTCGGTGATGGGAGGAATTACAACCTCATATTTCGTCGGTGTGTACGGGAGAGTTGTTGAAAGCAGGCTGAGCTCTCCATCCATCTATCCATCCATCTGTCAAAGCACTCATAGTTCAAGGTGGAGACTGAGCGTGAAAACAGCAGGGAGGTGATTGGTCACAGAAGCTTTTTAAATAGGGGGGTAGCAAGACAGAGGCAGAATCGTTCTCATGATTCACGGAGCCAGAGGGTGAGGGATGCCGTCTTCTGTGGGGTACAGCGCACGCCTGGGGTGCTGGGGCTCTGCTTTCCAGTGGGAAAGTTTAAAAACGCCGTCTTGCAGGATATGTCTGCTGCAGGGAATCGCAGCTGTGCAAAGATGGGAGGGCATTGCCTCTGTTGCGCTGGGCTGGGCTGGGATTTCAAGGGTGTGTCTGCTGGGAGATGCTGGGGAGCATGGGGGGCCCATTCCCCCCTCCCATCCCCAAAAAGGTGCTGGCTTGGGGCTGGCCAGACAGAGCCCGAGCCTGGGAGCTGCCCCTGCTCAGGCCGGAGCAGTCCTGGGCTGGGCTCCCCCTCTGGGGAGAGCACCACGGGGAGGAGAGACCCTCTGCAGGAGTTGTTCCTCTTGCCCTATGTAGGGGCTTACGGAGAGCCTGGAATCATGAGGTGTTTTTCACGCACAAAAGCTGAAAAAGCAGCTTCTGCCTTTGAAGGGGTAGACAAGGCTTTATCTGCTGGGAGAGGAGCTGGGGACTGCCAGCTCCTCTGCTTCCTGATCCAGTGCCAGGTTGCAGGGGCTGAAGCAGCCTGTGGAGTTAGCAAAATCCTTTATTTTACACTTGATATCTTGTTCAGATCAATATGAATTCCTTGAGCAATTCGAGGGCTTGTAGTCTTCTGATTAGCTGTCCCTTTATCCAGGTAGATTTTTCTTATCTAGAGTGATTGTTCCAGAGTACACCTACGGCTGCAACATGACCTTACTGGCAAGGGTAATGCTAAGACGGTGCTGGGAGCTGCTCCCCGAGAAACACAGCTCCCCATGTCTGATCCCTCCTTGCCAGCCCCTCTGCATTATCTCCCTATAAATTGTTTCTGAAAGCTTTTGTTCCTTCCCAAGGTGAGATGGGGCAAGCCAGAAGGTAAATATATACATCTAAACCGCTCAAAGGCCCCAGCGGTGGCCATGGGGAGGAGGAGGAAGGATGTCTACTGCGGCCTGCAGTTTCCTTCCAGAAGCTCTCTCACCCAATGTACTTTGATGGGAGTTTCTATTAACCAGTGTGGCTCCTCAGTCTATTCACAGCCCCGTCATCTTTGGTGAGTTTGTGCAAGATGCTCCAGCCTGAGATTAGTCAAAATGGAAATTAGTGGTTTAAAATAAAAACCTCTCTCCAGATATGACAATGATGAATGAGGGAGGTGAAGGGGACACGGGGAGGTTGCTCCTTTCTTGAGACGCCAGCAAACATCTTGGCTTTCCCCTCGGTGCCGCTCCCTGGGACGCTCGCCGCCTGCCCGGCACTGCTGTTTGCCGGAGAAGGAACGTGGCGTCTCGGGTCACCGGTGGCTGTGCTTCCCTGGGATTTCATTCCCTCCCCGCTCCTGCCCTTCCAACGGGATCGCTCGTTTCCCTTAATTAGTTCATGGAAACAAATACAGGGCTGACAATAAAGGAGAGATTTGCTGGGTCAGGCTCAACACCAGTCCCTCAAATGCCGCCTGACACTGGCACAGGCTGTACCAGCAAAACAAACAGCTCTATTAAATTCAAAGCATGCGTGAACAACTCCGGAGAGGCTGTCTCCATGGAGCACCTGCCTGCTCCTCCCCTTTGTCTTTACCAGAAAAATCAGAGCCACAGGTTTTTTTTCTGTGGGATGCCCAACTCCTGCTTACTGCCCTTCTGCAAAAATCCCATGGAGATGCAGCTGGGCAGCTTTTCCCAGAATAAATTACAAGAAACTAGGGACAGGGACGAGGTGTACTCTTGAAAGCAGCTGGTGACTAAAGGTGGGAGACTGGGTGTTTTTCCCAACACCTGGCAAATTAGCTTCCCACTGACATGGGGAAGGCCCAGCGCTGCTAAGCAGTTGAGACTGAATTTGGCAGCTAGCTTTGGCCGAGGTGATGTGGAGGAACAAATTAGCAAAACCACCAAACGCTTCAGCATGTCCGAAATAAACCTGATTTCCTTTTGGTTCTGACACTGCTGCAGGGTGGTCCTGTGGGAGGGATGGACCGGGATCACCAAGTGGTCACAGGGTGCCCAGCCGTGAGGGAAGGGCAGGCACCACTCCTGCCCTGGCTTGCCGTGGCAGTGCCATGCTGCCGAGCCCTTGCCAAACCACCCTGCGGGCACACCTCTGCCCTGCTCCTCCCGGAGGAGCTGCCGGGCTCCAGCTCCCGCATCCTCAGAAACGCACGGAGAAGTCCCTCTTGTTTATAGTTTCTTACTCGTCTCTTGCTCCCCGTTGTGTGCCCGTTGCCCGGAGAACCTGGAGAATATCGATTGGATTTCTGTGCTGCTCGAGGCACTGCTGCTGCGGAGCCGTGTGGGGGAGCTCAGCCCATTGCCTTCTCCTCGGCTCTGCGGAGCCAGCGGCCGGGGTTCGGTTTGCCGGTGAGGGAAGGCGGCGTAGCGGTGACACCGGGAGAGCCCTCCTTGGTCTGCCCCTCGGAGACATTCCCGTCCATGTTGGGGCCACCAGGTTTGTCTTTCGTGGCTAAAGCACCTGCAGCGTCGCTGTGCGGGTGCTCGGTATGATGGCAGGAGCTTGGGCAAGCCAGGGCTGTTCCCGCAGCTGTGCCGCCTGTCCAGCACGGGACCCATGGGCTGGACGCAGCATCCTCACCCTCGCCTCTGCCGAGTTCTCCCACGCGCATCGCGTCGCCTGTTTCCCAGCGCTTGTGGGTGCTCTGCGGCGGGCACCCGTGTCACTGATGCGTGCGTCTGTGAGGTGGGACCTGAGCGGGGGCACGGCTGGGGGCGAAGGAGCCGCTGGGGGCCTCACCCCAGCGGGAAAGGAAGGTCCCTGTCTTGCAGGGAGTCTGAAACTTCTCCCTTGTCGCTCGTGGGTGGCCTCTGGCTTGTGGCAGAAAGAGAGCAGAAAGGGCAGAAAATATGTGTGCTTTTCTGTAGTACGATTTTCTGGACAAAAGACATTCTGCCCTATGGCTGCAACTATTTTATTATGCAGCACTAATGAAAAATACAGTAGAACATTGTGGTGGGTTGACCCTGGCTGGACGCCAGGTGCCCACCAAAGACACTCTATCACTCCCCCCCTCAGCTGGACAGGGGAGAGGAAATATAACGAAAGGCTCATGGGTCGAGATAAGGACAGGAGAGATCACTCAACCAATTACCGTCACAGGCAAAACCAACTTTACCTGGGGAAATTAGTTTAATTTATTAGCAATCAAATCAGAGTAGAGTAATGAGAAATAAAAACTAAATCTTAAAACACCTTTGCCCTGCTCCTCCCTTCTTCCCAGGCTTAACTTTACTCCCAGTTTTCTCTCCCTCTTCCCCCACCAGCGGCACAGGGGGATGGGGAATGGGGGTTGGAGTCAGCTCGTCCCACCTTGTCTCTGCTGCTCTTTCCTCCTCAGGGGGAGGAGGACTCAGTCTATGGGAGCGTGGGGTCCCTCCCATAGGAGACAGTCCTCTATCAACTTCTCCAGTGTGGGTCCTTCCCATGGGCTGCAGTCCTTCAGGCACAGACTGCTCCAGTGTGGGTCCCCCATGGGGTGACAAGTCCTGCCAGCAAACCTGCTCCAGCGTGGGCTTCCCATGGGGTCACAGCCTCCTTTGGGCATCCCCCTGCTCTGGCGTGGGGTCCTCCCCAGGTTGCAGATGGATATCTGCTCCACCGTGGACCTCCCTGGGCTGCAGGGGAATCTCTGCTCCGGCGCCTGGAGCACCTCCTCCCCTCCTTCTCTCCTTCTTCACTGACCTGGGGGTCTGTAGGGCTGTTCCTCTCACATATTCTCACTCCTCTCTCTGGCTGCAGTTGCACAGTTCCTTCCCCACCCCCCCCTTCTTGAATACCTTATCCCAGAGGTGCTACCACCATCGCCGATGGGCTCAGCCTTGGCCAGCAGTGGGGTCTGTCTTGGAGCCAGCTGGGGCTGGCTTTATTGGACATGGGGGAAGCTTCTAGCAGCTTCTCACAGAAGCCCTCCCTGTAGGCCCCTGCTACCAAAACCTTGCCATGCAAACCCAATAGAAAAATCTCAAAAGGACCTATGGTAAAGAGTTACTTAACAGAATAAATCACTTTGAATTAAGCATTTACCCCCTTGATTTTTTTTCTGTAAAACACCAATTGGCTAAAGGTGCTTCAGTTGTGTGTTTGATAACTGCTGTGTGGGTACAGCGAGCTGCACAGCTCCCTGTGCTGGCTGTGGTGCAGGCAGGGCAGGGGCTCTGCTGACAGCGGAGATGTTGGTCCAAATGAAGGCTGGGTATGCCGGGAGCCGTGTGTGAGGCTGAGGATGTGTGGAAAACACCTTCTCTTCTCCTCCTTTGGGTAATTCAAGACTTGTCACTGTAACGAGAGCTTGCACGGTGGAGACGGGGTGCAGGATGCAGGACACGGTGTCCATTCCAGGCCCCCGCTCCACGGTTGTGGTCCTTGCTGACGGCTTGTGCCGAAGCGTAAGGCAGTGGAGTGGCTTCCCACAGTGGTGCAGGCAGCTGATGCCAGCAAGGAAGGGAGGGAGAGAAAGAGGTGATAAATAAATAAGCTAAATAAATAGCTGGGCTCTTCAAGGGGGAAATCAGGGCTGTAAATTAGGCAATGATTATCTTGCGATCCCGGGAACTGAGCTTCATAAATATTAACAGGCTAACATGCCCCGGGGCGAGGGAGCAGCTCTGTAGAGGATGCTGACGGCCAGGCGTGGGATTTGTCCCCGGGCAGGGGTGTTTCCACCCAGGCTAGGTGTAGCTCACCGGGAGGTGGCCCCCACATGGGAAGCCGACCCTCGCATGGTCTCAGCCAGCCCCAGGAACAGCAAAGGGCGAGCACTTGGTCTCACCTGTACCTCCTTCTCTCTCCCAAGCTGGTCTGAGTCCCGGCAGCTTTGTGGTGCCGGCCCTGCGGGGAGTGGGTGCGGGTTTTGAGCCTCAGGTCTGTGTTTGCACCAGATACTGTGCGAGGAAGGTGTGATAAAGAGTGGCTAATACGTACGTATCAGCTTTCTGGTCTGCTGAATATTCCCCAGCCTTTCACGCTCTCTGCTCCCAGCTCTCCTTTAACAGACCTGTTTTCATACAGGAAAACCAAACAATTTTCTGCAACTTTCTGAACAGCTCCTGCATGGTTTTACTTCCCCCTCCCCTCGCTCGCCATGCCTGTGTGCCTCAGCCAGCCGAGCCGCAGGGCAGGTCCAGAGCCAATATCTGTTCCCATCGTACCTGTCTACCCCAGGGTGCAGCACCAAGGTGGCCATACCATGCTCATTTGCAGCACAGCTAATAGGAATACTGGGATATATCCACCTTGTCTCTTTCCAGGACCTTATGCTGCGCTTATCGGCATGGTCTCCCTCATGTAGTTACACCTGACCCCAGCCCTGCTGCAGGGATGGGGATCCCCATGCCACTGGCATCTCCCCCCTGTCCCAGCTCTCCCATCAGCAAGGCAGCACCCAGCCCTGTCCCCCCGCCAATTACACCCTTCTCTGTCTTATTTGTTAACTATCCTGTAATTATATAGAAATAAAAGGCTCCTACAGATTAGGGGGTAATTATACTTAATAGGAACAAAATGAATATTCCTGGTTAACCGTTTGGGTTTGGGAGACAGATGGCATGTAACCCCATGTTTACCTCTGAACACCGCAGCAACGACAGCGCAGTAATTAACCAGTTGCTATCTGGCTTGTAGCCAAAGGCGTTAATTGGTTAACTGTCCCTGTGCCTACACAAGCGGCTTTGCGGGTAATTTATACGGCCTCATCCTTGTGGCAGGCTGTCTGGATGGTTTCGGGGCGGTGCTTTGGGTGCCTTGGCCGGAGGGTGCCACATGCAGGCATGTCCATCCTGCGCGGACCTGCCCTGCCGTTCCCTGGGCCGCGGCCACCTTGTGCTGGCCATGGTAAATATTTCTGGCATTACCCATTCAGGAAATGCACGCGCCCAGTCAATTGAACAAGGCGGCTGCTGATGGCAGCATGACAAGCAATATCCATAACTGCTTGTAATCTTCCGCAGACATTCAATTGCTCCCATCCAGCTCCATTGAAGATGAAGAGGCTCCTATTATCTTGAGATCCTTCTGCCACTGGTATCACAAACCGATGCTGACACACGGCCTGGCCGCGCTTAGAGCGATGTGCTTTTGACAATACGTATTTTGTCATCTCTGGCAAGACAGCGGAGTCGGGGGAGAGCAATGGTTGTTGTGTAGGTGGGAGACGATGGGACCGAAGGGTCTCTTGTCTGAGGCAGCATTTGAAGAAGAACTGCCCCTCAGGCGCTGGGCCGGGGTGGAAGCTCACGGGGCTTCAGCAGCCTCTTCTCAGAGGCACCTGGACAAGATTTATTGCTGCTGTTGGAAGCCCCTTTGAATGCAGGTGCTGTGATGTGTTCAAATAATATTAATGAATACAACAGCAACCACAGGGAGAGCTCGGTATTTACTGTAAATTCAGAATTTAAACAGAGACATCATTTTGTCTTCTCCAGTTTAACACCATTCATAATTTTATGTTTTAACAGATTTCCCCTGGGGCTCTGAGATGCCTTTTTTATTTGAGGCTATTCCCAATTACCCACTGTGCCTCTCAAGGGCTGGTTCCTGGTTAAACACACATGGGACTGACTTGTCTGAAACAACAAAAGATGCCAAGACATGCTGCACTGGCTCCCTGGCCCTGTCCTCCCGTTTCCTTAACAAGACCCTTGCAACCCTGTGCCGGCGGGAGTTCACTGGTGCTTGCTGCCTGGGCCCCTGCACTGGGCTTTCCTGTGTATATATGTGTATATATATGTATAATTCATCACAGCGGCTGCAGAGCCTCTCTTCTCCTTTGAGGGGCTCGGCAAAGCGGCACGCTTGCTGTCCCCTCTTCTCTTGACTCAGGGCTGTCCTGGTCCCCAGGGAAAGCAGCTTGCTGCCGGCGGACCTGTGGCGAGGAGGATGCACACGGGCAGGGAGCGCTCGGCGCACTGGAGGCTCAGATGGCGTTACTTTCACATACATGGGATTTTGCCTGTGCGTGACAAGGGGGCAAATAATTGCACCACTTGCAATTACTTGCTCCTCCCCCCAAATCTTTGTGGAAAATTAATTTAGTCAGGAATAATCAAATTATCATATTGGGCGGTTGCTGCCATTTAGTCCCCACAGGGCACGTGGCCCTGTGTTGCTCCATAAAGAGTGGATCTAAGCCCAGGAATGAGACTCACTCCGTCTAAAGGGCTGATCCTGCAGCCACCCTCTGCACTCCATGAACAGTCTGCCCTGTGCCATGCCTCTAATTTGCTGTCCTTGTGGGTGCCGCTGGTGGAGAACCTGCTTTCTGGAGCCTTGATGAGATAGGATGCAAAGCAGACGCAGTTGCAGGCAAGAAAACACATTAAAAATGGGAGCAAGTGGATTGCGTCGCTCCTTGGCTGGGAACGTGGCTCCCCCCGCACTGGGATGGGGAGTGGGTGCGAGCAGCTGGCTGGGTATTCCCCTAGACACGTCCACTAAGGGAGGAGGCTTCTGCTTTGACGTCCTTCCCTGCAAGAGTTTTGAAATGAGATGTTTTTGATGAAGGTAGGCTTTTTTTTCGGTTCACGAGGATTTTTTTCATGTAAAAATACAAGTCTTGTCACACCAAAGAGTGGGAAATATCAGAATGATGAAGTGTTTCCAAAGGATTAAAATGAAAAGCTCGAGCTGATGCAGTCCAGCGGAGAATAAAGCTGAAGCTCTCCTGCATTAGGACCAACGCGTTGGCACTGACTCCGGACATGCCTTCGCCTACTGTGGGTGGGAGTGGGGTTTAGCATCCCACCACGTGGTGGGACCCACGAGCACCCGGGGGCACGTCTCAGCCGGGGCTGCTGCCTCCTCTGATCGTAGCAGCCTGCTCTTGCACCAGCCCTTCCTCCTGGGAGTGGGTGCCTCTCCCTTCCTGCTTGTTTTTGAACTAAATTTATTGCGGTCTTTGCCATTACCTGATTTCCAAGAAAATTAATTAGCGCCCCTGGAATGGAAAGCGGCTACAGGCAGACAAAAGGCACATCCCAGGGGAGCTATTGCAGCAGCAAACGGAGCCATCGCTCTCGGGCTGAACACGTCGTTACTCAGTTTTGGGTTGCTGGTGCATTTACTCCTTCAGAGGCGTGGGGATGTTCCAGGAGACCCTTGCTCCTTGGCTCGGCTGCTGCGGGGCCACCGGGAGCCCTCTGTCCTTGCTGGGGCAGAAATCTGCCTCCTCTCTGTGATGAACACATCATCATAAAGCCTGTCACCCTTCCCTCGGCTCCCAACCTCGGAGTTCGGCACCTGGCTGACGAGTCCCATGCTTGCTTTGGCCTCTCTCAGTCTCTTTCTCCCCTTCCCTCCACACATCTGGGGGGACTCGCTGGGGCGGGGACCCCCAGCCCTACATCTCTTGGGCTCCTGTATGGGCAAAGGGAGGTTTAGCCACTTAATGAATTTAGATTTAATTTGCAAGTGGAAAAGATCGGTTTCTTTTGTAGCTGACGCTGCAGCCCAAATGTCTAAGCTTCTAGGGTTTAAGTCTAATTAACTGCATTTCACAGCTTATTTAAAGAAAAGAATGAAGGCATTAAAATTGTAAAATCTAATTTTTAAGTAAATCTTTCAGCACAAAATTAATGTCGCAGTCTCCCAGCCGCCTTGGCAATATATCTCTTGTCTTCAAATTTCAAAATGAGCTTTTGCAAACATGAAATTATTCATTAGACCGTCTGGTAAAGGGATAAATAAGTGTCTCTTTACATCCAAGATCTCCCGGTTTTCCATTTAGCAAAAGATTGGCTTATTCAGCCTGATGCTGAGCGGCCGATGGGAGCAGGTAGTCTTGCAGCTGGGCTGTCCAGCCGGGGTCTGCTGTGCCATTAGAAGGTGTGAGGAGTGAATCCCCCCAGCATTTTGTCCTGTGAATTTTCCCTGGTCTGTTAAATCTCAGCGTTGTTGTCCCACAGCCCGGCCTGCGCTGCGGGACCCCTGGGGTGGGCGCCCTGCCCACCCCCAGGGCTGCTCCTAAAGCTGTCCCAGGGGGCCCTCGTTAAAAAGGAATAGATTTTGTGGAACCAAAAAACATTATTTTAACAACTCCATTTTTATATCACTTTTTAAGACCCAGGTGATTTCTCTTTCTCTTGATTAAAGTCACATAATTAATTGTAGGAGTGACACATTTAATACTAACTACACAATTACTTCTGTGCACGACGTTTCCAAACCTGGCTGTTTGACCTTGACTGCCCCGCTGGGTGGATGGAGAGGTGAGTGCCGTGAAGCCATGGGGGGATAGGCAGAGGAGACGTCACCTTGCTGTTGTTTGCTCAGGGTTTTCCCCCAGGGTTTCTGCCCAGACAGCCGGAGCCTCTCCCTCTCCATGACTGCATGCCTGGCACACCTGCAGACTGGGGACTTTTGGGGCAAAATTGCCAGAAGTGCCGGCTCAGAGACCTAGTGCTGGAGCTCCCTGAGGGTCATGAGCAACCCCCTGGCTGGGAGGGCATTTCTGCCTTGTTTCCCAACAAAGAAAACACAACCTCAAATACATAGAGGTAGGTCAAGGGTAAAACCAGAAATAAGCCAGGCGTGTTTCCATTTGTAGGAAATGGGTTGTCGAATGCCAGAAAAGCCCTTTGTGGCAGAGCTGGAGGCCTCAGCCTGATAAATCAAAGCACGGGGCTGCTGGGGCGGTGAGCGGAGGCACTGCCCGACCCTCTCCTGCCCCAGCAGACACATCCTGCCTGTCATTTCCCTGCTCGGAAGCATGGCAGCTCCAGCCTCACCCTCATGGAGGCGGATCAAAGCCTTCTCCAGTGCTCTCTGCACTCTGGGGCAAATGCAGCATCTTCTCGGGTTTGTGTTGGGCTTCTCCCCAACTTCTGTTCACAATTGGGGGGTTTATTTCCCTCGTAAAAGCCCATAATTATTCTGTAAAGATCTCATTTTGCACTTGCGGTGCCTCTTCCCAAGCTGGGTCAGGCACTAATCCTTGCTGGAGCCCTGGATGCTGGGGGATGGCCGGATTTGGTATCAGCGCTGGCTGATCTTCCCTCTCTGACCCAAAAAGCAAGGTGGGTCGGGTCTGCCAGCTGTAGCCACTGGGATGTGCCGATGCAAAAAACCCACGTTAATTAACGGCAGGACGCTGAACGCAGGAGAGGAATAATTAACAGTTAGGGAACATATAGAAAAATGATGCTCATTAGCACACCCCACAATTCTGCTCTGAAAATGGCATGCAAAGAAGCGAGTTATAGTTTGGCACCGCTGGAGTCAGTTGACAGTGCTGTGCCAGGAGGTGGCTCGGCGGGGTATGGGGAAGCGGCTCCCCGCTTGCCCCGGCCTTACCGGCATCCTGGAAGTGGGCAGCACCGACCGGGGGATTTTGATACGGAAACTTGCATCTAAACCTTTCGAAAAGCCCAGTTAGAGTGCCCGATGATCGCCTGGCAACTGATGAATTATATTTGTAAGAGCAGTCTTGAAGCGAGTGTCCCCCCACTCCATCCTGACAGTCTCATCTCACTGCCCTGTGCTGTGGTGACAGCCTGGAGCTGCCTCCTGGACACTGGGGGTATTCCAGGGAAATAATGACCCACACAGGGGCCGGCCTGAATCAAAATCCCCAGAAAATGACTGTCAAGTGGGACATTGCATTTTTATTTTAATTTTGCACAAATATCGCACAAATGAAAAACAAAGAGCGGTTGAAATCCCGTTTCAAGCTGGGGAGTTGAAGTTACGCAAGTGTGGCACTCGGCCTGCGAAGCTGCCTGCAAGCAGCAGCAGTACCGAAGCCGGTGCCTTTCTGCTAATGTTGCCCTTCTGGGCGCTGCATCCTTTCTGGAGGGATGGGTGCCGGTTGGCATGGGGACCCGCAGGGCCCCAGAAGGACCTCTTTCTCTGATGACATGGGATCTGCGCTGATCCTAGGAAGCAGAAGCTGTTTTTTTCTAAGATGGGGCAGCCCTGTCTGACTTCTGCCGAGCAGCAGTGCTCTCCTCTGGCTGAACTTGTGCCTCCGAGCGGGGCAAAATCCTGCCAGGATGGAGAAGGGAGCAGGAACAGTGCTTTGGATAACTCCTTATAGTACTGCTATTTCTTGTTATTTTTTAAAAGTCATTCTGTATTACAATGCGGTTCCGCGGGCTCTACTGTATTCCCGAGAATCATGCTCTGTGCTAAATCAGTCCCTGGCAATCAATGCTTTTCTAATGAATTCTGAATTCCTAATGTCAGGACATTACATTGCCTGTTTATTTTCTCTCTGCCCTTGTCTTATTCCTCTGCGTTATTCCTGTAAGCTGCATAAAATACATTAAATGTATATATGTTTTTTTCCCTTTCTCCCCTCTGCAGACCTCATTGGAAAAGTTAATGGTGTGTTTCTGGAGTAATTAGAATGATTTAAATGGCCTTGTAACAAAGTTCTTCTGCAGAAGCAGACGCTTCTCACCCTCTGTGTCTGTCATATCTTGGTTAGAAGCAGCAGCGGAGGAAAAACGTGATAGGAAATGGACGGGAACAGCCCCCCAGCGAGGAGATCTGGGCGCGGATACGTGGGAATTAATTATTCATGGCTGGCAGTTTGGCAGGATTTGCTTGTACATCTGGAAATCCATTAAAACGAGGGGATAGCTCTTGCAGGGGCATGCTGCGGTGACCCCTCCGTCCCTTCCTCTAGAGCTCTCGGCATGGCTCGAGGCAGGACCAGGCACAGGCAGGGGAGCACAGGGCATGCTCTCTCTCTCTCGAGCTGGCCGAGGGGTCTGCGGGCAGGAGGAGCCTCTCCAGCGCCAGAATATTCAGGAATATTTGCAGGCTGGGATTTTTGGCCACAGGCGGATGCTGGCTCTGCAGACAGCTGCACCTTTTGAAGGCGTTGCTGCCTCCAGCTGTTTGCTGCTCCCCCTCTCCCGCAGCTGCCGAGTCCCCCGGGAGCGATCCTGAACCTGCCGCGGCCAAAGCGAGCCCAGGCCACCCAAATTGGCACGAGGAGGAGCCCATCCTGGCGGATGCTCCGCAGCCCCGCCTGTTGCACATCTGTATTTTGGCCCCAGGCGATGGGGTCACCATGGCAACTGCTCCCGCGGTCCTGCGGTCCAGCATCCCTGATGCCGACCGAAGGAGCAGCTGTGGCCGCGTGTTTCGGGGAGCAGTGCGAGCCCTGGCCCCACTGCCGGCAGGCAGGGAAGGTGGCTGGGAGTGGGGAGGGATGTGCTGCCGAGATGGGCTGGAGTCCGAGCTGTGTCCAGCCCCACGTGCTGGTGATGGCTGTGGCAGCAAAATGCCGACTAACTGCAAGTCCTTAATATTGTCATCCGGCCCCAGGCGAAACGACTTCCCGCTGTGGTTTTTCTTGTGGAGCTGTGAACTTCCATGGGTACGCCGTGGTTATATATCAATCTCTCCCAGCTCTGCACTGCCCAGAGTGTGGCAGGGGCAGTCCGGGGGTCCATTGGTGTTTGGTTTTGGGTGCTAGCTCGGTCCCCGCAGTGGGAGGACTGCGGCTGAGAGGTGCTGCTGTCCCAGGTTGTGGTCCTTCCTCACACTCCACAGACCTGCATGATGATACTGGGATGGAGTCTGGCTTTGGAGTCTCTGCTTGTGTTCCCAACAGTGCCTTAGAAATTAAGAATCAATCCGATTATTCAAGCCCATAAACAACATCATAAAAATAACATCAATTTGCACAGAAAGGCGCTGCATTAATGGCCTGAAATAATGATGCACTTTTACAACATAAATTTACAATCAATCTTGCTTTTAACACCGTGAAACAACAGTTGGAGGAGGATCAATCCTTCGCCTGAATTAGATGGCTTGAGTCAGAGATGCTTCAGGGGGTTATTTTTGGAAGCTTTTAACAACAGCTCTGGCAGGGCTTCTTCTAACAGATTCTCTGGGGCTGCGTGAGACAGGTGAGGCCTGGAGCACCCAGCACTGATGTTTTGGACCATCCAGGAGGTTGCGGCAAGGGCTGTCTTGGTTCCACGTGCTTTGCTCTTCCTCGGAGCATTGGTGGGGGAGCGGGGTGTGCTGCTGGAAAGGAAACGGGCGGACGTATGTAGCTGCAGAAAGCAGGCTGGGCTGCCGGCTGACACCTGGCCGACAGCAGGTTTGCTCCCGGAGACTGTTGTCACCAACCGGGGGCATCGGAGCCGGGCGGCCTTTCCCTGGCACTGGGTGGGAACGTGTCCATCTCTCCTGGTCCCTCAGACCTGCCCCAGCCTGGGAGCCATACATCCCGGGAAAGGGCTATTGCCCAGATAAAGCCAGGCAACTGCAACTTCCTGCGCCATCCTTGCCAAGAAACATCTCTCTCGTGCTTCCCTCTTCCCCCTGCCCTGGAAAACTCATCGGGGTCCCGGTGGCAATCACTGCAGCTTGTTTCCCAGAGCTGCATCCCACTCGCTTAATTTTTCGGAGTGCCTTTCCAGTAGAGGCTCAGACCTTGTTGACTCTAGCATCCCCAGGCCCTGTCACTACCGCTTTTTAGCTTGCCTGTTTTCTATTTTTATTATTTTTTCTTGTAAGTGGGTACCAAAATGAAATCTATGCTTATGGAGAGATTGATTAGTTAACCAACTCAATTATATCTTTAGCCGAGAGCTATATTAAGTAATGCAGCAAAATTATTGCTCTGTGCAGATCCATTTTGTTAAACAGCTGTTCACCGGCCCAAGGAGGAGAAGATGGAGGTTGAAAATACCTTTACGATTCCAGAGCCACAGACACACAAAAGCCACGAGGCACCCAATCCCGTGGGCACCCCGAGTGCAGCCAGCACTGAGGCAGGCAAGGGGGATGGTGTGAGCTTCCCCTTCCCAAAGGATCCTCAGGCTCCAGAAGGGGAGAAAAACCAGGCCCAAAGCTAGGCTGTCTCCCTGCACTGCCACCAGCCATGAGCCTCTCGCAATGTCCCTTTCCTCCCCATTTTCCACTCCCAGCTCTGCTGCGTGCTCCCCAGCAGTCAGCACGCAGCAAAGGGCCCCTGGGCAGTGCTGCTGCGATCACCTCTGCAGGGGACAGAGCAGCAGAAGGGGCGTCTTTTATCTTTGATTTCCTCGCCGGCATCATTAGCATTGGTTTTCCGTGGTGTGGGTTCCCTTCCTTCGCCTCATCCTCCTTCACTGCTTCCTGGTGCCCGCTCTCGGGGAGGCACAGGCTGGGAGTGTCCGAGAGGCGTGGGGAAAATGACAGTAACAACGCCGAGAGCTGGTGTGAGGGATGATCTCTGCGGCGTGCTCCCGGCGTGCTGAGCCCTCTACGACGTGCCTGGTGTGCTGCCCAGGGTCTGCCCGCTGCCGGGGCCATGGTAAAAAGCTGCAGTGGGCAGCACAGCCGGCTTCCCGGCCTGGCACTCTGCTGCGTGCAGGACGCTTGCTGCCGGGGTTTATAGCAGGCTCCAGTCAGCACTTCATAAATATTGAGTTGCGAGATATTTACATAGTCTGTGTCCTGGGTTTATAAATAGCAAAGATGGGCAGTGCTCCCCGGTGTTGCGCTTGTGGATGAGTTGCAGCGGGCAGAGCCCCGCAGCGGGGCTCCGGCAGTCTGTCCGAGGACGTTAGGCAGTCAAGCCCGGCTTTCTGCCCTCCGTCTGGCTGCTGTTAAAACATTAACGGCTTCCAGGGAGCTCCAGCAGCTCCTCTGCATAATTAAAAGGAAGCTGAACTCAGCTGCTTCTTCTAAGTGTCTTTTAGGAATACAATTAGCTTCCGCACCGCTTTTGTACTTTCTAAACCTTTTAATTTAGTCATATAAGGACAAGGGTGTTACTGCTAGGAACAGGTATGTACAAATGCGAAAGCATCTGGGTCAGACTTGGTCATAATTAAAATTGTATGCCCTGTGTTTAAGTGCTTTTCTGCATATTACGTCTGCCTTCATGTGTGACTGCAAATGCCATCACAGGGAGAGGGGAAAGGGCCACTTGTTCAGCCGTGCAGACCTTTCTGCACCAGGCTGGGGACGCCTTTGTGCTTCTATACTGCGGGCGAGGCAGGAGCGTCTGCCTGACAGGCCCCTGTGACAGCCAACAGGTCACTAAACAGAGATAGGAAAAGGTAGGTGGCATTTCTAACGTCCTTCAAGAGGCTCCTGGAAAAGCATCAGGTTTTTAGAGGTGGACCATGCAAAGGCAAACTGGTGCCCTGGACCGGCAGAAGCCACGCTGCGCCCTCACAAGCCCCCTGTTTCCCAGCGCAGGTGGAGGGAAACTGGCAGGATGGGAAAGGCCTTAAATGCGGGTGCTTATCATGTCTAGGGGCAATGCGGAGCGTTTCCCAGAGCCTGCACCCTCCTCCACATCATTAACGGCCCCCTTGCATGTGGCACCATGGATGCACATTTTGCCCTTTGAGCAGCTAATGTGCCACCGAAGAGCTCCCTGAGCAATGATCCTTGTTCTCTGGAGAGAAAGACAGAGAAGACAAGGAACAACCATGCTGCTTCGCCTCAGAGGGAAGGGGGAGCTGCTGCTGGCCTGGTGATAAGTGCAAGAAAAGGGATCCGGATATCCGCTCTCTAGGAGGCCTCGCAAGTGACGACTTAACTTCAGAAGTTACTCCCCAAAGCTCGCACAGCCGTGTCTCGTGCCAGCTTTGCTGCAGCGTGTGGGTCACAAGAGCAAGCCTGCCTTAACAATCCCCTGTTGATCTATCTCGGCTCTGCAGGGCACTGCGGGATGCTGCTGTGAGAGGGGAGCAGCAGGAAAGCTCGCAGCTCCCACCTTCCTGGGTGAGCTGCATGTGTGGATAATCCCCTCAGGGACAATGCAGAAGGGGTCACCCCATCTGAAGAGATGGTGCTGGCAATTTGCTACAGCACGGGTCCCTGTGCAGTGGTTCTGGGTGATGCGTGCGTTCCTTCGGCCGGTAACTCAATAAAAGGGAGCTGCTTGCCGCTGAGGCACGGGGCTGCTCGTTACAGGCCTGTCCGGCCGGCCGAGTGCCCTCATAAAAGTGCCCGATGGATCATTATGATCCAGCAGGCTCAGGTGAAATAATGAGTTTTCATTGCCGCACAATAAACTTTATGGAAGTTATAAAAAAGGAAGCTCTGCACTGATACAGGCAGGCCCCTGGAAAAGTGTGGCAGGGGGGCGTGGGACTCGGGGGCCACTCCGGGCACCCTGTGAGTGAATAATTATGAGAATGCTGGTAACTGGCATTGAGCAGCATTTTCAGCCTGGCTGGGGAGGTGTGGTGGCAAGGTGGGAGGGCGCGGTGCGATCCGGCTTCATGTGAGGGTACTGGGAGCAGAGGAGATGGACATGTGTGGAGAGAGACAGTCTGAGAATGAAATACCAAAACCACCACCCCATTACAGCTTCACATGAGGGTCGCTTGTTTTATTGACTGTGGCACAATTCCGTCCATTTCCAGCCTGACATTTCTGGTCCTTCATCCCTTTCAAAGCTTTTCTTTTACGGCAGCTCAGATTCCCCAAGGGTGTTTTTTTTTCCTTCCGCTGCCATTCAAAACCTCCAGAGGATTTATGTTTTCTCTAGATCTAAGCTCTCCGCTGGCCAGTGTGTGCTGCTGGGGGGCTGCTGGCCTCCCCAAAGCAGCTGGGAGAGGCCAGCGTGGGGTGGCCGCTGTCCCAGGGGGACTTTTGCCCCAGCCACGTGCCACGGTCACGCTCTGTGTGTGCCTCTTGCAAAATCCCTCAGATAATTTCACATTTCGTTTGCATTTTGCAGGCAACAAAGGCAAGTTATAAATGTCACCTGTCCTGCTCTTGATGCTGACAGCCATTTCTGGTGTGCGGGGGGAGCACAGATGATGGGCCAGTGGGGTGACGCTGGAGAGACGGAAGGGTGCTGCTGGGGGAGCGGCGTCCCCAGGGAACAGGACAGCCAGGGACACACGTCACTGCAGCAATGCTGGGCGCAGCCCAGGAGCAGGGCTGGCATCCCCTGCCTGGTACTGGTTCCCTGCTGCCAGCCGCCCTGCGACGCCTGTCTGCCTTTCCCTGCCTGGTTTCATCATGAGCTCTCCAGGATGTTCTCTGTTTCTTTCTCCATCGCTGCGTGATGCCCAGCACAGATGTCAGTAAGAGCCTTTAGGCTCTAATGCTAGTGATAACAACAGTAAGTAAGTTTGATATATATCTTTGTTGTCTGGAAATGAAGAAAGGCTGGTGCTTGCGGCTCGACATGGAAAACCAATCCTTCACGTGAAATTCATCCCAGGCCTGGGAAAATCTGACTTCTCGTTCTTGTGAGACCACAGATGGTGGGAGGCTGTGGCATGCTGTAGCGCTGCTACCTGCAGCATCCCCAGGGCGGGATGCTGCAGAGCTGGCAGTTTGCACCACAGGCAGGCAGGGACAGCTGATGCTCAGCAACACGTCTCCAAGCGAGATTGCCCCTGCTGTATGGCATTGCAAAGTTTGCTATGAAATATTTAATTCGGACTTAACAACTCAATAGGGTTGGTGCTATCTGAGGGTCTGGGGCTTACTTCCAGCCTGCTCTGATTAACAAAGTACCTGGCCGGCAAAGATCTGCTGATCCAGGCACCCAGGGCTGTGTTACACGCTGCTCGATGCTGCTGGAGAGGCAGCATTAACTGGGAAGCATCGATTTTAACATTAGCCAGCTTTTACATTCGAAAGCAGATGATGCAAGGACCTTCAATTATCTTCAAAGCAACTGAAGGGAAGGAAATTGGTCTTAGATGTGGTAAATAGACTCCACAAACTCTACTGAAGCATGCAAAGTTGTACACAAGGGAATTACAGATTTTTGCGTAACTGGTTGGAGTTTACTCAAAAATGTGATTGGAATTCTCCAGATTTCATGGTAGGCTGTTTCGGTGCTCATCTGATTTGCGGTTTGTTAATCCGATGGAGATTATTGCTTTAAGAAGCAATCCTCATCTAGCACTTCCCCAGGGGCCCGCCCCTGCTCAGGAGTGCCTGGAAAGAGAGAGATTCCCACTCAGAATCACTCTACGAGTTATTGCCACTCAACTCTCCTTGGGGCTGACCGTGTACTTTATCCTGTGTGAGTCCGTACCGCCGCTGGCACACGCGGTCTTGCCGGAGGAACGTCAGCCTGCAGGTACCCGCCTCACTGGGAGGCTCCCATAGCACACTTGTTTCAGCGTTAGGACTGAAAACTCAAATTAACAACGGGACTTCCTTTGGCAGCACTTGCGCTTCCCTGAGCCTAGTGCTAATGGTGTCAGCTGGGGCTGTGTTTTGTCTTTGGGCTTGCTTTGGTTTGTTTTTTGGGGAGGTTGTCTGTTTTTTTTCCGATATCATATTCACTGCCTGCATATGTTGGACTAGATTTTCCCAAGAGCATCCGAGCAGCAAGGGAATGTTTCTCAGGCTCATGAATAATCTGTCTATCCCTGCAGATGCTGTGCACACAAAAAGTTGGGTCCTAAATTCCCCTGAGACTGGCGGCCCCCAGGGCTCCCTGGTGAGGCTCGCTTCCTGGGGTGTCATGGGGCAGCGCTCCCTGCTCCCGCAGGAATCATTGTGCCCTCGGTGAGAGCGCCCCGTCCCCTCCCGCGGGATGCTGCATCCCCGAGCTTCCCGGCCTCTCGGCATTTGTCTTCCCACATGGGGTGAGGCAGGGATCCCCTGGCACAGCTCTCCATCCGCTTGGCAAAGGTGGAGGAGACGAGGGGACAAGCGTCTCTTGTCTGGGTGAGAAACGTCTGACCCAGTGCTACAGGCGGGACAGGAGCCCAGGAGCACCCAGTCCTTGCTGGACCCAACCTCCTTCTCATCTTGTCTTGCACCACTGAGCGCTGCTCCATTGGCAGAGCAGCCCTGGGGGCAATTCCTGGCAATTTGACTGCATGCATCCTCCTGCAGGTATTGGGATCCCGGCTGTGCCTGCATCCTCTGCTCACGGTTGTAATGTTGCGTAAAGAAGGTAAGAGTAGCATTTTTGCACTCACTGCCCTTTGCTTTTACATGTGGGGCGACAATGTGTCTGGCTCCCTGTGTATCCCTTTTCCCTAGGCATCACACCTTAACAGGTTATTAATGCTGATGAGGAGCGGGACTCTTCCTGCGAGCTGGTACCACTCTCCCTGCGTGTGGGGGAGGAAACACTGGCAGGAAAATGACTCTGTTATTGTGCCAATGCTTAAATAAGGAAATCCTGTTTAAAATGGTTTTTTTCAAGCCCTGGTGGTTTCCCCAGCCCCAAAGGTTGTATCGAGCAAATACACCAGATATTTCCGACAAGGATTATTGACTGGGAGTCACACACTGTGTAAACAGGGGTGGCAGTTTTGATCTACAGCGCGTCCATGTCAATAGTCGAATTGATCCAAACGGAGGGAGTTTAAAGCCCAGAAGGAAATCAGGCTCAGCATGCAGGAGCAGCACTGCCGGAGACGGAGCCACATCCATTCAGGCTGGCTCAGCAGCGGGTCCCTTTCCTGATGGCAAGGAGGGACACCCACTGCCAGCTCCAAGGGGTGTGGGGAGATCCGGAGACCCTGCAAACTGTGGGCTGAGGCACCGCTTTCCAGTGCAGCGGGATTTAGTGGCGTCTGCAAGGCAGGCTAGACTGGGCTTGCTCTCTCCATTGCTTAGCAACACTACAGGGCCAGCAGGAGCCGGAGGGGGAAGAGGAAAACCACACGTGCCTAAATTCAGCTTTGACCATGCTCTGTCTGAGCAGCCTTTGGAAACCTCTCCATTGCTGCCCTCCCTGCCTGCTGCGGGGTCCCGGTGTGGAGAGGTGATGGAGCAGGACGGGGGGATGCTGCAGCACTCTGTGGGAGTCTCAGGCCATGTTTATTCCTGCACTTGTTTTGATCTTTATCAAATGGGTGGTTCATGCAGCAGCTCAGGCTCTGCCGTGGCGTGTTGGTACCTCTAGAAGTGGGGTGGGACATCTTGAGTTGTCTGCTTGGTGAGGTGCAGAGTGCTCACACTTAAAATGTCTCTCCCAGTTTGGGAGAGTCCCCACTCAACTGGTGTATATACCATATGAGGTGTATAGGATCACTCCCAAGCCAGTGGGAGTAGTGCCCTGTGGAAACCCAGAGTGATTGGACTCTGTTCCTGCACTGGGCACATGACGCCTTCCACCAGACCCAGGAGAAAACCTCTGGCTGCCCGCGAGCTGTGGAGCGATGCGATTTCAGGAGCTGAGCCTGGCCTATCAAGGAAACTTTCATCGAAACCCATCACCTCATTTGTTATTTTATAGGAGCAGAATGAATCTCTGGGTGTGTGAGTCACTGGTGACGTTACAATAGGCACCAACAGGATAAATACAGCCGCTTTGACAAGGGAAATTCAGCACTGTCACTCTCAAAAGGAGATTGGAGAGAAAGAGCTGTCTGGGCGTGCGGTGTGGCCAAAAGCCAGGGTGATTGGTGGTGGGGAGGCAGACGGGTGCAGGTTCGCATTTCAGGCAGTCTGAAATCACTCTTACATTTTGATTAAATACGGAGCTTCTCGGTAATGAAAAAGCCAAAACACAACTTGCAGACACTTGGCTGCGACACGGGACGTCTGAAAGCCTCGTTGAATGTTTTATTCTTTGTACTGCTGTTGCTGTGCAATGAAACAAGGGAGAGCTCCGTGCCCCCGATAGCACCCCCTGTCCAGCCCACCCATGGCACCACAAGAGCAGCCCTGGGCAGTGGCTGGGATCACACAGGGCTCCCGGTAACTCCCTGCAGAATATTTTATATTTTTACCCCCAACTAATCCTACCTCACTCTGTAATTACCCTTCCCTACCTGCATTTTCCATTGTCTGGTAATTAAATCAAGGAGCACAAGTTCAGAAACACCTAGCGAGATCTGCTCTGGTGTTACATAAACACCTCGGAGCTGCCGATCACTGTTCTCACACACAGCTTCAAACACCGCTCATTGGGAACAGACTGTTTAATTTCTGGTTTCCAATCTCTCGGCCGCCGGGAGCCTCTGCCCAGGACATGGGGCTTGAGGAGGAGGTGGAGGGCGTGCTGACCCCGGGAGCGGGGTGCCAGCTCTGCCCAGGGATTCTCCCAGCATCTCTGGTATTAGTGAGAGTACCCGAGCGTGAAGCCAAAGGGCAGGACTGGGGTCTCGGCGCTGTGCCCCTCGCCTTGACCTGCAGCCCCTGTACCGGTTGGCCGATGGGTTGCGGCATGCAGGCTGGCAGCTCCGAGCAGCCTGTGCCGTGAGCGGCTGGCCTGGGTTATGCTCTGTTTGCCTGGGATGTCCTCCAAACGGCGTCCAGTCAGAGGGAATTTTCAGCCTGAACGGTGATTTGGCTTCATCCTGGAGGTAGCAGAAGGTTTCCCGCGACGCAGGGGGACTCCAGCAGTTTGGGCAGCGATCGCATGGCATGTCCTTTATGGTCGATGGCGTCCGTGAGGCAGCCGGCCATGCTGGTGAGCAGGCAGGCGCCGGAGACGGCGAGGAGGACGGGGAGATGCCGGGAGAGCTGAGTCCCTGGCACAGAGGCCCTGTGCACAGGATGTGTCCGGCACTGTGGTCCCAGGACAGGGATGCTGCATGCAGGGAGCACCTGCTCGTGAGGCAGCAGTGCCGTGGGAGATGGGGCACTCCTCCCTCCGCGGGAGCTATTTATCTTGGGAGAAACAGAGGAATATTTTGTATCTTTGACAAAGCAGCACTTTACGGGCGCTTGACACTTTATTAACTAATCTCTGGTACTTGAGTAATTTATTATGTTTAAGCTGGTGCCATCAAGTCTCTCAGCAGTGTCCGTGTGCGCCGGGAAATAAATTAAAGACTGTCCAGAGATACTTGGCTCATTGCTGTGATTGCTGGGCTAGTGTGATGGAGGGCTAAGGTTCTCTCCTCCTGCAAATTGGAAATTAGGAATTAATAAGACGAGAGGACAGAGAGCCCCGCTAGCTGTGTCTGGCAGAGAGCTGCCGGTGGGGGACAGGCTGAGTGGGCATGGTGCTGGCACAGCAGTTCCCCTGTGGCCTCAAGAGCAGGCACGCTGCTCACCGGGTGCCCGGCTGGGAAAGCTCCGGTGGGCTGTCCGAGACCTAGTGACGTGCCAGCATTTCCAACGAGTCCATGGGATAATACAGGTAATTACAGGCCTGTCAGGCTGACATCAATCCTGGACAATATAACGGAAGAGCTGATACGGGACCTCATTAATAAAAAATTAAAGGAGGTAATATAATAAATGCCAGTCAACACGGGTGCATAGAAAATAGATCTTGTCAAACTAAGCTCATATCTTTTTGATTAGATTACAAGTTTGCTTGATAAAGGTAACAACGCTGATGTAGAGCTCTTTGGCTTCAGGAGGCAGTTGAGTTGGTGCTCCAAAGCTTTTGGATTGAGAAGCGAAAATGCAGCGAGGGCAGCACGACAGGCACTAATGGGATTAGAAGCAGGCTGAGTGATAGGTCTCACACTGCAGCCCAAAATGTGGCATCTTCACAGGTGGAGTGCCACTGCCAGCATCCCCCTTTCCAGGTTAGAAAGTGGGTGCCATGAGGGTAATTAAACAGCGGAGCCGCTCTCCACGGACAGCAGCTGGATCCTCGTCCTCACAGGGAGTTGTCGGCTCAAGGCTGGACCTTTCCATGCAAGATCTGCTGCTGTTCACCCCGACTCGGCCCGGGGAGTCCCAGAGCCCACCTGGTAGGAGGGGGTCATGGCACAGGGTCCTCACGATCCCTCAGGTGCCGGCACAGGTGCAAGCCTGCGATGGGAGCGCACATTGCCCCTTTGGTGACGGGCGGGTACCTGGTGTCACCGGGGACTGAGCCTGCCCCGGTGTAGGGCTCACCGGTGATTCGGGAGTGCCTGGGCACCCCTGGGGCCCCATTGAGCTGGGGGGCCGCCCGGCTGGGTCAGTTTATGGCTCTTCCGACACCAGCGGCAGCAACAAGATGGTGGGCTGCCCCATCTGCCGGTTTCCACGGCAACACAGAATTCCTGGCTTTGGGGAGGAGGGAGCAGCCCTGGCGCAGGAGCCTTTCTGCTTCTGCGGGTCGGCGTGGACTGGGTCTGGGCCTGGGGCTCTCCTCTGCCAGCCGTGGGTGACATGAATGCTTGGCCAGACTCGCAGGGTAATTAAAACCTGTACGTTTAACAAATGACAACAATCGAAACCTTAATTGCTCAGCCTGTGCCTGTTTTTTTTCCCCTCCCCAAATTGCCCAACTCGTGAAAGAAAGTGGAAGGAGCAGAGAAGAAGACTGAGGGCAAAACCTGATTATGTTTATTAAGCCAATGCAAAACCTCAGCACTGTAATAATAATTAATTATAAAAGCAATGTGCTTCCGAAAATGTCGTTTGACAGCCTACGAACTATTGCACTGATCCAACAGCCTTAGCTTAAACCAGGCAGGATGCAAACCCCTAGCCTGACCCCCACGACGGTGCGAGCAGCCGCTGTGGGTCTCGCAGCTCGGCACGCCGCGCGTTGCCCAGGCTCACTGGGACTCGGCTTCACAGCATCTCGAGCTACCGGTGCAATCTCATCGCCCTGGATTTTCACACCTCCACTCCTGTGTGGGGGAACCCTCCCCATCTCCCCACTTGCAGCGCAGGCACCCCATCCAGAAGGAGATAAAAAGAAGAGAAACGTTTGGAAGAGACAACTGGGGAGCCTGCTGGCGACAGACACCCTGAGGGATGTCCCCAGGAATCCCTGCTGCTCTGCCTGACCTCCCTGGGGAGCCAGCACCCCCATGCAGAGCTCACACCAGGGCACAGCTGGCTACGGCAGGGACACGGTGTCATCTGGGTTCATGCATAAGCCCCTTTCCCACGGCAGCCTGGCCACAACACATGCACGTCCTCTGCCTTCCCAGACCCCCTCCCTCGTGCTCCTGCGACTTGCTGGAAGTGGGGACAAGGGACACGGTGCTGATGAGCCCAAGCAAAGCTCTCCACACACAAACTCCCACCCCTGGGCCTTTGCTACAGGGCGTTTGCCTAATTTGTCACACATGGCATGATGTCTTTCGAGCACAGAAACGGAGCTCCATCCTGCCTTTCCCATCTTTGCTTTCCTCTTAAAGGCAGTTGAGCTTTTGTTGCTTTGGAGGGTTTGGGTTTTTTGGGTGAGACACATGGAAGAAAAGAAGTGAAAAGCTGACTTTTCTGCTTTCCATTTAATAGAGGAGAGGTTGCGAGAGGACCTAACGTGATCTTTCTAATATCCAGCTCGGTTCACGCCTGGGGAGCATGCTTAGCGATTTTTGATGGGCCATGGTTCCCCAGCTGGGCATGAGTACCTGCGCTGCTCTGTGCTGGCTGCAGGTCAGCACCGAGCCCCGCGCTCACTTGCACCACGACCCTCACTGCTGGATGTGGTTTTAGCTGACCTGAGCTGGGACAATCCTCTTGTTCTCCCAGTCCAGCCCCACTGCTTGGCTGGTTGCTGGCCAGGGCACTTTCCCCAGCTCTGAGCCCACGGCAGGGAGCTGGTCTCCTGTGCACGGTGGTGTGGTGCGGGATGCTCCTCACCCAGCCCTGGAAGGAGACATCGTGGGGCTGTGAAGCAAACGCAAAAGGTGTACCTCAAACACCTTATTCACGTAAAATAATGTTTGGGATGGCTACGCATTTATAACCTGTCTAATGCCAGGCAGGGGATGGTTTATGACTTTGTCAAAAGTAAAAAATAATCTGCTGAAAGAGGAGAAAAGCGCTGGCTTAAAAGTGACAAGTTTTTGGCCTAAACTGCTGGAAAGCTGTTCAAAGGAAGCAGATTGCTTTCAACCAGAAACAGTTTGATTGAAAACCTTGGTTTTTGTAGGAGAAAAAAAGTTTTGACAAAACATTTTTATAGTAATCTTGCTTCTGTCTTACTACCAGCACTGGCAGTCGCCTCTCCTCCTGTCATCAGAGAGCTTCCCTTAGCACACCTCAATGGCCCTCGTGCTGTGTGGCCCTGACGATTTCATTTCGAGGATGCTTTTGCAGCCAGGCAGAGTGGTGGGGATGGGGAAGCACTGCCTGGGTGCTGGAGGCTGCGGGAGAAGCTGCCCCACTGAAGGTTTCTGCTCTCCCCGTGCCCCCCATCTGGCTTCCCCTTGCATTGCGGAGGGCCTGTGATCATCACCTGCAGTGCTGTTCCTAAATTGCTTCCAACTGCTGTGCGGAGTGACTGGCTCTGTGTTCTCGCAGCCTGCTGGGTTGTATTTTGCAATTTTGACTTCTTTTGTCAGTGGTGGAGGCTGCTTCTGCCATGCAAAGTAGGTTAGAACCTGAGTGAAGAGCTTTTCAAACACCCCAGGTTGGGAGGTAGGGAAGTGCTGCACTCTTCTCCTCTCCCGGCCCACTCCTTTCTCCAAAGGCGTGCTGACATCCAACCACTTTAAACCACTGGGTTTGAGCCGCAAATTATAAGTTAAATTATAAATAATGCCCACCTCTCCCAGGGCTCTGTCTGTTACGCCAGGCTTGGAGCTGTTCCCCCAGCCTGCCTCTGCATTCAGGCCAATGCAGTCATTACGTCCATGGGGTGCCTGGCTGCATTGATCGCCTGAAAAATGCATGAGTGCACTCCCTCGCCAAGAGCGTCGCAGGCTTGGGCTTCGAGCATCCTGCCACAGCCCCGAGCAATGGCCGCGGAGCTGTGCTCTGCCTGCATGGGTGACGCAGCGAGGCGGGGAGAGCAAACCTGCCTGCTGCTGCCCTGCAGCAGCCATGCTGCGCTCGCACTGCGTTATGCTTGCTGTAGTTGGTAGCAGTTTCTTACTGCTATTTCATCCAGAAAAATCCAATCATCCCCTGATACCCTGACACTGCTGGGGACATCCAGCCCACCTAGGGTGTCGAGGAGTGCAGCTTGCCAGCCTAGTGCTGCGCTCCCCAAGTGGTGGGGCAGAGGGGTGCTGTTCCACCTGGCCACCAGGATGCGACCGCTGTGGCATTGCTGTTGCCATTCAGCCAACGGGCTGCTGCAGGGAGGGGACCATGAACTATGGCAGCTGACCCGCGGGTCTCTGCTGCTTGACCGAGATGGGTGTCGAGCAGGAGGGCAGGAAGCTGCCACCCCTCCCCTCTTGGACCGGTGGGTGCGAGAGGGACTGAGGTACAGGGCAGCTGGTGCAGTGCGCTTACTGGGAATACAAGTAGAGCTCTAGTGCCGGGAAAAGATCAGGGGAACACTGCAGAGGGAGGATTTCATAACACAGCGGTAGCATGGCTGTGCCATCTCCCATGCAGGTCTCGGGAAAGATGTGAGAGTTTTCTAGCACCATTTCCTAAGTTCAGGCGGAGAGGAAAGTGCTGGCTAAGCTGCTCCTCTGGCTCACCCTGTGCTTCACCCATCGGGTTTCCGTGTAGGCGTAATGGATGGAGAAGAGTGGGTTTGAAGGTCTCGGGGGCAGAGAAGACAGCATGCGAGCCATCAGTCAGGTACAAAAGCAAAGTAGTAACATTTCAGTGCAGTAATTTTTAATAATTTATGATTTTCACTCGGTTCCCAGAGTGTTATTACCTCACTTAATATCATTTACAAATTACACATGATCCCATCAATTGTAGTAAAGTGAGGAAGCGTCTGGGAGATGCTCAAAAATCAAACGGTGTAGAGCAAATGAGAATTTATGAACCTGAATGGGCTGCAGCAATGGTGGGGGCAGCAATGTGGTGCCCAGGGTGCCGCTCGCCCTGGTGCTGCTAGCTCAGTCCCCTGCCTGCATGTCCCTGGGCTGGCACGAAGACACAGTGGGTGCAGAGGGTGGGAGAAGGGAAAAAGGACGAGGTGTGGTACCTGTCTGCGCTTGTGCAATCCGTCAGATGGGGTTCCTTTGGGCTTGGTTTTCACACACATCAGCAGAGATGGAAATGAGGAGGCAGAAGAGCAGCGGTGCTACTGTGCTTCAGGGCTGCAGTGGCTTGCTGGGGAGAGGACAGGGAAGAGCGGTCTGTGGGGCCACGCAACCTTTGCTTTGCCGCCGTGCCACCTGCCCCAGGGGTGCCACCAGCTGACTGTCTATTTATCTGTTTCCAAGCTGTCTCACTGTCGCCTCACCTCCACTCTTCCTTGCTACGTGCGTGTATGGCTTGGGCTGCACTTGGCTAGTTAGCCCACAAGCAAGGCCTCCCCGCTTCCTCTGCCCCCGGTTCAGCCTACTGAATGCGCGATGACGGATGGTGGCACAGCAGAGATAGCGCTTTGTTCGGCAGGTCTGGAGCTGTGTGTTTTCTCACCCCTCTGTAGCTGTCTCCCATGCCCGCCCCTCTGCACTGGCAATGTGTGAGCCACTCTCCTCCTACAGGCAGCCTACCCTGGGGGAAGTCCTCACGCCCTGGAAACCAGCAGCACAATGTTTGCTCAGTGATGCCGGCAAGCCTTGGCGTGATTGAAGAGGTTGGCTGTGCCCCGGGAACCGGCCGGCTCCCGGCAGAGGTGGCACGGGCATGGTGCTGTCCTCTGCAAGCCCACCTGAACCATGCTGCTGAGGCAGATGCTGACGGCGGGGGAGGTGAAGACGCAGCCCCCCTCTCCCTCTGTTTGCACAGAGAGTGCACAAACAGGCTGCAAAAATGGGGTGAGGCCAGGGCAGGGAGAGCTGGGGGCTCTCGCGGGGGAGCCGCTGCAGCTCCTGCAGTTCCCCTGACCTGTTGCTTCCGCGCTGCCTGCGCCGCGTTGCTGACAGCTCTTGACGGGGCCATGTTGCCCTGCAGTGAGCAAGAACCAAAGCCGCTCAGCTGCACATGCACCCTCCTCTCCCCGGGCGAGGTTGAGCCCCTCCCAGCCCGTGCCATGGTTTTTTTTCGTTGTTTTCTCCTGTGATTTCTGCAAGAAAGGAAGGCAGGAAGCAAGCCCTCTTCTCGCTCTCCTCCTCCTCATTAGTGCTGCATCCCAGGCGAGCTCGGGAAAGCACCATTTCCTTTGTGTCACCGGTGGCACAGAAATCTTCTCCATGGCAACGCAGCTGGCTGCGGGCAGGATGTGGCCCGCCAGGATGCTCTGCCAGAGGGGGACCGGGTGCTCAGTGGTGGACAGCACTGGCAAGGGGGGCTTCAGTGGGAGCCGCTTGGGGTCCGGAGGAAGGGAAGGGCCTGCACAGCTGCAGCAGCTTGTGGCACAGCCGGCTCGCAGTGTCCTCCGCTGGGATGCAGGTTGGGGTCGGGCGCCTCGCTTTGACCTAAAGAAAGCATTCGGGGAGAGCATCCGAGGTCCTGCCGACAGAGGGGATGTGTGAGGACAGCTGACCCCAGGGCCCATGCTGTCCTCTGCTCCCCCCCCCCGAAACGTGGCCATGTTTCAGATGGAGGAAACCTGTTGTTTCCTCCTGGAGACTGCTGGGAAAGGGGTGAAAACGATCCTCTGTGCAGCTTCCTTCAGCATTCCTTAATTATCCTTCTCACGAGGTTCAGAGACAGGCAAGCCTCTGCAGAGAAAACAGTCCTTTGTTATCTAATAACTCACAGAGAGTGACGATTTGCATACAGCAAAAGGAAGGGAAAAGAAAGCCAAGGAAGATGCCCGCCTCTGAACATCACAGAGGCATTTGATGGCGGTCGCCAGCCCTGGCCAGTCTCCCTGCCTGGAGTTCTCCCCAGTATCTGGGACGAGTGGGACTCACACTTCTCCTTCAAGGCACTGCACTTGGCAGAGCCTTTCAACTAAATTGAATGTCTCTGTCCTGCAAAAATATGCTTACGTTCCGCCTTTCATGCCAGTGCACCTGGACGCGCTGGTGGTTGCGCTACTGAAGAGCAAAGCCAGATGAAAAAGCTTCTGAAATGTCAGTGGAAATGGAAGTGGTCAGGAGCTGGCATGCCTCTTCAGTGGAGGTTTTCATCCCAGGCTGAGAGGGGGAGCGCAACTACCAGCATTAGTGCTAAACCCAGGGTTTTGCATTGGGTTGCTAAACCCATGGGATTTGCAAAACTCTCCATCTCTGCTGGGGGCTTGGCATGGTGCTGCCACCAGCCCCTGTGAGCAGGGCTGCCTGCAGCGGGGAGCCGTGGGCAGCAGCACTCCCCACAGCATCAGGGGTATTACCGGGCTCCATGGACAGGGACCTTCTGATCTGCAAAGAGATTGTTTTGAAGTGAAAAGACAGTACCAGCTGCTCACATGCAGTGACTTGTTGAAAAACATATAGATTTGGGTGCCAATGGCACAGAGTGCTATCGCTTAGGTGTCTCAGCCCATCTGTGTAAAGTAACTATTGATTTTGGTTGATATGCATTGATTCCAAGAAAACTGCCCTGCTTTGAAAATGAACTTCCAGTAGTTTCAAGGGAAAATAAAATGCGCGGTCTCTCTTGCAGGGCTCCCTTGTTTTGTTACATGCGGCTCGTGAGTTTGGAAAACAAGAGCAAAGCCAAACAAATAGCTCAGAGGGAATTAAAATGCATTGATTCTCAGGGTGGGAATAATGGCCTCCGTTAAAAGCTTCTGGAGACATTAACATACATTGCTCTGAACAAAGATCTCCCTCCGGTCTGCTCCTCTGGCACCTGCTACTGTGGCAATTACTGCCATAGGGAGGTGGGGAGCTGCACTTGATGGGCTACTGACCTTGTGGACGTGGTGGCTTCACCGTTGTCCCTGCCTGGCCGAGACAGCCCTGCCCCTGGTGCTCCGCTCCCGGATGGGGGATGCTCTCTGCCGCTCCTCAGCACAAGGAGCTGCTTCGAGAGGGCTTTCGCTAAGAGCCCCTGCCGGGGTTGGTGTGGGGCACTCGGCCAGGCGCAGCTTTACCCTGGGGTGGCACAGGGCTGCCCGCAGGGTGGGAGGCAGGCAGGCTGCCGGTGCCCATCCTGGTGCCAGTGCCAGGGCTGCCACGAGCCCGCCGGTGCTCCCACGCACTGCAGGAGGCCAGGCTGTGCTGGCTGTCCCTTGCTGTCTGTCCGTCTGTCCCACCTGAGGTATCTCCTTCCTTGCGGTCATTTTAATCGGCAGGGAATGGCAAGTAATTTGGCAGCAGGTCCCGGCCAGCCTGACCTAGCAAAGCCTCACCGTTTAGACCAATGGGCAGAGAGTCCATCTGGGAGAGCAAGACCTAGTCCCTCCAGCGAGTTCTTACTGTTAATTAAAGGTATTAATTGGCATGCAGCCTGCTTATTTAAAGAGGCAGTGGCCTCTTCAGTGCCTGGCGGTAATTAGAGCTACAGGGAGCTGTTCTCAAATCTGGGCACAGGTGGGGAGAGGGGAGCCAGAGCATCACACTCATGCAAGGGACTTCTGTCCCTGGAGAGGATGCATGCTGGTGCCTTCAGCCATGCAAAGAGGTGGCAACACTGGAGTGGACACGAAGCTGGGGCTGGATCTGGCCCTGCCATCCGCACGATCTCCTCCTGGCTCCTCTCTGCACCAAGCCAGTGCTGAAAACACCCAGGGTGCGTGTGGGTGGCAAGCAAGACCTGATGCAAGCAGGAGAATTTTATTGTCAGGCAACACCCTTTTGTTGAAAGAGATGATTTCTCATAGGTTCCCTGCCTTGCACTGTTTAATTTGCATTATAAGCCACGGGAAAGACCTGTTTGGTGCTGTATTTCACAGATGTTCCCTGGCAGCCTGGGAAGGGGATGCCAGCACGGGCACCGGCAGCCGTGCCCTGACCAGGCAGCTGGCGGCGGGGTGGCACCGGCTGCCACAGCCCAAAGTTCTCCAGGTGCTCCACCCTAACTTTGTTAAAGTCTTTGCGGTTCAATTGCTGAACGTAGTCTGGGAGCGACGTGAAAATTAGATCTAATAAGGAACGATTACAACTTTCAAGTTAAGTCTAGTTGGTTGACTAATCAATTTGGTTAAGTGAAAATCCATAGCAAATGAGTCAGCTGCAGTACAATGTTTCTCCATCCAATTAAAATTAAACCACCAGCCATCATAATTTCACAATTACTCTGTGAGGATGCATCAGGGACTCGCCCCTTGAGAAAGAAAATGTCAAGGGCTGCAGAGAGGCCCCAGGAGCAGGAGGGAGTGAGGAGCAGCCTCTGGCATGACTGACCGCTCTGCCTGGACAGCAGGGAGCCTCCCTGGGCAGCGGGATGCTCAAGCAGGTGGGGAGGTGGTGCTGGGTCCTCAGATCCCCAGCACACCTCGGCTTTTTTTGGAGCCAAAGGCCTCCGAGGAGCCACATGGACTCCAGCACCAACCATCCCCGGCAGCCTCACAGCTGTCCGTCCCCTGCTTACAGCCCCGCAGGGTAAGCGCAGCCTGGCAAGGTCTTGGCCGTTATTTATAAAGCAGACGCAGAGGAGTAGGAGAGGGGAGTCCGGTCTTGTAGATCAATTTGTAATTTTTCTTTTTTGCTGTGGCAGGAGTGTGTGGGATGCGAACATTAAACCCCCAGGAAAGTCGCCTCTGCAGCACTCTTTAGTGGTCTGAGTTATTTATGTGTGTACAGTTGTGCTACATGCCAAACTGTACCAAAAATAAATAAAGAAAGTCACTGTGGTCTGCGCTCGGGGTCTCCTCAGGACAGGTCTCTCGTACTGCTTGCAGGTGGGTGGGCAGCGAAGCAGGGGACCGGGCAGGGGGCACCAGCAGTTCCTCCTTCTCTTTTCAGCTGTCTCTTCAGCTTCCTCTGTTGTATACTGGAGATAATTAACGATCTGTCCGCGCAGCAAGTGGAGGGCGAGAGCACTCCAGCAGATGAATAATTTAACGTTTTTTGCAGAACTTTGTACCTGTGCAGAGCTGCCCACGTGCACTTTCCTTCCTTCCTTCCTTCGGCGGGGGCTGTGGGTGCTGCAGAGCTGCAGGCCGAGGCGGGGGCAGCTTTTTGGGGGTTTCTGTGCATAGCTGAGGATCAGTCTGGCTCTGCAAGGTGGCTGTGGTGCCAGGTGCTGGTGGGGACCACAGTTTTGTCAGAGGTGCTGGTGCACGCACGCTCCGCCAGCCACAGGTGGGAGCTCGCCCTGGAAGCTGGGGGCTGCTGCTCTCCTCCGCCCAGCCGCTCCCCTGCCGCAAACCCGCCTGACTGCCGCTCTGCTTGCTTGAAGGGGAAACCCCAAATCTCATGCGAAATTGCCTGGCTGGGGCGAGTGCTGGGATGGCACTGCCGGGGATGCTCGTGGGTAAGGTGGCCCGGTCGCCTTGCTTCCCTGGGGACTTGGGCCAAGCTCTGTAAGGACTGTGCTGATAAATAACAGAGTAGCTGCTTCTCCTCGCAGCTATGAAAGAGCTCCTGCCTGGTGTGGGAGAAGCCTTTGGATGTGTTTTGATATAAAAGGGTCAGGCGCTGGTGAGTTAAAGCCAAGAGACATTTATTTCATGCTGCAAATGCAAAGGTCCCTGCGCAGGTGCTGGCAGAAGAGCAGCAATCACTCACGAGTTTCGGAGTAGATGTCTCTTCAATTCACCTTTCCCAGGCTGGGGAACAAGCGGCTTCGTGCTGGGGCTGTGCGAGAAATGGCTGCTGCCCGTTGCTAGAGGAGTCACAGTGTTTCCCCTTGGAAAGCTAAAGGGAGAAGAGATGATCAGATGTGGCTGATGTAGCAGATGGATTTATGGATTATTTGGAGCCTCTTGTACTAATTTTGCAAATGCCGTATGTCTGCAGGCTCTTAATAGTTGCATTCCTGGCTAAACGGATAAAGAATACATCCTGCAGGGACTGAAGGCTTTGGGGAATAACTTATGCAAATCTTCCAGTCTGAAAGCAGGTGGTGATGAGTTTTCGGCAGTTTCCCGCTCAGGACAGTGCAGACCTGCTTGGTGTGGCCCAAAGAGCCCGAGAAGGACAAAACCGTGCAACCAGCTTGGCCCTGAGTGGGTGCACCAAGCACTTGGGAGGTACCAGAGGCCACATGGATAAAGAACAATGCGCTTCATGAGAGCTGCCGCTCCTCGCCCATCCCCATCCCTAAGAGAGCTGGAGCCAGGGGACCACCATGCCCTGCAGCCCCACGGCTGCCTTGGGCCGAGGGATGCTCATTCAGAGAACGTCCCTGCGGAGGGACCGGCGTGTGGGACCGAAGGATGGAGAGCTCGTGGGCACTCATGTTGCAGCACCGGGAGCCTGTGTTGGCCGGGCCGTCCATGCTGCCAGCCGCTTCCCTGCTCCAGACGAGCATCCTGCCCGCTCCCTGGCTCAAGATGTCTTTTGAATGTTAAGGCTCTGTTTTTATTACCCCTTTAGCTCTAACTGAGAGGGAGAGCTCAGGCAGGGCCGCAGCCCAGTTGGAGAGCAGGAGTCGAGGTGTTGAAAGATGCATTCTGAATGCAAGGTGTAGGGAAGAGAAATTATTAAACTCACAGATAGCAACAGAGCTTCCTTTGTGAGTGGTAGAGATGGGAAATTATGCTGAAGCAATGCATTGCAAATCACCCGCTGAAAAGCAGAGAAGGCCCTTTTATCCTCCCGGCCCTGAAGTTTTTCTGGTATCTTTGTATGCAGAGGCATTCCTTCAGGGGAGAAAGAGAAGCCAGCAATTTTGTGCCTGATTGGCAGGCTGTCCAGTGCCAATAAAGATATTTGTTTTTCCAGAGAAGGGCTCACAGACTGAAATCTCGCTCTTGCATTTTCCATTACAGAGGAAAATGAAACTTGGAAGGCGTTCTCCATTAGCGCTGCTTAGCCTTGGAGTAATAGCGGTGCTCCAGCGACTTGAAAGGAGGAACGCTCCGCTCCAGCCAAGCAGCCAGAGCAGACATGCTATGTGGAGTGGGTTCAAAATCGCCAGCGATCTGGGGTGCGGCAGAGACTTCTCCATCATCCTTCGTGTTTGTGTTCCTGATGCCAAGGCAGCTTCGGTGACCCGCTCAGCCGGCCCCAGGGGTGGGTGGCAGAGCCGGGGCCCGGATGCTCTGCAGCAGCCAGGCAGGCACAGGTGCTGGAAGCTGAGCCTGCCCACTGTAGATGGTGCTTCTGCTTGCCCAGGTATAGCGAGACAGACAAAGCTTGGCTGGCCGGCCAGGAGGCTCAGTGGCAGAGCTAGGGACGGTAGGATGGTCCCACCAGTCCCCAGCACCACACCCTGTCAGGTCCCGGGGAGAGGGCTGGGGTGGGCGGTGCAGTGCATGGGCACTGACTGGGCAGAGGACATCTGTCCTTCTGAAAGGCTTTGCCAGCGCAGCTTTGCTCTCCGAGTGTTTTTAGTTTCTGTAAGGTGTGCAGGGCTCTACTGTTGCTCTCCATCCGGGTGAGCTGTCAGTGGGGATGCACATCCTTGCGCCGGGCTCCGCGGCACGCAGGAGATATTTGGGGCAACCCAAGGGGCTCCTCGGCCCCCCGCCCCCCCTGCAGGCACCATGTGGGGTTTGGGCAGGGGCCGCAAGCCCCCCAGCTGCCCCCACACCCCTCTGCCCTGTTGGCAGGCTCTGCGCTGCCGGCCCCGCTTGCTGCCGATCCAAGGCAGAGAGGAGAAACATCTGTTAACACAAATGCCTTTCTAATTTCTTCTTAACGCTCTCTCGGCATCTGCGTCGAACAAGCCCCCACTCGGCTTGTATAGTGTTTAATTCTGGAACAGATTCAAAAGGCGCTTTGGAGCCGGGAGTGGGAGGGAAGAGCCTCTAAATCTTTAATAAGGCGCCGAGTCAGAACTTCTGCCGGGCTCTGTCCTCATCGCATGGGGGAGAATAACCAGAGACAGGATTCCTTAATAACAAACACCTTTGCAGCAGCTCATTAAATCACTGCATTTCTGAAGCACAGCAGGACACTTGTGTGAATAAATAGTGCAATCTCCCAGTCTGAAGTATTTGCACATCTGAGTTATTTCCCCTGTATATGATCAGCTCTTTCCTTGGGTTTTTTTGCTCCCTCATCTCTGCCACAAATGATTTTCGCTGATGAGCACAATTAACAAATGAGAGACAAAGTTGAAAAAACACGTCTTCCCCCTCATCCTTCCTTTAATGTTTACGGTTTAACAAATCACCCAGGAAAATGGAGTGAGGAGAGATTTCTGCTGGTGATCTAAAGGTGCAGCTTTTCTCTCCTTCTTGCTGCTTGTCTTTGCAGAGGACAAAATGCGCCCCCCCCCCACCCCCAAAGAGAGAAAAGAGAGTGGCAAAAAAAAAAGAGGGTGGAAAGACAGACCAGACCCTCTTTGGGGTGTTTATCTGACCAGCGTGCTTGCTCTTTTCCTAGCCTAGCTGATGCGTGATGCCAACGAGATGTGCTAAAGGTACAAACAAACCAGCAGACACGGTACAGAACTGCCCGCAGTGAAATAAATGGAGCAAAAGGCTTCCTTGCTCAGAGCTCAGCTCTGCCAGGGTCCAAAGGAGGGGGCGAACACACCAGCCGAAAAGGAAGTCCCTGGACCCAGGGGGATGTGGACGGGTGGCAGTGCTGAGCCAGCCCCCTGCTCAGTCCCTCAGCACACAGCAAGCACTTGCTTGTGGCAGGGGATGAGCGGGGCTGCAAGCAAATGGGGGCTGTGAGCTGAATTTAATAGTACCGTTGATTTACTTTTATAAATACTGCAGCCTAATATATGTCCAAAGGTGGTGTCTGAGGAGTCTCTAGAAACGGAGGAGTTTCGCCGCTCCAGTGGCATAGCGTTAACCTTGGGGGTGTGAGCCAAGCTCCGTGCATGCCTGAGGTGGGATGGGGCTGGCGGCAGGCCAGGCTGGCACTGCGCTGGGGAACACAGCCCTCTGCGAGGATTCTGGGGGGGGTCCTGCTGCAGGGCCCCCCTGGCGCTGCTCCCCAACCACCTTCAGTTCTGCAGAGCTTTGCTGGCATCTGCACAGGGACCCCACCGCACGCTGGCGCTCCCTGGTTTATACCCCTCCACGCCACATTTCATATGAAGCATTTTCTGGCATGGTCTAATTGGAAGGTAAATAAACAGGCCCTCCCTTCCAGCTAATTTGTTAGGTAGCTTTATTACCAACAGGAGAGAGATGACACAGAAGGATATTACGTACAGCGTTGCTGGTAATTATTTTTATTACTTCATGTGAGTTTTATAGTGGTAGCAGGGTGAATTTTGAGTTGCCGCTTCCCGTTTCAGTGTAATTAATGTTCCCTGTGCACCACGGGTGGCTGAGCAGAGATGCGCCGGGGTCAGGCGTTTCGGTCCATGCTGGGCTGGCGCCAGGAAAAGACTCTCTGCGGTCTGGTCCAGCCAGCCTGCTGCCTGCGCCGTGCTGCCTGCACCATGCTGCCTGCTGAGCAGGCAGCCAGGGAGGTAGGGCACCAGCCCAAAGGCAGTGCCTGCACCCCAGCCCCCGGGTGCAGCTACAACAACATGAAGACAGAGGGGCTCATCCCTCAATGCTGTTGCCTCCAGACTTGTTTCTATTCCCAGCAGTTGGCCAAACTCTCTATTTGCAAAGCAAATCACTTGTATCAGCAAAGCACTCCAAAGAAAATGAAGGTATATACATGTCTTTATGAAAGATGATGAATTCCCGTAGCCTTCTCTAGTGACTTTTGCTTCTGTAAATCTCTCTCTCTCTCTTTGCATGTGCTAATTGGTCTTAGCATTAATTAATCTGATTTCGTTATAGTCTCTTTAATTTGTCAAGATATCATTTCTTTATTGGGCAAAGAAACACTTTAGAGAACTGCCACAATTGGAATAATTCCCCCCTCCCCTTCTTTAAAGTTACTGAGAGAAGTCATTATCAATTAAGCTCATTTGCATCCACATTAGGGTAATCGTTTCAGTTTAGCCAAATTTGTGAAAATTTACATAGCAAATTGACCCTCCACATTTTCACTTAAACATATAAAGTGAGAGAGACTTGCGCTGGCATTGATAATGAAATGGAGTTTATTTTGCATGGTTCTCTTCCTAAAAGAGGTCTAATTAGACCAAGTAATTTTTTATTTCATCCCTAATTGCAAAACAAATAAGCTCTTTGGCAGTTTCTTCCCTTTCCCTTTGCTGGTGTCACATGGATGAGGAATGTTAATCGGAAAGTCGTGTTCTCCTAATTAAGCCGCATTTGATGTCTCTGCATCCTTCCATCAGAGGCACCTTAGTTTCTTCCAGGCGTCTTCTGCTCAAGCTGCTGAGGCTTCCCAGATTGCCCAGGAAGAGCCAGATCCCGGTATCTATCAGCCAAATTAGGAGGGGGAAAAAGGGAAAGGCAGGAGAAGGCACACAGTGCCGTGAGCAGCAAGGGAAGCGCCGCAGGGGTGACAGCCTGGGTGCTGCGCGGCTGGGTGGGTAGGGACCACCGAAAACACCTCCTCTGGAGCAGCGAGGCTGAACCCTGCGCCGATCAGCCGGCGCCAAGTTAGTATTAGCCGAGAGGGCTGGTCTGCCAGCCTGCTCCCGTGAAGCCTGTTCGCACATGCGGATGAACCTCGTTGGTCGGTGGGAGCGGCGGGCACACCGGAGGAAGAGCGAGTCTGCAGCGGGGCTGGGCAGGGGGAGCCGGGAGCCCTGGGGTGGCTCTTGGCATCTCCCAGGTCGGGTGGGTCCAGGCAGCGCCCATGACCCCCGAGCAAGGACGTTGGCATTTTTGTTCTCGCTTTGCCCATGTGTGCGGGCCGGCATGAGGTGCAAGGCGGCAGAAAACCAGCCTCTTGGTCTGCTAACCGAGCAGACCTCCTTCCCTCTGCCACCATACATTTTTGGCCTTGAGTGTTTTTAACGGCAGCCTTCATGGTTTGACGGAGGATTTTACACTAATGCAAGGCATTACCTAGTTAATTTGGCCAGAATAGAGTGTAATTTTGCACGGTCAAAGTCATTGCTACTCGAGCTAAAAGTTCCATTACAGTGCACTACCCACCTAGCGATTTCAGAGCACGGAGAGCTAAGTAGCATTTTATTAATGGGTGTCCTCAGGAGCTTATCGAAAGGATGGTTTCTTGTCTGCATCAGAGATGAACGTGGGAGAGGAGCCGAGGCAGCGAGGGATGCCGGTAGGCGCGTGTCCAACATCCCGGGACAGGCAGCTGGCCATGACATGCTTGTGGTGATGAACGCATGGCACCTCTCCTGCCCGGGGACTCCTTGGTCCCTGGGGTCCTGATCAGCGATAGCGTTGTGCAAGGACGTTGTTATGCTGAGTGCTGAATAAACGCAGGACAAAAATGTTGGATCCTCTAATGGGAAGTAATAAATGATCCTCTTTGATTGCTGGTGCTGGCCGGGGCTCTCCAGCCTCTTGTGAAGCCAGGACTCGGAAGGGGCTATACTGTGCGGAAGGGTGCCATCTCCCACGGGGGGCCTGAGTTGCCTGGAGTTTGCAGGAGCAGACGCTTGTCCCACCAGGCTGGTGAGATAAATCCCTTTAATGTGCTGTTTGTTTGGTTTTGCGATTCTCCTGTATTCTCTCCTGCCATCCTGCTGCAAAACAAGGCGCACAACAAAGCAAACCAACCTTGCACATATCGTCCCGGTTCCTGACTTGTGAGCAGAGACAGCTGTGACTGATTCCAGTGAAATACCTTGTGCCTGGGCTACAAAGCCCAGCTAATCTCCCCGCCGACCCAGAGCGTGTCCTTCCCTGTCACGCGCCTGTGCTGCTGGAGCAGGGAAGGGGGATAACGCTTTGGAGCCACTACAAATGCTTCGGAAAAGGCTCTGCCATGGTAGCGAGCAGCTGGTGCGGCTAATCCATTTTCCAAGCGCATTTGCAAGATACATAATTAAGGGTTCTGTCGAGGAGGGAAGCAAAGCAAACTATTAGACCTGTTTATCACATTCTGGCTAGTGTAATAGCTGCTCAGGACCTCCTTTTTCTGGAGAAAGGCATTAAGGTGATCCTTAGGCAACATCCCTGGGATTTCCCGATGATGCCTGAATGGCATTAATTTCGAGTAAATATTTGCAATTCTGTTTGCCATATAATTAAGCACAGTGAAGGGATCCTGCAGGTTTTGGAGGGTTTGTTAACCACGAGATCAATTCGGATGATGACCCCTTTTGAGTTCCCTCCTCTGATTTCCAGCATGTCTCTTGAATAATCTGCTCTGTTCAAATGAAGCAAAGCCAAGGCATGCCTGTTCAGCCCCATGGAGCTCAGCAGTGCTTTGCTGGCTTATGCTGCCAGAAAATCTGCCCTAACTCTGCCCAATGTCGTAACAGGAGTGGTAGGGCTTGAGGCACAAAGCCAAGGGCTGCTGGTGCCCATTCGAAACAGTTCATTGGGCTGAGCAAGGGCTGATGCTCATGGGAACCCGGCTCCGAGCAGCCTATCCCTCCCAAGCTTTGCAGATGGCTTTTAGATGGCGAGACTGGCATGGTGAGCTGGCTTCCTTCCCCTGTCTCCTGTCCCAGGGACCGTCCGGTGGCACAAGCCCTGCGAGGCCAAATGTCCGTCTCGCCGGAGCGTGCAGGGAAACAGACGGCACCTCTGATGTCCCCTGATGTCCCCAGCGTTGGGGCTGAGTCAGCAGAGCCGGAGGCACCCGGCAGCCAAGCCCTCGCAGGAGCACAGTTGTCAAAGTATTAGCACGACTGCGAAGCAGGGTGGGAGAGGATGAGTAATTGACTCCAGCCCCAGGCAGCCGCCTCATCATCCGAGGTGGCAGCGGCAGCGGCGAGCGTGCTGACAAGTCGCATGCATTGTACATGCCCCGTTAGCTTGCTTGCTCAATAAAAAATGCATAGTTACCGCAGCGCCCAAGCACAACGCTGCACGTGGCTCCTCTCTCGTCGAACCACTTCTTCCAAAGCCAACAAAGAAATACTGACTGGGGCTGAAATCAGCCCAGCTTTGGCCTGCATCCAAAGCGATGCTTTGTTTAAAGCTAGGGATGCTTTGTAGGTGCTGGGGGGACACAGGGGCTGCCACACAGCACCACTGCCTGCGACTGTGTGAGGGAAGAGCAAGCATGCACGAAAACACCTATTTCCGCCTAAAATAATCTTGCTGTAGTCTCTAATTTGTCTTTAAGACACATCTAGCACCAAAAGAAGCCCGTTCAACACCTCCAAATGAGGTTTGCCAGCCTCCTCCCCGCAGGGTCGCATGTCGCCGGGCCAGGGCCAAGGCAGATGGGAAGAATCGATTCGGGGAGCGGAAAATCAGCAGTACCCAAAGCCGCGCGGGGAGGTGTTGTGGAGGCGATGGAGAGGCATGTTCGGGGCTGTCCCCTGAGGCTTGTGCTGAGCCCCTCTTGCAGCAGGAGCATCTCCATCCCATCGGGTGTTTGCAGCCTGCTCCACACGCCTATGCCTACGGGCTTGCCTAATTACCGTGTGAAGGAAGCGAGGTGGGCTCCTGTCTGTGTAACTGTCAGGGAGGATGAATTTGCCGTGAGTCAGAGGCAGAGATGTGGAAAGGATGCAGGAGAAAGGGAATAGTCTGCTTGATCAGAGGGCCCAGGTGCTTTCCATTTTTTCCAACACAACTGGGTTTCCTGCGGGTGCCTGAGGCTAACTGCATCCTGGATGGTGAGGAGGGTGCTCATCAAGCTGCCTTGCCTCCCAGGCACCGTCTCTCACACCACTGGGCGCTGGCACTGCCATGTCCCCTGCCTTTTCTTCCCTGCATCTTACGGAGGCAAGTCCTTGCTTTGCACGCGCCTTCCTGAGGCAGGCAAGGGGCAAAATGTGTTCATTGCCCAGGCCCAGCCTTGCCTTGCCTCACAAGCTTTTTGCATCTTTGTCACTATTATTATTAATAATAACTGCAATGTTATTTTCAGCAGCAAGGCAAGTCCTTCACCTGTGTGAAGGATGGAATTTTTTTCTTCTGGAGGGATCCAGGAATCCTCCACCTACCTGTGTAGTATTTCTCGTGCCTGGTTAAAGATCATTAGAGCCTTTGTTAGTAGAGCTGACTGACAAGGAGAGTAGATTAATATTAGAACACCCTGTCAAAAGTGGTGAAAAGGCTGAATTGATTTTATCGGAAGTTTAGTCAGAGTTCTGTGTAAAGCCCTTGGGGGGTTACACTGCAGTGAATCAATCTCCTATATTAGCAAGTCCCTCTGGGAACAGTCAGCTTCACTGTTTATTACAGCCAAGGCTGCATATAATAGATACGGCATTTGCTTTCTCCCTCTCTCCTCTCTTGTAACTCGCTACTTGAAATCGCAGCCGCCCAGATGAGCACCCAAGACAAGCGGAGGTGCTGGGGCTGTCTGGTACCTGCAGAGTCCCCTGCCCTGGTCCCCACACTCCCCTCCCCAGGTGCTGCCTTGGTGATGCCAAAGGGTGCTGAGGGGCAGGATGCTGCTGCCCTCTTCCCTGGGGGAAACTCTGCCTAGGGGAGCCCGATACCTTTCTGTTGGGGAGCGGCTAATATCTTATTCACTGTGCAGCTTTCATCCTGGTACCCAGGTAACAAAACGAATACACATAGGATGATATCACAGGAAGCTTTTGTAAACATTAATTAATGGGCTCCCACAACACTTACATTAAGAGAGTTTGTGGCAACCCTTAAACAGAGAAAAAAAGGCTGCATTCGGAAGGGCTGCAGGCTAGATACCCGTGGGCTCCATTAGGACTAATTGTGTGCAATTACTGCTATGTGTAAATCAGCAGAAGGGGAACAAAGACAGTGCAGGTTACATGCCAAGAAGCTGTAAGTCAGGGCAGGGGGCAAGACCCCTTGGCTGGCAGCTTCTTCTTCCTCCCTGCTGTTGGTGTACCAGCACCCGAGTGCAGAGATGAACCTGCCTTGGGGAAGGCTGGCAGCCTCCGCACCCTGGTCACCCCTTCCCTGTGCCTGAGCAGCTGGACCTCCTGTGTCCCTGTGCCCCTCTCCCTTCCCGCACTCCATGCACCTGCAGAGCTGCTGGGCTGAGCACAGGCACTGCATGGCCATGTACAGATGTAAGCGTAAATATTTCAGTGGAATATATGCTGGCTGGTTTAAGCTAAACCAGCGTGAACTAACTTGAGCCTTCTTCCACTCCGGAGACACACTGCATTCAGCTGAAAGAGGCTAAAAGGCAATTGTGCTGCATAAAGAGACCACAACACAAAAGCTCCTTCATTACCAGCTCTGGAGCTGCCTGGTTCAGGCTGCGAGTGCAAAACGAGTTGTCTTTGCTAATTGCCGGTGCCGTAAGCTTTCCTCACCATGTGCGTCTCAACGTCATGGATTATCACCAGGGAGAAGGTGGTTCAGCACCTGAAATGCAGTCTGCAGACATGGGGGTGCAGAGATCCCAGCCACTCCCGGTGCTGGGAAGCATTGTCAGCTCCTGTGGTGTGCGAGAGCACCTCTGCGAGCATCCCACTGCAGAGCCCTCCCGCCCTGGGCAGTGGCTCTCAGAGGTGGACGAGGGAAGAGGAGAACGGCAGCCAGCTGTGGGCTCTTCCCAAGGGCCCTGTTTTACGAGACACAGCACTTTGGAAGACACGCATCCCTCCGAGTGCCCAGAGGTGCTGAGCCCCTCTTCCCCACAGGACATGCAGCCAGCTCAATGCTGGGCATCCCTGACCCTGACATGCTTCCCACCCTTGCCATAGCTCCAGGGAGGGTAACTGGCCAGCTGGGGAAGCTCTTGCTGCAGATGAAAGGCTGTAGATGTATATATTCTGATATTCAATGTCTTTGTTAGCAGATGTCAATACTGCCTTAGCACAGCCGCTGCCTTCTGGCTGTTTGTTTTCTCCCTGGCTTTGCTGGGCTCCCCTCTCCCCTGCCGCGTCAGGGGCTGCTGGAAGCACCAAGAGCTGGACTTTCCTGGCTGCTGCCCATCACAGCTTTGCTGAACGACGCACCGATTTTGCACGGGGATGCAAATGGGAGGCTCCTCCCAGAGTTTTCCATAGGAAATAAAGTGCACTAGCTAATTTTACGGTTAAATGTCTTTTTAAAGAGCTGCCTCTATGCCGGGCAACTTCGAGTGGTTGGTACCAGCTGTTGCAGTCCTTGGCTCTGCTGCTCCCTTTGGGAGTTTTCCCTCCCTGTGCCGGTGCAGAAGGGCCTGCTGTATGCTTGGAAGGCTCCTGAGAAGCATCCCAGTGGAGACACAGCCCGAGATGTGTGTCTGCCATCTAAAAATAAGCTGGTGGTTCCCCATTGGCACACACACGCTTGCGTGTACACAGCCTTTCTGTGTGGTGCTTAATAAGCCAGATAATTTTCGTTCTTCCTCTTCCACTGTCACTTACTTTACTTTTATCTGCACAACAGAAATTCCTTCCCGTGCCCCCCATGCTCTTCTTTCACTAATGCTCTTCACTTTCAAATGCTAATAATGTGCAGCACTAAAAGGCTTAGAAGAGGTTCTAGATTGTTTGATCTTTGCCCTGTGATCCACTTTCATCTTTCAGCTTTCAAATGTTACTTTAGGTTTACTTTAACCTATTAACACGCTTGGTATTCACAGGCATGCACTTTTGCTATGTTTTGCATCAAATCTACCCAGTTTCTAATGAAGTCGGGGAGAGTTAGACTTCTGGACATCAACTTTTCAGGGCGGTTGGTCGTTCACTGTGGCAAATACAGCAGGGATTTTTCCTCTCCTCACACATCAATGTTTCAAGAGGTTCTGCCCAGCCACCCCAAGGACAGGGGCCGTGGTCCTACCCATGGGGCAGGGAGATGCTGGGGGAACAGGAATGGCCCCGGACACAGCCTGGACCTCTCCCAGGGGATGCAGCAGGTGGGGAGCCGTGCTCCTCCTTCCCCCTTTGTGATGATGCCTGTGGAGGGAAGGGCTTTGAAATCACCACTTTGTTCCGGAGCTCCTCCGGACTGCCTCATCCTTGCTGGAGCAGCAGTAGAGACATCAGAGCACTCCCGAAGCTGTTATAACTTCATCTGGCCGGCCAGCCAGCACCTCCACCCTTGCCAAGAGAGGAAGCCAGAGCGCTAGGCGACTTTCAGACGTTAGGGAACGCAATAAATCAGAAAGCAGAAGTTATCGAGCACTTCCACTAATGGACGGTTCCTTCCCAAGCATCCCCTCTTGGGCTCCCTGCGGGCATGGAGGCTGCTTTTGCAGGGGGAAGCTAAGGGGAGCCTTGCCAAGTCCTGATCTCCGCTGGAAAACGTGCTGAGGAAGGAGAATCCAAGGTGAGAGGGAGGCACTGTCCCTGGCCGGTCAGCGGCAGGAGCTGCAAAGCGCTGGAATGGGGGGTCCGGCTCTTCCTCCCAGTGGAAACGACCCCCTGGCAGAAGGCAGCCCTGCTACATGCCATAGGCTGTGCTGCGGCCGTGATGCCAGCACCCTCCCTCCTTCCCCAGGGTCCCCACGTGGTCTGCCAGGATGCCTTCTGCTCCTGCATCCAGACATGACCCGCACCCGTCCCCCTCTACCTCGCCTCTTCCGCGGCAGCCCAAACTGCAGCACTTCTCAAGGAGAAGCAAACTGTTTAATATTTAAACCCAAGCAGGCCAGGCAAAGCTGCTTTTCTTCTTTTATTTATTCTTTTAATTAAATGCCAATTAGAAAGGAAGAGAGAGAAAAAAAGGCATTAAACACTTAAATACACACGACACCCAGGTTGCTCGAAGTTGCTACGAGCTAATTAGCTACTTAAGTGATCATTTGAAATTCCATATCAAACAATTCATAATCTGCCCCAAAACTGGCAGCTAGCAAGGAGAAGCCCCTAGCCTCCCTTGCAACAAGTGGGCAGAGGCCATGGCCACCTTGGTGCCCGGGCACCTGGCGCAGTGCGGAGCTTTGGCTGAAGACACCTCTGCCAGCTTTCCCACTGCTGCGTGCCCCCGTACCCAGGGAAGGGGCAGCTCAGGCACCGGTGCTGGGACACAAGGTTACAGATCAGGACCTGAGCACCCAGCACTGATCTGTGAATCTCTTCCATCACCCTGCAGGACAGCAGCATGTAAAGGACAACATGTTTATTAGAGGCAGCAATTCAGCTTCCACCCTCATCAATTGCGGCAGCGCCTGTGATGCCTGCACATCTGACAGCCTCTTCCACTCCCTTCTGCAAGATTTATTAATTATCGATGCCGGCTCTCAGTGGGCATGCTGTGGGAGAGGCCAGCCGGCCTCTCAGGGAGCTGGTGGGGAGCTTTTCTCCTCCCTTTCTCCCGTTCCTCTTTTCCTTAGCAAAATCAGCCTCTCTGTGTGGAGAGCCAAGAGGAGTGGGCCAGCCAGTGCACATGGCAGCATGCGGGGCCGGAGGGAGGATGCTTGTGGTGCCAGGGCGGTGCTGGTGCTGGCCCTTTCACACGGCCTGGAATCTGGTCCTTCTCTCAAGCCACAGCTCCAGGAACTGGGCAGCTTGCACCAATCTCGGCTCCCTTCAGAGCGATGCTGGCTCGGAAGCTGCAGTCCTTAAGGACCCGACTACCAGTAAGCCCAAATATATCCATTTCCAGATGAGGCGTGGTGGTTTTCAAGTATGGCAGCTGCTGCCTGAGGATGACCTTCTGATTTTCTGCATTTTATTCTTTGCTGCTGGTGCTGGGGAAGCTGCTTTTCCAAGGGCTGCCAGCAGCCCCTTGCCTTGGGAGAGGTGGGATGGGGCAGGGATGGACCTGAAGCTGCTGAAATTCACAGCCCGGGTCCTGCCTCTTGAAGAGCAAAGCTGGGGTTTTTGCTGTTATTTAAAAAAATGCGGCAACACATTTTTTTGATGCCTGTTTGCCCTTCCCCTGGTCGCCCACCCATCTGCCTGCAGGAGGGGTGCTGGGGCAGAACACAAAGCACTGGGAGCCACTACAGCGTGCAGAACTCTTTATTAGTATTTACATGCGTGCTAGCATCATTTCAAACTTCAGCCCTCATTTGCCTGCTACCAAATGGCAAAACAAAGCCAGTGAGAGGCTGTGAAGGGAAAGCCTGTTCTAAATGTGCCGGGGAGAATTCAAAGGCACTTTAAAGTGGGGATGTGGTCCAGAGAAGAGTCTGTTTTCAATGCAGATTTGTTTTTGTTTGAATTAGTTGATGCTTATTTTAAGCTCCTGTGGCACATTGTCATCTCTGGATTGCTTGTTTTCCTGTGCCAAAGTCAACCTTAATTTCTCCCCTCCTTTCAAGAGGAAGCCATGATTTTCCCTCTGCTGCACAGAGCATCAGATGGGCAGGACAGACCCAGGTTCTCTAAGTAATGCTGACAAGATTACCTACTGATTGCTGGGGTGAAACGTTGCATTTCAACTAAAGCCGGGGCAGATGGCAGAGGAAAGCACTGGAAACTTGTCTCTAATTCCTAGTGAAGGACAAACCTCATGGGCACCAGAGATTCGCTTTGGATAAGCCAGAAAACTTTGTCTGCTTTTCTAAAGCTCATCCGGTGATCCCGCGCAGCCAGAGCCGTATGGGCTGCAGCCTGGCCCCGGCAGCTCCCCGATCCCTCGGCTCTGGCAGTGTGAGGGCTGCTGCTCCGGATGGGAGCCAGGCAGCAGCCGATGTCGGGAGGCCCCTGCATTCACTTCCAGCCCCATGTGGCACAGGGGGGCAACCAAGGGGGGCCTCCGGCATGTTTTTCTTCAAGAAAAAGTAAATGTTTGTCTTGCTTCTGCAGCAAAGGGGCCAGTGAGCTTAAACGTAGCCTATGCCAACCTCCTTGGATGTGCCTCCTGGGAGCATTTTACCTTCCATGTGGTACTGGGAGCCTTGGCATTTGAACCCTAATGGAACAGCAGTAGGTGTTTGCAAGCGCTGGGAGGCTCCCTGTCTTCCTGGAGAAGAACAAAGCTGGGACACCCCCCGGCTCCCCTGGGTGGGCAGGGGGGCTCAGAGTCCCGCAGCCCACCGCTTCACAGGAAGGACAAGATGAGTCCAAGAATGTGATGGTGAGAGTTTTCTGGTCCAATGGTGTCAGCTGTCGCACTGGCAGGCAGTGCGTGGCCAGGGTGGTGGGTGCTGCACCGAGACCACCCACCCCCTGAGGTCTGTGTCCTGGGTGCAGGGACCACGCAGCGCCCAGTGGTTTGCCCACAGGATGGAGCAAAGGCAGTCTCCCTCGCTGAAAGTTGGTGGCGGTTGCGGCACTGCCTTCAGCCGGACCCAGGCGGGCTGAAAGCAGCCCGGATCTGCAGAAACCCACGGAATGCAGTCCAAAGGATCAAGTACTGCTGAATTAGCTAATTAGTTTCTTATTAGCAGCTAATGGCCAGAAACTTCACCAGCATCTGTCACCTTCGCTGGCAGATTGGGTGGATGCTGAGGAAGCTGGATGCACAGGAGGGCTTCAAACAAAGGCTCTGCCAGCATCCGCGCTACTCTGCCTGCCACCCTCTCGTTCCCTCTGCCCTGTTTGTGATACCTCTCTGGGTTTTGGGGTTTTTTTTGTTTTTTTTTTTACTCAACACCAGCCTCTTTGAAGATGGGCCCTTAATAAATTATTTAAGGCAATAAATAAAGCTCTTGACCTTTCCTTGAGCTTGCTCCAAGACACTCTTCTCCTCCTGCGTTTTGGTTGCTCGCCTGCGTCATTCCTTAGCCTGCTCTGTTTCCCATCGTGCTTTCATCCTGCCAGATTTGCTCTTCGTTAATTGCTGCTGAAGAGGTGCGAGGTGCAGGAGTGGCTCCCTGCCGCTGCCGGGGGAAGAGGATGGGCTCCTAGCCCACGTGTGTCCCTTGGCACCGCTCAGCCCTCCTGGGACTCCTGGGCTTCAGCATGATCGCTCCTGCTCCCTGGGGGCTGTCAGTCCCTGGGATTGCAGCTCAATCATTTCCGAAATGGGGAGCTGTAGCTAAACCGCCTTTGCGGTTTAACAGGATTTTTCACAGCCTACACAGCAGAGGCTAGAGCTGCTCATCACCCGCTGTTGTAATCTGCACCGTTAAGCCTCCAGCTCTATACAAAAAGCTTTGCTTTGCTTTGCTTATTTGCCTTCTCTATTCCCTCACATCCGGCAGCCATATTTCAGGGAGGAAAAGTTAATCTCTTTTTCCCCTGACTCCAGACAAAGGCATTTCAAATGAGATACAAATTGCTGATGAAATTACTGGCTTTGAGCCTCAGCTGGGAAAGGCCCACTTGAAAGACTCCCCTCCAAAGGGAAGAAAGTCATTTGCACGAGATGCCTGGGCCTCGCACACCACGTTTCTTTGTCTTCTCCGGGGTGCTGGCGTGGATTAAACAGAAAATAGCCCAAGAGCAAAGTGTCGGACGTGACTTGTGCAGCTGGGTGAAGCTGATGGAGGTGCCCTGCCCGGGTAAGGAGCAGCATCTGCTGCTTGGAGCCTGGGCTGGGGAGACTCCTGAACCCCGGTGTGCTTTCCTGCCTCCATCCCACACCTCAGTAACAAAGACAATGTTAGAAATAGCTCCCCTCACCTTCCCTGCTGCAAAGGTCAGTGGGCACGGCTGTGGCCAAGCATCCCTGGGGTGCAGGTTGGCCTGCTGCATCACACATTGGGCTGTGGAGGGCTCTCACTTCATTAGCTCTCATTATAAGCGCCGTCACGGAAGATAAATGTGCAACTTAACGCGGAGGTATGCTCTCTGGTGAAACTGAAAAGTTGTAGATGTTAGCTTTGTAGCTTTATGAAAAAGCTTTCTTATGGAACCTGAAATGACCAAGATTAGATTGAATTAATATGTACGGGTTTTTTATAAAGATTTCCAGCACAAGCATTTCATAAAAATGCAAATCTCAGCTGAGACTTATAATTACTAGAGATATGTGTGGAGCTAACAAATTATCAGCACAGCCGAGCTCTCCACCGATAATTGCATGGGGCTGTGCACAGTGTCCCACTGCAGCCTCTGAACCTCGGGGGGGCGCGGGGTGCTCCTGGCACCGTGGCGCCGCGTGGGAGATCAGCTGGAGCTCTGCAGTAAAGCGGGATGCGTGGGGATGTAGTGAAGCACCTGGAGCACCCTCTGCCACCCTCCCTCAGAGGAGGAGGCAGGACGAAGACCTGGGCCTCAGCAGGGCAGCGATCCCAGTGCCTCCGTACACTCCTTCTCCGAGCTGTGAACATTTCCATGTGTGTGGGATCAGGACCCTGGCGTGCTGGCACAAGAAGTGGAGAGCTGTGCCGGCCTGAGGTGGGGTGCTCCTGTTCCCGCTGGGACAATCCCTTTGGAAGAGATGAGTTGGCACATGTTGATTTTTACAGCTTTTCACAGTTTCCTGCGCATCCCTAAATCCCAGGCCCTGGACACTGCATCAAAGAACTACTGAAAAAGTTGTTGCTGTTGCTCTAAAGTTTTTGGGGAGGACGTGAAGCGGGAAAGGCCAGGAAGCCTTTGGAGGAGGGCTACTCTTCTCCAGGCAGTCTTCCACATGTCCCACTGCAAGGCTTCCTCTCTCTTCCCTTCTCTCCCTGCCATTTCTTCTAGAGGCCAGGAGGAGACCCTGGTGGAATATTAACTCTGCAGTTGCCAAGCAATTATTTATTACAATTGGTTCTTTTGAGTCCTTTGACTCCTCTCCGTTAATTAGACTGCAGGGTGTAATAAACATAGAATTGTAGAATCATAGAATCATTTAGGTTGGAAAGGACCTACAAGATCATCGAGTCCAACCGTCATCCATGCCCACTAAACTATGTTACAGAGTACCTCGTCTATGCACTTTTTGAACACCTCCAGGGATAATGACTCAACCACCTCCCTGGGCAGCCTATTCTGATGTCTTACAACCCTCTCAGTAAAGAAATTCTTCCTAATATCTAACCTAAATCTCCCTTGCCTCAACTTGAGGCCA
>JAVJGG010000082.1:7436599-7462129 GCA_035590195.1 Aviceda cuculoides
GCCGCCAACTGGATTTCACCCCATTCACCACAACCCTCTGGGCTCGTCCATCCAGCCAGTTTTTCACCCAACGAAGATTACACTTGTCTACGCAATGAAACACCAGCTTCTCAAGGAGTAATGGATGGAAACAAGGAGTAACATGATGGAAAGTGCCCAGGCACGGGAGGCAGAGAGCTGGGCCCACTCTGGGGAAAGCATGGAGGAGCAGCCATGCCACGGATCGTGACCACCACTGCCACATCCAGCCTCAGCTCTGAGCAAGAGGGCAGAGAGGGACCCTCCGAACTGAAATGCTCATCCTGGGTCAGCCGGAGCAGAAGCCGCTGCCCAGCATTATGCCGGCCCAGCACCCTGGGGACCCTGGGGTCAGTCCCCGCAGGGATGAACGATGCCGCGCACGTCCCGGGGGCATTGCGAGGATGAGTGGAAGCTGGGCCCGAAGCAGAGCTGTCCTGCCCCTGCCCTGCACTGGAGAAACATTAAGAAAGGAAGGAGAAATGAGCTCATTTAAATGGCATTTGAATACCCCCTGGGGACTTTTGCAGAAGCAGAATGTGAATAGTATGGCTGAGCGCTGGGTCGAGAGCTGAGAGCAGCTCTGCTCCAACAGTTATTTAAAATTTAAATCCACAAATTAAACAGATTCTTTTTTATGATGACAGAGTCCATGTCCCGGGTCCCCAAACACCTCTCACTCCGCGCAGCAGCGCCTCAGGGACTGATGCCAGCTGAAATATTGCTGTTCGCCAGCGGCTTACGGGTTTCAGCAGCAGCTCTCTCATTTCCAGCCAGGCCCGCCGGCTTCTTTGGGTGCCCTGGCTGGGCACTGAACCGGGCACTTTCTGTTCCCGCCGGGGTTTTCCCAGAGGCACAGGAGAGGCAAAGAGGCCAGCCTCCCCTCGCCTTCCCACCATGCCACTGCGGGGCAGGGGTGAGCTGGAGTCGCAGCCAACTCCTGCTTTGAGTTTTGACTTCATTTTTTAAATTATCACTCAAAGTGCAACCGTAGCGAGAGGAGAAGGAGTCTTGACATTTGTGTCACAAAAAGAAACCTTTTTGTTTCTTTAGTCTTTAAAGGCTTACTTTTCTCCTGCTGCTGCCTGTTGCTCTGAAGGGATCCAGTGAAAGGAAGCTTTGGGATGACAACACTGAAATCGGAAGCCCTGCAAGAAGAGCAGACGTCATGGGTGAGAACTGTAAGTGTCTTACAAGACAGAAAAAAAATTAGGGATCATTAAGAGAGGTGAGCTTTCCTCTTTGCCATGTAACGCTGCAAAGCAGCCCGGGCAGATTAGTGTTCCCTCCAGGTAGCTGGGGGAGGCCGATCCATGATGGAACTGGAGGAATTTTTCCATTGACCTTTTTCCCTATGGAAGACGGGGGCTTTAATTAAATAAATACATGGGTGAAATGTGTCTTTTTCCCTCAAAAGTTCACAGTTTTGCTGCAGAAAGGCAAACACCACCGAACACTTTCTTCATCTACATCATTCCAGTTCCAGCAGCCTGGGGACAATATTTTTTGGGTTATCAGGGTCGTCTTTGGTGAAAACATGCCACCCCTTTGTTCTGTCCCTGCTGTTTTAATGGCTGCTTGGGATGATTGAAAGGAACCTGCCCAGTTTCAAGACCTGAACCTGTCCTGTGAGCGGGAAGGAGGCCGTCTGTGCAGCATGCTTTCTGCCAAGGCCAGCAGCCTCGGCGTCCTCCTCCTCCTCGTCCTCCCCCAGGGCAGGCTGGCCCTCCCTCACCACTCACCAGTCCCTGGCTTGGTTGCACTTGCCAGAGACGGCCAGACCGATTGATCATCGAGCAGCAAAGCCGGGACCGGAGAGAGACTGCAGGCTCCCTGCTGCAGTGCCTTTCCCTGCGGGGGGACGGAGAGCTGGGTGGGGAGCGTGGGATCGGAGATTTAAAGGCTCGGGTCTTGGTCCAGGGCTCCGATGCAATGCAACGCAGGGCAAAAGGGAGAGAGGCAGAAAGAATGCCAAGAAAACCTATTTTATTTCAGTGCAAAACTATCCACTTTAAATACCCTTTTTATTACATTATCTGCATAGTAATACTAATAATAGATCTTGTTGGCAGTTCTAATGAGGCTGGAGAATATAAAGTTTCCAATAAAGTTAATTGTTGCCTTTAATATTCTCATACATTTATACATGGTAAATCTTTAAAGAAAAAGCACTCATTTCTTTGCCATTAAACATGTCCACCCTTTGATGGGCTGAAAGCACATGCTCCGCCAGGTCGGTGACTCGACCAAAAAAGGCAAGTTATCACAGAGAAAACCTCCATCAGAGCGTGAAGTGGGGAACTGGGGGCAGGAGGAGAGGGCATTTTTCCTTTTTGGGGGACTGGATTGACTCCTGCCTTGGATCTCTGCTGAAGTGAGTTTCTTTGCCCTGTGAAATTCTCCAGGGACTGATGCAAGCAGGCAATCCTTTTATTTAGAACTCTCTATTAGGCAGTAGCTTAAAAAAACCCCCAACCACTCACCTTAAAGAACTAAATGGGACCTTTCTCAGGGTGAAAATACACATCTCAAGTTGAGCTGGAAGCGAGCATTCCCTGGACCGCTGGAAAAACCTCCGCCTGCTCACGCTGCTGCCCCTTCTCTTCTGCGCAGGTTGCTTGGGGTTGGGGCTAGCCGGGGCACGAGCCCCTGCTCCTCCCAGCCCCGGCGCTTGCTGCTGGGTCCTCAGCTCTTCCCACAGGACGCCGCTCCCCTGCTCCTCCACTGGCAGCAGGGTAATTCATGGGGGATGCTGCCATCGGCTGCGCCGGCGCTCCTAACAGGTGGTTGGATAATTAAGTGTGCTTTATGCACACAACGCTGTTTTGCTCAGTGTAATTGCAGATTCCATATAAATAATTCACATGGAATTATTATACCGAGGACATCACCCGCCTCCTCATAATTTGCTTAACTGAAATAGGCTCTTTCATCACTAGCGGTGATTTGCTTTAAGACCGTGTACACACCATCCCTTACAGGCTGACTTCGGTGGAGATTACTGTAAATTTAATTAAGTTATGCAAATTGTTTGTCCACTCTGTGGTGGAAAGGTGTAAGGCTGCTGGACCGCACAGTCTAAGGGCAGGAAATGGGGGCAGTAAGCCTGACGCCTCTGGAAGAAGCGTATTACTATTAATAATAAAATAATCATGGTGACCGACTTATGAACCTGTACGTTGCACCTTCTCCTGAGGCTGGTTCTCATGCTTTTCACCGAATGCATACCAGCCACTCTGCATCCCCGGTGAGGCTGGCATCACCTTGTGGCGTTACGGAAGGTGCCCATTTTCCAAGGTGGTACCTTGGCTGTGCCAAGGCAGCCAGAGGCAACGTCTGCTGTTACTGTATGGAACTTTATGTGTACAACAGGGGCACAGGAGCAGGGGGAGAAAACAGCTTCCCTCCTGTGCCATGTGCTCGAAACAGAGGGTAAAGGATCCATCCCCCCGTGGGCCAACGTGGCAAGCAATAGTGGGGAGGGTACACAGAAGGCAACCCAGGTGCTACTCCTGCAGGCAGGGAATGCCAGGAGGGGTTTGGGGAGAGCCCCAGGCAGCCCCTGGTGCCCCTCACAGATTGCAAGTGGTACCATCGGGCTGGTTCAGAGCCCTCCACCCTTCACCTGCACAGCCGCAAGCATCCCTCCCCGCCGAGCATCCCACTCCACCGCTGCCTTTGCGGGCAACTCTCCTCCTCCCCAGCGGGATGCCACTGAGGCTGGTGATTGGGACGGGAGCCTGAGCAGAAGGTGACCTTATCTCGCAGCGGCAGGCAGGCCAGGTGGGCGCAGCCCATGGCTCCTTCCCGAGGCCGGCGAGCTGCCCCTGCACGCCCTGCTCCCGAGGCTGCAGTTACCGTGGCATGGTGGCTGCTCGCCCCGATAAGGCAGACAAAGCGACGCTAGCTGCTCTTCACTACTCAGGAGTGCTTGCCGAGATGAGGCTGGCAGCTGGGTGGAAAAGATCGCTCCAGCCCTTTCTCCTGCATTGTCTCCTCCTTTTGCCACCTCTCCATGCTGACTGCCGATCAGCTGCAGCTGGATAAATGGTGTGGGAGAGCGATGCTCAGCACTCTCTGTGCCTCTGAAACCCGGCTTGGGGGTCTTCCCAGTCTGGAGGCGGCACTGGGGCCCCACCATGGGGCATCACCATCCACCGGTGCTGTGGGCATCCCAGGGCTGGGCTCTCCTCACCACCTGCAGGCAGTGCCCGGTGCCTCTGAAGCACCGGACAGCCTCGGTGGTGGTTCGTGGGGGTTTGGCTGCTGCAAGCTCTTTCCAGCGCCCGAGGACGAGGCTGTATATTGATACTGGCAATAATTCCTGCCTCAGAGAGGGTGGAGAAGATATACAGTTGCCTAATGCTCGAGGGAGGTAAATTGCCATGTAAGCACAAAAGGTGATTTGGACACACAGTGTGTTTCTGGTGAGCGCTGCTGGCACACGGTCGCCGGCTGGCTCTGTCATCCCCCTGGGCGAGGATGCGCGATGGCAACAGTGACGTTAGCCTCTGCATCCCCGTCCTTGGGACGACGGCCCTGCAGGGATGATGGATGTCATGGCCGCCACTTCCTGGGTGCTGGCTGGTGATCAGAGGCTGTTGTTTATCGCTGCAGCCCTGATCCTTCCTCCCAGCCTCTGTTCCCATCACCCAGCCACTGCCTCACCATAAACCACTCCGCTGCAATGCAGTCCAGGGGACTTTCTGGATGGCGTAAGAGGTGATTTAGCAATGATGCTCTCATGAACAGGCACATATGGGAAGAGCAAGCGAAGGCTGGGCGAGAACACGGGGCTGCACAGCACAGCTGTGTCCCATCCTGGGCCCCATCGCTACCTCGTCACTTCTCCCAGTGCGACCCAGGGGATGGTGACCCATCCTGTACAGCTTGGTTGCAGCTCCACAATGTGCGGCCGGGGGGCTGCGGCGCTGCGTCGGAGGGGTCCAGCCACTCTCAAATGAAACACCAACAAGAGCTCGCCCCTTCCATCTAGGGCGATGAAATCACTCCATAAACATGGCTTAAGAAGGAGGCTTCACAACACCCCCAGGCAGCAGATCATATGATTATCCCATCTTAGGAGCCAGAGGCTCTGGCAGGGAGAGAAAAGGCACCCTCTCCAAGGTCACTCAGCATGTCAGTGACAGAGATGGATTCAGAGCCCAGGAGGGGACTTAAAAAAAAATCTCCTTATCTTTATTTTTTATTGCATTTAAAAATAAAACACAGTTATTAAATATCATAATACCCATAATAGATTTTAAACTTGAACTGCATCCAGAGATGCTAAATGATAAATATAGCTATTATCAGAATAAGCACTCAGTGAAATTGATAGCTAGCATTTGTTTAATGAGTGTGTGTACATAGACATGCAGAGGCACGCATGTGCAGAGTTGGGGAGAGCTTTTGAATGTGAATTTGGGAAGGGAAGTTCTGATGTAACTGGCAGCTTGCGGGGCTGAACATCCCAGGAGATCATGGTGACAAAAATTCATTTTTAAGGAGCACCTGGCGCCCGTGCCGGTGCATCCCACGCTGCTATGGCTCCAGGACTGGGCACGCTGGTACGAGAGCTGCCCTGAAGCGGGACCGGGAGGGAATCCCACCTGCGTTAGGGCTGCGTTCAACAAGCGGCTCCACGCGTTCAAAGGGGCAACTCAAAGTACGCTGAAGCACTTAGAGTGCAGCACTGAACCCAGGGGGCCAAGGGGGCCGGCTCCCCTCCGGGGGCAATGCTGCCTTTGCTTCTGCCCTGGAAGGATGGCCCTGAGCCCCTGTGCACCCCTGCAGGGTTTGAGTGAGCTCAGAGCCTCAGCGGAGACAGTGTTAAACCCTGTCAAGCTAAAGGTCACGGTGAGACCCAATAAACGCCCCGTTTAACAATGGGGAGAAATATTTTTATCGGTAACCTTTTGAGAAGGTAGTTTAATGGCGCACTAACAGTCATTCGCAGAGGGCTGCTGGGAGCTGTGTGGAAGCAAACGACGAGAGCTTGAAGCGTCTTCAAAGTTGGACTCTCTGCTTTGCCGGGTTAGACGCGGCACGTTGCCCCACACGGCTGGCGCCGGCGCGTCCCCAGAGCTGCTGCTGCGACCAAGGCAGAAACCAAAGCTGACGCAGATGCGTGCCGCCGGTCAGGCAGCGCTGTGAGGGCAGCTGTAGGAAGGGCAGTGACATGCAAAGGTTTTCAGGGGCAGCTGCTGATTTGGGGGCTGAGGGAGCTCTCCTTGTCAGTGCAGCAGCCTTTTTACACGCGAGAGCTACAGTGCACAGGGTAGAGCCAATACTTCAAGGGCATCACCCTAGGGGTGCTGGTGGGTGGCAGGTGAAGGACGGGTGCTCTGGTTATTCAGGGGGGAAAGCAGAGCACCTGTGGGAGAGGAGCAGCTGCCATGTGTTAGAGGGGAGCCTTTAAGAGGGTGCTGCCCAGGACAGCCTACTTTTGGCAGATGTGTAAGCTGAGGGGAGTAGGAGTGCCTTCTTGTAGGGCTCCCCTGGGTCCTGCAGGCAGAGAGCATGGGGTGGGGGGGCACCGTCCCCTGCTGCCCCCTCAGCCCTTGCCAGCAGTGATGAGTCTGGGGGTGCTCTCCAGGCCTGTTTGGAAACTAGGAGGCTACTGTAAGGTATGTGCAGTGTTTTCTCTTTTTTGCCTGGTGGTGTGAGCAAGAGTCACTGCAGCTTACTCTTCGGTGCTGCTTCTGCTGTTTGAGATGAGGTGAATGATGATGAAATGCTGAAGCCCCCTGCAAGGGAGGACATGTAGCCACTGGTCCCTGTCCCCGAGCATCCGCATGTCTGCCTGGTTTCTCCCTCTGAGGGCTCAACCAACTGCTTGAGGCTGCAGTTAGCGATGCTCTGGGGAGTGAGTCTGTCTATTTGTGAGGCTTTCTTCCAGCCTTGCTCAGTAGTGTGACCTGCCAGAGGTGCCCTAGGCCAGGGAGGGGAGCTCGGGACCTCTTTTGGGTGCAGAGAGAGAAAGAAAAGTTATTTCTTTCAGTACCGCTTGTTTCCTCTCAGCTCTGTTGGTTTTGCTGAGCTGAGCAAATCACCCAGCTTTGAATGCGCTTTGCAAGTGTTTCTGCTCAGGGGGTGCCCTCCTCTCCAACCTGTAATGATCCCACTGACGTAGTACTTAAACAGGTTGTTTCCTCTCTCTGTGTGCTCTTAATCTCGTCTTTTCCAAAACTGCTTTGCCTTTATCTTTCCAGACTCTAAATATCTATTTGCATCCCCTCCATAATGTCCTGTTTCAGTTGTTGAGCACTTACAATGTAGAAATTAATGTCTCACTTAGTTTGAATAGCTGCAGGGAAAGCGAGGTGTGAGGTCTGCTGCAGCAGTTATCTCAGGGCTACCTGGGTATGAGTTTTGGCTGGAGGCCCCTGGGTGCCGCAGGGCACTGGAAGCTCTGCACCCGCTGTGAAACAAGCCCTTCTCTTCCTGAGAGCTATTCACTCTCAAGAGATTTGTGCTCTGCTCACTAGATGGTTAGTAGGGATGGGCAAGTTTTTTCGAAATGGGTGTTGCTGGCAAGAAGCACAGGCAGGAGAGTTCTTGTATTATGGCCATCAAAAATGGGGTGGTGGAAAGAGCAGGATCTGGTTCCTGCCTATTGCTGCAGGACCTTCATTTGGGGGGGTGAAGCTAAATGAGAGCAGAGCTTTGAGTCTATTTTTAAGGGTGCTGAGCGCCCTTAGACCCTGTGAGCTTGGGGAGCTTAGGGTTTGGATGAAGTTTTGGAACTGAACGCTTCTGAGAAGCCCATTGTCCGCAGTTGAGGCCAGACATGGACAGACAGGGAGAGCTCATGAAAACCTGCACCGCCACCGCTCTGTGTTGTGGTAGCCAGCAGCTGCTAGCTGTTCATGGCACCGCTTCCTACAGGCATTAGGAGGCCTCATTAATAATCGTCGGGACCTTCTGCTGAAGGGGATGCAGTTGCATCCAGCACTGTTATGGTGGTGCCAAATGGAACAGGAAATTCACCCGAGGGTGATGCTGGTCACTGGCGGGAGCAGCCTCCCCCTGAAGCCCGGGGCACCTTGGGAAACAGCTGCTATGGGGAGAGGCTTGAGCACTTCGGGGACTTCAGGTGAAGCATAAGGGGCTGGAAGGGGTAACCTGGGAGCTTTGCTGTCCTAAGACACAGTGTGCTTTAAAGTGGGCTTCCACCTTGCTCCATGCAGGGATATGCAACACTGGTGGCAGAGGGAGCAGCTTGGTGCCCGACCCCCCCAGCCCTGCCTGTCCTACAGCTTGGCTGGCAGGCTCTGTGGCCGCCCCAGGGTAGGCAGCTGATCTCCTGTCCGTCCTCAACCCTGCCCCAGCTTTATTTATTTATGTTTTAGCAGGAACATAATATAAATAAAGCTCTGCCATAAAAATGTCAGGAAAAGTTCAAACCTATTCATTATCCATTTCGCTCAGATTAAAATTTCCATCAAGGCTGCTTGGTTTTGACTTGAGTTGCTTTCCTTTTAATGAGCTTGATATAGAAGGTAAAAGATGCTAATTCATCCTTACATCTCTATCATCTCCCAGCTTTTGCTATATAAAGCATCAAGGTCGCATTCTGGGGAAATGTCTTTTTACCAAAGGTGCCATAATAATAATGAAGAAGCAATTTGTTTCAGCAAACTGCCTACAGTAATGAAGCTTAATTATAACCGTGTTATTAATACTGCTGCTTAAGGTAATTCACTTCTGAGCAGGGCGCAGAACAGTAAACTATAATTTAAACAAGAATCGAGACCTAATTTAAATCATCAGCTCTGCTGTGGAAAAAGGCAAACAGAACGACTGCGCTCACCCGCGGTTGGGAGCTTTCCCTCCACTCAGCTTCCCATGGGGCTCTGGAGCTGGCAGCCTTGCTGCGAAACCTCTCACTGGCCTCATCGCTGCTCTGCTCCCTTCGAGGGGCTGCAGAGGCACAGAAAGCAAGCCGGTCCCTCTGCCTGGGGGGCACGCTAATGCGCAGGTGCGCGCTGGCAGCTCCTAGCTGTTGCTGACCTCCAATGCGCCTGTAAAATACTGAAAAAATCCATATGCCCCGAAAGGAAGGTGATACCTGTGCTCATGCGTATGTGAAAAGTGTTCAGGGAAGTCCCAGGTGCTCCCCAGAAACTCTCCCCCACCGGGCAGGGCTGTCAGCCTCAAATGCCCGGCCTCGCCTCCTGGCATTTCAGGAAAAGTATGAAATGCCACTGTTAGCATGATTTTTTTTTTAAATTTTTATTTTTTGATTCCACTCTGTGATTTTAGGGCATGTGCCTGGAGGCTTGGGATGCCTGCAAATTTCTGGTGCTTCCCATTGTACTGCTTCCCCTGCTCCTGCCTGTCCTCAGCTGTGCTCCTCAACTCAGGATCTCCCTTTTCCAGGCTGAGCACCGCCATCCAGGTCCCTTCTGTCTTTTTTATCAGCCCACTCCCTCCCCACCAGAGGCCTGCAGGCTGTTGCATGAACTTCTTTGCTCTTTGATGTTCTTTCCCTGCTTTTCCAGGCCTCTGCTTCACCCTTCTGTAACAAGCTGCCTTCCCTTTGCACAGCTGTAAGCCCTGATGTCCTCCTGCCCTGAATCCCTCATTATTTCTGTTTCTTCCCTGTGCTCTCTCACCTCAAAGCATCCTTTCCACTCCCTCCAGCAGCCTCTCTGCTTCAGCACTTGCGTGGTTACACTGGCTCTGTGAAGCTGAATGACGCGAGGTAATATTTCTGCTTTGCCAGTAATGTTTCCTTGCAAACCCTGCTTCAGTAGGAAATGGAGGAAGGAACCACAGCATCCTCTCTCTCCTTTCCCATTCCTCTTCAGGGCTCACTGTCAAAGCTGTATTTCTGAAGCCTAGCATGCAAAATTCATTCATCCACGCAGGGTTTGGGCAGCTTGGTTTGCTCAGCGATTACACCCCGGCTCACCCTTGTCACTGCCAGGTGTGGCTCTGCTCAACACGGTGACAGGAGGAGGAGGAGGTGTGGAGGAGAAGTAAATAGGTGGAGCATTTCTTCTCAGGAAGGGGAAAAAAAGCCTCCATCACTGTTCCACTTGACTGCAACCTCCCGCAGGCTGTTTCATCTCATATTATCTAAGCTCCAAGGGGGTGTCCAATTTGAGGAACAATAACTATAAAGTCATTTACAGTCCCCTGCTGCGACACAGCACATGATAGCCTGTGTAAAGCAGCAAACAGCCTTGATGGGCCCATCTGCCGAGCTGGGCTCGCACAGCGGCGTGGCGCTGGTGGGGTAAGCCGGCTCCTTGGTGGTGAGGGGGACAGAGCCTCCGGCAAGGGGGCCTGCCGGGAAGCCGTCAGCTCATTTCGTGCTGAGAGCATTGCAAGGGCGAGGCTTGAACCTCCTGCATCCCCGCCGTGCTAGCGGGAAGGTCATCGGGGTGGCCGCACCAGCTCCCATGGAGCTGATGCGCAGTTACCACCTGCGAGCTGCAGACCTTCTCTGCACCAGCGTTTTCCTTCCGATTTCCCACTGTCGTGCTGCTGTTGGTGCAGCTCCGTGGAGGTTACAACAGCTGCAATGAGCCCATTCAAGCTGATCCTGCCTGTGGAGCTGGATCAAGAGCAGGAAATTGGGACAAATGGGATAGCTTAGTGTCCTGCCTTCAGAAATGTGCTGGAGGGCTTCCTGCTCCGTGCTTGGGAGTGGTGCTGGAGAGACTCTGGGATGGGGCCTGAGGGTGGGTGGATGCCTCAGCGGCTGTGGGACAGTGGTGGTGTGAGCTGGGAGCCGGCTGGGTGCAGGGATGCAGCTCTGCTCCAGCTGCTGAACTGGACCATCCTCCCAAGGAACGCTCTTCCTCACTAACTGACTCGTCTTGATGCTTTCAGGTTTCTTCTCCTTCCGTGTGAGTTTTTTTTAAATAACTGCTTGGGACCGTGCCAAAGCTGAACTAACAGGGGCTTCTAAGGAGGGGCGGTGTTACAATGGCTGCCATCGCGGCAAGTGCCGACGGGCCTTTGCCTTGGAAACCTCAGCGGGAGGCTGAGCAAACCCCAGCATGAGCATATCTCCCCTGCAAATGACCTCTCCATACCCTGATGCTGCCAGTGGCAGCCCTGATCACCTCTCCCTCTGTGCCTGTGGGCTGCCTGGGGCGGATGTCCCCATGTCCCTGTGTTTATCAGTGAGCATGCTTCCCTTGGAAATAACGTTGGCCTTGCGCTTAAGCTCAGCCCTGCTTCTCCTGGTTGTTTCCACAGCACCGCATGCAGATGCACCTCGAAATCAGGGGCAGTTGCTGGGAGGCTTACCCTGATGTTAAACACGGAGCAAATGTCTTCCGTCCCAAAAGCCGGGCTCCCACCTGTATCCCCAGAATATTTCCTCTGGGTCAGAGTACACCTGACAAATCTTTTCTCCTGAGATTTTCGGTGTGGTTTCCAGAACAAAATGGCTATCAAACTGTATTTTGTAACAAGGCTTTGCGTGAGTGTTGAGGGCAGGCTGCTGGCTGAAGCCATGTGCTGCCGGGACAGGCAGGGCAGGCAGCAACGCGCCTCCTCTTGGCACTGCGGGAGATGCGGCAGCTTGGCGCAGAGGGGAGAGAAATCCATTTTCTGCTCTTGCCTTCTGCTGTGGCCCCCTTCCAGGCACAGAGCTGCAGTGGGAATCCTCTCTCGCAGGAGCGGGGAGATCAGAAAAGGCTCTGCTTTGCCTCTCCAGACTTGTTCAGCTTGCTTCTGAGCCACTTGCTCATTTTCAGAGGGAGGCACGTTAGGGACCCACCATTGTGCACTCATGTCGTGCGGAGCTCAGCTGTGGCCACGATATTCCCAGTGCAGCTCCGCTTCTGCTGAGCTGCTGTTGGTCCTGTGGGCACTGGTGACTTCTGCCGGGCTTGCTCATCCCGGCTGCCTGCTCCAACGGCACACTTCGTAGCTGCGCTCCTGAACTACAGGCTTAATCCCTGATAAGAGACTTGATCTCAGCGGGAGAGAGTCAACTGGCAAACACCGTGAGTGATATAAAGCAGCCCAGCGGGACTGAATGCATTACCTAGAGATTATTTTAAGAGAAGTGTTGAGGGGGGGAGAACCAGGGGAAAATGGAAGTAAAACCCAGGTACTGACTTTCCCTGTGCATTCGTGTCACCTTGTGAAATGCCTGGGACTTGTCAAGCCCTCCTTGCACTAACATCTAAGGTGAAAAATGAGTCCAACTGCTGTCTAGGAGGTTGTGGAGGATGAGGTGGCAAAGGCTGTAGGCTTCCTTCCATCCTGCTTGCTGTACCCCTCAGTGCAGCACTGAGTCCCTTGCCAGGTGTGAGCTGCTGCAAGCCCTTTGGGAAGGTGGCTGTAGAGCCCAAGCTGAAGCCCTTGGAGAACACAGCCTGAATCCCGCTCCAGGCGACATTTTCTGTATTGTCCTTACAGCCCACCAGGAGCAAGGTGGGTTGTGGAGCCTTGTGTTCACTGGGGTTGCTCCCCTAGCCGAGGGGCTGCAAGATCAGGGCATCGGTGAGCCCCCTCCCTTAGGAAGGTGGACCAAGATGGATATAGTGAGAAGAAATAATAATGGATACACCTGTTAAATGGGATTTAGGAAAAAGCCTTCTGCAGAAATACTCTTGCTAGGGCTGCTTAAAGAATAAATTGAGTCAAAATGAGCAACTCCATGACAATTTATATGGATGTTCTACATGATTCAATACTGGGGGAGAAGGATGAACCTATTACAGTAATTAACTTATTGCACATCAAAGCAAATGTGCTAAAGAAGCTTTTCTGTGCAGCAGTGCTATTCAGCAGAGGAAGAAAATGGAAAAAATAGGGGGAATAAAGTGTGCTCTCCCTGCTGTTAGTACCCTCTAGTTCAAAGTGTCTCTCCAGAGGGCTTTTACACCTGTGGACTGGCTGCAAAACCCTGTTTGGGTCCGCCGGGGCCTCCCCAGAGTCTCTTCCTGGCACCCCTCACCTCAAATGCCATGAGAAGCCCTTGGGGCTGCACAGAGGGTGGTGGGCGGTGTGTCCTTGCTGTCCAGAGCAGGTCCAGCTAGCCTGGATCTAGTTTAAACCAGAGTTTGGAAAGGGGAGAAAAAGTAGGCAGCAGGGATGTTGGGAAGCGCAGAAGTTTTAATTGGGTTTTATCTATTAGTTAATCAGGAAGTATTTTGGTGACAATTAGGTCAAAGCCTCTGGCATATCTGTAAAGCAGCCATCCATCATTAGCCCCACCTGGGCTTGCAAAGTGGTATTTATGAGTTTCCAACTGGTGAAAAAGCCCTTCTAAGAAATTAAGGTGAAAAGCACACTCTTGACCATGGGGGTGAGGCTGTCAGCCATGATTGATGGCCAGGAGTGTGGAAGAACAGCTGTTTATTGGGTCCAGCAAGGTCTGCAAAGCTTTGTCTGTCAGCAGCAGCTGGTCCTGCAACGAGTTGATGTGAGGGTTTGTCCTGAAGGGCTGAATTAGTAGCAGTGGGGCTGCCCGGGTGCTCCTGGGCCAGGGTCTGAGGTGGACACGATGCTCTGTGGCCAAACGGCAGCAAGAGTATCTTCAGGCCATGTGGCCTGAGCTGCAGGCAGAAGGACCGATGCAGATGCTGTACCTCCTCTGCCGAGGAGCTGGTTTCTTGGTGGTGCAAAGCCCATCTCTCTGCAGGCTGCTCTAACCTCATTGCTGCAGTGAGAAAATAGTATTTTCCCTGAGCCACTGTGCAAGCCTGCCACTCTAAATGAGTATTTTTTCACACGGCTCTGCCCAAACATGTTTAAGTCCTTGAAACTCAGTTAGGCACCCAACAACGTTCTCCTCCAGAAGTGGGGGATAGAAAAGGGAGCTGGAGAGGGGATCGCTCCTGTGCCTTTGGAGCTGGGGCTTGGGCAAAGCTTGGCACGGACGGGACAAATGACCCCCAGTAGATCTGTGTGGGATAGAGTGATAGCCTTCGAAGAAGAGCTATTTAAGCATCCTGCAGTTATGTTTTCCTTTTGAGCTGATGCTGGTCCATCCCAACTGAAATGCTTTGTTAGAAGGGGATCGAGCTAAGTGACGTGTCTGAAAATCTGAGGGGTTATAATATGGGCTAAAGACTGTGGTCCCAATGGTATATGTTCTGGAAAGGAAGTTAATTTATTACAAGAAAGCAAAAGACTTGGAAAGCAGCTATGCACCATCTTTAAAATTGCGGATACAAAATAATTCAGTTGGTATTTATCTGGGTTTGGGGATGTTTACTGGCTCCCTTGTTTGGCTTCCTTATTCACTGCCATTTTTCTGACTTTTTGGTTCAGTTTCAGATGGACTTTGTTACTTTTAATCTTTCAGGTTCTTGGTGGGTAAGAGAATTATTTCCCTCCCAGTTTGAGTTTTCAGGTGAACCCCTCACTGTGGAATTCACTCAGATCAAAAAAGTCCAGGGCTGCTGACCTGCAGGGCTCCTTTCAAGGAATGTTTGCTCATTCAGGCTATGTCAGAGGCTATGACCAGGAGGTCAGGATTTTCCCTGGGGAGTTGGGCAGAAAGCCTGTTAAGCTGTTTTTTTATTGGAGACCCTCAGAAAGACCAAAGCAGAGGAGGCACTGTGGTGGTTTACTCCTGCAGTCAGTCTGGTGCCAAGCCATCACTCTGTCCCCAGCAAAGCAGGGGTCTGTGCAGCTCGCTCTGTTTGTGCATGTAAAAGTTAATTGTTGCATGCAGTGGGAATGATGGGCAAGGTCCCTTTCCCGAAAGGATGCTGTTGGGATAAAGCCGTTTGTTCAACAGCTGCAGGGAAGGGTCTGGCCAGTCTGCGCAGGGTGTGCTCTGTCCCATCCAGCATCCAGAGCCCTGGGAAGTGTGAAGCCCTGTGGGGAGAGCCAAGGGCTGTAAAGGTGGGGTTGGGAAAACCGACTCAGTTGCCTCTTGAGGCTTTTTGCATTTAATTAGCAGCTTGGAGCAGGAGTAGCAAAGCTGGGCCTGACCTACCAGAGGATTTCTTTACTCTGAAGGATTTCTGAGTAGGAAAGCAATAACTGTGTAAATGAGCCTGTTTGGTTTGGGGTTTTTTTCTTTCTTAAATAATTCCGACTGAAGAAATGTTAATTGGCCATCTTATTACCAATTTGTTTTCGTCCTTTCAGCTCTCTGGGGAGCAGCAGAGGGAAGGGGCAGTTGTAGCAGTGCACCTGAACATGCAGCAGGTGGCCAGGAGAGAGTGAGGAGTGGCAATGAGCTGGCTCCCAGTGGGATGGAGCCAGGCAGGAAGGCCTCCTCGGAGGCAGACAATCAGTGAGGGAAGGACATCTTGAGCTGCAGCTGAATTGCAGAGGCGAGGGAATAATCACACTGAAATTACAGGTGAGGTGAGGCCGGCTTTGCTTTCTGGAGCCTTTGAGTGGAACCTGCAGACCTTGGATGTGAGTTTCAGTGGCTTGGTTACATGAGGTTGCCCTCACTAAAACAAACATGCTCGGCCATTTCCCTGCAAGTCTGCAAGAGGCCAGGCAGCCAGGAGCCCTTCTCTTTTAATCAGCTGCAGCAGAGGCTATTCAGCAGTAGATGTATGGAGCTGCTGGGCATGCTGGGTACATCCCTCCTCTAGGTTAAGTGGTAATTACTCCTAATTAGGAGCAAATAAATATTTTATATGCTTTGGACTACTGCAAGTGACCAGTGGAAACCCAGAAGTGCTGGAGAACATCTCCTTGCTGGCTGCAAGTCCTCACTGCAGCTGCCCCGCAGGGTCCCCTCAAGGGATGCTGCAGCCACTTTGGCTTTTGCTGCTGGCACTGCCTTGTCCCTGCATGGGGCATGGAAAACGGCATGGGGGGGCCTGGGGTGGGCAGCAGCATCATGCTGAAGCAGGCGATGGTCTTGCCTGAAGGTCACTCGTTGGGTGACACTGCTCCTTTGAGGAAGTGTTGGTACCTCCGGTGTCCTGGTACACTAGCGGTGGAAGGATGTGTGTAAGTTGATGAGAAACTGGGAGGGATTTCACACACCTGTAAAGATGGTGGAGGCTGAATTTCTGTGCCGGGGTTTCATGCAAGTCAGTGGTGCTCCATCAAAGAGTTTAGCCCTAGCTGAAGCTGGCAGGCTTGGTCCGCCACATTTTCCCACAACTCCCTTTTTCTCCATGTATCTCCAATTCCTGAATTTCAGCACCCTCAGTCTCCCCCAGTTTTCAGCCCCCACCCCCCAGCTAAAGAGGTCATCCATCTGCGGGAGCCCGGGGTGCTTGAACTCCCCATCGTGCCATATAGCGTGGCCCTGGGCAGGTAGTTTTCCCCCAGGCCCCTTGGTACCTTCTCTGCGTTGGCAAAATGAGGGCAGGAAGAACCGCCCAGCTCGCAGGGACACTGGAAGGCCTCGTTGCTAATGCCTGTAAATGTTGTGCACGTGCCTGGAATTCCTGCTGCCGCAGGTCTGTGTCCTGGGTTTCCCGCTCCTCCGCTGCAAGGCGTCCTGGTAGGGAGGAGGCAACGCAGCTTTGCCTTTTACTACATTTCTGTTCTGTAATAAACAGCAGTGGGGATTCATTATTATTTAAACACCCCGTGCTTCCGAAGCCTTATTTAGACGGCGTTTTTCCACAGCATATGTTGGAATTTACTGTAAGTGCAGCCGCTCTACAGTCAACATTTGGTTTCTCTCACCCCCAGACTGCAGCGCTAATTAGGGGAGGTTTTCCCTTGTTATCCTGGGGAGGTCAGGCACAGCAATTAGCATTTTATAGAGAACCAAGAATAGCGATGGGAGAGATCCCAGCGTGGGGCAAGGGTGCTTGGGAGCTCACCAAAGCTGCGGACCCCAGTCGCTGGGGCTGGCTGGGCCCTCTGAAAGGATGATGTGTGAGGAAGATGAAGGGGAGGGAGCGGGAGTCTTTATCTCAGTTGGAGAGATGGCAGAGATCTTGCTGCCCAGCCGTTGCGCACTGGGTGCAGGGCAGCCGTGCCTGCTGCTGCCTTCGCTTTCTCAGCCCTCAGCAGCAACCGTGAGTCATGCATGTGCTCCTCCAAAGTGAAATGTTGAACTTCACGGCAAAGCTGTGTAACTACATTAATTAACGAAGGGCTGGGGTGGGTGCCCTTGATCATATGCCCTTGGGCATTAAGGCTGCAATGAGCTTCCAAAGCATGAACAGGCCTGGTCAGGGAGCAGTGTAAATAAGGGCACTGGAGCCTGGCCTGGTGTATTTGCACAGTGCACAATGCAAAGCTTTCCAGGCACGGGCTTTGAGATTGGAGAATCAAATTAAACTACTCCTCTGAGCCCCCTCCTAGGCGGTGATGCCAGCTCGGTGGGATAAAGAGCACCACAACCCCTGGTCACCATGCCTGCTCCAGCAATTTCGCCTTTATACATGTGCACACATGGCCTAACAAAAGCAGAACCGGTCCCTGCAGGCAGGGAACAGCAAGCAAAGCAGCTTTTGTGATTCTGCCTGCCGAGCCAGCCCTGCTTCCTCGCTTGAGATATTATCTGCAAGCTGCTCTCTGTAACTTTATTTAGATCTTTCTGTGTTAATTGCAAGGAGAAGGGCTCCAAAGTTCAGAGTGGGAGAGAGGGATCTTTGATGTAGGAGGCTGTTGTCTCTGAATAAAGGTTTATATTATTATGTAAAACATAAAGGGCATTAGTTAGAAAACTGTGCTGATTAATTTAAGAACTCTGTCTTGGGCTCTTCCCCCTCCTTTGTTTAACGAGCAAGGGGGAGGTAGAGTTGCTTGAGAATTGATGCTTTTTACTCCCAGGCTTGCGGTGGAGGACTTCTCATGGAAGGAAGAGGTGACACCACCGCCTGGCCTGGGCCGAAGCAGCTGGGGCACATTGTGAGCCACAGAGAAGGCAGCTGGCTAGGGAGCTCCACGCAGTTGGAGTGGGGACTGGTACCCACCCGGTACCTGGCCAGACCCAGGTAAAAGAGCAGCGCCGGCCCCAGGAGGGGGTGATGCCCAGTGAGGTGCTGGCTGTGCTAGCAGCCCCCCCCCAGCCCTGCCAGGCTGCAGGTGACCCCCCTGAGTCCAGCATGGCCTGGCTGCACCCCCGGAGGCTGCTTGTCTGCCAGGGCCTCTCGCCCCAGCCCAGCTGGCGCTGCTGTCGAAGGAGTAATGAGAAAAGTACTCCCTCCCCAAATCAATAGGGAGACCTAGGGGGTCACCTAATTGGATACTGCTCACCGAGAGGCCGCTACAATAAGAAACCCAACCACACCACTTCAGACTGTCTGCGAGATCATAAATCATATTCCAAGCCCGGCTCAGCCTTCTCTCCGTCTCGATGCTTCATCGATCCGATGCTGCGGCTCTCCCCTGCATGAGAGAGCAGGCAGCCAAGGAGGACGTGGCTGCTGGGCTGTGCTGAGCCGGGCTGCCCTGCCTCCGCTGGGGCAGGCGTTGCTCCAGGCTCCCAGGGATGTCCTTTAGTTGTTTTACTTAGCAAAGAAATTGTTTATTTTTTCAGCAAGGAAATTAACTTGGGTTGCTGCTTTATTTATTTGTTTTGGTGTTGGCTTTGGAAACACTCCAAGGATGTTGGCTAAATAAAAGCTAATTACTTGGTGGTGTTTGGCTTTGCTCAGCCACTGCCCCATCTGTGCAGGCTGGGGTAGGAACCTTTCCTCCCCATCCTGCTCCACCCACAGCTGCTTGCACCCCACAACTCACTTTGGCTTTTTATCTCCAGAACCTGGGCCCTCCTTTTTGTGCTCAGCCTGGTTTCCAGACAGGACTCCAAAGCCCAGCTCCCCAGGAAAAAGCTCTTCCCAATAAAATCCCATACATGTATATGCATGGCCATGGTGTGCATCTCTTGCAGGAATTTCTCTAAAGCAGTCTCTTTTCATCCTCCCCTAGACGAGCAGAGCTGGGATCTGTTCCTCTCGCACTGGGCTGGACCTGCCCACTGGAGACTGTGCCAGCGGAGCAGGTAAGGAGTGCCGCTGGGAGAAGTGCCCATCATACTGGGGAGCGCTGCTGGGAGAAGTGCCCTTAATAGTGGGGAGCACTGCTGGGAGAAGTGCCCGTAATGCCGGTCAGCCCTGCGCCCGCCTCCCCCTTTCTCCCTGTGCTGGAGGAGCATGTCTTGGTTCAGAGATGCTGCTGCTGCCTTGTGGGGCTCGGCTCGGCTCTCCTGCCATGCCCAGCTGGGTCCTGCTTTCATAAATCTGAGCCCGGGTGATTTAGACACTGCTACACTGCTTTGCCTTCCCTGCTTGCCTAACTGCCTGCAAACTCCCATCCACTAAATCACCTGCCTGAAGGGAAGGAATGCTTCCAGCTGCAGCACGAGGAGAGGAGGGTTGGGAAAGGGACTGGTATGCAAAATGGTTGAAAATGCAAAACCATTAGGGAAAAAAATCCAGGCAAAGGTAAGCTGGGAGTGAGCCTCGCTGGCTGCACTCCCCTGAAAAACACAAAGTGTTGCTGAGGCGGCTGCGGTCTGTGGGATGCTTTTCTGGGACACCCTGTGCTGGCTCGAGCTCAGCTTGTGACCAGCAGCAAACCCTGTACTAAATAGATTGAAGTGCTGCTGATTCACCTGCAATTAAAAAAAAAAAAAAAAATCCTCTGTGGCTCATTCCTTTCCCGTTACTATAGGGCTGTGAGAAGTGGTGTGAGACAGAGGTGCTTCCAAGTCTGGGGTGTGACCCAGGAGGAGGCTGCATCCCTGCCGAGCCACAGATAAAAGACAATTGGTCCTGGAGGCTTGCGGGTCTCCAGCTGCCCACGCTGCTGCTAATGCATATTTCTGTCGTATCCTTGGAAAAATGCTTGGAACTTGCTTGAGAGCCTGTGTGCTCCCCCAGATATATCCAGAAGGATGGCTTGGAGAGGAGCAGGAATAATCACTGCAGACCCAAGATAAAAAAAAAGAAAAATAAAGAGTAATCCTAAAAATTCTCCTTTAATCTTTGTGCTTCCAGACCTAGTCTCCCTTTCATCTAGGACTTTGCTGTTCTCTAGTTATTCTACAGTTATAGAAACCACAAGACTAGAAGAGGGGAAGAAAAAAGAAAAGATTAATTTAATGAGCAGGTAAGCAGGTTTATTATGTAATCTGATCCTTCCTGCTAATTTCCCTGAGCCAATTTGGGAGGTAGAGCCCAATGTTAACTTTGCAGCAGATTGTTGTATCCATTTTCTTCCTCATGCCATTTATCTGAACAATATTAAGGTCCAATTTGCATAGCTGCTTTAAGGAGCAGCACAGAGAGGGCATATCAGCCAAGCCAGGGTGTCTGATGAGAGAAGCATTTTCTTTCATAAAAGTAATGAAAGGGATACTTCGGCTATGCCATAATTATGCAATATAGCAATAGCATCAGCAGCCGCAGCACCCAGCATGGGTGTGGTGACCCGCCTCGGCTCCAGGAAAAGCGACTTGCCCTCACGGGATTCGGGAGCAGATGCTGCAAAGTGAATCCTTGCCATCCAAAAGGAGTTGAAAAGTGGTGAGGATCTGCTGCTGGGGAAGCACTACGGCCTTTCTCCATACCCTGGGAAAAGCCTGTACTGCCTGTGAAAGGACTGGGTAGACCTACAATTATTCGAGAAACATGAAGAGAACCAGAGCGGAGTCCCAAGAGTGCATTGAGGAGCAGGAGGCAAAATGCCTGCATGGAAATGGATAAGCATCCTCCAGCCTGTAGCAGAAGGCTGTCCTGACACTCATATAAAGACTAAGGTCAAGTTTGGATATCTCTATGCATTGGGCATGTGAGCAGTGTCTCCACAGGACTTTGAGATGTCTTGGGCAACATCTTGCATGCAAGCAATGGCACAAAACAGTTTAAACTGGAAATGCAGAAGGGGGTGGGAGAGGAGCATCAAAGTGTCTGGGTGCTGAGCCCGCTCTGGCTCTTCCCATCTTCTTCAAAATATTGGGCTTTCTGAAAATGTTCTGAGTGGTTCTAGCTGTTCACAGCTCTCCAATGTGGCACGTAGGAAGCAGGGCAGGCTGCCATGTGTGCTGATGCTCTGGGTGCACAGGGCTGTAGCCTTGTGTAGGTGTACAGGGATGTAGCCATGGGGAGAAAGGCCACGTTGATGCCGTTAGGAAGAGCGTGTTGCCATGTCCTGGATCCCACATGTCATTAATCCAGCCAGTGAGTAGCCAAATGTGAGAGGCGATCGATCAAGCCTCAGTGGATGCATTTTCTGCCCGGGGCTGGGCCGCTGCCAGGCGGTGAACGCCACAGGAAGAAAGGCCGCTCTGCACGGGCACTTGTGCGGTGGGGGAAATGAGTTATCGTAACTTACAGAGGTTATGTGTCTGTGGCAATTCTCAATGAGCCAGGCGGAAAAGCACTCGGAGCGATAGATGCTCGAGCAGCGGGGTCTGTCTTGCAGGCTGATAAGGCTTTTGCTTAATAGTTATGAACTGGAGATAGGAAACAGTCCCGTGCAATGCGTGCTGTGCTGATGGCTCGTGGGTTTTAGCCTTCCTGCCCTAGAGCAATGGTTTAAATTGATTCTCCTGGGGCCCCTTGTCATCCTTGTGGGTCAAGACCCAGCCCCTGGAACTGAGAGCAGGCATTGGACCAGGCTCAGTGTTCCCGCTGATGTCCCTACCATCATCCGTAGTCTTCTTAACTCTTCCTTCCACCTTCCCCTGCTTCGCAGTCCTGGCAGGGCGCTGCCTGTCCTCACGCAGCTGCTGCGAGGGAGGAAGATGAACGAACGCTTAGCAAACCATTTACCAAGAGGGCACTTCACCACCCGACAGGTGGGTTCATAAATCCTCCAGCCCCTTCCAGATGAGAGAAGATTACTCCTTGCCCTGGATAAGTTCTGCTTGGAATGGAATTAATGGCCTTTGCCTAAGATCCAGAAGGGAGAGGTCCTGCTTACAAAGCCAGGAGCATCCTCCCACACCACACACTGGCTTCTCCCCTGCTCTGGCGAGTAGATCACCCACTGAGCCACCACACTCCCCTGCAGAGGCAGGAGGAGAAACCCCAGCCTGATGGCTCCTTGCCATGGGCACAGGCGGTACCGGAGGTGTCTCCGACAGTCATGCTCTGCTCATCTCCTGGGCTCAGGACATGCTCCTCTTGCTTGCCTAAACTTCTCTTTCTAATGATGTTTGTTCCAAAGCTGTTTTCTTGTTTTGTTTCTTTCCGTCTGCCACCTCCTTTCAGTCCAATTAGTGCCTCGTTGATAGTTCCTTGAATTTCAGCGATGGCGTTCGTGTGCCCCCTGACTTTGAGGTCCGCCTCACGCACCCCTGGAAGGCACTGTCTGACACATTCCTTCATTTCATCTTCACTTGCCAGAGCTGCCTGGATTTCTCTGAAGTGTTGATGCTGTCTCCGAAGTAGAAAGCTTTTCAATTAAGGAAGTTATTTTTTTAGGTCTCGTTAAAAGAGAAGGGTGGGGGTCTGTTTGTCGTCTTTTGGGGTAATTACTATTAATGGCCTTTCTTTTTAGCAGAGGTTTGTTACCCTCGCAAAGAAGGGGAACACTGGCAGGCACCAGTGCAGGGTGTGTGTGTGTAACTGGAAGTGATGGAGAATGATGTCTCTTACATTATTTCACTAGCAGCAGAACACATCTGAGGGAATACGCAATGGGGATGCGGACGGGTGTGCTTCCCACCTCCCAGCAACTCCTGCCATTGCGTACACTGGTGCAGAGCACTGCAGGGCTGGCGCCTGTGTGCAGGGGAAAGGAAGAAGCTCAGCACTGGGCATGGGAGAAGCTGGTTCACGCCTCGATCTCTCACATCTCCTTCTTATCTCTGGAAACAGGCAATCTTCCATTTCCAATGAAAGCCTTTTGTCCCTGTGCAGCCCCGCAAGTGCATCAAGGAAAACTCCCTGTAACTGAATTTCAGGCACAGCCAGGGCAGGCAGATAAAAGCTCGCCGGAGTCTGCGCCGTGCAAACCATGCACCAGTCAGTTCCTCCATCCTGGCCTCCCCCCTTTCCCCACGTGTCAAATCTCCAGCACACCACCGTACGTGACCCACTTTTGTATCCAGAGCATCCACTTCTGTTTGAAAGCTCATAAAGCTGCAGTAATCCCGGATGATCAAAGACTCCCATATCCACCCACAGGTATAACAAAAACAACCAGGAGCCTGGAGGGAGTCTGATGGAAGAGGTGCTCTGGGCAGAGAATGGTACAGCGCATACCCCTCAAGCACCAAAGGCTCGCTAGTTCTGCTAGAGCAGAAAGCAGAAAATGGGACACGTCCCTGTGAGGCTGAGGCTGAGACCTGGGCTTCCCTGGGAAATTCAAGCTGAGCAGGATGACTGCATATGCTAAACATGGGAAACTCCACTGTCCCTTGAAAGAAAGAACTGAATGAAGTGAAAAAGCTCAGCAGCGGAGCTTTGCAGAACATGATAAGTGGGCCCAAGGCTACCTGGGAAGGAAGGGCATGCTATTTGCTCTTATGGTGCTTTCTTGTGGTGAGCCCGTGGTTTTGTTCTGCTCTGAAGAAATCAACTTCCTGAGCCAAATCTGTAAACTGAGTCTACGCTTAAAGAAATTAAACTCTTCCCATGGTCCTGTGCTGCTAGAGGATTAAAAGCATTAACAGTCCAGTGGCTCTTCAGTAGGCACATCTGCATAATCTTGCTTTCCCCAGTCCTGAATGGCGATGCGCTGAACCTGCCCACAAATGCTGAATGGGGGGCATCCCACTGCCCACTCTGGTCTGCGGCTCATCTCACCTGGGGAAATCCTGGTTCAGGCTCTCTGCAAGTGCAGGTGGGAAGGCAGCACCGGCTACCTCTGCTTCTGCTGTTGAGGAGTGCTTTGCTGCAGCGACAGCTGGAGAACTACTTCATCGTTTTATTTTTATGATCTCTTTAATGAAAGCTGAGGCTCTGGAGAAGGATGGGGAGGCCTTTTGGCGACCCCACCAAACTCTCTCGTTACCCGTCAGGGATGGGCAAACACCCACGCTGATAAACACTCGACTGACTAACAGACGAGGCTCTACATCATAAACATTGCCTCCTGGTTTGCACTAATTGTCCTCCTTGTCACCGCTCTTTGCAGAGTGACAAATGATTTGGTTTTAATGGAGATCAGATTCCCCTGTCACTCTTAAGTAATCCCTCTAAGCCAAGGACGAGTCAAGTAGACAGGACAGGGCGTGGGGGGGAGCAACCCTGGAAAGCAATGTTGTTCCTTCTGTACCGGTGTCATCCATAAGAGCTGGTCCGTGCCAATTTCCCCCCCAGGCATATTTTCCTAGCCAAAGCCACTTTGTTTCCTGTAGCAGAAGCAATATTTGTCCTTCCCTGTGTTGCAAGACCAAGTGAATGCTTGACAGAATTAAAAGGCAACTCATTTAACACTGATGCAAGAGCAGCAGTTAGATTACCTGGGAAACTCATGGCCGTAGGGTAGTTTTCCAGTAATCATTTGGTAAGGACTGCAAATGTGACTGGTGTTACTTTTGCAAGTGGTCTGCTAGACCAGAAGGTGGCCAGACTTACAGCGTTCAAGAGGTGGATGCATGCCCAAACGGTCCCGAAATCTGGGGTCTCGCTTGCAGGATGAATTTCTGCATGCTTGGCTCTTGAAACTAAATATTACAGAAAAAAAGCATCAAATCCCAAGTCCTCGGCTGAAGGTAAAAAAAAACCCAATCTGTTATATATGCAGCAAAGACCACGTCTTCCTGTGTCTAGGAGGGAGTGTAGCGGCAGGATAAAGTCCTCCATTATCTCAGGCACTCACACAACAGCTCAGAAGAGTTTACAGAAAACCTTCATCTACCAGAGGCCACAAAACATCTCGTGGCACCTGCTACAAACTTCAGAACTATAGAAAAAGCGAAGCATAACAGATGTGTGGCAGCGAGAGCAGGAGAAAGGAAAGCGTTGACCTTAGGCCCTGGCAATAGCAAGGAATTTCTTCAGATATAAAGAAAAAGGAAGTACTACCGTGATCGCTTGTTAATGTGGTCTGAAAGAAAAATTTCTTCTGAACTCCAAATCTGTCCATTTAAGCATAAGCTAAGGAGCGGGACGCGGCTCTGAGCCACTGGTGCCGCACCAGCATCAGCGCTCCTTGGCTTGCATCGCATCCTGCCAAGACCAAGCCTCAGTGTTTCGAGGACAGCAATGAGCAGAGCAGCCAGAAACCAGCAAGCAGGAACCTTTTCTGCTGCTTATCTGCAAAGGCCAGGAAAGGAGCCGCAAAAGTTGGCATCGATGTTCCCCTAACCTGGGAAAAGTGTGCTGGGCCATGTGCTGGTCTAGCAGGACAAAATGGTTGTCACATCAGAGACTTCACTCTCCCTTGGGAAACACAAAAAACCAGAGATTTACCTGAAAGGTTTGTCAGGAAGGAAATCAAAGAAACCCCAAACAAACCCCTCTTCAAAAATGATCTCAGTGAGTTAATGATGTAAGAAGACGACTGCAAGATCCAGCTGGGTGAAAAAAATCTTCCAGCTGAGATTTGCTAACAGCATCCCATAGCTAGGAAGTTATTAAAAATCTTGCTCCAGGGAAGGGCCCCCTCTCCACATTACCAGCTCTCATTGCCTAGATGATGATTCTGAGATTTTCTGAGGCATTTTCATTTCAGTAAAGAAAACAGGTGGGGGGG
>JAVJGG010000082.1:7462229-7519002 GCA_035590195.1 Aviceda cuculoides
TTTTCTGAGCCATTTTAATTTCATTAAAAAAAACAGGTGGGGGGGGGGGTGTGGGTTTGTTTTCGGTTTTGTTTTTGTTTTTTTTAAAACCAAAACATTCCCAACTTAGTTTCTCTGCATGATTTTCTTAGTCTCTATTTTTTAACTGCTACTGCAATAAAATAGAATAGTAATTTCCTGTGCTGAAATGGTGCGTTTCATTTTGGGGTGCCTTGCAGACGTGTACCTCCACGTACCACCAACCTGTAGCCAGCCGTTGGCACAGCCTGTGGCTCCTGCAAGGCACAAAGCGGCGTTTTCAGCAGAGTGAGGCATGAGGGGAAGAGTTTTGGGCAAGCCGTTCTGTCAGTGGGGAGGATGCAGCTGCCTGCCCATCTCTTAGCAGCTGTGTCAGGCGGAGTTTGAACCCAAAATCCAGCTGCTGGGAATGCATTTGTAGAAACTGCATCTACTCTGCGCTCTTCTGCTGACATTGCTGCACTGGCAAAGGTGGGAAGCAGAGCGGTGAAACCAGGCCAGCAAAATGTTTCATGTAGCAGCACTTAACCCAGCAAAGCTGCAATTAGCAGGAGTGTCCTGCTCATGTGAAGTAATTTTATTACACTATTTTAGCAGGCGATGTTGAGAATATGACCTTGTACATGCTAAGAGGACACAGCTGTGTCCCTGGTAGAGCACGCTGGAAAAGGTGACCTGCAAGGGAAGGGAGCAGGCTTGCTCTTAAGACATCTGTCTTCCACCACATACAGTGTTTAAGAAGGAAAAAAAAAAAAAAAAGATGTGAAATGATAGCATTTGGCCACTCTGAGGACACTGGGGGAGGAGGAGAAGAAATCAGTTGAACTTAGTGGAAATAAGGTCTGCTGGTCAGCTGCTAGATTGCTATAGGAGCGATGCTGGAACCAGCCCCTGAGGGACGGCAAAGAGTCTCTAAGGCTGAGGGTCCCCGGGAGCAGCTGAAGACCCTTTTCCTAGGGGCTGTCTGGATGCTGGGGCACGGGCTTGTGCTCCCCAAGATCCTGCCCAGCCTGCCCTGGTCCTGCGGGTGGATGGGCACAGGAATTGTCCTTTCCTGCAGTGCACTGGCCCATAGTTTGGCTCCTATCCCCTCTTTAAAGCCATCACGTTATTACATGATCACATCATACAAACCAAACATTACCAAAAGCCAGATCGTTAACAAACAGACTGGGAGATGAATGTGTGCTGGTGGGACCCCCCCCCTCACCAGCTGGCCTCCTTATCTGCTCTGATCAGGGCAGCTTGGTTCCTGGACACAGAGTGGCATCTCAATTACCTACCTATTTCTTTATCACACTGCTGGAGTAATCAGGGTCCCAACCTCTAACCGCTAAATATCACTTGAAGTCAGAGAGACAAACATGCACTAATTACAGAGCAAAGGCAGAGCCTGGCTCAGGAGCATCGCTCCTCCACAGGTACACAGGGCCAGCTCTGCAGTTTCCCAGGGACCTCCACTAAGCCTACTGGGGAGGCACACCAGGCTTTGGGAGGTGAAGCGGGTGAAATGGCAGAACAAGCGCAGGGGGCTTGGCACTGGCTGTCCTATGAAACGGTGGGAGCTTGGGAATAGGAGGGTGCGGTGCGGCTCCCTGCCCTCCCAGCAGGATCTGGCCATGAAAAGCAGCTGCTGCAAGAGTTATGAGCTGCCCTGCTCTGTCCTCTGCATCCGGGCTGCACGTGGAAGGCAGCAGAGTCCATAGCCGTGGTTTTTCCCAAAAGAACTGTCCTCCTCAGGAGCTGACAAACACACCTCTGGTGAGGGTCCGGAGTGGAGCCCTGTGTCCCTCCCTCCCTTGATGGTAGCTGCAGCTAATCCTCCTTAGATCAGCCCACCTAACCTGTTGGGCTCTAAATTGCTTCCTGCTGAGCACCCATAACACACAGGTTGGGGGTAACTTTACTCCAGAGAGCTAATTAGCGCAAATCTAGGCCTGGTAATTACAGCATGATGAGAGCCTGGCTGCTGATATCTCCGGGTAGATAAGGCACTAGGAAGCAATCTCTTAATGCAATGGCAGTGATTGTTACAGCTTCACCTCCATCCTGCAAAGCCTTTAGGAAGTTTGCTGTGGGGCACCCTGCTGGTGCCACCATGGCTCCAGGAGCAGGGAAGGAGCTGCAGCTGGCCGTGCAGAGGATGGATGTTGCCCCATGACAGCTTCTGTGTGCTTCAGCCTCTGCACAGGCATGGACGTCTCCTTGGCTTGCAAAGCCCACTCTTGGCCCTCCTAGTGGTAGGCAAACTTCAGCAGGCAAGTATTTATCTGCTGGGGCGTTTGCACCATGCCTGGTGGGAAGCAAAGTTGTTGGAGAGGGGCATGGGGCATTTCTGCAAACCCCAGGAGGAGGGACGTGCCCTGGCGATAAGAAGGCTGGAAAACCCTCAGCATTGCCTTTATTTTAGCTGTGGGGTAGGGTGCTAGCGCTCCGGCTGATGTCTTTGGTTTATGCTTCCACCTACCAGGGGATAAGGATCGGAGGGTCCAGAGCAGATTTGGTTGTGGCGGGGGGAAAGAGGATTTCTGTAGAGGGAAGAGTGCCCAGGTGGGACTATTGGCCATTTCAAGCCTCCCTGCTGTGCTGGATTAGTTTACCTGAATGCAAGTGAAAATTAGGTTAGGCATGCACTTTAGAGGTGTTCATGTCTTTGGAGCTGATGCACTTTTGAGAATGATAACACATCGCCCCATCTGTGAATCTCTGAGTAATTTACAAACTGTCCCAAATTCCTCCTCTTATTCCAGCCCCCAGCAATAAAATGAGATAATTATTGCCATGTTATTAAACCTGAAACTGAGGCTTGTGCATCTCACTTACAGATGTGTGAGGGGGCTACAGCTCTTCTAGTTTCTGTTGGTGTAACTCGGGATTAATTTGGAAGAAGCCCACGTGGGGATTTTTGTATTAAGAAAAGAAAATACTCTCAAGGAAGGTATATTCTGAATTAGATGGGTAGATGACATCGAGCAAAGCAAAAAAATCATCGATGCTATCCTGCAGAACGTCATAAGGACACATCATGTGTGTGGGGGTGTTGCAGCGGGGCCGAAGTGAAGGGCAACGCAATGTTGCAGCCAAGGCTGCTCTGGAGCTGGGCTCTGGGTAGTCAGCACGCGTGAAGTGAGCTGTTTGAACCAACTGGTTAGAGTAATTGTTATGAAATTAGAAGCTGTATAACACCAGGAAGAGAGTAGTAAAGGATCCTAAACCTCCCTGACGGTTCTGGTTGTTAATGTCTGCCTGTAGCTTAATTACACCATCAATTCCATTAAATAGTGCAGTAACTAACTGGAATTTAATGAATACATAGAAAAGAATAAATTGGATTTACAGTGTAACTGATATCCCTTTATGGAATCAGAAGAAACTGGAACAGAGATTCAATTTCTGCTATGTAAAATTAGAGAAATAAATAAATAAAAATTAAAAGCCTGACCCATAGGGGCAGTGGCTCCAAAGTTGAGGTGCCCTGGGGTGGCACTGCCCGCAGGCTGTGACACCCCACACAGGGCCCAGGCCTGAGCAGAGGCCCCCCAAAATGGGGCACGAACCTGGCAAGTGTAGCACAGCTATCTGGGGGCCTGCATGCTGCCCAGCACCCCGGCTCCCTGGAGGGAGGAGCAGACTGCCCCAGCACTGCCAGGGTGGTCCCGGTGCTCTGCATCTTCCTGCAGGATACAGGCATGTCCCTTTCTTTTCTTGGTTTTTTTTGAACTCCACATTTCAGTGGAAGATGTGTTTGCTTTTTTTGCTTAACTAACCACATGCTGTTTGCTGTAGAGGTGTTGGAGCACCCAGCCAAATTTCCTCTGTGTTGGCAAGGAGCAAACAGTCCAGTGGAACACACGTTCCAGGCAACAAGCAGTGTTTGCAGAGAAAATCCAGAGGCATTTCAGCATGTTCAGAGCTGTTGCTTCATCGAGAGGGAACACTGACACCGCTTGTTCTGTCTCGTGATAAATCCCCGCAAGAGAGCTGCGGCATCCTGGGATAACTAAGGGAGGGCTGTACGCTGCTAGGCAAGCTAATGCTGAGCAGCACATGATGCCAGTTTTGGCATGAGACGAGCTGTCTCTGGTGAGAACCACAACAGGTTGAGCGGGAGAGTCTGTTGGGAGGGTACGAGCTATTCCCGTAGCGAGCGCACTGCACGGGCTGAACTATTTTGCTTTACGAGGTGATGCAGGTGAGACCCAAGTTACTGGAGAGCATCCCCTCTTTTGGCAAGCACGTTCCTTGTGCTGCTGAGTCATCAAGTGGCAGAGTTAAGTAGAAAAGAGAGGCTTTCAGCCACTCACCCCTGCGCCTGTGGATTTCCCTGGCTGGAACAAGCCCGGGATTGCTGTGCCCTCCTCCCTCTCAGCGATGAACCCACTGAGCCAACGGTTGCTCCCGTTATCCGGGCAGCGATCCGCCTATTGTCAGCGCTCGGCAAACACGCGAACAGCAGCAGCAACCCACGCGGGAGGGCAGCGTGCTGGAGGCGTCGCTCTGGGGCTGTCAGTTCAGCCTCTCTCGCCAGCGCTAACCACGCTTTCCAATTATAATAAAGCACAAAGGGAGCTCAGGCAGAAAGGTAACAAGCTGTGCTGCCGGAGAGCAGCCTCAGCTGAAAGCTTCAGTCTGCAGAGCACCAAAACCACGGCAGGCTGCAAATTCTCCCTTCTCTGCTGCTCTTCCATCGCGGCCATCTCCCCAGCCCTGCTTCTGTTGGCCTCTCCACAAACTGCTCCAGGGCTCCTTCTCAGCAGATGACACAGGATTTTTTTTTTTCCCTGTAAACCCAGTTGAAATCATTGTTTGCTGACAGCTTGGCCTCCCAGAGATGGCCGAGCACGCCACGTAGGCACGTGTAAAAATAGGTGTGCTACTCCACATGCCTCCTCCCAGGGCAAGCAGAGCCGAGCGTACCCCGAGGGCCGCGGGCATTGATCGGGGGACACACTTTGGCAGCTCTTGCCTTTGCTGCTTGCTCTTCCCTGCCCGCCTTTGGCATGTGAGCTGCGGGCAGGAGGGGTGGCGTGGGCAGCAACCTTCCCCTACCTCCCCACTTCCCAATGATATAATATCCTTCTTTCCCCATATGCCTGTAATAAGGCCGGGATGCAGAGAGTGAACGGCAGTGACCGATGCGAGGGGCTGATTGTCTGTATGGCGATGCTGAAAGGGGTCGTGACTCTCTAAGTGCTCGTCAGGATGAAGGATGACAGCCCCAGACAACGAGACACTTCCCTCCTCTCCCGCTGCTAATGAGTGCTCGGGCGGCCAGGTCTGCCAGTGGTTTTAGTTTCTTTTCCCTCTGTTATTTTGCTCCCTATTTATTTGTTTAATTAATTTATTTATTTTAGGTTTCTCCCTCCTTTCCCCTGCCCTCCATCCTTTCCCTGCCTCCCCTCTGGCTTCTGCAGCTATTTGTGTTGGATCCCAAGCAGTTAGCGCTCTGAAAATTTAATTAGGCACTTGGATGAAACCCGAAAGCTGAGCCTCTGCCGGAATTGAGTCTGCAAGGGCCCCCTCAGCCACTCTCTCCTAAGGGCACATGGGAGCCCCCCCCCGGGGCCCTGGTGGCATGGCCCGTGTCCTAGGGGGGCATGCAGCCACCTTCAGCACCACCAGAAAATAGCTTTTGTTCCCAGAGGAGGAACTGGGATGAAAATGGAAGCGCATGTATCAGAAAAAGCCTCTCCCCAGCTGCTTTTCCCCCAGAACAATCGGGAGAATTAGCTAGAGGGTAGGGGCTAGCAATTTCCCTGCTGAATTGCTGGCAATCAGCTAACCAGCAAAAAGCAATGGATATCTCTTCAACATCCAACGGCAGAAAGGAGAGGGGGGGAATGCCTGAAGCCAGCGAAGCAGGCCCAGGGGGAGAGGAGGAGCAGATCTCTCCAAACCTGTGTTGTTGCTCTTCCCTAAAGTTTTGCTTTCCTGCCTTTTTTTCCGATGCCTTTCAGAAATGAGCTTTATCTGGCTTTGAAGGTCTTCTTCTGGGGACGCTGCCTTTAAAAAAAAAAACCTGCAACCCCGGCAGCATCTTTCCCCAATCTGCTGTGACACAAATGAGTGATTCTCACGCGCTGTTGCGAGTGCCTTTCAGAGGCACAATGGAAGGTTCCCTGACAATGTCATCCGGCTGTTCAAAACAACCTGCACGCCACTCGCGGGCCCACGCATTTGCACAGCACTTGTTCTCCGCTGCGATAAGGCATGTTGGGGTTTTTTTCTTCCCTACTCTATTTGAGAAATAATTTTGGTCTTTTAAGTCCCTACCTTTTTTGATCGTTTTTTTTTTTCCTCCTCCTTATTACTGAACAATAGGACTTGCCCTGCCTTTATTCATTATGCAATCTTGCGTTATAGGAGCTCGATGTCAGCAGGGAGCGGATGAGACGGCTATGGGAGGGATGCAGCAGCACCCATCAGCTGAGATGGGGCTCCAGCCCCCTGGGCATCCCTGTCGATCGCCCCTGATAAAAAGGTGGCTCCAGAACAGTCAATAGTGAGGAGACCACATCAGCCCCCTCTTCGCTATCTATTAAATGAGTACATGCTTGAGAAAGCACAAGTACTGCCTTCCCCTGGCATTAGCACATAAAGGCTTGGAAGTGTGAGCAGACACTAATAAATTACTTATGAATTGACAGTTTGGGTTTTTTTTCCCCCCTGTAAAACAAGTAAAAAATACACCAGGCTCTTTCTTGCCTCTCTCTCTTTTTTTAAATAGGATCAGTTAGACAAAGGGACTCCAGTGTGAATAAATGCAGATTTATGTCCCCATCAGTCAGATCCTTAAACCTCCTAAGTACTTAAGACGTATACATTTTAACGTGAAAAATTACCAGGTTTGTCTAAAGGAAAATTTCTAACATAAAACAGGAAACTCATTTGAAGGGAGAAATTCTCCAATGAAGCGAACCCAGGCAGTCATAAAAAAGTTAAACCAGGCATAAAGGGAAATGTCAGATGTGTGGGAGAGCCAGATGTCTCTCTGTTTTTTCTCTTTTTTTTATATTTTTATAACCTAGATCAGATTATAGAAGAATATATGAATGTATCAAACAGGGAGGGGTATGCAGCGAAAGGAGGAGAATTTCGCTTCCAGCCTTTAACTTGATGTAATGCGAATCGCTCTACAAAGAACAACATTTTTTTATTTCTAAATAAAGCACTTTAGAGTGACACATTTACTGCTGGCAAAGAATTACTCAAATAAGAGACATTGTCAGCTATTTATTTTAAAAGCTTTTTTTTTGGAGTTTGGGAAAAAAGAAAAATCAGAACCCCTTCCCATTCTTCTCAATATTCCCTTAAAAGCTTTCAAATAAAGTGGATTTTTCCGCTTCTAAGTTGCCTTTCTGGTGTTTCCAGGGGTCTGCAGGCACAAGGGACTCTCACGGGGAGCCCAGGGGCTTCAGGGATACGTGGGGGCTGTGGGGGCCGGCGGAGGGGCCGCAGCCCAGAGAAAACCCCACGGGTCTCGTAAGGAATTTGCTGAAGGTTGTCCAACTGGGTTGTGCTCTTGCTGCTCTGCTAAGTTTAATTATTAAGATATTTTTCAGGCTTCCCGCATGATGTGGATGGCGCTGAGCTTCTGAACCCCGAGACAGCTCAAAAGCAGCCTCTGCGCCTATTTCCACTGAAGCTGGCATTCCCAGCTGCCTGTTCCTCGATGCCACCGAGGCCAGCAGTGCCTCTGCTAGCAGCTTCCAGGAGAGAAAGAGAAATGGAGACCCCGAGGCTTTCCCAGCTGGGAATGCAGCAACCAGTAAATAACACGGCGCACAAGTTGAGCAAAACGCTGCACGCTGTGCCGTTCCCCAGGACTTTACAATATTAAATGCACAGTCACTCATATATCTATTTGTCCAAAGCAGTGTGAGTCCCAGGAGCCTGTTGCTAAAATGTGCCACGCTAATTTGTTTCTGGAGGAATGGGAGTAAAAGCGGCAAAGAGCAGAAGGGGTGACGGTGCCTTTCCCGGGACGTGTGGGCAGGGATGCGACGGGGTGGGATGGGGCCGTTTGGGTCCACGCTGACGTTCTGGAGCTCAAGTTTGGCATGAGAGGTTTCAGAGTGTTGAGAGACTTTGTGAGATGAGCGACCCCATCGCTGCCACGTAGCTCGCATGGGCATGGCCACACTGCCTGCGCTGCCCGTGCAGGGGAAAGGCGCTCGGGGTGCCAGGGCTGGCAGCACGTCCAGACGTCAGAGCAAATGGCCAATGCAATGTGAAACATTTGGAAAGCCCTGATCTTTCCTACAAAGTCAGGCGGTGTGAAACACCTCATTACACTGCTCAGATGCTGAGCCCTGTCTTTAACCAAGGCCTTTTAATGTCAGTTCCTACAGCCGAAACGGCAGAGCATTAGCATACCCGTCAAGGCTTCCCAGTTCACCTCTCCTATGAGCACAGCTTAAGCACCTTTCTCAGCATAGGGCATATTTCTCCTCTCTCTCTTGTGAAATAAAAGAAAAGGAAAATAGATCTTTCCACGTCAGGCTGCAGAGAATCTCACTGGTTGCACATGGGGTGGTTTTACAACACGGCAAATCTGCTTAACCCCACAGAACTGCATCCCTGTAGCACAGAGCCAGCATGGCTGGTGCCGTTGCGCAGAGGGAGCTCAGGGTGACCCACTTTCATGACACCTGTAAACCCCTGTGGGCTCGGGCCTCAGCCTAAGGGAAGGAGCATGGAGCAGGCGGAGGTGTGGGAGGCCAAGACCTGAATTCTTCGCTACATACTTGACTTGCCCTCCCCTCTCTGTCTACCTCCAAATACCCTTTAATTCATCTGTACCGTTTTGTATCTGTTGTTTCATGAGCTTTTCATCTCAGCTACTTTCTTTCCCCCGCTAGATTATTCCATTTCTCTTGCTTTCCCGCTTTTCTGTTCCTTTTTCTCTATAATTGGATCATTTGCAGTTATAGGAAGGATGAGAAACAAAAGGTATTGACGACCCAAGCATCCAAAATTATGTGTCAAGCTCAAAAAAAAGGAGATGAAAAGAAAATCTGGATCCTCTTTCTTTGCATTCTGATTTTTGAATCCGCAGAGCTCATTAGTTTCCCATGTTCAGGGCTTTTTCTGTGTCTGTGGAAACTAGAAGCTTACTTTTAAGAAGAGCTGTAGCTGGTTGACTCCAGCGGCTGGGGAATGGTGAGAAACAGTGATGTAAAAGCCCGGGGTAACTGTTCAGCATTAAACCCCCCTTCTCTTCGTTGGGCGAAGCTTTACATCAGGCCTAACGCTTTTCACATGGCCCTTTAAAAGGATGATCTGTTATCCTCTGGAAGAAAACGAAAGGTGTTTTTACTTCTACTTGGAGAGAGTGGCTCATCCCTAATTGGGCAATGACTTCTGCCAGGGTGGCACCGCACAAAACACTTACTGCCAGCAAAACAGGCGCTCCCAGCAACTCTGCGGCTGCAATTCCCAACTTTCAGCTTCATTTGCTGAGAAACCGAGTCAGTGCCGTTCCTGCCGAACTGGGGGTTTGGCAGCTCTGTCTCCAGAGCGTCACTTTTATCAGCTGAAGCCCAACAGCCCTTTCCTGGCACACTGGTGTGGAGCCGGCCGGGGTGCCCAGAGGCAGGGACCGAAGGTGGATGCTGGCGCAGAGCGGCTGTGTTCGGGACAAGCTGCCAGTGTCTGACCAAGGCTCAGACCAATTACTGCTGGCATGAGCCCAAGCCATCCATCTCGGCAAATTTCCCTCCAGGGGCCACCCCATTAGTAGCAAATAACTAATTATTGATGTCAGCTTTAATAAAAAAACATTAGTTGAAAGATATTTCCCCCCACCCCCCCGTAACTTTCCAATGCTGTATAAATTACTGGAGTCAAAACTAACTTCTAAATTGAGTAATTCCAGACATTTGTCAGACTCCAAGAAATGCTTTAATTAGCATTGGTTAATAAAGTGTTTAGGTAATTAGGAGAACATTTGTCCTGCCGCTGTGGGTTTTTTTCCCTCTTGCTTATGACAACTCAAAAAAATTAATTGGAGTCCAGGCTTCAAGAGTTATTGGACTTTATTTATTTATTTTTTTTTACTCTTCCTTTGTAATAAAGTAGTGGTGAGACTATTAATGATTACTAGTGGAAGTCGTCTCTACTGTTCGAGTTTGGAAAGCTTTTCCTCCTCTTGCTGGCTGTTTTTTCCGGCCTGGGGAGCACAGTGAGCGGGAACACGCTGGCTCTCGGGGGACGGATCAAAAGCAGCCGCAACAGCTGGTTCCCCATGGGGTGCCAGCAAGGATGCGCTTGGGGAGCATCTCTTGTCTGCGGCAAACGCGGCAGTGCCAGTGACGTGTTTTTCTGGCGCTCTTCCTGGGCCAAGGAGGCAGGAGCCTCGCTTTGCTTCCAGCCCAGAAGCCTGTCACTCTGCCAGAAATCGGCATTTAAAGCCTCACCGTCCCGCTGCACCCTCACGCTGCTGCTGACAGCTGCTGCGAGTGGCGATGGTCCATGGCGTGCACTACAGAAGCCATTTCACGCTCACATCTTGTGTTAGCTTCAAAAGGCTGCCCGTGCCCATCGCCTGGCTCCAGAGCAAACAACTCCAGTGCAGTGCTTTTCCACTGGGTAGAATTTTTCCTTTTCCCCTGTCGGGACAATTGCAACCCTCAGCAGACAGATTTCCCCCTTCTAATGTAACTGCTCTTTCATTTTGCTCGCCAGCTCTGGGTGGGACTGCGGGAGCAAGGGTGGTGGGGAAGGAGTTAAGGGCAGCCTTGGCTGGTGAAGGACCACAGCTGTTTGCTGTGAGCAGAGATTTGCAGACAGGCTGTCAGGAATTAGGGCCTGCCATGGCTATAAAGGGGCTGGTGCTGGGGACAGGAGGGTCCTGACTGCTGTGGGGGAGGTTTGTGTGCTGAGGAGAGCACAGGAGCAGAGAGGAAGGCTTTTTTTTAGCAGCGATTGATAACAGGGCTGCAACAGGTAGCTGCTAGAAGACCTGTTCCGCTTTCTCAGGACAAGGTGATGGAGACTGCAGGGCAGTGAGCGAGCCCAGGAGGTGAGCATGGCATTGGGCATGGAGGTGAGGCTCTTTGGTGCTTGCTGGGTGCAGGCTTGTCTCAAGGTTTCCACCTTGCACTTGTGCTGTGGGAAGCTCTTCTCTACTCTTGAAACAGCTTCTTCTGCCTGTCTGTGACTGGCTCTCCTGCAGCTATTTTAGCAGCCAGCTTAAACCACCTCAGCTCACTGGGCTTTGCTTGCTGGAGAACAGAGGTGTCTGACAGATGCTTATGCTTCAGATTTTAAAAATTTCAGGGCTGGTTAGTCTTGAAGATATATTTGTGGAAAGGTCTTCCCTTTCTGAGTTTAAAAAACCCACATGGATGTACTTTGCATCTTGCAAACTGTTTTTAGTGAGAGCTGAAACCCAATGCTGCGGCTCTCAGCGGGTCCCGGGACCATGTCCTAGCGGAATGCTTTGCATTAGTTACTGCATCTCAGCCTTTCCAATCAATACATTAAGTGACTCCGCAATTAATTTGCGTGTCTGGGTTACAGAAGCTTAGGAACAATGAGAAACACAGGGTTTTCTGGTCTGGTTTGGGCTAATTGTGAAGAGGGGTCCATTTGCACAATGCAGGCAGCCCTAAACCCCTCTGACTTCACAGTCTGGGAGGCTTTACGCTCACTCTGCACCAAATCCTGGGCTGTCGGGTTGTGGCTTCCTCCTTGGAGGAACACTGGCCCTGGTGGCTCATCCCCTCTGGGGAGAGAAGGGCTCCAAGAGACTGCTTGGCTCTGCAATGCCACATGGATGTCCTATCTCCAAGCCTTGGGTTTAGCAGCTATGGGCAACTGGGAGGGATGTGAAACTCTGGAAAGAGTCCTGGCAGGGAAGGACAGGGCTCAACTTGCAGCCCCCATATCAGCCAAGCAACACATAAAGACCTCCTGGGGAGTTAAACCCAGCACTTTCCTGTCCTTTAACCCATGGTGATATGTCACTGATCAGCACAATTGGTTCTAATAGCTCCCCAGGTAGATTCAGGAGAGCAACGAGTTGAATGTAAAAATCCCTTTATTATTGCCGTTTTGCTTTTATATACCCATCAAGCTTTCATATTTAATCTCCTACATCACAATAGCTGATCATTTTTAACATTTGACATTGATAAAGTGCCCGCTGCTATTATTCTGACATACTATAAAACATTACACCCATTTGCAATAGAAAAGGCAAAGAATCAATACTCGGCCCCATTTTCCAGCGTGGCAGTAAATCATGGGGAGCCTAACAAATTGTTTTAAATATAAGCACCTTCAGAACCAATAAAGAACCCAACTGATCCCTGTCCATTGTCATATCTATCAAACATATTTTCTGTTAAATGGGTGTGTGGGTGTTCACCCAAAAAAGGCCAGCCTGCCACCTTGGTCCTCCAGGAGAAGGTCTTGAGGGGTGTATTTGGGGGTACTTGTGGGATGTGCTGTAAATTCCTTTGGGCAGCTGGCTTGGATGGCAGGGGATGCCTTCCAACTTGCCTCTGGCAAGGGTGAAGGTTAGTAAGCCCATAAGCTAAACAAGATTCAGGAGGTGAAGTGCTTCACCCAGTGGTACAAAGAAAATTAATGCTCCTGATTTGCCCCAGCTTCACAGCTGGGCTGCGAGGTCAGTCCTTTCTGTAGGTGTCACAGAAAATGGTCCCAGATTGCTTATCTTTTTATGCATTTGTTGGCAGAGAGCAGTGAACTCGCTGTAAGCGAAGGCATCTGTGTTTTCCCCAGGCGTTGCTCCTGGGGTTGGTATTGCCACAGTGCATTTGCAGCTGGTGCTGTGCCGTATCTCCCAGCAGTGCCAGTCGCTTGCTGCGGGCTGGGGACCGCCGCACATTGGGGTGCTTTTGGCATGCGCCTGGGTGCTGGGGCCTGGCCGCACAAGTGCCTCCATCAGGCAAGGGCTGTGTTCCCTTGGCAGAATAAGGTATCACCTGATATTTCTTACGTGGTTGTCCCTTCTTGTAAGATCTGTGAGCTTATTAGTCCCTGGGTTTACCTGCATGTTTGCTTCACCATGAGTCGTGTGCATCCCTGTGTAACCTCCGCCTATCCATCTTCTCCCCTCTATACCTCTGCGTGGTGGGTGTTTAGCCACAGAAAGGTGAAACGAACAAAAAAAAGCATATAATTTTTACATCTGAGGTGATGTAAACCTTGTGTGCATGGTTTGAAAGTGTTTTTGGCACATCTGCTGTCAAATAGCTCCTGAATAATATGGTTTACCTGGGTTGACTGATTTATAGGAACCTGGCTCCCAGACCCCAAGGATGACATTTTAAACACATCTTCCTTTCATTTGTAAGGGATTAAATGAAGGTATTTTGACAAGATTGATCATATGGAGGTTCAGATGATTTCTCTTTGCGGCTTCAATCTATAGCATGTAGAACTGATAGAATATTATTGTGTCTCATTAAACTAATGCATGGCTGGCAGGCGCCGCTGCATGCAGGAAAACAAATGTTCGGGGAGTTCCCTCTGCCGAGGCCCCCCCAGAGAGGTGACGGCAGCAGGGGCAATGCGGCTCCTCGCTGCTGCTCCCGTGTCACCTCCTGTCGACTCCTGCGGTGATTCGCTTGGTCCTTTATTAGGTATTTATTCAATGCATGCTCCTCGTTGCTGCCCTCCGAAAGGATTGCTCCAAGCTCAGTGGTGCCATTAACATCAGCTGGGAGTAGGAGGCAGGTTCCAATTCCTCTGTTTCTCCGCAGGAAAGGTATTCCCTCTTCAGCTGCAATGTGCCTGTTGTTCTCGCCAGTAACTAAATTTCAAGAGGGGGCCACGTCTGCTGCTATGCACTGGTGCTGGTGGGGATGCCCCAGGAGTCTAGTTTTGACTCTCAAGCCCTCATCCTGCAAAAGGTTCTGCAGCTTTGGGCAATGAGGCTTGGTGGCAGGACCAGGTTTGCCCCTGTGGGATGAAGGGTTTTTGGAGTTTATACTCTTTGTTTCAATTTCATTAACCTTGTGACCACTGTCGTAGGCTGTCTGCCCTCCATAGCCTTAGGAAAAAATAAAGGCAAAACCCCGTCTTTAAAATCGCACAGTCAGCTTTAAGCCCAGAAGCCCTGGAAGACCCTAACTGGCTTGTTCTTGCTCCAAAAATACTCAAGCCTTGCAGTTCCTTTGGCAGAGGGAGTGGTAAATCACTGGGGACAGGGAATCACTGGTCTGGCAGATGCGAAGCGCTGCCTTAGACCCGCAACGGGAGGAGCGTGGCAGTGGGATGGGGGTCTCCAGACCCCCGCGGGGTTAGTGGCATTTGTAACACCTTGTTAAGGTGCTGCACAGAGAGGCCATTTAAACACCAGCACTTGGCAGCCTTGGATGCCATGCCAGACATCTGCCCTCCAGTGCAGCTTTCAGCCCGAGTGTGACTACAATCAGCTTTTAAATTGTGTTCTCTGAAATTGCTGCTGGTGCCAGCAGGACTGTTGGGAATGGAGTAGGAATGTGGAAGGAAAAACTGTGTTTCTTCCACAGGCTGAGTGCAGAGTCACCAGAAGGCTTTGCAGGGCTGGTCTGCTCCCAGTTCATCCCACCTGACTTGTGTTTTTCTTTCTTGCTAAGTCATTGCCATTGGTGACGTTGCCCTTAGGCACGCGGCCAAATGGAAAGGGGAGAGGACTTCTTTGCTATCCTGTTCTTGGCTTGTAGACATGACTTATCTCCTTCCTGGCTCCGTCCAGGCTTAGGAAGCCATTACCCTTGGATGGCAGGTGAAGGCAGCAATCTTGTAGGTATTCGCTGGCAATTTGCATTGCTGCATTATGCATGGGTAGAAAACACAGAAATAAAGTACAAGGAACAGGAAATCATTGTGGTGTTTTTAATCTGAAAGGTGAGATCGAACTGCTGTTTGTAGGCTCCCTTTAATGGCTCCTCAATTGGTAATTAGTGTTATATTATCACATATCTTTAATAGAATATTGATGCTGTTGGCAGAGATATAATCCCAGTGTCAAGAGTAATTCCCCTCTTTCCAGCGTGTTGCACTTATTATATACGGGCCCAGCAGAGCTGGTCATGAGGCTCGGCTGATGCATCTCAAATCAATTAGATGCAGCACTTCACCACAAGTGACTTATGGTACGTCAGAGAAGTGCATATTAATGATTTGCTTTGGGAGCGTGAACTGCCATCAAGGAGGTGCCGGCTTGGTCTGACTACCACCTCCTGCTTGGTCGGGTTTGAGGAGAGCCTTGGGGATCCAAACCACATCCTGGATGTGCAGGAGCACGCCTTCCTCGGAGGTATGGCAGAGTCAGGCAGAGCTCTTGGTTCATTTATCAAAGTGCCTTCGCTTTCTATTTGAAAGCAGGTGAAACAATAATAAATACCAAGCAACGAAAGTTAATCTCTATCCACAGCATTGTAATAAATGAGAAGTTAAACAAAAATCAATGTGGACCTGTTAATTCTGGCCAGCTCCCGAGTCCTCTCTGGAGCTGAATTCAGCCCTGGCAGGATGTGGCAGCCAGCCTCTTCCCCTGGGGCACAGGCATCCTCTCCGTGGCACGGGGCACTATTCCCCCAGCGCTGGGAAGCTACACCTTCACAAGAGCCTTTTTCCCTGCAGCAGCCTTAGAGGTCTCATTTGGCAATGAGCATCAGGCCCTCGACTTATTTAGCTGAGGTCATTTTACTACTTTTACCTGGGGACTATTAGAAGAAGAAGATTCCTTAATGAATCACGTTCCGTCTCTTCCTGCTGTGCATGCGTACAGGCACGGGTCAGAAAGATAATACAGTCCTCCAGCAATCGCCTCTCGAACAACAGCAAAGGGAAATCGGGACCAATGCTTCTCCCGATATCTCCACCCGCTGAGGACTGCGGTGTTTCTGGGTCTCAATGCATGCTGCTCTCCCTCCTTCCCCTCGGCAATGAAAGCCAAGCACACCAGAGCCCTCCTTTCCCCTCGCTTTTGTCAAGGATTTCTCAGCCATCTTTCAAGGGCACTCACAGCCCAGGGGCGGTGGAGCACAGACAGCATCCTTCAGCCTGTCTGATGGCAGCGATGCCACAGGTCTGGTGTGCTGGGAAAGGCTTTCTGCAGGGGCTCCACTGTCACAGCAGGAACATTTAACTCTCTGCTTCTCCCTGTGCTCCGCAAGCCCACAGATGCACAGCGAGATCCCTGCTGGGACTCCAGCCTTTATTTCTCCCCTGGGATGGCTCCTCTGTTGCCCTCTTGCCAGGGTGGTACTTGTAGCTCTGATGGATGTGTTTGCGGGAAGAGCGTTGCATCCCAGTGGAGTGATGTTGTGCGTGTTCCTGGTACAGCATAATGTCAAATATCAATCATGCATGATAAACACAGTTTGAAAGCAAAGGACACTTCAGGAGAACGGGAGAGAGGAATTTCAGGGCTAATTCAGACCTCGTGAGAAACCTGGCCCCCCTGGACCAGGACATGCTGAAGAGGTGACCCCCAAGAGTGGCTCCTGGAGGAACTGGGTTTCTGTGCAAGCTCAGCACCTTTGTTCTCCCCTGGGAGGAAAGAATTTGATTACTGCAGAAACCATTGTACCGAGACAGCCGTAAACCGCCCACACTCAAGACCGCTACAAGCACCCCCAAACCCTGTAAACTTCTGGGTTGGTAAAATTGCTTCTGGGGAGCCTCTCAGGACAGCAAATACTTGGCTTTCCACAGGACCTTAAAAGTCCTTCTCCAGCTCTTGGACTGACTCTCCCTTGTCCCCCCGCTTCCCTCCACCAAGGGGAGCTGCAAACCCATCTCAGAAGGGAAGATGGTTCAAGCATTGGGCTCGGGCTTGGGCTCCTATTCTGGCGACAGCGTCTTTCCTCCGGAGGACATCCCTGCAGCCACGGCTGTGTTGCTTCTAGAGTGGCCCATGCACCAGCCTGACCCTCCCTTCGGATCCAGCATTGCTCACTCCTTTACCCACGAGCACCGATTTAAAGACGACCCGTGGATGCCTCCTCTGACATCAGCCTGCGCCAGGCCACCTCAAACAACCTTGGGCCAGAGCAGGCACGGTAAATCTGCTGGGGCTTTGCCGCTTCCATTTCCGCATCTCCCTGATTTATTTCTTTTTTCCCTTTCAGTGCCTTCACCCTCAATTAAGTAAAATAGCTTAGTATGTGTCTGCATTACAGTCCTAGTCCCATTGACATTTACACTTGAGCATGGTTTTTTGAAGCACCCTACTGTATGGGAACCTTTTAATAGCCTTGTTTCCATTTTGTCGCATGTCAGTGCTGATGACAAGGTACAAAACTCTCTGGGAGATGGAGCGAGGAGGCCACGTGTGCACCAGCTGCAGAACCCGCTCCTCTTTCTGCAGAAACCCGCTTTCGATCACTCGTTTGTCGCTTGTGCTTTCTGGAAGACTTGGAGGTATATCGCCCAAGCTCTGTGGATATGAAAGAGAAAGCCTATGAAAATAGATTGTAACTACCAACTCTGAAATTCAGCAGGCTGAACGCGTTTGTGCCGTTGCCCAGCGCACGTGGGGCACATGTCACGGCAACGTGTGGCGCACCAGCTCTCTGCTGCCAGGGGATGCAGTGCGGCACGGCGTCCCATTCCCATCAACCCCTAGCGGGATTTAGAGCTCTTGGAAAACTTGATCTGTAGTCTTGAAAAAAATGCTGGAACTGGGATATGGTGGATGGGACGCACTAGTGGGCAATTCTGCTTCAAAACGCTCCCAGTGAGTTTCAGAGTCTGGACGTATTTAACTTTTATTTTAACTTGCTGCAAAACAGCAGCAAGCAAGAATCTTTTCTTCATAGACACAAAAGTGTCTGTGGCGAGGTCTCCCGGATAATGACGGTGATGCACATTAGCATATATTTTCTTGAGAACTGAACTGTGATAAGGCTAGCCTTGAAAGCTACTTGGAGCATTTACAGCTTTTATGAGGCCCCCCAGGAGAGAATAATCTTAAAGTACTGCAGACGCTGCTTGGAAGAACTGTGAAAAACATTCAATTTAGGAACAATTTTGCCTTCATCTAGCTATTTTTTGCAAGCGCTTGCTCCCACCGCCAATTGTTTCCCTGCCCGGATCTCCTCTGCCATGGCAGTGGGTCGCAGCAGAAGTGACTTTGATGGCCCAAGCAGAGAATTAAGAATTTGGACAGGGAAAGGGCAGCAGCGGGCAGAAAGCTTCAGGACAGAAAGCGGCGTCTTCATGCAAATACCTCTTTGGAAATAAGAAAGAGAGGGAGAGACATGCAAGAAATCAAAACAGCCAAGTTGTCTCTAAACAGCATGCTTTTCATACTTTTCCAGGAGGCATCAGTGGATTTCCGAGTCTACCCCAACGCATGTGTCGTGTCCTATTACCCCATCCTCAGGATTCTGTAACCATGTCAACCGGAAGGGAAGACAAGGAAAGCAAGCAAAAAAAGGAAAAAGAAAAGGAAAACTCAGCCTGAAATCCGCTATCTTTTGGATTATGCAAAACACATGAGTACCTGATCCAGCTTTCTAAATTACAGGGTTTTACAGCATTCTGTTTATAGTGGGATGTCACAAGTTGTAATGATCTGCTATATCATTATGGGAGCAGATGCCAAACTTAGATCTCTGCATGTTTATAAAAAGGCTCTCGCTTGCTGTAGTGCTGCAGAGAGGTTTCAGAGCTCCTTGGCAAGTTCGGAGGACGGGGATAATGTTTGCCCAGCGGCGTCTGCGTGCACAAACACAGCTGCGAATGCAGTGGCATATGGAGCTGCTCCCCCTTGCATGCGCAGGCAGGCATGGGCACAGGCTGCTGCGAGCGGTAGTGCTCTGCCAGGCTGAAATACCTATCCCATCCAGGGGTTGCCTTGTCTGGTCATTTAATTACAACTGCACTGCCACCATCATTATTTGATTGTCATTTTTCTATTGCTTAAATACTTCAGTACAAAGCAGGAACAATCCGTTCTGGCCATATTCCCTCTAAGTAAATGAAAATGGCAAGTCAGGAGACTCCGAGCAGACAGCTCGGACCAAATATAACAGGCAGAAAATTCCTCTAGCTATCTGGTAGATAATTTTTAAACGGTAACAACAGCCATGAAAATGAAGAGCGGTTTAATTGCCTGAAGCCATATAAACGTCCCCACTGAGTAGTTTGCTGCACCTCAGCTCAAGCGTACAGGGAGCTACACCCAGCAGGCAGAAAACAAGCCTTCAGTCTGGCCTTGGCTTTGCTGTTGGCTCACCCCAAGCCTTGGAAATCATTGAGTGGGACAACCTGGGAATAGCACCATGCCATCTCCGTGCTGCTCCAGGGGCGCTGTTGGATTTGCATCCCTTGGAAATCCCCCCCTGGCTGCCTCAGGTGAGCAGAGGAAGGAGGAACCGCTGGTGGCTCAGGGGGCTCACGGTGTTATTCGCAGTGCGGGTGCCAGCATCCAGCACCCCGTATCTCCTGGGCAAGCGATGGGAGGCTTATGAAAATAGCAACATCATTCCCTGCACGAAATAACCCAGGAGGAGCAACAAGCGGTGCCCCTCTTTGCAGGCGTTTGCCAAAAAAATAAGCGCGTGCCTGAATAGAAAAAGAAATAAAAGAATTCTTGGAGCTTGTCTTTGGGGCGCAGCAGCATGAATGGCATGTTTTATTCAGTGAGGAGCAGCTGCACTACCTGGAGCAGAAATTCAGCTTGTTGAGGCCTAATCTAGGTAGATCACTGAAGCTTCAGAGAGTCTAAACAGCCAGAGAGCAGATCTCTTCTTTGTTGCAAGCAAGATGCTTCTGCAGCAGAGGTCGACCTTCTGAATTCATCTTGCTCAGCACGACCCCGGTGTGTCGGCAGTGCAACGCAGAGCCTGCCCTCTGAGAGGGATTTTCATGATGCCGGGACCCTCGGGGGTGCAGCTTACAGCTATGCCCTCCACAGTCTGATACCCCCAATGCCTCGCTTTTACCGAGGCGCTTGTGCGGTTCCATTGTCTCATCTGCAAGCCTCCTCTGACACCCCAACCTGTGGAATCAGGGCAGGACCCCGAGGACATGCTGCTGTTCCCAGCCTCCGGCTCAGCTGGAAACCTGGGGCCAGCACTCTGCTGGCGCCTTGGCTGCTGCTCCACGTCCTGGGCAAAAATTCTGGGTGCGTTCAAGTCTGCAGCCTGCCTCTGCTGCTTGAGGTCAGACAGATGAGGTCATGACACGTTTTTCTTCTCCTTTCTTCTGTGTGCTGGGATTCAGAAGATAAAGTTAGTAAAATTCCTCCCTTTCAGGGCAAAGAGCAAAACTTGCAAAGGCAAAAGCCTGGCAAATAAAATCCCTCACGCGCCTGGAACACGAGGCACTGGGCGACGCGCCAGGGCTAGGCTGGAGGGAGGCAGGTGAGACCCCCCTGGTGCTGAGGCTGCCTGCGCGTCTTGCTTCCTCCTGACAGTTATTCAAGGCCCACGGTGCCTTTTGCTTCCCTGAGGATTCCCCTTCCAGCCCTCGAAAGCATGTTAGCAGAGGGATTCTCCTTCTTCCCCGTGACCCCGGCAGCCTCTCCCCGTATTATCTTCCTCTGCGCAGCCGAACAAATAGAGAAGCAGAGCTAAGCCGTCCTCCCTGCTCTTGCTCAAACTCCCAAAGCACCGACAGCTCCATTCTGAACCATATCTTCAATATTTCATATTAAGCACGTGCCAAGCCTGGAGTTTCTCTTCACGATTTTGACCCGGCTTTTTCTATTTTTAAGCTACATCTCTGTTGGCCACGCAGCAGCACACGCTGCTCCCAAGCTGCACGTCCCAGTGCAGCTGGCGGTCCTTGTACGCACCATGGAGCCCAATTCTGGCTGGACTGCTGGGTCTGTGGTGGAGCAGTTGCGTTGGCGGGGATGGACTGGAGAGGATGGGGCACAAAGCCCGCTCATCCCGGCTGGGACGCTGCATCCAGCAGAGACAGGGGCTGGCCAGCGCTCACCGCAAATGGCTCCCAGCATGAAAAATGATTTAGGAGAGATGGTTTAAAAGTCAGGATGATTAATGTATGTGACTTCGCTGGCATGCTGGAAAGGATAAATCAAGATGCAATGGGGAAGCAGGGCATAAATTCAGAGGGTGTCTGCATAGGGGTGGTGTGGAGGAAGGCAAGGCTTAGCCTGGGCGGCCCCTGACGCCTTCCTACCAGCTGGCTGAGGCTGCTGCTGGTGAGGATGAAGAGGGTATGTGGTTACCTATGTGCTGCTCCACTGCTGGGACCCCACGTGCATACGGAGGTTCCACTCACCAAGGGCACACAGCATTGCGCAGCCAGGTCCTCTCCCATGGCATCCCGATATGGGCACACCAGGTTAAATTATCTGCACAGGAAGGATCCTGGAGGTGTCCTGGACCCCCTTCCAGAAACCCAGGAATAATCAGTGAAGATGAAGGAAGCAAAAGGTCTGTGTGTCTGGAAAAGGAGACAAGGGGGAGAAAGGGAGATTTCATTACTGAAATTTGCCAGAGAGAGTCTTTAATAACGTAATTCATCTTTCTGTCAAATACGTCACATTAGTGTAGTGAAAAGGAACTTTGAGAAGATGAATTAAGACTTAAATACATTAAAATGACTTAAGGAATATTTAAATACAATACGATTTATTTTTTGTGTAGGTTTGTTTCAAGCCAAAGTGTCTCTGCCATTTCAGAGGCCAGTTCAAAGCCTGGGAAGTAGTATGCGGCTGTGCATAAGCAATGCCACTTCCACTAGAAACGAGTCTTAAATCAGTCTTTTCTTTGGACCAGAGATAAGCTGGATGCAATTAGCTGGCGTGGGACCGTCGCCAGCAGTGAGTGCAAAAGCTGCAGAAGTCCCCTGCAAAGCTCCTGCGTCCCCCCTGCCCCTCACAAGCAAGGGGGATCTTGGCAAGGGAAATGTCGTGCTTCAGCGTTGGCTGCTTTTAAATTCCGGTCCACTGGCAACCTTCACCCAAACGCTTCCACCTGCTGCTTTGTCCAAAGGGATAAGCATTAACAAGGGCATATTTACCTTACTGCATGAGAAACACCGCCCTCCTTTGCTGTTTTCTGAAAAGAGAAACATATCTCAATTTATCACCTCTGAGGCTGTGATTCCATATAGCACCAGGAACAGCTCGTGGATGGTGCTGGCTGGGGTGGTGCCAGCAGCTGGGGGCATGCAGCTGTGCCCATGCAAACTGGCCCTGCCCCTACCAAGCACAGCTAACCGGGCTGCAAGTGGGCACCAAGGAAAGGGAGAGCCCTCTCCTCCTGAAACACTGCTTCTGTTCTGGCTCTGAACAAATGCATTTGAGAAAAGAGAGGGGGGTGGGGGGGATAAGAAAATTACCTGGAGCTGCTTCTCGTTCTGCAATGTTAGGACTAAAAATAGCTCGGCAGAGACTTTCTGCCTGTGGGTGCTGTGCACGGAGTAGGTGCCCTCTCCTCCCTGTTGCAGGAAGCAGAGCGGTCCCTGCTTGCAGTTATTTATTTGTTTATCTGCCTTGTGGCAGGGGCTTTGGTTGACTTTTAGGCCGCTTTTGCTTCTCAACCCCAAGTGCTTCATCAGAGAGAAGCCACAGGAAAATGCTGAGAGTAATTCAGCTTTGAGGAAATAAAAAGTGGAGGGGACGCTGAAGCACAAAACTCAGTGAATGCAGGATGCGCCGCGCTGCAAAAATTGAACTTTCCCTGCCATAGAGGGCTCTTTGAAAGCATTCAATTATCTCCCTGCACCTGTAGAAAATGTTGGAATTGCTTCCCAAAGTCTTTAAAGGCTCTCTGTATAAAAGGCACACGGCTGCTCCGTGGCGGAGGAAATGAAAAACCTTCAACAGCAACCTGTTTGTGTACCTTGGGAGAGACAGGTTCATCTGGAAATGTCCGTGCCTGTGCCCGCCTCTTTGTCCCGCTCTCCCTGGAGCCCGGTCTGCTCTCCATCCAGCTCTCCCGGTGGATGCCCAGTTTGCACAGGGAAAAGCTGGCATAACTCTGCTTGGGCAAGGAGGGAGGCAGAGGACACCTGCCCCCAACACTTGAGAAGGGGATGAATAAAAGGAGAGGCAGACGTTCCCTGTTGCGCTAGCGTGGGAGGGTGGGACCGCTCGGGGACGGAGAGCGTGGGCAGGTACATCTGTCCTCTCCCAGCACTTCGGCAGGTGTAAGACTGGCATCTGTCTGAGGTCATGAAGCTAAATGTAGCTGGATTTAAAGAGGAGCCGCCTAATTTTATGATCAATAATAACATTTGCAAGCATGCCTAGGAGACAGAGGGCTAATCAGCTCTCGCGCTGAGGGTGGCGAGCTAATGGCTGGAGAGGTCGGAAAGGGTTTTCCCCGTGGCACGCGGCTGCCCAGGTGCCTCTGTGAGCAGTCACAGTTTCACCTCCCTCTGAAGCAGGGGATACCGGCTGCTGCCGGGGGTGAGGTGTCAGACCGGACGGACCAGCGTGCCACTCAAACCGTGTCTACATAATTACATTCAGTGTGTGGCATCCGTGCTTCAAAGCCACCCTGGGAGAGCCGGAGGGTGACGACTGTGGCCAGAGGGGAAGGGGATGCACAGAGCCCTCCCAGGACTCTCCCAGCCCAGGCTTCCCTGCTCGAGCAGCCTGGTGGGGGGATGCACCCGCCGCTCCTCCTGCGGCATCCCGCGATAGGAGAAGGCGAGGGGAGGAGGGGGATGTTCTCTCTGCGCTCAGACTCAATCTCCTCTGAAAAGCGTTTTCTCAGCCGGCCTCCCTATCCCCGATGCTCGGCCGATATCGCGAAGCCTAATGGAGGGCAGGGAGGTTTCAATGCTGCAGAAGCACGTAGCAGTGCTCTCGGTCTGGGTGACCTTCGTGCTGTCAGAAAACGTATTCTTTCTGAGAGTCCGCGGGCTGCAAACATCCCCCACCGCTGGCTTAAATGAGACAAGAGGCTTTCGCTGTACGGATAATGTCGTTAGGGCAAACTGGTTTTCTAAGATCACAATTCTCCAACTATTAAACCGCAGGTGCGGTAACTCTGGCTTTGTCTCCTTTCCTAGAGCCGGCTATTACCTGGCACGCTCATTATTATACTGTGCAGAAATCCCTCGGAGTTGTTCCAACATATAATCCATGTCAAAACGCAGAGAGACCCCATTGCCACGCTGCATGCGTATTTATGGAGCGTGATCCCGGGGCGGGGGAGAGCTGGAGCTGGGCGAGGACTCGCACACAGCACCCTTCTGCACCGTCAGTCTGGCCCGCTTTCCCGCTGCCGTCGTATCTTTAGACATAGCCTCCTGCCTGAAATGCAAACTGATGAGTTAACAGATGTGACAAATAACTGGTATATAATTGGTGTAACTTGTCAGAGGCATTCTGGCATGCTCCCGGTTGTGTGTGCTGCAGTCATGCTGCATTTTAGACTCCCCTGATCTCCGACTCCTGTCTCCACAGAACATACAAGAAGGATCTGAGCTCATGTACACACGCACGCAGGAAGAGAGCGAGAGCTCGCACTTGTCTTTCACTTCCTAATCAGGAGGCGTTATCCTCCCCTCAGCCTGAGCTGCGTGGAAGTTGGGGACAACATGACATAGCCTACCACTGCAACATTGCTGAAAAGCATCCTGCTGGGGCTGTACCTGATGCCTGCTGTTTCCTGGAACCTGTTTCCTGGAACGTCATCCAACGTCTGGGGGAAAGCTAGCAGATTAGAGACTACCTGAAAGCAAGTGATTTCACAGGGCTGGAGCGGTGCTTTCCAGGGGCACATCAGGTCCGGAGGGAGCCCTGGGGCTCCTCTCTCCCTGCTGCCCTGCTACGGCCACTGGCCCTGAGCAATCCCTGGCCATGCAGTCATGCTTTCGCAGGCTGCCGAGCGCATGTCTAGCACCTCAGCATAGGCTGCTGCTGCGGTGCCTCCATGGATGGCTCCGTCGCTGCTGGTGGGCCTTACCGCAATGGTGTCTTCCTCTCTCTCTAGTCTAAGCTTCTCTCCTCTCCTCTCCGTCTTGTTTTCCTCAGCAGAAACCCATTAGTGCCTGTGATATATTTTCGGTCAACCTCGAATAAGTTTTCCCTCTTGCCTTTATTTTATGTTCTCTGCAGGATTTCATGAGCTTTAGAATATTTTGCTTCCTTTTCCTATGATGTATTTTATGAGGTTTTAATTATTATTGTTTATTATTATGCTGCTTTAATTGTCTGCTTGGGTCCCTCCGAGCCCTTGAGTGAGCAATTTATAAATAACACTATTTTTATTATTACTATTATTCGCGTAGCTTTCTCACGTTCTCCACATCTCCCCTTTGCCCCTTTCCTCTTTTACAGGCCTATATGTTAAGTTCCTTCCTCTCTTCTCGTAAGTCAGACCTGCTGAACCCTCTCAGCTTTGTTTCCGCACACTTTTAATGCTCTTTTTTCCTGCTTTTAGTGAGATGCTTCGAAGTGTAACCATGCTGGAGGAGTTATTACCGGGTGTAGCCCTGCAGCGACAAAGCGACCAGCCTCAGGCACCACCTTGGATTGAGACCACGCTGCGTTTCCTGTGCTGCCCTTGAGGAGCTGGGATGGATAAGGATCATCGCTCTGCCACAGCAGCAACTGCCTGTTGTTACAGGTGAGAGCCGGGGGACGGCACACAGCTGCTCTCCCCGGGTACCACCCGTCACTGGGGCTGTGTCCGAGGCTGAGGAGCGAGGGGTGAGCGGAGGAGTGGGCTGGGTGATAGGGAAACACTCCCTGCCCTTTGGCTGGGGGTCCCCGGCAGTTGGAAAGGTGGCTGTGGGGACCGGCGAGGTGCAGGTCTCACTTGGGTGCTCATGTGGGAATAACGTGAAGGGATGCTGGGCTGGGGAAGCAAGAGCGGTGGATGCACCTCCTTGCAGGGGGTCAGCTCCTGCCAGGGCTGCTGAGCTACCTGGCAGTGACGTCTGGCTCCTTCAAAAAGGTCGCCGCTTTGCTAGTACAGAAACACCACCTGGGTTTTGCTCTGCTTCTCTGCGAGTGACCCGCTCTCAGCCTCCCCTGAAGCCGGGTACCGCGTCGCAGAGCACTGTGGGCTCCCTTGCTTCGCTTTGCTTTGCTTTGGTGTCTCAGACTCGAAAGGCGGTCATCGCCTGGTGTGGTGGGCAGGCAGGAGTGTGTGTGTGCATGTGAAGCTGTTTCTTTATACCGGGAGCTGCAGTAGGTAGTGCCTGGGTGGCTGGGTTTGTTTCTCCTGTACGGTCTCGACAAATATCTCTGCTAATGAGTTTGCTGGCAGGAACAGCTGCATGGACAGCAGTTTTGAAGTCAGTGCCTGCTAGAAATGAATTTTGAGCTCATAAAGACAAGGGCTGTCAACTGAAGCCCGGTGCTAGATGTGCCAGTCGTGGGAGGTGCGGCCAGGACTGAAATCCCTGCGTGGGGTCAGCCATACAATTACTCGGACAGGCATGGGAGAAAACGGTAAAGTTTTGCTCCCCAACAACCCGGAAAGGGAAGCAGAGGGAAAATGCATGTTATTGTTTGCTTTTGCCGGGCTCCACTTTTGTTCTTCTGTAGGAGGACTAACCTGCGATTGGCACTGCACTCCCTTGGCTCTCTCGAGCCGCCAGGCAGCATCTTCATTCCCCTGCAAGCCCAGGTCTCACGTCTGGCAAATCTAATGAGGGGGAAGCAAATCCAGGCTGGCAAACCACTGTACGTAGCATCTCTCTCTGCGAAGAGATTTTTAGAGCCGGATTAAATGGGGTTTGGGAAAACATCTTCGGGATTGAAGCTACAAATGACTTTTTGATCAAAAAAAAAATGTTCATTTTGAAAACCAAAACTGTTTCATTAAACATGTTTGGGCTTTGTTTGTTTATGTCAGAAGTGATAGGTTTGCTGGGGCCTGGAAATTGAAAACTTTTAAGTGTTCTTCTATCTTGGACTTTCAATAAAAAAAGCAAATGTGTTTCAAAGGTGATATGGAAGAATAAAAACAATTAAAAATTTATTTCCCAGGAGAAAAAGGAAAGATTAGAACTATTGGAGAAAAGCTCATGTGTCTATTTTCAGGCAAACTTCTCTCGGCTTTAAAGGTAGGAGATCGCATCTGGTATGAATAGAATCGCACAGGGCCCTTTTGTGTCATTTGAAGCTGGAGAGGGGAGTCCGCCTAGGGATGCAGAAAGGCTTTGCTGACATTTGACATTTGAGGCAATCTGCCCTTTTCCAAAGGCAAATGCCTTAGAAGTATTTTCATGAGCAGTAGCGATAATCAGGCTGAAATCCCAGCTCCCCTGAAATCAATGGGCTTCTTTGTAGCCACCGTAATGAGGCTAGCATCTCTCTCCTAATCTCTGCCCGGCATGAATTCGTAGTGCCAGCATGGGGCAGGGCTGTCGGAGAAAGGGACTGCGGCGATGCCCGGAGCTGCTTGTCCTCAGCCGTTCGGCAAAGAGCCTCCCGAATCTGTAGGCAGAAAATGTAAAGGAAGGAGTGGGGAGAGCAACCAGGGAGAAAAAGGAACATACTGCAGGGAAATGGGTAAATTGATTAAAACAAAATAATTCCATGTGCTATAGAGGACTAGCAAGAAAGCATGGGCATGCGGAGTAGGACAAAACAAGCAAGGCTAAGTCCAGGCTTGAAAGACCAAAAAGAAAGACAGATCTTATCAAAAATCAAGGAAAGGTGGACCAAAAGGCAGCCTTGATGCTTGAGATGCTGTTGAGGAGGTAGGGGCAGAGCGTCCCCGCTGAGGAAGGATGCTGGACATGGGGGAAGAGCCCCAGGAAAGGGCACAACGTCACCCTTCGAACAACCTACCACCTGGGTAGCCATCCCAAATTTCATGCTGCTTATTTTACACCAATTAAAAATAAATGTAGCTTCTGGCTGTTTTCAGTACCTAGGAAACAGTTAAAGCTGTGTGCCTGGCATGTAATTCAGCAAAAGACTTAAGGACAGGCCATGACCTCCTTCCAGGGCTAAGATGAGTTAGAGCAAACCTCGGGCGCTGCAGCCTGCACTGGGTGAGGGGATCCCTTCCATTTGCATTGCCTGCGAGCGTTCAGCCTTTTCCTGCCCACTGTGCCGACTGTTGGGAGCCTGCGGCAGGACTCAACGTAGCTCCAGCTCCTCACTGGCCTGCTGGGGACTGTCTCTGCCTGTCTGGGCTCAGCCCGGAGCAGCAGCTGCTTTCAGATGTGCCTGGGTCTGTGGATGCGTGCGTGCAGAGCTGATGGGAAGGGCTCTCCCAGCACCCTTTTGCTCATGCTGGGCTGGTCGACCCGTCCCTGTGCTGGCGTGACACCTCCTCTCCGGGCTCTGCCATTTGGGCCTCTCCGCTAACAAAAATACAACCAGTGCCAACCATCTCTTGCAGCTCTACAAAAGGGACCTCTTGGTCCCACTCTGTTTTTCCCAGGCCAACAAAGTGGAAAAATGATAGTGTGCAGCCTGCTGCCAGTGGTCTGGTCTTGGTTGAGGATCCTGGTGTAACCAGCACTGCCAGCCCACAGGTTCCTCTCCTGGGATGGGCTCTGGCTGTCTGTGTGTGTGGGACAGCAGATTCCCACAGGGATGCAGCTGCCCCTTGTCACTGGAGAGCTCTCCTGTGGCCCTTCCCTAGGGGGGATTTTGAGCACCATTGGTAAAAATTCATCATCTTTCATCCAGACAGGCAGCGATTGCACTTCAGCCAGTGAGAATCGCCTTGCCGGGGAAGTGGGATCTGTGCCCTGCCACAACTGAATAGAATTCTCTTTCTCCTACTCGGCGAGTTCTCTGGTTTTCATCCCTTCTCCAAGGGACGATAATCTGCAGGGCATAAGGTCGCTCTCAGCTCCAATTCAGTCGAGAGGGACGAAGAGGAGATGTATGGCAGCTCTGTGCTTTGCTGTTATCCCAGCCCAGGCTGGAGCCTGGGGTGGCTTGGCTGGCACCACCCATGCAAAGCCCGCAGCTCCCAGCGTGTCCCTGAACCTGGCATCAGGAGCACAATGCAAAGGACGAACAGCGGTGGGATCTTGGGGACTGGGCTCTGTGGTTCGGCCGGAGCCTGGACTCATCCTGCTAACAAAAGAAACCTGTGTTTGAAACAAGGCAAAACTGAACGGCCCTTTGCAAAGCGGAAGCAGCTGGCTCAACTAATTAAATGTTAAAAATTCCAGCAAGACAAGCATACCAGAAAACAACCAGGCACGACAGCCAGGATGGAAAGAGTTGGAAGGGATCCGTGCAGCTCCCTGTCTCTCCCATATGTGTCTGTGCAGACGCTGGCACCTGCGCAGCCATGTGTTCCTGTGCCCGTGTTTATATGCTTTAGTGAGCATGTTTCCACGTTGATCCGTACAGATCAGATACCGTAAGGTTGTGCACCCCCACATCACCCCACGCCTTCCGTGTCCACATTCACATATGCATCTGGCCATAGAGACCCGCGGTGCTTGCCTTCCCAAGCCTGCCACGGCACCCGTGCGGGATGGCTGCTGCAGGCAGCTCTGCCTTGCCCGCCTGTGCCAGGAGGCATCTCCATCGGTCTTTATTTAATGGCTTGGAGGAGGGGGGTAAATATTTGTTAGCAGCGGTTTTGCAAATCACCACTTTGCGGAGAGGAAATAAGAGCCATCCATTTGTGCTAGCACTATTAAAGATTTTCTATAAAGTGCCTACATTTCCAGTACAGCTGAATGGATTTCACTGCAGAAAACTGCTAGGACAGAGCAGCACAGCGGAGGAAAATATCATATACAATGATTCACAAACACATAAAATACCTTTCCCAGCTTGTCTATTCTTCCACTGCACAACAAACACCTTGTGACTCACTCTGAATGTATGGATGCGTTTGAAAATGCAAGTTGGATTTGAACATTGTTCATTAAGACCTGGGATTAGTTCATTTCTCCATTTAGCTCCTAAAAACTAGCATGCCAAGTCAGGCTAAAACAGATTTTAAGGTTGTCTTGGTCACAAGTCAGCTCTAACAGGCACGGTATTTTTCTACATCAATGTTTCTGTATTCAGCTTAAAAAAAAAACAAACCAAAACAAGCTTAATTCCTTGCTCCTTGTGTTGAATTAATCAGATATCTGAAGGTAGGTGGAGGAAAAAAATCAACATTTTTCTTGGCAGGCACATTTAATTTGAAGGGCCGTAGCTCTTCCTACAGACAACAAGATCACAACGTTTAGAAGATAAAGAAAGGGGATGGAGGGCATCCATGGAGTGACAGCCATTTGAACGCCCTGCCGTTGGCAATGGCAAAAATCAAGATATTAGTGCAGAGCCAGTAGGATGATTTACAATCACACATTGATGCAGCATTCTTTTTACAAACACATCACCTCCCACCTTGGAAGAACTGTTGATGAAAAGTTGCATCAGCTATTCCGATGCCTGTCACCCAGAAAGCCGCTGCTGAACGCTGCTAGACGTTGTAGCCAGAGCTAGGTTGGGAACCACACAAGGGCTGCACTGCCATCTCTGACCACGATAGATGTTTACCCATCGCTGCAGTGCACCAGGGAGCCCATGTTCGACAGCAGAGATATAAGCACCTTCTCACAGGAGCACGAGCGCACTGGAGAGGAGCATGGTACAGCGGATGGCTGAAAGGACATGAGTCATGCAGCAAAAATGGCCCAAGGCAGAGGCAATGTAGTTCAGAGCTTCTGAATTCCAGGCAAGCTTGGAACTGGCACTGCAGTTACGTGTGAGGCTGCAGCATCCTCTCCCTCCTCTGCCAATGGGGAAAAACAGCAGAGCTGCTCCTAGGTATGTTTAGGCTCATTTAATGACAGTATAGAGCAGTTTGATACAAACATATGGATGACGTGACAGCATTTTGATGGTTACTCAGCTAACAGGTTGTTGTAACTACCCTTCATGATGCCTAATTCCTCATCGGGGATTGGGAACAGCTGTCCTAAGCACGTGGGTAAGGTTTCTATTAACAATGCTCTGCCCATACGAGATGCCCTCTAAGGTTAGATTTCTCCCAGGCTATCAGCAGAAGAAATACCACGTGAGCGAGGCACCTAATTGAAAGCAAGGAAGCGGCCAGCATTGCAATGCTCAGGGTGTCGAACGCTCACTGCCAGCCGGCTGAACGAGCTCTAGGCCAAGGCAGCAGTTCCCCTGCATAATTTCGTAGGACCAATACCTTTGTGAGAAGCACAAGCTGCTTGTGGGCAAAGAATCAAAATTCATAGAATAAATTATACGCGCTAAATTGTTTGCCCAGCTTTGTTGATTATCTGCAGTTAAAAAGTTGGAGAGAGCTGAGCTCCTCCACACATAAACACCAGACGGATGCTTGTAGTCAGGAGGTACTTGGGCTTGGCAGAGAGAAGAGGAGAAATTCCAGCCCTGGAGAGGAGCGGGCTGCCTACAGCCCCCTCTCCCCTCTGGCAGCCCCATCACACAGGCAAATACGGAGCTGTAGCAAACAGCTTGGTGGGGTTTACTACAGCATTACTCAGCTAGCTGCTGTTTGATGGTGGCACTCCTATGTGTGAGGGGGATTTACTGTTTGCTAACTGAATGAAACGAGGTTTATGATATTACCTGTATGTTATAGAGCATTTAATAGTATAAATACAGTCGAGCGTAAGCATCAGAGCAAGAACTCGGGTTGCTCTGTACCTCTTTTCCAGCCCTAATCCCTAGAAATAGTGCCAGTCCTGCAATGGAGGTTGCAGGAGAGGTGCAGAGAACTGCAGGAGCAAGGCAGGGATTTCAGAGACACTGAAATTTGATTTATTTGATTCCATTTTGGCAATGAGGGCAAGGATGATCAGGCAAATACTTGGGGAAAACAGTGTTTTGTAGTTCAAATCTGTGATACATAAACACTGTGAAGATGATCCTGAATATCCAGTCAATTCTCCAAGCTCCGTGCAAGACACCTGATGTGGTTTTAGTCTCATCAAGAGCGTGCCCTGGGTTTGTAGACCAAGCCTTGGATGTCCCGTGTGCAGAGATGAAGGCTCCCACTCCTCGTGCATCTGGCCAACCTCCAACTCTCTCTGCGAAGAGGAGGAAGCACATGGTGGGTCAGTGTATTGAAGGTCTTTGATTGAACCCGATGATGAATCGCAACTTGATGACTTCCTCTACATCAATGGAGCTGAACTGGCTTGGGGAAACTGTTTGATTTAAGAAGAATAGGCCTAATTTTGGAAGTGCTTCACACCCATCAATCTAAGTGAAATTCATTTATCTGAGGCACAGCTGATATGTCTCCCATTTACATAGTATTAAGTGCATCACAATCCTTGATATATTGAAGCTCACAGCAGGGGAAAAGGATAGCATTGCTATCCCCATTTCTCAGACAGAGAACAGAATTTGCAGCGTAATCAAATGAGTCACTGGAGTCAAACCAGCACTCTGCCCCAAGCCCAGAAATGGCATCCACCTCCCAGGCATGCTGCAGCTCCAAGTGAGCGTGGACAAAGCAGCTGCCTATACGTTTGGGCGTGACATACACAGGGGAGCGGACAGAAGGCTTCAAAGCATCTTCCATCTCCAATCTAACACAGTTTTATGAAGTGTTTGCAATAGCGTCTCAAAGGCAGGGTTGGAAGGCAGACTGGGAATCACAGTGGTATCTGACGGAAGACATACTTAGAGAGAAGAGACATATGGCATCTTAAATAACACGAACCTACTCAGTGGTTAATCTCCACTTGAAAAACGTCCAGGACAGACTCGTCCGTCTACCGTTGCACTCCCCACCATGCAGCCTGCTGTCTAAAGATGCAGATGCCGCAGTTAACACCGTGGCTCTTCTCTGCCTCTTCCTGGATGGACCAGCCCCTTTCAAACCGCGGGCCAGTTCAAGACCTCCCCACAATGCAGCCCAGCAGCACTCTCTTTAGGGGAGGACAGAGGATGCTGGCAAGTACCCTCAGCCCCCTAATCCCCACTGCCCGGCTCCCTGGGGCAGCTCTGCAGCCTGTTGCCGAGATGCTGGCCTCCAGTATCCCTGGAGCTGCTCTCCAGTTGCAAGCGGAGGATGCTGGCCTCTCCATCCCCAGCCCGGCGATTCCAGCCATGCAATGGACAGCGTTACACTAGGGAGGAAGCAGGACAAGAGATGACCTGGCACTTGCCGCAGAGTGCTGCTGTTTCACCAGCTGATGTTCCCCCGATGCTGGCCCCTTGCTGTATGCACCAAGGTATGGTCTGGCTTCAGACTAACGATGCTGCTGCACGTCAGTGGCAAGGGGTTTTCAGGGGAACCGAAGCTCGTTCCCCAGCCCTTGCCAGGTCCTGCCTGGGCACCTCTGAAAACTCCAGCCCAAGCCAGCAGATCGAGACACAGAGGCTGGGGAGCCGGTGGAGGCGAGGGGACTGGGACCCTCAACAGCAGCCTCAATTTGTCAGCCTCCTTTACAGCTCTGTCCTTGGTGGCCTGAAAACAGTAGCAGGCAGGAAAAACAAGTGCCTCTTTCCCACAACCCTCTGTGGGCACTTAGGACAATGATGAAATACTCGGGCAATCACGCAATGTTTGTTTAATGCCAAAACTATCCTAGCCACTTTATAAACAAGCATGAGTAATGGGGGAGCAGGGGGTGGGGTGGGGGTGGGGGTGCAGAAGTTTCTCTCTCTTCCTGTTGGATCTTCTGAATATGCACTTCTGCTGTGATTTATCCTTGTTGCAACCTTATCGACTTGCTGGAGATGTAAATCAAGCAACCCAACATTTTACCCGGAATTCCAGTTATTTATACATAGATTGAAAGGGTATAATTATGGCTGCTAAATACAGCCCGGCAGAGAGGAGAGACACAGGTGTCCATCTTCTCAGAGGTTAGGGATGGAAAAGTCCATGCTGGCTTCATGCCCGTCTCTGCAGATTAGAGGCTCACTTGCGCTTTTGCTGCTCTGCTGATGTGGAGTACAGGGGAGCAGAAGCCCTGGGCTGATATGTGGAGCAGGGATATATTTAGTTTGGCAATTAGTCCGTTGGTCTTTTAGAAAGGACCTGACAATGACTCTTTCCCTTTTTTCCATCTCATATGTCCAGCCTGTTCTGGGAGAGGAGAAATCAATGAAACCTATGCGTGATTCTCTTCATCTCTCCTCTGGGAGCCAGTGTTTCTCAGAAGGGGATGTCGTGCTACACGCTTGCTGTCGATGGGTGTTCATTAGCAGGCACGGTTTTTGTGGACAGCATCCACATGCACTGCATCCCTGCTCCCCACCATTTCTAGTGCCTGGGACTGAGCAGCTGTCCGGCAGCGGTGGGGGCCAGGGGCAGGATGGCCCTGCCTGCTGGCTGCCTGCACCGGGCACTGCCAAAGAGTGAGGCACTAATTTTTTCTTTTGCGGTTGGAAGAAGGGAGCAGACACAGGCGCGAGCGGTGTTTTACTTCCCAGAGGAGGACCCAAAGTATCAGGGAAGCAGCAGCAGCAGCAGCCATGGCTGGTCCATTGGAGCACTCCTGAATATTCACATGACATCACTTTCATTAGCTGATTTGCTCTGGCTGTTGGGGAAAAGCTCCTGACAAGTGATTTAGCATCCTGGTGAAAGCACGATGCACTGGGAGACGTCCCTCGCCACTGGCGCCTGGCTGCCAAGCAGACTTTCCTTGCTCCTCTTCCGGGTGCTAAATTAGTCTCTCTCTGCAGAACAGCAATCTGCTGTTAATTAAAGGATACCCAAGGAGGTGACAACACCAGCCTGGGTGAAAAGTAAAACATGTGAACACTTCTCCCTTGTTGTTTGTTTCATCCTGTCGGCTCATCCCCACCTCGCCCCTCACCCTGCAAATTAGAGCTTCCCCAGCCAGGGCTTGCGATGGGGAGGCAACAGAAAGCCGGCGTGCGGGCAGCCCAGGCTGCTCCTGTCCACGTGCTGGCGGGACGGCACATTAAAATAAAACTGTTACATGCTCGAAGGGATTTCAGCTATGGCTGGGATGGTGGGAAAGAGATTAACGGCGCTGCTTCCCCCCTGGCACCAGCTTGACTGGCAGCTTGGGTAAAGAAGAGCCCACTCTAAACGCTCCCAGGGGTCCTGGGAGGAACTCATTACGTCTAGACTGGCAGTAGCCAGCAGTTCTGCTTTGTGAGCTGTGAAACTAATGTTTATCCACCACTCAGATTTAGCGCCATCAAAGGAGTCCGGGGTATGAAGCGGGAAGAATGAGAAGTACATTACCCGGCATGCTACTGAAGTGGACCTTGGTAAGGAGGATGGGAGCGGGACCCTGTCCCGATGAGCTGGCACAGGGAGTAACGGAGGGGTATTCAGGGTCTCCCACCCCCCCCCCCCCCTTCAGCAAGGCTTATTCTCTGATAGCACTCCTGCGCAGGCCCGCTGCCAACGTGGCCTTCAGCTCAAGGCAGCCACTGCCAGTTTCATCTGTAAGTTGCCGTGTGCTTTAACAGCATCTCCCCGATCCCTTGTAATCTTGTTTTTTTCCACCACTCCCAGTCATCTCACCCTCTCCTTCCCTCCCTCCCTCGGCAGCCACAGAGCCAGCAGCAGCCCCACACGCCTGTTAAAGGCTGGAGAGCACCACGGCAGCACCCATGGTACCCGAGCATCCCATTGCTGGGCAAGCACCGACGGTCCGGCAGACAGGCTGAAGCCCTGTCCCTGCAGCGTGTCCCTTGCACTGCTTCACTGGGATGAAGTGCGGTGCAGGGGCCACCACGTGTTTCTCCAAGATGCCCTTCAGAGGCCCAGAGCGAGAGACATCTAAAATTCATAAATGTCAAGGAGGAAAGGAAGTGAGGACAACTAAATATAGATATCCAAACACCTCCTGTAAGGCTACAAAAGGAGCGTGATATATGCAGCCTAAAAGACTCCTTGGACTTGAGCTTGGCAAAGCATTTAAGGCCAGCCTGGTGACTGGGGACCTCAGTGTTTTGCGTGGCTGGGCAGCCGCTGTGCACCCCCAAACCTGTCCTTGCCCCTCTCCAGCGTGTGCTGCAATGCGCCTTGTCCCAGCGGCAGCATGCAGGCATGGGGAAGGGCTTCTCTGGCTGATGCGAATAGCGCCGTCCCACGGGTCTCGCAGGGCTGCTTTTCTAAAGAAGACTGCACAGTTAGACCCCGCCGACCGCCAGCATAATCAATGAATGTTGCTGGTGGGTTTTCTTCGCAGACTGGGGCTGAAAGCAGGTTTCAGGAATTGCTCGCAGCAGCCTGTCTGGGCAGCTGGGGGAAGAAGCCTGAGAGCGGTTGTGATGGGAAGCGGCAGCGGGAGAGCCAAGCTGTGTGCCCAAAGAGATGATTTGAACTTCTTTCCAAATGTTTTAAAGGAGGGAAAAAAACATCGGTCCCCGGACCGGCTTCTTCCCCGATCATCTTCCGCTGGTAAACATATGGTGCTGGCTCAGGAACCGTAGGGAGGGGTCTGCCACATCCCATACGTCGTGCCTAAGTATATGGCTGCCTGTAGCTTTCCCTCCAAAACACGTTCCCGCTAGAACCCAGGGTTTCATCAGCACTGCAGGTTTGCATGGGAAGATGTAAGTGAAAAACCCCTGACGTTTCTGAGTTGAAATTGTCTTTTCTTTCTGTTCCGCAGGAAACTTCACTGTTTACTTTGCCATTCCGCTTGAAGGGGAGCAAAAACGGGTCCTGAAATGTCTGGGCGTCCTGTGGAAAGGAGATGCTGGTTTTTCAAAAGGGAACTGCATAGCAGAAGTACCTGAAACCCCAAAAGAAATCCAGGGTTGTCAGAGTCTTCAATATCTCTTTTAATTGTTACTCTGGTGGGATTTTCTTAGAGATTATATTTCCACATTGATAACTGTTATCACTTTATTTTATAGTCCCAGCTATTTGCAAGCTGGGAATGAGCAGGGTTGGTGTCGAGCAGAGTCTCCAGGACATGTTGAAAAGCAGAAAGCGCTGGCTTTCATCTGCCCTGCTTACAAGGAGCACAACGTTGTCCCCAGTGCTCGCAACCCGGTCCTGGCTCCCCGTGACCTTACGCCCGTCCCTTGCAAAGGCTGAACACTGAGGACACACTGAAGTCAGCCAGGCGACTGGCACGCTTCATGCCCAAATGCCATGCTAGGGCAGCGCCTGGGAGCTGCAGAGCTGACTGCCTCACAGCACTTGCAGGATCCGGCCCTGGTAAGTTATATGGCAATAGAGCGAGGGAAATGGGATGCCAGGGACGGCTCGCTGCAAAGCACAGCCCGTGTCTCTCTAGTCCCATAATTTTTGTTGGGAAGTTTTATCTTTTTAATTTGTTACATATCATGCATCGTCTGATTAATTATTGCTTCTCTGCAGGGAGGATGAGAGTTTATAGAGCAATATAGCATTAGTGTTAGCTTTATACACCCTCAAAGCCCAGAGGAAGCTCAGCAGAGTACTTATATGATGTTCTGTCGATAATAATGACTCAGCATTTGGCCGGTTCGTGGGTATATCAGAAACGCTTTATTAAAACGTACACAGTATATGCATCGAACATAAATACAGCTGAGATGCGGAGCGTGCCGTGCCGCATACATATCAGTCGGCGCCTACGCTGGGGCAGCCTCACTGGGAGAGCTCGGGGCTGGAGCCACTCGCTGGCACAGCCCTGCCTGCCTCTGCCTCTGCCTCTCCCTGCCTGCTCCATGAATCCCCAGCAATGCAGGAGTTTAATTGCCATGGTGGCCTGGGACGCATAGAGCTGCTCGGCATGTCCTTCAGCTGCGCGAATGCAGAAATAGCCACAATAAAACTCCATTTACAGCCACAACTCTCCATCAGCTGAGCAAGAGCCCTCTCCCTGAAGAAGCCTGCTCATCCAGCAAACGATAGTAAGTAGGGTGTATAACTGATTGGGGAAGGTACTGCAGCAGGACTAACAGCAACGAAATGCAGTTGAACATTTCCAGCGCTGAGTAAACCATGTGTCTTCATAATTTGATTGTGCCCTGGTCCCCCAGGTACCTCCCAGCTCTATTGAACACCGATGGAGTTATTTAGAATTATAAATAATATTACCAAAGAGGGTCTGCTGGGTAAACAGAGTCGGTGTATAAATTGTTGGCGTGCGATATCGATTGTTCTGAGCTGACTAATGAATTATTCTGTTTAAGGGGCCAGGGAAATAACGCTCAGTGTTTTCAAGGCAAGGGCCCTTTGAAGAATTTTCCCCCGGCATTGCTGGGCTTTGTTGTCCCGGCCAGCGCAGGCACCGAGCGTGGGCTGCCAGCAATCGCCCCGCCGCCAGCCTGCGCGGCACAGCCGGCGAGCCTCTCAGCGGCATGCAGCTGGGGCGAGCGGGCAGGGATGTATTAACAGTGGGAGCTTGTCACGGGCAATTCGCAAAACAGTCCCCTAACCTTCGATCCTACTAGCTTCATCCTTTCCTCCTTGTTTCTCATCTTCCCTTCTTCCTTCCGTCTTTACACAGCATCTTGCAGAGAAGGGACCTGATGTGAGATTTGTGGCTGCTCTTAGAGGTGCACCAGGAGCCTCACTGCTGCCCTGGCCCTGTGCCAGCCAGCCAAGGCTTCCCACCGCCTTCCCACCTCCTTCCTGGACCGAACGCTTTTCCCCACACGCAGTGAACCTGGGTGCTTCTCCCACCTGGTGGCATTTTGCTTTTTTGGGGGCTGGTGTCTGCTTAAATGAGGTTTTTCCCCAGAGACGTATTAGCTGCCTTAAGCCCTGCCCCAGGACAAGGAGAAATGAACCATCCTTTTTAACAGAACTTGCTTTTTTTCTCCTCACCTGCATAATACATTCTGTTAAATTTATAGTTTTTCAATCCCTTTGATGTAGGGGACTCAAAACACTTCCTCACTAATCTCACGCAGCAGTGCCTGAAACGCTGGAGGCGCTGGCAGGGGATATGGCAGGGAACCAGACAACAATTATTGGCGTTTTGGGGGCTGGGGCAGCATTAAAAGACAGCTAATTTTAAAATAAATTATACCATTAAACCGCTTTTGGTTCCCCCCCCCCTGCTTTTTGGGCTACAGGCTCACTAGAGAAGAGGCAAAGCCAGAGCACCCCAGCGGAGTGGCCACGCTGGCTACAGAGGAGCTCACTGCCAGTTTGCGGGCAGGAGGAAGAGGAGGGCAGCTTTGTCTGGGAACAAGCCCCTGCACTGGGCAAATGCCCACCAACCGTAGCAAATACTTGTACAGGGATTGACCCATTCAAGCCGGTCACGCAAACCTCCCTCGCAAGGCACTTCCTGTTTAGTCATCAATAGCCCGCACACTCCACACCTTGCTTCCATCTTACATTTGGCATGCATTTGTCTTAAGTTATTCGAAGTTGAAAGCAAAGAAAAATGGTGCTGTAATTCTGCCTGCCACCAATTCAAAGATTTGGGGCTTTTGCTGGAGGAAGAGGAGTGCCAAAATGTATGTGACCTAGGGCCCCGCATCTGGAAGGCACCTTAAAGCTTTACAAGGAAGCTTTGCATAGAGCGTAATTTGCTGTTAGGAAAAAGCTGAATTGCTAGAATAGCATTTTCCTGCCGCCGGCCCTGCCTGAGCTGGTGCCCACGAGTGCTGTGCCGCGTGTCGTGCTTTGGGGAAGAGCGGTGGAAGCCGCCTTCCCTTCCGAAGGGGGACGTGAACTGAGACATCAGCCTGTCACCAGAGCCCCTTCCCCGGTGGCTGAGGCTGCTGTTCCAAGGGCAGAACTTTGGCTCGCCGTAATTAATACTGATTTTGCCGTAACACCTTGTATTTTAGCGCATTATCTTTCCTCTTTTCCACCCTTTAAGCTGTGATTGCTACTCCACTTTATAAAGGAAGCCCCATTATTTTCCCTCACAAATAGAGCGGGGTCAATTTTCACAGCCCCTTTGCCACCCCGTTAAACATTACTGAATTCACCACTTCTTACCAATACGGCAGTATTTCTTTCTCTGCTTGCTTTTCCTTTCTTCCTAAAGCTCAGGAAGACACTTGCTCATAACTGTGGGTTTAGTATCCAAGATACCTAAGCATTTGCTGAAACTTCAGCAAAAGTTTAAACATTGCCACATCTTTACCAATGGGCAGGATTAGCCACATCCCTGGCTTAGCATCTTCCCAGAAGTCAAGTGAGCTTATTCGCTGGATGGGCTTTGTTTAGTTACTGAAGGTCTTAGGAGCTCCTTAAGGATGCTCACCCATCAGCTGGGATCAGAGAACGCGGTTCTCTCCCACAAAGGGCTTTGCCCCGTGGAAACGCGTGCAAGCCAGGCTCTGGAGCGGGATGCCTGGGACCACGCTGGACTGCGGGAGCATGTTCTGACGGGAGCCTGGCTGGATGAGTGTGCATGTTTGCTCTGGGTGCACAAGGATGGGAAGGAGTTAAACCCAGCCACCCCAGGACCTTCATGTCCAGCATGATTCAGGCCATTTAATTAGTGTCCCATGCTTGGCATATTCGATAGTGTTTTCCCCCCAGGGAGAAGCACACCAGCTCACATATATTGCCTGTTATCTTTCAAGTACTCAGAGCAGAATGCTTTTTCAGTAACCTCATCAAAGGATAAGCCAGGATTCAGATAAGCTTTTCAAGGAGGAAGTCAGGGTTATAATTTTCAGAGACTTCTGAATGTCACCTCCAATTTTCAGCTCTGCCGTTGGAGCGGCCGTTTTTGGAAGCCACCCAGCCTCAGATATTGAAATGGGTGACCTGTGGACTCAGGCCTCCTCAGTTCCTGGTCATCGTCAGTCTGGCAGATCCTGGAGTTGAAAGTGCTTGAGATTTCTGACTTTATAATAACGCGGTTTCTCAGAAGTGCAAATTACAGAGGAATTGGTGCTAAACTCCCCATTAACTATGGAGCCCAAGAAATCCTCAGTGTCCCAAATTACCTGTCACTTTCTCTGCAACATGGCGTAATTCTGTCACTTAGGAAAAAAAAAAAAAGTGGCTGTCATTTGACATTTCAGTGAAATTCCTAATTGACTGCGCAGCTCGCTTTGCAAGCGGGCCGTTCCCCACCTCTTGGCTGTAGGGCAGCGTGTGTTTGGCATGCTGACGGTTTCTCCCCTGTGCGTTGCAATGCTCCCCCAAGCTCCCACACAGGACCCTGCTGGTGATGCTCCCCCTTCTTCAGTCTCTTTTGGGTGCTGGGAACCCTTCTGCAGCACTCAGCTTCCAGGCAGCATGGGGATAAGGGTGTTTTCAAGGATGCCCAAGAGCGTGGGTACAAGCTTGAGGCTAAACATGCTGGAGGAAGAGGATGGCAGGAAAACTCCAGCTGAGGCTAATTTCAGGGTTAAACTGGCTGCTGTGCCTATAATATACCCAGGTCTCATGGGAGACATTAGCTGATTAGAAAGGATTTGAATATGGGTAGGTGGGTGATTTTCTGGAGTAGGAGATGGAGGACAGATACAGTTGATGGCATCGACAAGCATGTAAGGAATTAGACTCTGAACTGGTTTTCTGAGGGGGTATATTTTGGTGTGAATTAGAAATGGCTTTGGCTGCGTTTCCTGAATCACGTTTTCAGCTTTCGTTCATGACCACAAGATTTTCACAAAAAATTACCTCGACCAATTAAAAAGGACTTTTACATAAATACGGATGGGGAAAACCCAGGAAAAAACAATGGCCAAAATGTTTTCTTCTTTCAACAAATGCCTGCCAGGAGGGACAGCAAGCACTTCACCAGAGCTGGCATTAGACCTGCAATTTCTGCCTAAACTTTGGGGGTTTGCCACACGCCTTTAGGTAGGCTGGCGAAACGCCTGGCCGCCCCTGTGCTGGGGGGGCTGGTGGGCCCGTGCCCCAGTATGACCGATCCAGGGGGACCATCCTTGCCCCGGCAGCTTTGTGCTCGTCCACAGCTGCAGTTGTCTCTCCCCTTTTGTTTTTCCAGTGCAATTCCCATAACCTCAAAATGGCTGGTTGGGACTTGTCCCAGCAGGGGAAGAAAATTGGGTCCCTGGAGTCCCTTTTCAAACGCACTCAGGTTTCAGTTTTGCTCCCCATAAATGGCAGCACTGTTACACTGCCTTCTCTGGGAGATCTCCGGCCCCGTGTAAGTGTACAAATCCAGTTCATCTACACTTAAAAACTCACTCCTGCCACAGTCAGCGGCAGTGCTCAGAGACCTAATTGCTTTCTCTGGCCTTAACTTGCCATCGATCTCCTATTTTCCAACCCCTTCCCCCGCTTTCCAAAGCAGTTTCCCTGCTAGGGCTGGGAGCGCAGGTGTGCCCAGTGAGCCCCGTCACCGGGGCTGCTGGCTCCCAGCCCCAGCTGCTCCCGCTCTGCCATAAATGCCTGGTGCAGAGTGGTAGCTCCCTTTGGCTCGGCTGGGGATGGGGTTGCTTTGCTGCTGCTGGTCTCGGGGACAGCAATGGAGATGGCCAGGGTGAGTACCTCTCAATCCCGCGTCTCTCACTGCGTCGGCTGCTGCGTGTTGGTGGGCTGGCCAGGGGCTTCTAAGGTGGGACCCCCGGCAAGGGGTTGTAACCTGGATGGCAAACCTTTGGGATGAAAAGATTAATTGCTGGTGTCTGGCCATGGTGGTGGGCTGTTATCCTCTGTGCTGTCTCATCAGAGGACTGGGCCCTGGCATTTCAGTGTGTCTGTCCTGTGCGTGGCTGGCTCAGCGGCCCCAGCAGGGATGGGGAGCGTTGGTGGCCCCTTAGAGGGCGCTAGCCGAAAGTCAGGGGGTTGAGTTGGTTGGGTTTTACCCTCAGAGGTGGCTGGTGTTGGACCTCTGCAAGGGCAGGTGCCGGCAGGCGCCAAGGCTCTTAACCCCAATGTGCTGTTTGGCTTTTAGCCCCTGAGGAAGAGTTTCTGGTTGCAAAAAGACGCGAGTGAAAATCTCAGCAAAAACCCAAAACAGGCTCTGGCGATCCGATCCCCAGCTAGGCAGGGCAGAGGAGACGGGCCAAACAAGCATCCTGCCAGCTCGGTGCGGCGATGCTGTGTGAGGCTGGTGAAACACCTTGTGTGAGCCCGAGCTGTGCCTGGCTCTGCCGGCAGCCGCCTTGGCACACGGCTCGAGTCTGGCTGCAGCCGCGGGCATTGCCCCTTCGCATCCTCCTTCCTCTCCCTCCCTCGCTCTGGTGCCCGAGGAAGATCTTGCTCGGGCTGCAGACAGCTCCCTTCCTCTGGGAGAGGGGGTGGGCAGCTGCGTGGGTTTAAATCAGCAGCTCTGGGACGGAGCACTCTGCACCGGCTCGGTGCCTTTTCTTCCCCTCTGTTTTTTTTTCTTTTCCCCCCCTGGCTGAATCAATAATTAAGCATATTCTAAGTAGTGCAGTTTTGCTTGAAATTTTCCATTTGGCTTGTGCATTAGTTGGAAATGAAATATTTAGAGGACAGAATATAGTAATAAAGCCAAGACACGTTTTCTGCTAGTATATTTTATTTATTTTGTTTAATAATGAGGTTCTGTGTCTGTTTCCACCCCCCTCTGTATCAGTGGCTTCTCCTCTTCCCCTTTCCTTTGGAGGCAGGAGATAATATCCCCCTTTTAAAAAAATAATAAAGTCTAGCTTGTCTAACAAATCAGGTCCTATGCTCTGATGTTGTAAGTGTTCAAAGGAGCTTCCCAGAAGGCTTAGGGAGAGAAGTAACCCAGCATCTCCACGCTGATGCTCCTGCTACCCAATGATTTGTCTGGAAGGGAAAAGCAAAAGGGATTCCTTCACTTACAATTATTTGTTCCCCAGTGCAAAACCTTTAATAATTCCCTGGGAAGAGAATGGATCCTTTCCACAAAGGAGCACGACCCACCCCGCGCCGTCTCCTCCACTGTGTCTCTGCATTTCCACTTGTGAAATATATTCTGACTCATCTGGGGCCTTTTTCTTACCTCTGTCTGCGGTGTCGAGATGTTTGCAAGAATTTATTCCCTGGGGAACTTCATGAATACATTACCGATGCTCACAGTGAAGCAGGGAGGAAGGGCTGAATGCCGAGTAATTGGCCTGGGGAAGGCTGCAGGACCCAATGCAGCTCCCAACCCTTTACGTGCTGCCACATCTTCCTGGTTCCCTCAACTGATGTAGGTGGGAAATGGCTGTGCTGTCCTAAGAAAATCTGTGGCTCCAACCTCCTTCGCCCCCCGCCCCCTTCTGCTTTTGGGATGTAAAAGTCAATGTAAATCCCTGCAATAGAAATTACTCCAAGGAAATTCACATCATGTACAGTGAAGCACTTCACCCCAACAGCTTCAAAATATTTCACTGAGATTTTGATCTTCAAAACCTGTTTACAGTTTAAAAAAATTTTCTTTTAAAAAGTGTGTATGTATTTGCAATTGTGTATGTATTTGAAATGGAGTGTTTCTCCCAAGCAGCCTAAGTGTGTAGAAACTCTTCTTGTCTGAAAAGCAAATGAAGTTTTCCAGTAAAGGAAAGAAACCTGGAGCTTCCCTGCCTCCAGGCAGGACTGGGAGGAGGCAAGCAGCCCTGCTGGCAGCCTGGGCCTGTTTTCTTGTGCAGGATTTTTGCCGGGTCTGGGCCACAGTCCTTTCCTCGTTTAACAGAGGCTTTGTCAGGGCCCTGTGGAGTCTGCAGTGGTGGCTGAGCCTGGGCACAGCTCTGGGGCTGCTCCTGCCCTCAGGGCTGTTGGTGTTTCTCAGGCTGGGACTGTGTGTGCCTCCTCTGTGAGAAGGGTCCTTGGTCCCACACAGGTTTACGTGGGCGTCAAAAGGCATTTTCTGATGGTAATACTGATCCTTGAAGTTTCTCTGTCGTTGCTTCCGCTCTGCAAAGGTGTGATTAAATAAATTAAAAAATTAAACAGCAAAGCAAAAAAACCTCCAGCCTTCTGTTTCAGGTGTGAAGGCGTTTAAGATAACTAATTATTTGCACAGCTTGCTTCTCTAAGCTCTTCTGTGCTTCAGGTAAACAATTTGTATACATTTGAACTTGGAAATTGGGAAGAAAGCCGCGCTGTGTTGATCTGTTCAGGATCTCACTGTGTTTGAGAAGCCAATCCATTCATCTTCAGCAAATTAGGGGTGCCGAAAACTGATATTTTTCTAATATTTGCTCAGGCTAGCGTCTCGTGCTGTATACTCCCGGGAGGAAAGGCTTTTGTAGGGATTTAATCACCAGTTCTTATGACTTCCTAGATGTGGCTGCTGTGGAGCATGTGAAATACAGTGGGCATTAAAAGAAATTCATGGGGCCCAATTCTGGTATTTACCCCGCCCCCCCCCCAGGGATGCTGCTCTGAGTGAGAGGCTGTGCCACGGACCCCTGTCTGTCTGTCTTTCCACAGCCACTGTGTGTCTTTCTGTGGCCCCTGGCAGGCCCCTGGCAGCCTTACCTGGTGATTTCCTCTGCCGGTCCCAAACTCGACCCCTGATTTTGGGCAGCCCAGGGCGAATTTGTATTTCCCTGCCCATACCAGTACTGCCAAAGCTGTCCTGCAGACAGAACCACCCTTTTAACTTTGCAAGCAAGTTTTGAGCCAGGGCTGAGTTAAGCGAGAGGGAGGACGGGGAAGCAGGCCGCTCTGTTAGTGGGTCGCACTGGCAGGCAGGAGGAACCCTTCCTGGTCTGCTTGTTGTAGTTAATTCTTGATAATAGTTCTCCTATTGTTAATATTGTTGTTGAACTCCTGCATTCTCACCGAGCAAGAGCTAATTATAATAATTAACAGAGAACTTATGAACTTGTCAAACTGGTAATTATAAACCGCAGGGACTTTTATCATTAAGAGATGCCAGTCAGGAGGGGCCAGAGGGAGTGTGAAACCTCTGTTGATTAGATCTGTGCCTGTGACGAGTCTCACCTCTGCCCAGGCACCTTCTTTCCCGGGACCTGGATCGCACTGCTCCAGCTACTGCAAAGCCCATCTTCACCGTGCCTCGGCTGAGCAGGGAGTTGGCATTGCAATCTCCAAAATAAACTAGCGACAAAGGCAAACACTTCCCTGCAAATCCACAGGCAGCCCTAGGGCAGCCAGGCAGGGCTGCTGCCAGCACGCACGCTGCAGGCACTGCCTGGGCTTTGGCTCCGGAGGGTGTGCAAGGATGCTCAGCTTGAGCTTTTCTTCCCTCGGCTTTCCCTCCCTCCTCTGGCTGTCTTCCATGGAGGAGGACCCTGTGGTCCATGATGCTCCTGTGTGCTTCCCACTCCCATCCTCCCCTGGCAAGGAAGTGAGCAGTAACTTGTGCATGGGAAAGCTTCTTTTCATGTAAATTATTCCTTCCCTGCCCTTGGAAGACAGGCTAACCCAGCACAGCTTGCTGTTGAATCAGCACCAGCATCTTTTGCAGCAGAGGCTACAGCTCTGGTCCCCAGGCAGAGCTGAGGTTGCCCACAAGGGAAATTTGTGGCCCCAGAGCCTGGTCCTGTAGCTCCCCAGCATGCCGGTCCCCTTGGGCTCGAGCCGTGGGGGAATGGCCCAGTGCTCTCTGCAGGGCTGGGACCCAGATGGGTGCTGCAGAGCAAGGGAGGGAGGGGGCATCTTTGTGTTCTCCTGCTGCAAGGGCCTGGGCAACCCAGCTATGAGCAAAGGGCAAAGCCAAAAGCGTCGGACACGTCTGCCCACTTGTAGCTACAAAACCATTTTGTCTTTTACCTTCCATGTGCTTCAGACCCTTCACCCCCACCTCCCCCCTGTGCCCCGAGGTTTTTCCCGAGGGTCCTGGATGTGTTATTTGGAAGCAGAAGCCATTTCCTTGGAGGAGCTGTTTCTGTAATTGCTAGAATAAACTGTATGTTTCACTCCACGTGCGATGTATTTTAGCTCCCTGTGTGCATTTATATATGCACAATTCTCAACAAAACAAGGAATTAACAGTGCACTCTTGATTTTATTAAAAGCACAAAGCTGGAAATATTTAGGCTAAACGGAGTTCTGGAGGTCTGATTCGCTCTAGGAGGCCACTCCAGCAGAGCCCACAGTTTGGGCTGTGGCAGGAATGAATGCAGAAGCCAATTTCAGATTAACCCATGGATCGCTGCTGCACAGCCTTCTGGCAAGTGGCCCTTTCCCCCACAGCAGTCGGGGCAGCAGGAGAGAAAGCAGGTGCAGGAGGCACCCATCATCCTGCAACGTACGATGTTGCCTGTTTTCAGACCAAGAAAAGTCAGTGAGAATGTAAGCATTTCTCCTGATTATTTAGTTTGTGGCCAGGCAGGTTTTGGGTGGTGTGCCGAGCCCTGGTGTGGTGGTGTGCCTCTCCAGGGAAGCCCTGTGCCGGTCGGTGGCATCACTCCTTCTCGCTCTGCTTCGCACGTTGCCCAGCAAGTTTTGCTCAGATATTCTCCAAGTTTCCTCTCATGCCTATTGTGAGCTTTCTCTCCTGGACAGCAAACAACAAATGGTCCTTTTCACCCAGGAGATAAGATTGTTCATCTTCCAAAGTCACCGGCACTTGTGACGCTGGGTCTGGAGCAGTTTGAATAATGAGCCTTCGGGAGAACTAGTGTTTCTCTTCGTGTCCTTTTCTTAACAAAGACCTGAGGCTCCCAAGGCAGCGGCGGCTCCACCAGGCACCAAGCGTGACAGGGGCTGCTTCTGAAGGGCACAAGTTGCAGAGAAGATTTTCTTTTCTTCCCTTTTTTTTCTTCTCTGCTTTCCAATTGTATTTTTGTCAGGTGCCGGCACTGAACAATCGGTCCTTTATAGAAAAATTCCCACCAGGAGCAACATGAACGCTGCTGCGTGGATCCCCCTCCTCCCTTACAACCACTATCCTTCATTTCCTCACATACACATTTCAATCTAAGGAGTGAACTAGAAGTTCCCTGTGTCCTTAAAGCCTTCCTTTTGTGGCTTTTATGTGTTATGTTTCCCACCCTCCCTTGGCCTCTCCCCTCTTTTGTGTCCCCCAGCTGCACAGCCCCTGCATCCTGCTTCCCTCTCCCTGCTCCGTTGGTATCCCTGCCTGCTGCCCCGGTCCTCCCCAGTCTGCTGGGTGCCTTGCCTCCTGCATCCCCTTGTAGCATCCTGCTCCGTACCATGCCTTGATGGAGCAGTACCCAGGCACTGGTAAAGGTAGAAGGGGGAAAGGCTTCCAGCAGAGACGCACCTTAGTAAGGAGAAAAACCATCTGTAGCCATGGCAGAGTGGGTGGCAGCCGGGAGGGTGGCTGTTATCAGCCACTCCAGCATCCTCCTTGGCCGTGTCGAGAGCCAAATGACACACGGCAAACTCGGGAGCTACTGAGCGTGGTGGCGGGAGCGGTGTTGTGCAGGAAAGTGCTTCAGTGCTTGCTTGAGACCATCCATTTCAGGGCTCTGTTTGAGCACCTGCTTGGTGTTCAGCTTGTGCACGGTCTCGTCTTAGCCAGATGCACTGTGCATCCTCTCCCACCTCCTCCTCCATCCCCACCAGCTCGGTCTTGTCCCTCTGGTCCTTTCCCTGCACGGCGACGTCTCTTACCCCCCTCCCATCCTGCTGCTGGCTTTGCCTTCTCCTCTCCTCCAACTAGAAGGAACGTAAAAAGAGCAATAAAGCCATTCTTGCAGCATCTGCATTAAGCTTTGGAGACAAAAAAGCATCACAGACGAACCAGGGATGTTGGCTCACTGTGACTGTGGGGCTTTCATCCAGGGCCCTGTGCTGGGCAAGGTGCTGGGCAAACCTGAGCGGACATGTTCATCGCCCAGCGGCTCGGCTACTGCGGCTCCTGGAGAACCGGCGCCAGAGGAGGCCACCACACCAGGCTTTGTCCTCCCTCCCACTCCACTGCTGGGGCTGCAGCTTTGCCCCAGGAGGACCACCACTGCAAACCGCTTTTCAGACCTCTGGCTAAACATGCCTGGCTCAAAAGCTGGCTGGAAAAAATCCTATCGGAGCTACACGGCCTTTTGCATTGGCTGCTTTGGAACTGGAACCTGCTGTTGCCCTGAAAATGAAGACACACGAAAATATGCAAAGTAAAAATAAAGGAAGGCTTTCTCTCAGCAGTGAGGCAGTGAAAATGAAATTCATTCTCCCCACTTCCTGCTGTGGCCACAGAAAAGGCAGAAACGCTTCATTTCCCAGCCACCAAACTTGCAAAGGTGGATCTGAAAACTCAAGCCAGGTTTTTCTTCCTCATGTGCCTTCCAGAACCTGTCAGCCACCAAACTTTCCAATTGCCTGTGCAATCCAGCCCAGCCTGATGCAGGCTCGCCCTGAGTGACCGACCGGACTGTGGGAGGGATGAGGACGATGGCCGCAGGCGATGGTCAGCACCCAGTGCCATCACACCCAGCACTGGAGTCGGGGGGCAAGTGGGAGGGAAAAACCAACCTGGTTGCTGAAATCATCAGGTCATCCCAGATGCCATGAAATCTGCTGCTGCAGGAGGTGCCTTTCCATGGCTGAACCACATGCATGGCCCACCGGGCTGCCCTCGGTGGGATGCATGCCCAACCATGCCATGCGTGCTGCTCCAAGGGCAGCAGGTCCCCTTTGGAGGCCATGGTGAGAAGGGGATCGAGGAGCCCAGGCTGCCCCTGCCAGTTTGGCACACAGAGACATTGGAACGGCATATTTGAGCATTTAAAATACATTAAAGGAGCCCTCCTTTTGAAGTGGGAAACTATCTCTATTTAATCAGAGAGAAACAACTTTTCAAAAGATTTTTTTTTTTTTTTTTCCCCCTCCTCTTTACCTTCAGCTGTCTGGCTTCTCCTGTGGATAGTACCATGAATAAAACATGCATATCCCAATTAAATCTTGATTTAATTTCTCTTCTTTGCAAAGCTGATGAACTCGAGTGCTTTCATAAAGACATGAACATTAGCATTCTTTTGTGATGCACAAGCCAGTTGGAGGAACAAGGGACTAAAATAATCACCCGCCTCTCTTTTGGCCTTGCCAAGGTCTGCCCCAGCTTGGAGAATAAACCCTCGGCTGGGATCATCCTCTGGAGCAGCGTTGAACCAGGCTGGGATGTGGACATCCCGGCTGCTTTTTTTAATGAAAACAACAACAACTCACCCAAACCACCTGTAAAAGCCATGAGTGCACAGTGAGCGCAGGTCCCCTAAAGTGCATCCCCATCCCATCCCTGGAGAAGCTCCTGGGCTGTCCCTGAGTGCTCGGCACTGTCCAACAGCAATGGCATGTGGGCGTCCCTCAGAGCTGATTCTTCAGGAAAGAGCTTTAATGTGCCTGTGAAGGAGAGATGATCGGCAATATCAAAACACAAGCAACCCAATTGCAAGCGTACGCACCGCTGCTCTGTTACAGCTGGCCAATATCTTCCAATTTATATTTTTACAGAAAAAAGAGTTAGTTGGGGCAAAAAAAGTTTATCGTAAATTTTCTTGCATATGCGGCCTCCAAAAAAAATAATGCCATTTATACTAATGTAGTCCTGCCCATCGTTTCAGACTCTTGGCATTAATCAATGCTTTCTAATGTTAGTGTATTGAATACCATACGTCAAATTACCTGTCTTTGTGCTACAGTGCATTCATGTTTTCCCTGCTGTATTGGGGCCCCGTTGTATGAAAATACCACCCTTGTTTTTTCTTCCATGCTGGAAGTATTTCCATTGTGTCCAATGACCTTATATTGCAGCCAAACATGAAATGCTTCTCGCAGAAAAAAAAATGGATAAATAGTATTTCAACAAAATTTAATTTCTGCCAAAAAATACACAAAAACCCCACAACTCAACTCTCGAAGTCCTTCCTTTCATTTGGAAATGAAACCCTGAAACCAGGACAGTTCAAACTTTCTTTGCTGGAGATATTTTTCTTTTAAAAAAGTCTATAAACCCTCTCGGAACAGATTTCCACCAGAAAATTGTTTTTGCCCTTCCTTTCTTAATAGGGATTTTTAAAATTCATTTCCTGTGTAGCTCTAGATGGAGCTGCTGAAATGTCACCATGGTGATTGTCCTCGTGACATTACCATTGAGGACTTAACAGCAGGAAAACAAGTATATCCCCTTGGCTGGGGCGAGGGCTGGCCAGGAGCGGGATGGGAGCTGGGAGGGAGGTAGGGAAGGATGGCAGGAGGGGGCTGGACCCACCATGGCTGCAGATCTGGGAGGGCTGGGCTTGGCGGCTGCCCATGCCTCAGTTTCCCCACCCGCATGATGCCAGCTGGTACAGTGCAGAGAGCCCTGTCAGGGTCATGCTCCTAATGAAAAGAAATAGCCGGTCAGAAGCCGAGATAAAGAAATGCTTGACAGGAAAGCGTGTAATATGGCTGCTTTCATGGGTCATTGCAGGAGATGACAAATCCCACTCGGTGGCAGAGAGAACCGAAATAGCCCTTGCCAGGGCGAGGCGTGTTCTCTGGCCCCTGAGGTGGCTTTGCGCCGGGGGGACGTGGCCGTGAACAGCGCGGGGTATAGATGTGTTTCCCCTGTGCCTCCCTTCCTCTCGCGGCTGCTCGCGCCGAGCTGATTCACCCACTCTGCTGATTGATGAGTATTCCAGGCACCTGGTTTATTTTGTAAAAGCAGTGATTTACACCCAAAAAAAGTTTTGCTCCGAGTCGCTTCTGATTTACGGATGTGCTGTTATGCATGTGCAGCCTTGTAAATATTCGATTTATTGGCTGCACCGAGCCCCGCATGCGCTGGCCTTGGCGGCACAAGCATGTGCTTTCCCACGGACAGAGGGCCTCCGCTGCACTGTCGCTCGTTGCGGGAGGGGGAAGTTTCCTTTGCATCCCGACTTCTTGCCTGTGCTATGGAAAATGGCAGTCTGTCCCTCCTCTTCCTCTGCAATGAGCTGCAGCGGCACAGGCTGTGCCCGTCCCCCTGCTCGGTGGCAGCAAGGAAGGGCGGATGGCAGTGGGCATCACTCTTCCTCAGCTGGAAAGCAAAGAGGTGCAGAAGGACCCACACCCCCCCCCCAGTTAATTGCCAAGCAAAGGTGGTGTGTGCAGGAGGAGAAAGCACGGAATAAAGTGCTTTTACCTGCTCAGCTGGATAATTAAAAGCTGCCTGAAGCACCGCTAACCTTTTTTCATCCCGGCATCGTTCATTATAAAGCCAGAAAGAATTAGCTATGCTGCATTATCAGATAGAGAAAAATATTAATAGCAGAAATGGGAAAGAGACAGGAGGAATTTGGGGCTAGTTAATTAAACTACACATCTTCAGTGACTTATATAGTAGCTGGACAGGCTTCCTTGGGCTTAGCTGGGCCCCGAGAGCATGAGATACTGTCTTTGATAAGGAAACTTGTCAGCTCGAGCAACTTTTCCACCCGAGGACCAGCACATGTGTGGTCTTCCCAGCTTTCGAGGCAGGGTGAGAGCTTCCAAGAGCAGCACTGATTTTTAGCCTGACGTGTTGCCTTTAGTGTGAGGGGAGCAGAAGCGATTGGAGCCAGAGCGCGTCTCTGCCGGGTGAGGCTCCAGCTGTCAAGGGCTCTGCTCATAACACACCTCGCCAGTAACAACGCTTGACAATTCTGTCCCACAACCACCCACCCACAGACTCTGCAGCTCCTCCTCATGCTCTGCAACTGCACAATTTCATATCCAGCGCTGCTGAACACAAACAGGGACGTTTTTTCCAGTGACAGCTGAGCTCTCAAACCCTGATAAATCACATCGCATAGGTATCGGCTCTCAGACTAACCTTTGGATATGTGTGTAAGCGGTGGTAAAACACTCTGCAGCCTGCATGGGGTTAATTAAGAGAGGCACCCTTGTGCTAAGTTACAGGGCAAAGCTCAATTAAGTTGGGAACTGAAATGGATAATTCCATTAAAATGGATTTATTCACTGTGCTGCTGCTGATACGCGTCATGCTGAGGAATATTTTCAATGAAAGTTTGTATTTTACCAACTTTGCTTCCTTGTCCTTATCATCCCCAAACGCCGGCAGAAAGCGGAGAAGCCATCAGCACACACGGCAGAGCCAGATCTGCTGTCCTCCCCTCACCTGAGCCAGGAGCCTCAGTGCTTCCCAACGTAGCTGGGGCTTGGGGGTGAGAGCCAGCGCTCGGCTGTTCCCGATACAGCAGGCACAAGTCCAGGAGCTGGCATTGGGGCTGGTTTGCCTAGATGCACGCAATTGCTCAAGGCCCCCAGTAACGAGGGGAGCTGTAAAAAGCTGGCCCTTGGGCCGCAAAGATACAAATCTTGGTCTCGCACACAGTACCCACAAATGGGGTGCAATACAGCTCTCACTCCGTCTTTGCACCACGTTGTTGGATTGCTGTGAGGTTTCTACCCTACAGGCCAGAGCTCAGGCTGTAAAGTGCTGGGGAGATGTTCTTTCTCTCACCGTGGTGCCATGGTTATACCCTTGTAAGTGCCAGAGCCCCTTCCCAATCCCCCGCACACCTGCTGTGGTGACGCACCGGCTCAGCATGGAAGAGGGACCCAGCACTGACCACACCGCTCGCCCAGCAGATGAGCACATCCAAATGGCAGTAATTAATAGGTGATCACAAAGTTAAGCAAATACAGGCTGACAGCAGCCCCGGCTCACTTCTAACCTGTGCCTTCACTAACATTAGTGCTACAGCTAGATCTGCTGTCTGTTGACGTGTTGTTTCTCCTCATTAATAAATAAGTGCCTGAAACAATTATCCTGCAAGAAATCAACTCTATTATTTTTACCTATTCATTTATGTGGTTGCTTGGCCTGTGAAAGGTACAGGGGAATCTAATGGCTCCGGATGCCTTTGTGCGCAAGAGCCTGTCTGTCCCTGTGCCAGCCCCTTTTGCTCAGCCACAGCTTCAGAAAATCTCTGGAAATCCTGTTTTTAACTCTAATGTGGAAGGCATTGTCCCTGCCTGCACTGGCCCTCTCTTCCCAGTCCTGCTGCTGAAGTCAGCCCAGAGCAGATGCCCCGGACCTGTGCTGGGTACAGGCTTTGCACGCACGTGTGAGGTCTCGGGAAGAAATGGGTGAGGGATTTGGGCTCTGGGACATGGTGGGCACCTTCCTCTGGCCAGCCTGGGTCCTGCGAAGGAGCTGTAACAGCATCTCGCCATCACCTTGCTGGCTCGGCAGCTGGAGCGACATGTTGGCTCAGCTGCCCTAGGACCTGGGGAGCAGGAAAAGGGTCACCTTGTCCTTCTCGCGTCTGTCTGCATCCAGCACCTGAAGCCAGCTCCTGAGGCGCTGCTGGTCCGGCCGGCACATCCAGTCATCTGAGAAGCATCAGGCTGCAAAGGAGGAAATAAAAAACAAGCATTGAACATTTAAGAAAGGCAATTGTTTCATTCTTTCCAAAGGTCAGTTGCTTTAAACTCAGTTCAAGCCACCGGGGCACCTTTCAGTTTCATTTCTTCTGTTTAATTCTCACCAGTTCATTAGAGTCTGACCTTCCATGCTCTTGGCAACTGCTTACGATGGCCAGCGAGAGACAAGCCCTTCTGCTTTGGAGGCTGTTAAACTGCCAAGGATATTTGAGGTGCTTTTCTTAGTATTTCTGACAGCAACTCATCAGTCGCTATCAGAAACGTTAGCATGTGTCAGAGAGTAGAAAAAGCAGAACATAATATGAAAGAACAGAAGAATGAAGCCACCAAGTGCCTCTTCTTGTGAGCTGAGGAAAGGTCAGGTGAGATTCTGGACAGTTACCTCCTTGCTGTCGCAGATAAAGCGCAGGAGAGCTCGTAGCCACCAGCGGCTGCCTTCAAACAAAGGGATATTTAATTAAAGCCCATGAAAAGAAAAGGAAGGATAAGTGCTTTAGAGATAAACTCCTACAACCTAGCCAGGCTTAAAGATACGTGCAAGTTGAGATTTAATCTTCCTGTAACCGCTCGGCAGGGTGCCTGGGCATCAGCTGCGTGCTGTGTGCCTGGTATGACCTGGAGACACCCCAAGACAGGGCTGCGAGGTTCGGGGCGGATGAGGAGAAAACCCGGCGTTTCCTGGGCAGCGCGTGCGTGTGCTGTTTGTACCGGGGGAAAGCGCAGCCGTCCTGAGCCAGAGCTGCGGGCTCGATTCAGAGACGATGTGGGCAGCTCCTGCCTGCGTGAGCACAGGGGACCTCCCGTCTTGCAGGGACGATACCGTAATATCAGCGTCAGAGGCAATATTAGTAACTGGAGAACGGGCTGCAAGGACAGTATACAGCCAGAAGCTGCCATGGGAGGAGGCAGCCCTGTCCCTGCCTGTGGCTGCCCCGGTGCCAAGTGGCGTGGCGAGGGTACCCCAGCTGTCGGGAGCAGTGTGGGTCTCCAAAGCAAAAGTGAAAGCTGCAAGGGCAGAAAAGGTTCTTTTCTGTGTGGTTTTGGAGCTACTTTAGCTTGTGCTTCGGAGCTGGTGGGGGCTCACTTGGGAGCAGGCCGGGCTGGCCAAGAGCGGGAAGCCTCGAGCTCGCGATGCTGCACCGTGCCGAACGCAGCCCTGCCAGCGTCGAGGGCGAAGGTGGGAGGATGCTCCACGGCGTCCATCCCCGCGCCTGCGGCAGTGCCGATACCTGTCCAAGCATCCTGCGGTGCGAAGCGGTCCTTTGTGAAGGTGGGGGGATTTAACCGCCAGCTGCATCCGAGCAGGCTGGCTGTGGCTGCCGAGGGTATTTAGACATCACGTTTTATTTGTCTGTCTAATTAAAACAGAGATAGATCTGGCTCTTCCCTGCCCAACTGTCCGCTGCCATTTTGTGGAAGGTGTTGATTGTACCACTGCAGCTCACAGTGGAGATTTGCAGGGAACCAGCTCCTGTAAGAGTTGCAGTTTAATAAAAACACTAGCATGATTTATTATCTCCCATGCTAAGGGAGCAGCCTCTCTCCCCAGGTAAAAAACACCCTCCGAATCCGCTCTCTCAATTTGCATAGGTAATGGTCATATCATTAACAGCTCATTAGGAATGGAGTGGTGTGACAAACCAAAAATTCAGAAACGCTGAGCTAGAGAGGAACCCTGTCCCCTTCCTGGCAAGGAAACATAAGCATACTCCGAATGGTGGGTTAAAAAAGCGAGAGCCATGTCTGGGAGATGGGAAAATATAAACGGAAGAACCACGGGTCATTTAGATCTTATGAAATGTAACGTACGAGGAGCGATTTGCAGAATGAAGGTTAAAATTGTCCTGTTGTGGCCATCGCAGCCCTAAACTGCTTGTGACGGGAAGCTTGTGTGCTGCCTTCAAGGTGAAACGGATGGGGAGGAGATAATTGAATTGTAGCGGAGAGCGGAGGGAATGGGATGAAGCCGGTGCAGAAATGCTGCCAGGCAATGCCCGGCTCTCGCTTTCCCCGGGCCCTGCTGAGGATGCCGTGCCAGGGACACCCTGCCAGCCCCCAAGCCCTGGCAGGGACCAACAGTGGGCTGCCTGCCAGCCACGGAGCGATGCTGCCTGCGGGGCTGGGGACAGCCGGGGACCGGCTGATTTGTCACCTCGCTGGGGCACCACAGGTCCTCCGCTTTGTTAAGCACCCTATGAATTACCCGGAGAATTCAAAGCATGGGAGAAAATAATAAGTTGAACATGAGCCAGCCCTGGTGAGCAGGGGCTTTCATCAGGAGAGAAAGCCCTGGAGTCCTCAAATGAAGGGTGGGTGGGGGGGAATAAAACAGGTAGGAAAAAAAAAATGGATAAAATATAAAAGAAAAAAGAATAGAGCTGGTTTCAGTCAATAACCCTTGAATTACTGACTGTTCTTCCCATTAGAGTCTCATCCCACAGCAATCTTGTGGGGAGGTCCGTGTGGAGCTCAGCCGGGGAGGATGGTGGCTGTTGTCGGGAGCCGTGACTCCTTCCAGCCCCAAGCAACAAGCACTGCATGCGGGGTTGTGTTTTGGTTTTTTCCAGAAGTCATCCAGTGTCATTGCAAATAACAGGACATCACTATATTGAAGCCATATTAAATATTATCAAAAGAGGTATCTCACATGCTGTTTGAGCTGCGACTGCAGGCAGGAGGACTTGTTTGAGCAGGGACGTTTGCTTTCCCTTCTGTCAACGTAGGTTCGACAGCTCTGTCTTGCCCAACTTGCTACAGTGGCAGAGTTTTCCTGATTGAAAAGGGCGTTGAGGGGAAGGGAGCTGCATGCAGTTGGGGAAAAAAGAACAAGGCCCCCCCCC